>ML675610.1:53327407-53988594 GCA_007922155.1 Mesoclemmys tuberculata | reverse complement strand
TGATCATATTGGTCCCTTCTGACCTATGAGTCTATGAGTCTATGGCTTCATAGTTACACTGATAATTAGGCTTTTGTAATTAGTTTATCCAGGGAAGCTAAATGAGCTGTAGCATCTGGCTTTCAGCGAGGTCCTGATTTAAATCATTTTTCCAGCTGAGCAGATTGAAACAAAAGAAGGTTAAGTGGCTTGTTGCAGGTCACACAGTACATTGGATAAACTGCTGGCAAATTCTCATCATTAGCTCCTTCCTAAGGCCTTATCTACACTACAAAGACATTAATTACTGCAGTGGCTGATGTCCACACTACCTTTCTTGGGTAGGTGGTGCACCAGAAGCACTTCCACCAACTTAAGAGGGGCTGCCCTTACCCATTCTCCACCAGGAGCGAGAGACTGCCTTGAGCTTTTCACCTCCCTGTTCTCAGCAGAGAATGGGTTCCAGTTGCTCTGCTCTCCAGGGAAGAGGGGGCAGCTGAGCTTTAGCTGCCAACTTGTCAATTTCATGGCTCCAGAAATTGACAAGAGGGACAGCCAACAGCCCATGTAAGAAATGCAGTGTCCACACTGACATTGCATCGCCCTAACTACGCCAACACATAAGCCCCAGACCTCTGGTTCAGGTGGTTATATTATGTCAGCACAGCAGGGGAGTTACATCGGTGGGAGAAGCATTTCAGTGTGTGGACCTCCACTGCTTTGTCAACAAAAACTGACTTTTGTCAACAAAACTCTAGTGTAGACCTACCCTAAATCACTAGACGTGTTGCCTGCTTTTCTGTGTGGAACACAGCTTGGAAAAGATACAATATATCCTCCAATAGTTCTTTTTTCCTCAATATTCTAATATATATATATTCTAAATATCTGGTTCTTTCCATTGTTTGGGTTGAGAGGAAGGTTAATCAAATACGTTTACTCTGCTGTGACAGTATGATTGTTTTCTTCATAGATATCTTGACAAGCTTCAAAAAGAATTATGGAAATTGCTTTCTGGATTTCTGAAATCCACTTCTACTTTCTCGATGGTATCTGTATGTTTGTGATCAAGGGGCAAGTCTGAAAGCTATACAGGTCAGCTGGTACATCTGTTTTGCTTTTGATCTCTCTTTGTTTCAGCTAATTCCTGTGGAAAGCTCTGATGACCTTTAGTACTAATGCAGTAAGAGATCTCCATTTCTGTGATGGGAGGGCATGTCCTCCTCAGCTGGATCAAGCAAATCCTTTGCACAGAAGCAATGAATTTTTGACAGATAATTTAATCCTGCATCTGCTCTGCCCTATGCTATACTTGTGCCTGACAGTTACTCTCCCACTATATAGCTCTCCACATGAAAATACAAGTCAATATGCAACATAATTTTGTCAGTATTTGGTTTTAGTATTAATGCTACTTTAAATAAATTACAGTTTTTTGCTACATGTGAATTGTTTGGTTGGAGCTTGCTTGTGAACGATTTTTCTTTCAAATTAGTCCATTCAAAAGGTGATCTGGGTTTTGATTTATGTGTACCATTAAAACAGTTTGACTAGACAACTATGATTTCCTATCAAGTAATTATAAATGGTGCATGTAGTATTGCCTATAAGTTAAGGTTGCCCAACACTTTCCCTTATGAGGGCTGTGTTTTCAGTTGCTTATAACTTAGCCCAAGTTAAACCATTTGGGCTGAAAATTTCCATGCTGGGCATCTCCCTCAGGCTGAATTATTCTGGAATGTTTAATCTAAAATGGTGCATCCTGTTCTAAGAATGAGTTGAGGGGAAAATAAATGTTTGTCCTTGTTAAAATTTTTTTTACAACCATTTCACTGAGAAGTTCTGTCGCCTTCACCCTAACCTCGTCAAGTTGTAACTTTCTGAGAGGTCACAATTCACACATACTTAGAGACTTGTTAGAGGTCAGCAGCTAAATACACCAAAGATTCAATCCCTGTACTGGGCATACCTTCATTCTCTCACACGGCTCCTTTCTGCCCACTGGATGAGCTGTAGACTAACTGAACATGCCCTAGAACAGGGCTACAGAGGCTGAGCAGCACTTCACCTGAAATGCTCTCCTTGCTGTTGCCAGGGACCACTGTGCTGCTCAAATGGAGACTAAGAAGACTGTCATATGCTTTCAGTGCTCCCCTTGCTGATGCCCAGGGAATGTGCAGAAGGAAGAAATAGCTAACTCAAATGCTGAGGTGTAAGGAATGTGAGGAAGGGGAGTCAATATGGCGCAAAAAGAACAGGGCCAGGAGCTCAGGGAAAAGGAGGGTAGAAGCCTGGTGGTGTAGGGTGTAAGTAGCAGGAGCTGAGAAGTGGGGAACAGTGACAGGAAAAGAGGGAGAGGCAGGAGCCTGAGAATGGGGAGGATAGGGGGAGAGGGGAGAAGGCAGGAGGTGTTCAGGGGACGGAAGGATAGGTGCAGAAGGAGTGAGGGGACAGGACAAGGCAGGAGCCAGAGAGAAGATAAGAGTAGGTGACAGGACAAGAGTTGAGGGAGGGGATGGGCAGGAATTGAGGAGGAATATCAGCAGTGCAGAGGGAAAGGAGCTGAGAGGGAGAGGCTTGGGGGTTCAGGAGCAGAAAGGTCTGCAACCACTAGAACAGTGGTTCTCAACCTTTCCAGATTACTGTACCCCTTTCAGGAGTCTGATTTGTCTTGCGTACCCCAAGTTTGACCTCATGTAAAAATGACTACTTGCTTACAAAATCAGACTAAAAATACAAACATGTCACAGCACACGGTTCATGAAAAATTGCTTACTTTCTCCTTACCATATAATTATAAAATAAATCACTTGGAATATCAATATTGTACTTACATTTGAGTGTAATACTTGAACCTGTTTTTCACTTGTGAGCCTTGTCATTCTGGGAGGCAGTGAAGCGACAGCAACAATTAAGTTTTTATTCACATTGAGTCTATTCCTATAACCTGTTGTAAGATTAGGCAAATATTGTATCCAGATGAGTTGATGTACCCCTGGAAGACTTCTGTGTACCCCTGGTTGAGAACCACTGCACTAGAAAATGCTCTCCTACAAAACCTGGAATTGATCCTATCATCCCTGTGTCTCAATATACCTTTTTCTGCATCTGTATCTGTAAAACCCACTGGCAAAATGTCTCTCTCTTTCCCCCTCAAGTGGCAGGTCAATAGAAGATAACAGATCTCTAATACAGCTATTACTTACCCCCACCCCCATTGTTGTTCTCCCCCCTTGGCTGTATGTGTGTGTGTATATATATATATATATATATATATATATATATATATCCTCTATCTGATTTCCATTCCCTTCATCTGACAAAGTGGGTTACAACCCAGGAAAGCTTATGCCTGCAGAAATTAAATGTTAGTCTTTAAAGTGCTACAGGACTCTCGTTGTTTTTGCTAATACAGACAGCTACTCTGTTAGCTCAAGGCTTAGAGCAGTATTTCTGAACAGCTGGTCGATGGAGCAGCACCAGTTCTCAAGATCTCCCTGACACAGTATAGGAAGCCTGAGATCTCCCTGACACAGTATAAGGGGCCAGTCCCTGTTATCAAAAAGGTTGAGAAACACTGGCTTAGATAACTGTGCTGTGGATTTAAAGACCCCAACCCTGGCAATAAGCAAGTTGGGCAACAATATGGTTCCACAGGATGAAATTTTTCTTTCTCCGATGTTTGTTTGTTTTTAATATAATTTCCTACATTTAAAAAAACAAACAAGCAAAACTTCCTAAATTAAAAGAATGGTAAGTCTGCAAAGAAAAGCACTCAATAGTAAGGAAATAGCAGAATTAACTTTGCCTATTCAATCTTAATTTGTCTAATTGTTTGTATGCCTTATGGTAAGTCTTTTCCTAAATTATCACATACTAATATTTAATGAGTAGTGAATAGTTTTTAGTGTATTTATCTAATTCCCCACACCCATCACCCTTCTCTGTCTGCCAACTCCTGTTCCCCCTCCTTATTTTTTACTACATATGCACCCCTCCGAAGCCCTCCTATTAAATTACCCCAATATTATAAACAATCTTAGGCCCAACAGGATACACATTTGTGGATCATGTCGTAGGATCAAGTGATTGTTGTGCATGAGTTGGATTTTAATGAGTTTTGGATTACTTTTGATCTGGGATTATTAAACTAAAGATTCTTTGTTACAGCATTCGGCAAAAATATCAATAGGCAAAAGTGCTCCTAGTTTTTTATGCTTTAAGAGGATATGACACAGCCTCAGCATTTGCTGGGAGAGGTAAAAAACAAAAACCTTCCAGAGGAAGCATGGAATGTTTGCCCTCAAGTCACAGAAAGATTTTTTAGGTTTCTCATCATCTACTTCTAAAATCATGGATACCTGCCTGAAGGAAATTAAGTTGTTGGTATTGTTTCTGTGTCACTGCTCTAGTGTGCTGGCAATGCCATTGAGACAAAAGAGCACCTTTTCACCAAACAGTATAGTTCATAGATTTCATACAGTCCAAGGCTGGAAGAGACCATTAAATCATCTAATCTGACCTTCTGTGTAACACAAGCCATTACATATCCCTACATTGAGCCCAATGACTTTAGGCCAATTAAAGAATTTTAGTCCTCAGAAGACTAAATTGTTATGTGCCACAAGCAGAGAACAGGAGAGACCAAGATGCGAGGGTAGGGCTGATGAGATGAGTTATGACTAGATGATCCTATCAAGAAACCCACACCTCATCCTGCAGAAGAAAGTAGACCCCCCCACACACACACACACTTCCACACACCCTGCCCCAAGGTCCCAGCCAAATTTGATCTAGAGGAAATTCCTTCCTTACCCCAAATTTTGGGGTCAATATGACCCTAAGCATGTGAGCAAGAGGCACCAGCCAGGATTCCTAGAAAGGATTCTCAGAACACCGGTCCACCTCTTCTGATGTCCTAGTTCCAGCTGTGACCAATCTCTGACGGTTCAGAAGAAGGCAAACAAACAAAGCCCCAGAATACATTTGGCCAGTTGTGCATGAGAGGAAAAAATTCCTTCCGGACCCCATCAGGCTGAAGCATAAGATTTAAAGACATTAAATGACTATGTATGAAAGAAGGAAGGGAGATAACCCGGAAGGAACTACCATGACCATCCAACCCAATCTCTCTCTCTCCCCCTCACTCACACACAGGTAGAATTTCTCTCAGAAGATGGATTAAAATGTATCTTTTAGAAAGATATCTAATCTTGTTTTAAAGGCTCTAAGCGATGAGTCCACCACCTCCCCTGGTAAACTGTCCGAATGTTTAATCACTCTCACTGCTAGGAAATAGCATACTATTTCGAGCTTGAATTTATCTGACTTCAAATTCCAGCCATTCAGTTTTGTTATGCCTTTGTCAGCAAGATTTGAAAAGCCCCTTACCCTTACACATGGAAAATATATCTGATAGTAAGAACCTATACACAGTGATTAAATCCCCTTTCAACCTTCTCTTTGATAAGCTGACTAAACTGAGCTCCGTAAATCTCAAATCATAGGTCTTATTTTCCAGTCCCTGGATCATTTTGGTGGCCCTCATATGAACCCATTTCAGTATTTCCACATCCCTCTTGAGGTGTGGACATTAGACACTATATTTTAGTAGCGATCTTACCAATGCTCACCTTTTTATACATCAAAGGACTGCATTAGCCCTTTTCACTGCTGTTCCGTTGTACTGAGAGCTCCTGTTGAGGTGATTATCTACAACAGCCCTTAAGTCCTTTTCTGAGTCATTGGTTTTCAAGATAATCTCTCAGTCTGTAAGTATAGCCTGCATTCTTTGTCCCCAGATATATTACTTTGCATTTGCCCATATTAAAATGAAGTTTGTGGGATTGTGACCATTTAAACAAGCTATTCAGATCATTCTGTAACAGTTACCTGTCCTCATTATTTACTAACCCACCAATCTTAGTGCCATCTGCAAACTTTACAAGCAAATATTTTATATAATGATCTAGATCACTGATAAAATATTGAAGAATGTTGGACTAAGAATCGATCCCTGGGGAACCTCACTACAAATGCCCCTTCACTCACTGATGTCTCCCCATTCAGAACTACATTTTGAGATCTGTCATTGAGCCAGTTTTCAATCCATATAAATGAGCACCCTGTTAATTTGATATAATGCAAGTTTTTAAATTAAAATGTTGTGTGGTGCTAAATAGAATGGCTTGTAGAGATGTAAGTACACAAAAGCAATTGTATTGATATAATCAACAGGACCTGAAATCTTGTAAAAATAAAATCAACACTTTTATTTGACAAGACCTATCTATGGTTATTTGAAACCATGCTGACTGGCATTAATTATATTTTTAGCCTGTAGTTCTTTGTTGATAAGAGTCCTGAAATAACCATTCCTTTATTTTACCTAGGACTGACTTCAGTCTAATTTGTCTGTAGTTCCCTGGGCCAGCTCCTTTGCCATTTTTAAATACTGAAACATCATTGACAGACCTTCAATATTTAGGAATTTCTGGTTTTCTAAGATTTGTTAAAAATTAACATTAGTGGCTAAGAGAGCTCTTCAGCTGTACAATCCTGTATAAATTACCCAGGCCTGTTTATTTGAAAAAACATGGTTACTTACCGGTAACTGTTGTTCTTCGAGATGTGTTGCTCATATCCATTCCACTTAGGTGTGTGCGCGCCCTCGTGTATGGTTCCCAGACAACTTTTTCCCCTAGCAGCCTCTGGAGGGGCCGGCTCCAGCGCTGCCTGGAGTGCCGCGCTCACGCCACGGTACATAGGGCGCTGCTGGCCCCGCAGACCCTCAGTCCCTTCCTTCTGCCGACTCCGACAGCGGGGACAGAGGGTGGGTGTGGAATGGATATGAGCAACACATCTCGAAGAACAACAGTTACTGGTAAGTAACCAAGTTTTCTTCTTTGAATGATTGCTCATATGCATTCCACTTAGCTGATTACAAAGCCGTACCTTACAGGTGGGTAGGAGTCATCGGTGAGCTGCCCTCAGCACGGCTCTGCCGACTAATGCATCCTCCCTTGCCTGGTGGACGATGGCATAGTGTGAAGCAAAGATGTGCACCGACGACCAGGTGGCAGCCCTGCAGATGTCATCCAGGGGGACCCTTCCCAAGAAGGCCACTGACACAGCCTGGCCCTCATTGAGTGTGCTGTCACGACCCCAGGAAGCTGGACACCTGCGCGCTCGTAGCAGAACTTGATGCAGGCGGTGATCCATCTTGAGACACACCGCGCAGAGACCAGGGATCCCTTCATCCTGTCCGCCACCGCGACAAAGAGTTGCGTGGTCCTATGGAAAGGCCTCATCCTCTCTATGTAGAAGGCGAGGGCTCTCCTGACATCCAGGGTGTGTAGTCTCCTCTCCTCCTCTGACCCGTGCGATTTAGGGAAAAACACGGGGAGGAAAATGTCTTGGTTATAATGGAATTGGGAGACTACTTTAGGCAGGAAAGCTGGATGTGGTCTCAGCTGTACCTTATCCTGGAAGAACACAGTATAGGGGGGCTCTGAGGTCAGTGCTCTTAGCTCAGAGATCCTCCTAGCCGAGGTAATGGCCACGAGGAAGGCCACCGTCCAGGAAAGGATCAGTAGGGGGCAGGTGGCCAAGGGCTCGAAGGGGGGCCCCCATTAGTCTAGAGAGGACCAGGTTGACATCCCAGGGAGGCACCGGGTCATGGACCTGCGGGTAAAGCCTCTCAACCCCCTTGAGGAACCTCACCGACATAGGGTGGGAGAACAGGGACCGCCCCTCCAACGGCTGGTGGAAAGTCGAGATGGCCGTGAGATGCACCCTAAGGGAGGCTAGCACTAATCCCTGGAGCCTAAGCTGTAGGTACTCCAGGATGGCCTGTACCGGGGACGTACCGGGGGTGATGCCCCGTGACTCCACCCAGCAGGTAAACCTCTTCCACTTGGCCCTATACAGGATTTGTGTGGAAGGTTTCCTGCTCCCCAACAGCACGCGCTGGAATTGCGCCGAGCTGGTCCTTTCCTCCTCCGTCAGCCAGAGAGTCTCCAGGCCGTCAGGTGCACAGAGTCCAGGCTCGGGTGCAGCAGGCGACCGTGATCCTGGGAGAGCAGGTCCGGCCTCCTCGGGAGTTCGATCGGTGCAGCGACAGCGTCGGATATGGAGCCTGGCTTGCGACCCCAGAGCAAGCAGAACCTCGGGCATTTCTTGTTCCAGGACAACGCGAACAGGTCCAGTCGGGGAACACCCCACTAGCAGAAAATCCTGGCCGCTACCTCTGGATGCAACGACCAGTCGTGTCGGGGTAGAAACAACCTGCTGAGGCGGTCCTCCTCATTGTTCCTGACTCCCGGGAGGTTAGAGGCGGTTAAACAAAAGTTGTGCCTCACCACAAAGTCCCAAAGTTGGAGTGCTTCCTGGCAAAGAACTGTGGAGTGTGCCCTCTCTTGCTTGTTGATGTAAAACATTGCTGCGGTATTGTCCGTCAGCACTTGTACCATTTTGCCCAATAAAAACTCTAGGAACACTTTGCATGCCAGTCTGACCGCCCTGAGTTCTTTTCCATTGATGTGGAGGCCCATCTCCTCCCGCGACCAGCACCCTTGCATGCTGAGGCCGCCGTTGATGTGGGCCCCCCACCCCAAGCCCGAAGCATTGGATATCAGGGTGGCTGAGGGGGTCAAGTCCCTGAACGGAACCCCTTCCAACCCTGTTCCTGGGTTCCTCCACCACCATAGTGACACCAGAACCGTGGGGGGGACTGTCACCAGTCTGTCCAACAGGTGCCTGCTGGGCACATACACTGAGGCCAACCAGCCTTGGAGGGGCCTGAGCCTGAGGCAGGCCAACCTCACCACATAAGTACACGAGGCCATGTGGCCTAACAGCTGAAGCCACTGCCTGGCTGTGGTCATGGGGCACCTCTGTAACTGTGATATTATCGCTGACATGGCCTTGAACCTCAAGCGTGGGAGGGAGGCTCTGGCTCGCGCCGAGTCTAGGGAGGCCCCTATAAACTCTATGTGCTGTACTGAGGACAACGTCGATTTCTGCTCGTTGATGAGCAGCCCCAGACTGTTGCAGGTGGCCCTGACAAGGGAGACCGCCTCGTGGACCTGGACTTGTCCCTTATCAGCCAGTTGTCCAGGTAGGGGAGGATCTGGACCCCCCCTGTGCCTCAGGTAGGCCGCCACCACCACCATACACTTTGTAAACACCCTGGGGGAAGACGACAGGCCAAAGGGCAGGGCAGTAAACTGGTAGAGGCTACCGTAAACCTGCGGAAGCGCCTGTGGCTGGGAAGGATAGAAATATGAAAATAAGCATCCTTCAGGTCGAGGGCAGCAAACCAATCCCCTGGATTCAAAGCTGGGATAATGGCCGCTTGGGACACCATGCGAAACTTGAGTTTCTTTATGGACCTGTTTAACTTGCACAGGTCCAGAATAGACCTGAGGCCACGCTTGGCTTTCAGGATGAGGAAGTACCTCGAGAACCCCCTTCCCACCTCAAGCGGTGGGACCGCTTCTATAGCTTCCTTGCACTGGAGGGAGTGGACCTCCTGAAGGAGGAGTTGCTCATGAGATGGGTCCCTGAAGAGGGACGGGTAAGGGGGGGGAAAAGCCATGAACTGGAGGGTGTAACCCTGGAGCACTGTATGCAGGACCCAGTGGTCCGTCGTGATGGCCCACCAGTGCTCGTAGACAGGCCTTCGTCTGTCCTGAAGGCCAGGGGTGAATCCAGGGAGGAGATGCTGATGCCACCCTCAGGCACACTGTCAAAACTGATGCTTCCCTTTGGAACCCTGGGGGGGGCCCTTTCTGGGAAGCGGAGGACGACCCGGAGCAGTTGCGCCGTCCAACCCCTCTGCTCCTATCCCTGCCCCTTGCGGGGGGGAAAGCCCTAGGTGGTGGCCCAGGTTGTTGCAGCTGCTGCTGCTGCTGCTGCTGCTGTGGGCACTGCTGCTGCTGGTGGGTACAGGCCCAGAGATCGCAGCATGGCCGTAGAGTCTTTAAGAGCATGCAGCTTCTTATCTGTTTTATCTGAAAACAGACTGGCTCCATCAAAGGGTAAATCCTGGATGGAGTGCTGCACCTCTTGGGACAACCCTGTAGATTGCAGCCATGCTGCACGCCGCATGGCGATAGCAGAGGGCATGGCCCTGCTGGCCGTGTCCGCAGCGTCCGAAGCAGTCTGTAGGGCTGCGCTAGCGATGGTCAGCCCTTCCTCCAGGACTGTGGAGAAGTCCGCGACCTGGTCCTGGGGCAGGGACTGTGCGAATCTACGCCTTGAGTCCCACAAATTCAAGTTGTGCCTGCCCAAGAGGGCTTGGTGGTTCGCCACCCTAAGTTGGAGTGTCCCTGTGGAGTAGACCTTTCTTTCGAAGAGGTCTAACTTCCTGCCCTCCTTGTTCTTTGGGGTGGAACTCTGGGCCCCCTGCCTCTCTTTTTGGTTGGCAGCATCCACCACCAGAGTCCCAAGGGCTGGGTGGGTAAAAAGATACTCGTGCCCCTCAGCCAGCACGTAGTATTTCTTCTTGGCGCCCTTCGAGGTCGGAGCAACCGAGGAAGGGGTTTGCCAGACCTCCTTGGCCAGGCGCAACACCCTCTCATGGACTTAGATGGGCCCTGGGTCCCCACATGATCAAAGAGGGGGTCTACTTCCTCCTCCAGTACTTTGACCTCCAGGTCAAGGTTGGAGGCTACCCTCTTCAGGAGCTCCTGGTGCGCCCTGAACTCAATGAGAGGCGCTCCCTAGTCCCTGAAAGCCGCCTCGTCTGGTGACAAAGAGGACAGGTGGCATGGCCCTGTGGAGGAACCCTCACCAGGGTCCGACTCCTCCCCCAAGAAGTGGTCCCTTCCCTGCACAGATGGGGCCTGAGAGGGAGCTTGCTGGATAACAGAGGCAGGGACCGAAATAGTTCCCTGCCCAAACTGTGCCCCCCACAGACCCTAGTATAGCCACTGCCAAGGGGTTGCCAACCCAGTGCTGGCATTGGTGCTGTGGGCTGTACCTCATCCAGGCGTCGGGATCCCCTAGCCTTCTGGGACCCCGGGCCGGGGGGAATGGTGCCTTCGGTGCCATCTACTGGAGTTGCTTCAGGACCCGTAACTGGACGACCCAGAAGAGCGGCGGGCAAAGCCGACGACGAAGATGATCAGTGCCATGGCACCGAGGACTTGCAGCGCCTCCTCCCCGGTGCTGGTGAATGGTGCCGGGAGCAGTGCCATCTCGGGGACTGAGACCAGTGCCACGATGAGTTGTCAGACTCCAAGGAGGGAGAGGAGCTATCCAGCTCGACTCTCCGGTGTCGGGTGGTGGGCGGCTGTTGCTCCAGTGCTGGGCGTGCCCACCCTTCGGAGACACCCATCGTGGATTTGCCCCGGGACACAGGCCCTGACTCCCTCGGCCAAGGGAGGGCCGGAGGCGTGGGCAAGGCCAACAAGGCTTGAGCCGCGTCAAACGCCTCCGGCGTTGAAGGGTCCTGGAGAGGGGCTCCCCCACTCCCAGGAGTCAGGGGAGGTTCCCTCGGTACCGGTGCTGGAGGCTGCTCCTGCAGTTCCAGCACCTCCGGGCTCAACTCCAGCGCCTCCCGCGGTGTGGGGGAGGGAGAGCGCTCCACGTGTGGACAGCGCTTTTTCTTCTTCGGTATTGGGGACGCCCAGTGCCAAGGCGCCTGCAGTGCTGGCGGGGCGCTCTGCACCCAAGGAGGTCCGGGGTGGCTCGGAAGCCAGGCACAGCGCGGACTCCATAAGGATCGCCTTTAGCCGAATATCCCTCTCCTTCTGGGACCTCGGCTTAAAGTCTTTGCAGATCCGGCACCAATCCTTGCCATGCTGCTCACCCAGGTACTTGAGGCAGCACTCGTGAGGATCACTGACTGGGAAGGCCTTCCCGCAGCCAGTGCAGGGTTTAAACCCAGGCGAGCCCAGCATGGCCGGGTCGCTTGAGCCCTAAGGCTCTCTAACTGTCTTAACTAACTATTTCCTAACTGAACTGAAAACTATCTAACTTTGGGGAGAACTGCTAACTTACTAGAATAACAGAGAAAAATACTTGTGGGAGCAAGCGTTGTTCCAGTCACCGTCACGGGTGGAAGGAAGGAACTGAGGGCCTGCGGGGCCGGCGGCACCCTATGTACCGTGGCATGAGCGCGGCACTCCAGGGGGCGCCGGAGCCGGCCCCTACAGAGGCTGCTAAGGGAAAAAAAATTGTCCGGGAACCATGCACAAGGGCGCGCACTCACCTAAGTGGAATGCATATGAGCAATCACTCGAAGAAGAATGTTTAATTTTAACAGATGCTGGCTCACATTCTCCTTTGTTACAGATGTTAATCTTTCTGTTCCATCCACAACATCATATAGGATGGATACATCCTACTGCATCGTTTCAAATACAGAACAGGAACATCTTTTGAACATGTCTGCCATTTCTACATCACTATTTATAATTTTATCATCTGCATCTAGCAATGGACTTAGTTTTCCCCCAATGTGTTTTTAAAAATCTATTCTTATTGTCTTTAACCTTGTTGGCCAAGGTTATGTATCTATCCACATCAGAAATTCAAAGAGCCTTTTTGATTGTGATTCATGGGATTTCTGCATCTGTAGGGATTTAAGTGATCACAGAGAAGAAGGAAGGTCCACTTATGGATCAGTAACTGGTTAAAAGACAGGAAAGAAAGGGTAGCAATAAATGGTCAGTTTTCACAATGGAAAGAGCTAAATAGCTGGGTTCCCAAAGATCTGTTCTGAGATCTGTACTGTTCAACATATTCATAAATGATCTAGAAATGGGGGTAAACACTGAGGTGGCAAAGTTCACAGACAAATCAAAATTACTCAAGTTAGTTAAATCCAAAGTTGACTGTGAAGAGATACAAAAGGATCTCACTAAACTGGGTAACTGGACAACAAATTGGAAGATTAAATTTAATGTTAATAAATTCAAAGTAATGCACATTGGAAAACATAATCTCAACTATAAATACAAAATAATGGGTTCTAAATTAGCTGTTACCACTGACAAAAGAGATCTTAAGTCATTGTGGAAAGTGTGACGCTGGCTGGATGAGGGTGACCTTTTAGAATATAATTTAATATCAATACTGCAAAATTATAATAATTCATATGGGATAGGCCATGTCAAGTACTATTAGAAAGGTTATAATTTGCTAAGTATGACGATATTGTTTATACGTATGTTCACATTTGTGTTGTAAGTTATGAATATGTCTGATATAGCTGTTTTTCAACTTGTGCTGGTGCCTGGGTGACACCCCAGACAGGATGGCAGCAGCACTAAGCCTGCTTAATGGCCCATTAAGGGAATTCACAGGTACAATGAGCACAGGGAGAGAAGCCAGGGCTACACCTTTATGAGTCACCAGAACTTATCCAGGTGATCTGGACTTCCTCATGTTTCTGTAAATTCCAGAAGCAAAGAGACATAAAAGGCAGCTGCATCACACCCATATTGTCTTCATCTTCGTTCCTGCTTCTTACCTCTGGATTAACTCATCTGCAACTGAAGCTGTGAAACAAAGGACTGGCACTAGATGTACCAGATGATCCAGGTACTAGATGTACACCAGAAGGACTGTACAAGCCTGCAAACATCACAATTCTACTGAGAATCTTGATATATATGGACTTTACAGTCACTTGTATGTATTTGATTACTTTGACCATTTAACATTTCTCTTATAGTTTCTTTCCTTTTATAATAACCCTTTAGTTTTAGTTATTAAAGGATTGGCTGTCAGGGTGGTATTTTGGGTACGATCCAAACTTATATTGATCTGGTACTGTGGCTGTGTGATGGAGTTCCCCAGGAACAGCACTCTGGAACCACTCAGGATCCAGCCAGTCAGGACTCTAGTGCTTTGGAGTCTGCCCCCTTGAGGCTCCCCACATCAGGGAAGCCACCTCCAGAATCTGGCTTCGCAGCATTCAACACCACTCCTCCGCCTCTGTGGGTCTCCTTGATGGGACCCTGGAGAGCTCTTCCATGCCCCTAAAGGGGCCCCGCGTCCCGCTGTACAGTCAAAAGCGATTCACAACCAGCATGGAAGTCAGAAGGGTTTATTAGTTCTCAATAAGCAATAAGGGGGCTGTGTAGCTTCTTGTTTTTAGCTTCTTGATAACCACTGTGGGGGATCAGGAGCATTTGTGGCTGGTTAGGGAGTCTAACCTTAGTGTCACCCAATAGTGCAAGGAGAATCTGCTCTCCTTTTGCAGCCTGCCCTGACCTTGGCATTTTCAGCTGGGCTACCCTAGGCTCGGGTGAGTCACAGATAGCTCTCTGAAAACATCTGCTCAATGTGCAGCAGCAGTCAAAAATTTAACAGAATGTTGGAAATCATTAGGAAAGGGATAGATAATAAGACAGAAAATATCATAATGCCACTATATAAATCCATGGTACCCCCTTACCTTAAATACTGCATGTAATCCTGGTTGCACCATCTAAAAAAAAAAAAAAAGGTATGTTACAATTGGAAAAGGTACAGAGAATGGCAACAAAAATTATTAGGGTTATGGAACATGCGGATAGATTAAAAAGACTGGGACTGTTCAGGTTAGACTAGAGACCACTAAGGAGAGTTATGATGGAAGTATAGAAAATCATGAATGGTATGGAGAAAGCGAATAAGGAAGTATTATTTACTCCGTCGCATAAAACAAGAACTAGGCATCACCCAATGAAATTAATAGGCAGCCGGTTTAAAACAAACAAAAGGAAGTACTTCTTTACACAATGTACTGTTCCATACACCCAATCATTTTTGTTGCCCTTCTCTGTCCTTTTTCCAATTCCAATATATCTTTTTTGAGATAGGGTGATCAGTTCTGCATGCAGTATTCAAGATATAGGCGTACGATGGATTTATGTAGTGGCATTATGATATTTCCTGTCTTGTTATTCATCCCGTTCCTAATGGTATGTAACATTGTTAGCTTTTTTGACTGCTGCTTCACATTGAGCAGATTGGTCCACAGCCCCTATTTAAACCCAGGACAGGAG
This sequence comes from Mesoclemmys tuberculata, assembly GCA_007922155.1. NCBI lineage: Eukaryota > Metazoa > Chordata > Testudines > Chelidae > Mesoclemmys > Mesoclemmys tuberculata. Next base: position 53,973,613 of record ML675610.1, on the reverse strand, counting down.
CAGGAAATCATCCATGCAACTGGGATTCACCTTGCTCTGAACTTTGTGCCTTGTGCTCCTTGCTCTCGTTCCCCTGGCTTGAGTCTGGTTATCAATCCATGGTTCTCCTTTCAAACTTGTCTCCTGTTTCTGATCTCCTGGTAACCTGACCCTGCCTGACTCCTGATGCTCGATTCATTTGTCCTCTGGCCTGGCTCGGATTCTCAATCCTGCTTTGACCACTAGGTCACATCACTCGCATCCTGGTCATGACGCTGTAGTCCCTTATACAAGAATAAAGGGCAGTTGCTGCCACATGCACTTTCACTGCATACATCTGATTTAATTACAGATAATCATAGACTCATAGATTAGGCTTTGAAAGGACCTCAGGAGGCCACCTATTCCAAACCCTTCTTAAAACAGGACCAACCCCAACTAAATAATCGCAAGACATTGTCAATCCGCACCTTAAAGACCTCTAAGGATGGAGATTCCACCACCTCCCTAGTTAACTCATCCCAGTGCTTCACTGCCCTCATAGTGAAAAAGTTTTCCTAATATCCAACCTAGACCTCCCCCACTGCAACTTGGGACCATTGCTCCTAGTTCTGTCATCTACTACCACTGAGGCCCGGTCTACACTTACCTTGGCGATTCGGCGGCAGTCGACAGGAGATACGCAAGTGACGTAAATCACTTGCGTATCTCCCGTCGACTTTGCAGTGTCTCCTCAGCGCAGCGTCCACACTGCGCTGCGTCGAAGGGAACAGCGCTCACTTCGACACAGCGCTACTCCACTTACGGGGGTGGTTTTCCTGCGTCGCTTCCTGGATCGACTGAGCGCGTCTACACAGACCGCTCAGTCGATCCAGAGCAATCGATGTGACGGCGGCGAATTTGCCACCGTCAGTGTAGACCCAGCCTGAGAAAAGCCTAGTTCCACCCTCCCTGGAACCCCCTCTCAGGTAGTTGAAGGCTGCTATCAAATCCCCCCTCACTCTTCTCTTCTGCAGACTAAACAGGCCTAGTTCCTTCAGCCCCTCCTCATAAATCATGTGCTCCAGCCCCGTAACGATTTTTGTTGCCCTCCGCTGAATTCTTTCCAATTTGTCCACATTCTTTCTGTGTGTGGGGGGGGAGGGGGGGAAAAACTGGACACAGAACTCCAAATGTGGCCTCACCAGTGCCAAATAGAGGGAAATAATCACTTCCCTCGATCTGCTGGTAATGCTCCTACTAATGCAGCCCAATATGCTGTTAGCCTTCGTGGCAATAACAGCACATTGTTGACTCATAGCCAGCTTCTTGTCCACTGTAACCCCCAGGTCCTTTTCTACCAAACAGCTGCCTAGCTAGTCAGTCCCCAGTCTATAGCAGTACATGGGATTCTTCCATCCTAAGTGCAGGACTCTGCACTTGACCTTGTTGAACCTCTTCAGATTTCTTTTGGCCCAATCCTCTAATTTGTCTAGTTCACTCTGTATTCTATCCCTGCCCTCCAGTGTATCTACCACTCTCCCCAGATTAGTGTCATCTACAAACTTGCTGAGGGTGCAATCCATCCCATCCTCCAGGTCATTAATGAAGATATTGAACAAAACCAGCTCCAGCACTGACCCCTGAGGCACTCCTCTTGTTACTGGCTACCACCTAGACATCGAGCCGTTGATCACTACCCATTGAGCCTGATGATCTAGTCAGCTTTCTATCCATTTTATAATCCATGCATCCAACCCATACTTCTTTAACTTGCTGATAAGAAGACTGTGGGAGACCATAACAAAAGCTTTGCTAAAGTCATAAACAGTCCATAATCCATTTTTAATAGTCATATATAAAGGTTAATCTAAAGAGAAACCTGTACATTTATATCGTAATTCCCCTCTCCTGGTATGAATATTTGTTCACTTCATAAAACATTTCTACCTGAAAGCATAGGAACAGGTAGTTTTGAAATTCCAAGAAGACTAGACCTACATCCTCTGAATATTCCATAGGTTCCTCTGCTAAAATCTTAGAAGCCAATTTGCCAGCTGAAGAACAGCTAGATCTGAGAACATGAATCAGCAACAGGAAAAAATGAAGTTCTTGCAAGAGTGTTATTATAGAAGAACATGCTTGCTGCTATACTCATCAGGACCAGAGACTTGGATATATATACCCTTACATAAAAAGGAGACATGTTCTGGGTATCTTGCACTCAGGGAGTGCTTCCTTTACCTTACGTTTACTCAGCTGCTTATTATGCTTTATATTTTAAATCACAAAAAAACATGGGCATAAAGAACTGCTGTTGATTGGATCCATCCTTAGGAAGTGATTCAATTGCTTTATCTTACGGGAAGGTAAGTATAGGGTTTTCAGATTTGTGGACTTAAACTTGGGTCTCAGGCAATTCAGAACTGGAGTTATGGTTATCAAATGCAGAAGACTTTCAACAGAATACACGTATGGCCCGAGCCCAGGATCTAAAAGGCTCATCTTCTGAGCAATCCAGAGGAGACTGTGTCTTACATGCTGACCCACTAGAGATGGCAATTGCAGGATATTCACTTCTTAAAAACATAAATGATGGTTGCTGTCCTGCCCTTACTCCATCTAAAAATCACAGTCACATTAATGACAAGCTCTAAAACTAACTTCACAGAGCTAAATTAACTGTCTCAAATACCTTAAGCATTGTTAGAGGAAACAAACAAACAGTGGAAAAAATGGTCGCATGGATGCTGTGTCTGCAGGAAGAAGGAGCAGAAGGTGCTTGTATGACCATTTATAACCAGGGTTTAGGATGCCTGAATCTGTGGTTGATGTGCACAGTCATTCTAACACTTCCCTTTTAAAAATGTTTTGGGCCTTGTGAGGGAAGACTAGGGCTGGGTCTACACTGACAGCAGCAAATTCACTGCCGTCAGATCGATTGTTCTGGATCGACTGAGGGTCTGTGTAGACCTGCTCAGTCGATCCAGCAGGCGACGCAGGAAAACCTCTCCAGTAAGTGGCGTAGTGCTGTGTCGAAGGGAGCGCTGTTCCCGTCGGTACAGCGCAGTGTGGACGGCGCGCAGAGGAGATGCTGCAAAGTCGACGGGAGATACGCAAGTGATTTATGTCACTTGCGTATCTCCCGTCGACTGCCGCTGAATCCCGAAGGTAAGTGTAGACTGGGCCTAGGAAAGGAAAGCCACACAATCTCCATACATTGGAGAACAGAAGCAATTTCAAGAGGAACAATTACAAATAGCATTTTTTAAATTAAGTGCCAGTTATGTGCATCATGCTGCAGTAGATATTGCTGAGCTGAGACAGAGACTAGCTATAAGAGAAAAATTATGGTGTTAGAAGCTCTCCAATCTGTTTAATAAATTTTAAGCTTTCATTAAACAAATAAGCTTCCACTCCTTTATTATGAAGAGAACGCCTTCTCAGACTAAATCAATGTAATGTTATCCTGTTAACACTCACTTGCAAAAAAAAAGTCTCTAATATCAATAACAGCAATGTTAATTTGCCATGCTCCCACTTCATTCAACTAAAAAGGAGTTGTAACCTTCACTCCCTTTTGGGGACCATTTGAGCAGTGAAGCCACATCTACTCTCAGGAAAAAATGTTTATTTACCTGAATTGTAACTGTTTGATCTGCAAGATGTGGTTCACAAATCTATTCCACTAAGGTATGAGCATGCCAAGCACATCAGAGCTGGAGAGTTTTCTAGAACAGTACCCAATGGAGTACTGCCTATGCCCTACATCTCTTCATTGCCCTGTCTGAGACTAAATAAAGGCATCACCGCCCCAACCCACTTCAGTTCATTTACACTGGAAAGTGGCTGAGGACTCTGATGCAGAGGGGAATGAGGATGGCGCATGAAATATACATATGGACCACATTGTGAAGAACAACAGTTACAATACAGGAAAGTAACCTTTTTTTCTTCTTCGAATGGTTGCACACATGTATTCCACTCGTGACTTACAAGCAGTACCGTTAGGAGGTAGGCTTGGAGTCTACTTAAACAATGACTGTAAAAGCATATTCTCAAACTTTGCATCATATCTTGAAGCAGCTGTAATGGTGTAACGTTGAGTGAAGATATACAATGAAAACCAAGTAGCAGCCCTACAAATGTCCAATAGGAGGATATCCCTTACAAATGTTACTGAGGCAGCTTGCATCTTGTTGAATGGGCCAATCACCTCTGTGCTGGAACTATGTTTGCCACAGGATACTGTGACATGATGCAGGAAATACTCCAGCTGGACATCATCTATGCTGAAACTGCCTGACCTTCTATTCTGCCAGCTTACGACACAGAAAGCCATGGAGTTAACCTAAAAGTCTTGGTCCTGTCCAGATAGAAGGCTAGTGCTTACTTCCAAAATATTCAGTCTTCATCCATGCTTGAGTGAGTCTTTAGGAAAAAGACAGACAGGTATATTACCTGATTAAAAAACCCTGCTGAATCCAATTTTGTTAAAATGTGGGATGCAGCCTCAAGGCCACTTTTTCTTTGAAAAATGGAGGTCCTGCCATTAGAACCTGAAGGACACATACTTGTTTGGCTGACATAATGGTAATGAGAAAAGCTGCCTTTTGCAACAGGTGAGGCAAAGGACAAGTTGCCAAAGGCTTAAATGGAGGATCCATCAAGGCTGCCAAGGACCTAGAGTGGACCCGTGTCCATTACAGAAGGAGAAAGCCAGACAATAACTTTTAAAACCTGGCAATCATGAGGGTAGAAAAAAAACTATCTTCCTTGAATGAGAGGGGAGGATGGATAGCCAAGATCACAGCCAAGTGGATTCTCAGGGAACTGAAAGGCCTGAGGATGTGTATTGATAATGTTGACCTGCAACCAGGAATCTCAAAAACTTCCTGTAACTTGGTAGCACTGCCACGTGGAAGTAGGTGTCCTGGAGATCGAGAGCATCAAACCAGTCATCACAATCCAGAGAAGAAGGACTGAAGCTAGGGAAACCATGCAGAATCTTATATACTTGATAAACTTATTGAAATTTCAAAGGCTGAGAACATATCTCAGACCCCCTTTGGACTTGGTAATCAGAAGAATATCACAAGTAAACCCCTTTCCCTGAAGTTGAAGGGGAATTTGTTCTATGGCTCCTAGTCAGAACAGAGTCTGAACTTCTTGAAGGAGCACTGACGTAAGACTGTGTCTCTTAAAAGGGCGGGAGTAAGTGGGTAGAAGAAGGGGATGGAGAGGAATTGGATAGACTATCCCAGTCTCACAGTGCTTAGGACCCACTTGTCTGTGGTTACGGCTTCCCAACCATTGAGAAAGAGGGACAATCTGTCCCCAGTGGGGGATAGGTGTGCGGGTGAGGGGCAAGATAATCTGATGATCACTAATGACTATATCATTGCTCTCCAGGAAGAAGTCAAATATTCAGCTTCCCCCCAGCTGATTGGGGACAAGGTATTTGATCAGAGTTGGAACTGGAGGACTTGCTTCTATGTGGCTTATGCTTCCTCCTAGAATAGTCATGCTACTTAGATGGGTAGCCTGGTTGCCTGTAATACTACTGAGAGTACTGTTGCTGTGGGGCTTTATAGTGATACTTTTTGGGAGTTGAGGGACCACTAATGAATTAAGCACACCATGGGAGTCTTTACATTAATATAAAGTCTCATCAGTTTTGCTGGAAAAAAAATTGACCGCCAAAGGAGCAGTCCTCTATGGTTTGCTGGATTTCAGAGGTTATAACAAAGTTCTGTAACCAGGAGGCTCTCCTCATTGTTACTGCAGAGACCATCGCCCTAGAAGAAGTGCCCGCCACATCAAGTGAAGACTGGAAGGATACCTAGACTACTAGGCGACCTTCCACCAGGAAAGCCTTGAACTCATTCTCTGCATTTTCTGGAAGTTTATCAGTAAATTTGGACATTGCATTCCAGTTCACAAAATCATATTTGGCTAACAGGGCCTGCTGATTAGCTACATGCATCTGGAAAGAGGAGGTGGAATAAATCTTTCTCCCAAACAGTTTAAATATCTTGGGCTCTTTTTCTTTGGGGGCTGATTTAAATCTCCCTGGATGTGACCTTTCCTTAGCAGCTGTAACCACTAGGGAGTTAGGGGAAGGACGGGAATAAAAGTACTCAAATCTCTGCTTTGGGACATGATAATGCTTGTTTGTGAATTTAGCTGGAGAAGCTAAGGAAGCTGGTGTATGCCTTAAAGCCTGGCACTTAAAGAGTGCCAATGCTGGCTCTAGAAGAGCGTAATCAATTGGGAGGGCCACCTTCCCAGGAGTAGCTGCCTGGAGAATGTCTAAAAGCTTCTGAGCGTTCTCTTGAGCAAACTCAGCTTGCATGCCTAAAGCCACCACTGTGCTCCTCAGCAGGTCTTGTTAAGCCTTCAAGTTCTCTAGGACTGGAGAAGACAACTCTGGTATCAGGGAGTTGTCAGATGAGGAGGAAGACAGGTGAACAGGAGTGCAGAAGATGTGGCCTGTCCCTCCCTGTCTGTTTTGGAGGGAGGCCACACCACCTTGTGGTCACACCTGTGTAGACAAACTTTAATACAAGGGATTAGCTGATCATGGTCTGTGGCCCCAGTCCTCAAGCAGGGTGGGTCAAGCAAGCCGTCTAAAGGCCTCGGCCTTCCGGCAGGTGGGGCAGGCATAGCAGTCACTAGCCCTAGATAGAGCAAGCACCCACTCTAAAGCCAAGCCCTCAGGCAGGGCAAGCAGGCCAAGTAAATAGTCTATAGCCCTAGGTAGGGCAAGCAAACAGTCTGAGGCTCAGGCGGCTGCACTGGCCAAGGGGCAATCACCCCAGGATTAGGGTGGAAAGGGGGAAGGGGGACCCAGGCCGACACGTGTCCACTGTGTCCCAGCCCAGGGCCATTGCAGTGGCAGGGTATCCTGCCACTGGGTCAGTGGGACTCCAGCCAAAATGCACTGACTCAGCTGTAGGCTACAACACAGCTGGACTGTCATCTGTCTCCCCTGGGCACTTTTCTTCCCCCCTTTCCTTGGAGTACCTGGCTCTTGGAGTCACCCTCTGTCTCTTCAGGGAACTCAGCTAGGGGTAGGCTCCACCACCTCTTGATATCGTTGTCATGTGGACTGGATTGGGGGGGGTATTTGTGTTGTTTGGCATTAATATGTCAAAATCATAACAATTCATGTGAGACACGCCATGTCAGGGACTGTCGGAAAGGTTATGATATGCTGAATAAGATGGTAATATTTGTGTTCATGTATGAGGAAAGTTATGGAGATCTTTGTTATACCTATATATCAAACTGTGCTGTAGAAGACACACTCCAGATGGAGAGGCCACAGAACAATAGCCCGCTTAATGGCCCATCAAGTCCTTTACAGAAGCAAAGGCCCAGGAAGGAACTAAAGGCATACCTGAAGAGTTACCAGGATTGGCCCATGTGACTCTGGACTCCATTTTGGTTCCTGTAAAGTTCCACAAGCCGCATGGCCAGAGGCAGAGGGTATATAAGATCAAACCACAGAAACCATTTTGTCTTTGTTCCTGTCCCGTTGCGAACACACCTCTGGATCAACACACTTTGCAACTGAACTGAAGGACTGGATGTATACCAGAGGGACTATACAAGCCTGCAACTCCACAATTGTTCTAGAAACCTGATGTATATGGACTTTCAAATCATTTCTATATATCTGATTGCTTTAAGCCTTTAACACTTCTCTTATTGTTTGTTTTTCCTTTATTAATAAACCTTTAGTTTTAGTTACTAAAGGATTGGCTGGCAGCGTGGTATTTTGGGTAAGATCCAAACTTATAGTGAACTGGTCCTGTGGCTGATCCTTTGGGATCAGAGGGAATATTTTAGTAAAGAGCATAGAGTTTAAATAACTGGTCTCTTTACTGGACCTAGTGTCAGTTTGGGAGCCAGAGACTGAAATGCAGTAAAGGGGGCTGTGTGTATTTGCACAGTGGCTTCTTGATAACCAGTGTGGGGAATCAGAAGCACTGTTTGTGGCTGGTTGGGAAGTCTGACTTCAGTGTCACCCACCAGTGCTGGGAGAATCTGCTCTCCTTTTACAGCCTGCCCTGACCCTGGCATTATCAGTGGGCTACCGTCATCAATCAGCAACAGGTCCAGCAGCTCCTCGGGGTCACCGATTTATGGCAGCTCTTCTAGATCACAGGGCCCAGGTAGTTCCTCAGGCTTGCAGGGGGCTCAGGCAACTCCAGCAGGTCCTTTGGGCTCCAGCCAGTTGGCTGCCCTGGCAGCTCCTCCACAGGGTAGGGGCCCAATAGCTCTCAGGGCCCAGGTAGCTCTGGCAGGTCCTCAGAGCCCCCATCAATAGGCAGCCCGGGCAGCTTCTTCTCAGGGCAGCAGTTAGGTTCAGGTCCCAGCACCAAGGAAGAGACATCCTTCTCCTTCAGCTGCCCTCCCCCCACTGGGCTGGGAGTCCCGCCCTTTATACTTCCTGTTCCTGTCTGAGCCCCGCCCCTCTGCTTCTGGCAGGGCAGGAGTGGCTTCACTGGCTCCACCTTCCCTGGGCTGAAGGGCCATCCCTCCCTGACTGTTTTGGAAGGAGGCCACACCTCATTGCTACAAGAAACCACAGGATCTTCCTGATGGGGAACTGGCTCCTCCCACAATGTACCCTCCTGACGCACTGGCTGCTCAAGGGGAACAATATCTCCATGTGCTTCCATTGTAAGAGTCTCCAAAGGCTGTTTTGCAGGACAGTCTGGAGACCTTCCCTTCAACCGGGCCCATGAGTGGTACCTGGGGAAATTAAGAAACAGTCCAGGGATATCAAAAAGGCCACTGGAGAAGAGCATAAGGCATGGGCAGCCAGTAAGTACCAGGACACAATGACTGCCTCTACCATATGGTCGTCTCCCATCTTGTACCAGTGCTCTCCCTCTGGAGGTGGCCTAGAGGATTTGCTAGATAGTCTGTGCTTAGGAGGGGACAGAGAAGTACTGGATGACTCTGAACCAGATTGCAATGAATTAGCCAAATAGTCAGTGAGCACTGGAGATGCCAACGCTGATGTGGCCACTGGGTGACCAAATTTATCCACAGCCCATTTAACAGACACTGAGGTCATTACTGAGGCAGGCAAAGCTGTTGGTACTGCAGATGTATCCCAAGACATTGGTTGTCTGTCCTCAGACACTGGGAAAATCCTCAGTTGGCACTGAAGAACAGCCCATAGATGGGATGCCTTCTGATGAATGTTATAGTACAAAGGTTGCAGGGACCAAGAGAGGTAACACAACTGGTACCAAGGCTGAAGACTGAGTTGAAGTAGGAATGGTGAGCACCGGTGCTGAGGGCAGTACCAGGGCCAAGTCCCTGCCAGATTTCTTAGTCGGTATGGACATTATTACCACTAACAGTCACTGAGCAGAAGTTGAGGTCCGTAACAAGCCTGGACTAGTAAGAAGCATCATTAGCACAATGGATTCCTGTACCATAGGAGAGCTCAGGACTGAAAAGTACAGCAAATCCTTTGCACCATCAAAAACTTGTGGGATTGTCGGTACTGATAAAGCTGGTGTTGAGATAGTGTCCATTGGTACCAGACTCAATGGCTGTCATGGAGACAGTACTGGAGTTGACAATGCAGTATTGGTATTTTTCTGTTGCAGTACGAGGGTGATATGGATCGATGACCTAGCTCTACTGTGAGTACCTGATGAGTCCTGATGATGTTCCACATCCTTTCTTGAGGCAGAGAAGGAGTCCCTCCTTGATTTTGAATGGCTGTGTCTGTTTGATGAGTCCTTCTTCTGGGAGAGCCTCATATGGAAGATCAACCCCTCTTTCTCTGTGGAGGAGGGTCTGAATCTGGGGGGGGGTCTGTTAGAGACAACAGGAGCCACTATAATGGACTGAGCACAGGAGGCAGGGCACTTGCCAGAAGCCCGTGTGTGAGGCAGGCCTCACTGCCTGCTCCATGAGGTGCTATTTTGCAATAAAGGTCTCTGGTAAACTGTGTTCTTTTCTTCTTCACAGAATGGTAGATGCTGCATTTCACCGTGATGTGACCCTCACTGAGGAACAAAAGGCAGGGTGTGTGGGGGTCACTATTTTGGAATCAGATAAGGAATATGAGTGAAGCAAATACTACTTGGAACTGTGTTTATGGGAGACTTTAATTTCCCAGATACAGACTAGAGGACAAGTGCTAGTAGTAATAACAGGGCCCAGATTTTCTGGGTTGTAATAGCTGACAGAGTTTTTCACCAAATAGTTACTGAACCAAGAATGGGGGATGCCATTTTAGATTTGGTATTGGTGAGTAGTGAGGACCTCAAAGAAGAACTGGTTGTAGGGGACAACCTTGGTTCGAGTGACCGTGAGTTAATTCAGTTCAAACTAAATGGAAGGATAAACAACAATAGATCTGTGACTACGGTCTTTGATTTCAAAAGGGCTACCTTTAAAAAATTAAGGGAATTAGTTAGGGAAGTGGACTGAACTGAAGAGCTCATGGATCTAAAGGTGGAGGAGGCTTGGAATTTCTTCAGGTCAAAGTTGCAGGAAGTATCTGAAGCCTGCACCCAAGGAAGGGGAAAATATTCATAGGCAAGAGTTGCAGACCAAGCTGGATAAGCAAACATCTCAGACAGGTGATTAAGAGAAAGCAGAAAACCTACAAGGAGTGGAAGAAGGGAGGGATCAGCAAGGAAACCCACCTCTTGGAGGTCACAGCATGTAGAGAGAAAGTGAGGAAGGCCAAAAGCAAAGGAGAGTTGGACCTTGCAAAGGAAATTAAAACCAATAGTAAAAGGTTCTATAGCCATATATATAGGAAGAAAATAAAGAAGTGGGACTCATAAGCACTGAGGATGGCGTGGAGGTTAAGAATAATCTAGGCATGGCCAAATATCTAAATGGATACTTTGTCTCCTTTTTTAATGAGGCTAATGATGAGCTTGGGGATAGTGGTAGGGTGGCTAATGGGAATGAGGATATGGAGGTAGAAATTACCCTATCTGAGATAGAAGCCAAATTCGAACAGCTTAATAGGACTAAATCGGGGGAGGGGTGGGGGAATAATTTCCATCCAAGAATAATAAAGGAACTAGCACATGAAATTGCAAGCTTATTAGCAAGTATTTTTAATGAATTTGTAAACTCAGGGGCTATACCATATGACTGGAGAATTAGCAATATAGTTCCTATTTTTAAGAAAGGAAAAAAAAAGTGTTCCGGGTAACTCCAGGCCTGTTAGTTTGACCTCAATAGTATGCAAGGTCTTGGAAAAAATTTTGAAAAAGAAAGTAGATAAGGACATCGAGGTTAACGATAATTAGAATAAAATACAACATGGCTTTACAAAAGGTAGATTGTGCCAGACCAACCTGATCTCCTTTTTTGAAAAGATAAGATTTTTTAGACAAAAGGAATGCAATGGATCCAATTTACCTATATTTCATTAAGGCATTTCATATGATTCCACATGGGGAAATATTAAATTGGAAAATATTAATATGAAAATTAAAAGGTGGATAAGGAACTGGTTAAAGGGGAGACTACAACAGGTCATACTGAAAGGTGAACTGTCAGGCTTGAGGGAGGTTATTAGTGGAGTTCCTCCAGGATCGGTCTTGGGACCGATCTTATTTAACCTTTTTATTACTGAGCTTGATAGAAAGAGTGGGAATGTGCTAATAAAGCTTGTGAATGACAAAGTTGTGAGGTATTGTCAATACAGAGAAGGATTGGGATATCATACAGGAAGATCTGGATGACCTTGTAAACTGGAGTAATAGAAATGGGATGAAATTTAATAGTGGAAAGTGCAAAATCATGCATTTAGGGACTAATAAGAATTTCTGCTATAAGCTGGGGACACATAATTAGAAGTGACAGAGAAGGACCTGGGCATGTTGGTTGATCACAGAATGACTATGTGATGTGGCTGTGAAAAAAGCTAATGCGGTCCTTGGATGTATCAGATGAGGTATTTTAGTAGAAGTAGGGAGGTGTTAGTACCATTATACAAGGTGCTGATGAGACTTCATCTGGAATACTGTGTGCAGTTCTGGTTCTCCATGTTTAAGAAAGATGAATTCAAACTAGAACATGTGCAGAGAAGGCCTACTAGGATGATCTGTGGAATGGAAACCCTGCCTTATGAGAGGAGACCCAAGAGCTTGGCTTGCTTAGCCTAATCAAAAGAAGGGTGAGGGGAGATATGGATTGCTCTCCATAAATACATCAGAGGGATAAATAACAGGGAGGGAGAATAACTTAGACTAGAAATTAAAAGCAGGTTTCTAACCGAAGTTCTGGAATAGGCTTCCAAGGAGAGGAGTGGGGGCAATAAACCTAGCTGGCTTCAAAACTGAGCTTGATAAATGTATGGAAAGGATGGTACGATGGGACAACCATTTGGTAATTGACTGGTCTTTGACTGCTGGTGGTACCAATGGCCTGTGAAGGGATGTTAGATGGGTGGGTTCTGAGTTATTACAGAGAATTCTTTCTTGGGTGTCTGGCTGGTGAGTCTTGCCCACATGCTCAGGGTTTAACTAATCACCCTATTTAGGGCCATGAAGGAATTTCCCCCAGGCAGATTGCCAAAGGCTCTGGGGGTTTTCACCTTCCTCTATAGCATGGGGCAAGAGTCACTTGCTGGTAGATTCTCTGTATCTTAAAGTCTTTAAACTATGATTTGAGGACTTTAACAACTCAGTCATAGGTCAGGGGTCCGCTACAGGAATGGACAGGTGAGGTGCAGTGGCCTGCGTTGTGCAGGTCAGACTAGGTGATCACATTGGTCCCTTCTGACCTTAGAATCTATGAGAAGCAAACTAGAAATGAAAGTGATATGCTGGCAGAATATCTCTGTGAGGACAGGGAGATGAGAAAGTGAGACATGGCATTTCAGGGGGACATCTCTGACATGTTTAGGGATCATGAGCCAATTGACTCAAAGTTCTCCTGCTTAAACCCCCAGATCACCCTTGCCCAGTTCTGTCACTTCATCTCCATGGAAAACTCTAGTTGTGGGAGAGGGAAATCAGTCAATGAGCAATAGATAGAAGCATGCTCCATCAGCAATGCACCCTTATTTCAGTAGGGGGAAAATAAATATATACGCTAATGCATTAGCTTCCATTATATAATATATGTGTATACACACACACACACACTTTGTGCTTCGATGTTTAGAATGTTTTGTGCTGATACAAAAGTATCACGTACCTGATGTGCCTGGTTTTGTTTTGCACACCTTTTCAATGTTGTAATGGTAGTTGAGCTACCCACGTTTACCTTGTTTAAAGCTTTATTTGGTCACATACTGAGGCCTGGAATTACAATGGCTAAGAGGACACAAAGAAAATGACAAATTCACTATATTTATTTCATACAAGACTACATTTCATTTTATCCTCTGGCCCACATTGTAGCATCACTCCCCATTAGCCCTATGGACACACTAGGCACCCCTTATCACCCTTCTGTAAAGAAGCCTCCATCAGCACCAGGTGGATTTCTGTAAGCATCCCAAACATTCTGTCTGAAGGTATTCGCCCTTGACCCAACTGCTACGGTAAAACACATATGTCCTAATGACATGGTATTATATGCTACAATCCAAACAAGTCTGTTGTTAGCACCATCTTCAGGTGCATCTTCATCTTCAGGTGGCATTTCACCACCATCCTGCACTGGCTCAGTCTGTAGTTATATGGTCTTCTGCCAGGTTTGTGGAAATCAGGGCTTCATCATCCAAGGCATCAGTTGACATGGGCACCCCTTTGATGCCCATCACAAGGATAGAATAGAACTTGCCTGCCGAAATAGCCCATACCCCTGAAATACCATGGCATCATGCACTCACCTTATGAAGATGTCCACAAATCTACTATGATGAACCACAAGGACTGCATAATGGCATAGCAACATTCTTTCCCATTAATGTACTACCTTCCATTAAACGCCACAATTATTTTGGAGTATTTCCTAATTCAACCACACTGGGTTGCAGTAAAGCAATAATAGCCTTGCAAATCTCTATGACTACTGTGATAACTGTAGATTTGCAAACCCTTAACAAATTACCATAGATCTGTAACAAGGAGATTGCCAGCTTCCAAAAGGTGATAGCAACATGTTTTGGGAAGGTTACTGTCTCTTTCATCCAGATGCTTATCAAGGCATGACCATCTCATACTCTTCCAGGAACACTACTTACCTCATTCAAAAGTTTTGGGCCAATGGCTGGTCACTCCACAATTCCATTATGATATAATCCCTCCCCCCTACACTTGTGGTCCTGGTCCAGAAGTGGCAGTCTGAATAGGGAAGAGTCTACCATGAAAGACATCATCAACTGGGTCAATGACTTCATGGCCCTGACCTTTTCTCTTGCTTCTAACAGCAATCCACAACTGTGTTCTCTGGGTAAAAACCCATTCTGAAACACCTGCCACCATCTCTTGGTGGCAGCTTCCTCTGAGGCATACCAAAAGTAAGCTTGCTTCCTCAAAAACTATCAGCTGTTGGCCCTGTTCCTAGGGAAAGCAAGATCCATACTTTACAACCTGGGTTCTGCCACAAAATTAATTTCTCAGGCCTAGATAATTTCTGCCCATGATCCCCAGAAGGAACAAATTGTCCCTCAGCACAGGGTTGTGACACTGTGATCTATGGAATGTACACCCAGAAATTTCTAAGTCTCTCATGACTGGATATATGCAGCAGAACAATAGGTGTGAAGAACTCAACTGCTGTTCTGTAGCATGGTCTCAAACTAATGAGTTAGACAAAGTGAGACAATTAACTTGTGATTGCCCAATTCTGTCTTCACTGCAGGCTGAAATTCTGTTGAGGCACAAGGTTTTAATGCAAGTTGGCTGGTTGGTGCAGATGTGGCTAACAAATACTTACTATCCTAGATAAAAGCACCAGAAATCAGGACTAATACGGTCATCCTGGCTGACTTGGCCAGTGCACGTATATTACAAAAATGCTATAACCACATGGGTTCTAATGCAAAAGAGAAGCATGAGGGGGGATTTGATAGCAACCTTTAACTACCTGAAAAGGGGTTCCAGGGAGGATGGAGCTAGGCTGTTCTCAGTGAAAGTAGATGGCAGAAGAAGGAGCAATGGTCTCAAGTTGCAGTGGGGGTGGCCTAGGTTGGATATTAAGAAAAGGTTTTTCACTAGGAGGGTGGTGAAGCATTGGAATAGGTTACCTAGGGAGGTGGTGGAATATCTATCTTTAGAGGTTTTTAATCTGCGGCTTGACAAAGCCTGGGCCGGGATGATTTAGCTGAGGATAAGTCTTGCTTTGAGCAGGGGGTTGGATGAGATGATTCTTCTTCTATGATTCTAATGAAGAAAATCACTTTACATTTTAAAATTTGGCTCCTGTCCCTCCAGTGACAATACATTCACATTTGAGCAAAATGCACAGGTTCCATAACAGTTGTCTTTTTAGTAAGTAGACACGCATAATGATTTAGTCATTATCACTGAATCTTCTTTAATGGATAGTTCTAGCATTCTAAAGTTAATGCCAACAGTTTATCAGTTGTGTGACCCAGACACTTTATAGGTAGCTGGCATTAGGGGAAAAAAAACCCAGCACAGGCAAAGACAGGACCTATGTAGTAAAACCCTTCTGTGCCATGCCTCCTCCTAAATTTTAAGAGCTCAACCATGTTAGGTGGTGTTCAAGATCCTGTTTGGGCACTCGGGGGAAAAGATAAAGGGTAAGCGTTTATGAACTTACTCCTGCTCGCTACTGGCTCTATTAAACTGTCAATTAAAAGTCAGACCCTGAATTGCTGAAAATTCAGGCACACAAGGATGACAAAAGTCAATACACCTGATACGAACCAATGGAGCAGGAAGGCTATGTGGGTAATACAAATATATTTTCTTTTTCCTAAAGTCAGCCAGATTGTAAAATTCTTTATAAATCATTTAAATAGATTAAATAAGTTTTGCAAATATACTGAATATTGAAGAAAATTTTTCTAGATCCCTGTGGTGATTTCCAACTCCACACTGGGGAAATGGAAACCTACAGTACACAGCATACTGAGGAGAAAAGGTAGAAAGTTACATTTTTGCTAAACACTCTAAGGGAGTTTTTGTTTGACTATTCAACAATGTCCAAAAAAGTCTGTTTAAAGCAATGAGACGAATCTGCATTTTTAAAGCTATCACTTCACATCATGTCTATCAGACCATATAACAAAAACAAGTGTCAAAAATAAATTTTACACAGCACAGAATGAAAATTAAATTCTTCAGCGTACTATTCTGCTTTCAAGTGTTAAACTCAAAATACATAATTAAAAAGACACACAAACTAAGACTAGCACATGAAAATATTTCCACGAATGTTAGTCTTTATTCAACTTTTTAGATGTGACTCTTCCATTCAGAAGCTGGAGAGAATCTTTGCATTAGTTTGTCTCACTGGTTAATTTTGGATAAAAAGATTATTTTGCAGAATCTGACATTAATTTAATTTTTCATTTATATTCTGTTATTCAAAGTTTACATAACCTTTTCAAAGTTGTACCTTACAACGTATGGAACTTAAGATTAAAATAAAACTCTACTTTTAACATAACCTTTTCTATAATGTAAAAATATTCTACGTATGTTTAAC
Source organism: Mesoclemmys tuberculata (assembly GCA_007922155.1). Lineage (NCBI taxonomy): Eukaryota > Metazoa > Chordata > Testudines > Chelidae > Mesoclemmys > Mesoclemmys tuberculata. The sequence goes on along the minus strand of ML675610.1, from coordinate 53,957,023 downwards.
ACATCAAGAATGTTAGGCATTTATTTTGTCAAGGGAAAACTATTTTATGCATGTTTCAGTACAAAAAACTGTAAATGTTTAGTATCAATGTGTCCATTAAATTGGGTGCCACCCAGTGTTTAATTTCCGCAACTACAGTATAATACTGCATTTACAAACACAGAACAGCTATTCAAACATATGTAACAGTTTTAAACAACTGCAAATTTGAGATGCTGCTTTCTCCCTTCCCCCCATTGTGGCAACTTTACATCTTTGAAAGAATGAGTGCTTAATTATCAAAACTATTATAAAAATAGCAGCATTCTACTAAAACATGAAAAGCAGAGCCATGCATTATGAATTTGAATGCAGATTTCTGCCTTCCTTTTATATTATCAAAATCTGTTCAAGTTAATTTCAAGGCAAGGGGTATACAGAAAGACACTGCATAGTATGATTGGACACTAATCTGAATTGGATATTTAATCAAAATCCATGATAATTACAGGGTAAACAATTTTATTTCAAAATACAGATTTAACTGGAAATGTAGTGAAGAAAGCGTAAGAGGCAAGAATGCAGACTTGTACAGCAGATGTCTCACTTCCACCCAGATGTAAGAGCTCTAATTTGTGAAAAGACAAAATAGTTGTGGCATTTAATTTAGCCTTAACATAATCCAGCATTATCTGTTTCTAAAGAAATATAAATACTTTAAAACAAACACTGAAAATAAAGTCTCATTTGATGGCATAAACTACACTTATTACTGAGACGTTTCAGTCTTCTTATAAGAAAAGGATTTTACCCAAAAATCAAAATATCAACGTAGAATAATCCTTGGAGGAAAAAAGTTGGAATGTAAACCTCTTAGCTCAATTTAGATCTGTAAGTGGGGAAAAAAAGACAGCACATTGAGAAAGATTATTTTGACCATGTGAGCAATCAAGCAATTCTACCTGTAAGGTGTATTTTAATATCTTCCCTTCTGTAAGCTAAGAAGTTTCACAACAGACGTTTTTTCCTCCCCTCCCACTTCCTTCACTATTTTTGTTAATGATTATGTAATATTTGTCCCTTCCCTTCTGCAGGGAAGTTACTGATGAATGTCAAATCATGTCAATGAGTAAACAGTAAAATGCAAACAAACAAGGTTATGATTTTCCTGAAGAAGCAAAAAGAAAAATAATCTAAGGTGTGAGATAAAGTTCCAAATCAGTACACAAATATAGTTTAAGAAGTTACTGGCAAAACTGGTTTCTATTTAAAATGTTCTTATTATAAAGATGCTCCAGCATACAAATCACATAACTTTCTCACACTAACTGTGGACTTGAGCTTATTTAACTCAGCAAGTCTGTTGCTGCATTTAAAAGAAACTGCAAGTATACTAACACTTTACAGTGCTTCTTTATAGTTTTATTCTGCCCTCCTATCCTTTGGGCAGAAATCCTGTTTTCTGCCTGCTACACCTAATTTACAGTATTATGCCCATCTTATAGCACTATATAAATGATTAATAAACAGTCTGAGCTGCACTTCAGAATACATTTGCCCCCACTTAAAAGTCCATGTTTATAATGGCACATTATTTTCAGCATTTGCCTGAGGAGTCAGAGGATGGGATTTTGATTCTTTGTTTATTTTGAGGGCGACTGGTCCACTAGAGCAGTGATTTTCAACCTGTAGTCCGCAGACTGGGGGAGTAGTCGGAGGAGGGCCACAAACTATGTCTAAGGTGTCTGCAAAAGACTGTCATCATCACAGAACAGTGGTTTTCAAGCTGGGGTCTGCAGATTAAATCTACAGTTTCCAAAGGGGTCCCCACCTCTATTTGAAATTTTTTAGATGTCTGTCCGCAAAAGAAAAAAGGCTGAGAACCACTGCCCTAGAGCTCTGATTTTGTCACAATAACTTGATTTCTCTACAGTGACTGCTGAGGTTGGTTACATTCCTGCAACCACAATGCAATAATAAATTGTTTCTAGCTCCTATAAAGTGTTAAGCATCTAACTGACAGTTATGAAATTGTTTTTGAAAATCTGAAGCACGATTCACTGTATGACATCCTCCAAATCTTTGATCTAAGACTATGCAGAGGTCTGCAAGAAGGGCCACAACAACTCCAGGGAACAGGATTTTTGGCCAATTTCAATCACCTAGTCACTGAACAGCCTTTGAAAAATAGTATCTAGCCAATTAAAGACTTCAAAGCTTTAATACATTATACTACTTCAATTTAGTAATAAACAAAGCTGTATTAACAAGAGTCAGTGCTTAAAAATATGAAATGAAATGTAGCACTCTTACTACTTACATCATCAATGTCTTCATCATCATCTCCAATATCATCAAACTGGATTTCATCATCATCACCAGGACCAAATGTATCAGTTTCATTGATTTTAGCTAAATAGAGAGTTTAAAAAAAGTTAATATATACATTAAAATCTGACAATTCACTGTGGGCTGCTGACCACATTCATGTCTACTGACTTCCAATCAGATCTAGAAAGATTTTTACCATGTTCTGGAAGTTCCCCATATGCCTTCAGACTTCTGGCTTCATCTGCATTGTATTTTAGAATGACATCAGCCTTGTTATCCTAGATAAGAAAACATTTGACTGGCATTAGTCAGCATCATAGAAAGGTTTCTGTCTCCTAAAATGACAGGCTAGCAAGGTGTTTGATAGTTCGACAGATGAATCTCTTTTTTCAATACTTATGACCTGAATTCACCCTCCAAAATCCTCAGTTCTCAACTATTCTTCAATTTACCATTAGTGAAAGAGGTAAACCTTACTGTACTCTAAATCATAGCTGGGAGAGATCTAAATATCTTCCTAGTATACAGAATATTATGTCTTCCATCCATGAAGTCCAATTTTTAAGCATTCTAAACAGTTCTTTTTCAAGGTACATCTACTACTTTTATCATATATCACAAAGCTTTAGCTAGCATTAGCAGTCTAGATTTTATTTATGCTGCTGTATAATAAAATATCTTAATGGGTTGTTAATTTGTTGAAAGTATGTTTTGAAGTAATATAGTTATCTTCATAATTTCATTAGCAACAAAATTCACATTCCAATAATTGAAGGCATCACACTGCACTCTCTGAACATGTATTTGTTATGAAAGCTATGACTATTAAAAAACTAATACAACTGCAAATTACTGGACTCAACATATTATAAGAAGCTATCAGAAGAAATATTTCAAATAAAAAAATTTATTCTCTGGATTCAGTAACAGATTAAGGCAGGATTCTTCGACTGGCAAAAGGCTCAAAGAACACATCTGTCTGAATGAAATGGCTGGTGTGACAGGCCTGGCAATTTCCTAAAATATCCCTGACAAACCTTACTGAATTAAATTTAAGTATCTTTGAAGTCCATTATATTAAATGCAAAGGTCATATATTATTGTGAGTGGTGGAAGTGTTATGAACTTCAAAGAACTACTGAAAAATGGGCCAAACAAGAACGGACTTTTGGCCAAACAACATAAAGTGGTTTGCCTGGGGAATCTCCAAGGGGTAGTGAAAGCAATTTCTCATCTGTGGTCATGAAAAAGCTCAGCCTTTTGAAGCTACATGCTGATGGACCATTGTCTACTGAGCTCTTGTTCCCAGAATCTGAAAAGTAAAGGCCCAAGATATGTAAAGGAAAGACTACCCTATGCATATGTGCACTTGTTTTGAGCTAAAAGATACTATGAACTTTAAACAAAAAGCTCTCGTCTGTTTAGGCAATCTGGCTTGCTGGAAATATCACAATGTTATCAGGGCACTATGCAACCTGGCAAAATTCCAGTCAAGAGGGAGAGACAGACAGGTCACCACCTAAGAGAATGAGGGCCAGAAGCCTCAGAGTGGGAGCCCTTGCTGGACCACAGGGGGGAAATACAGGTGCACTTATCCTGAACTGTGACAGCTGGCACCCTACCAAACTACTGGAACACTTTACTCCATTTGCCAGCAAAAGGCACAGGAGCTATTCACCAAGCAGCAATTTCTGAAAAAGTCAGAGGCAATCTGATGCCATGGGGCATTTTCCCCACACACATGATCTAAAGGGGCAGTGCAATGTGGGTAAAACCTGATCCATTTACCCATGACAGAATTTGCCTTGTATAACAAATATAAAAATAATTAAATATGAAACATATTTAATGTGAAACAGTTAACACACATTGCAAGGGCCAAATTAAATAGAAATTATTTGCTCAATGTTCTCTGGCAGAATTTTAATACTATTAAGCCATTATCTATTGCTATGCACAACAACACATAAAAGCAAAATACTATATCAACTAGAATATTTACCTGGTAGTCTCTTAAGCCAACCAATATAATATCAGATGTATTTATCCAAACCTGAAAGACAGAAACAAGGAACATTAATTAAAAAACCCTCTACAAATCCACATTTGTCCATCAGCAACAAGTTCAAACACTATATTTGTGGATCTACTAAACTATTAAATCTTAAACTGCAGACACTATTTTTCCTACACAAAAAAAAAAAACAAACGAACACTTGGTTACAATATTATTTAACACCATACCTAACTGCTGGTGGAGTAACAGTTGACCAAGCATGTTACAGAACTACATTACTACAGTAAATCAAGTGATTTAAAGAGCTCCAGCCCTATGGAAGGCCACTAAGCCATTAAATGTGGGTAGACCAAGAGAAATCTGTAACCATTTTGTTTTCTGAGTTCCACAGAGTTTGTGTGTACAGAAAAGTAAAACTTCACAGTAAAGCGGGTGAGAGGAAGAACCTTATTATTAATATTATACCTATTATTATATATTAGTAATATAATATATTAATATAATATATATATTAATATTATACCTATTAATTAATTAGTGAAATAAACTTGATCAAACCTAAGCAAAAGTATTTTGCATGCTGCTTAGTTTTCTTTTATTTTGTAATTCCCAATACTGAATTTGTAAGAATATGATTAAGGTAGGGTATCTAAAGCAGTGAGATCTAAAAGTTGGATTATTTTATTCATTAAAGAGATACTACAAATTGATCATTTTTCAAAGATGACATGAATTCACATGAAAGGAAATGAGGATTAAAAATGTTACTATTCACTGTGCATTATTCCAGTAGTTTATGTTGTTTTCGAGGTAAGCAATAAGGAAAAAGAGTCTCTCCTTATACTTAGATTTTAAACTATGAGGCAAAGAACATTCATTACGAGTTTGAACAGTGTGTAGCATAACGGATCCCAGACTGAAGTTCCTAGGCATTACCCAATTCAAATAAATAATGCAGTAACTGGTATAAATATGATATTGCATTAAATAAATGCTTAGAAATTAAGTTTATTGGAATCCTAAATACTTACTGACATCTTGTAATGCATGGTGCGGATGAGAGGCTTTTTTGTACCATAACAGAGAGAACTCTGGGTGTATCTCCTATCACTTATAAAAGGCAGGAATTCAGATTATGAAGAGATCAGTTGCACAGCTTGATAAGGGTGATCTACTGCAGAGGCATTACACAAAGACTTGATTGTATGGTAGGATTCATTAGTCTCCTTGCTTAAATGGATTTTTCTCAAACAGAGCATACAACATAAAAAAACTCAGGGAACTGGATTTTTGTGTCTTGACCTAGGTGTGTGTTAATGAAATGAAAGACCCAAATTGGTCAACTGATCACATTCTGCCTGTTAAACAAACAAACAAAAAAAGAATTTGCAATGTTTTTACTGTTCTTGCATCTGCAACTCGGAGAACTGTAAATTACCATTAACTAGGGAGAACAGGGTGAAGTCACTACACAGACACTTGTCCAAAATGCATTAGTGAATTTAGGGAATTGTGCTGGGGGGTGCTTTTCCTACAAATGGAGAGTTAGCATAACTCCAAGACACCCTCAACTGGATTGAGAACATAATCTAAAAATCCTAAAAATCTCAATTTAAAATGCAGTATGGATTTTTACTTAAATCACCGGTTGTTAAAAAATCCACACAGGTTTTCTTTAAATCAGCAGCCTGAAAGTGGCGCTACTTTCTTATTATTGTTAAAATATATTTGAAGGAAAAAATTCAGAGATTTTGGGCTTGGGTCTCAGGTATATGGAGACTGTACACCACTTTTGATAGTGTAAAGGGGCCTTAAAGTGAGTGTAAATGAAGCTAAACTAAGATTTAAGCCTTTTATTTATAAACATCTTGCTTCACAGTCAGCATTTTACTAAAGTGTCCTCCAACTTTCAGAAACAAAGAAACATTCTCAGTTTGATCAATCAGCTCTAAAATTTTGTTGTATTCACTGCCCAAAAACTTTGTTAATGCAGAGATAGGGTTGACTAGTAGTGTCTTGGACCCCTCCAGAATGTTTCACGCCTCTAAACTTTAACCTCAGAAACCAGGAAATACAGAGTTAAAGTACACACCAGCCACACCCCATGACCTTAATTCTGTCTAACCCAGAGATGACTAGGGCCACTGTGGATATACTGTAAGTATGTTTCACAACCAACACAATCCAATAATAAAGAGACAAGACGATTCGGTGAGTGTGCCATTTTATGACTTGTATTCTCATCTACCTTCATGAACTCCAATTACTCTTCACCATGTTAGGGACAGCTGTATTGACTGGTTCAAGGATTAGTTGCAGCAGACTGGCACACAACAGATTGATAAAAGAAAAGGTGCATCTGGTGGTTTGTGAAAAGAAGGTGAAGTGGTCAAGTATAAGCCAAGCATAGTCTGCCTCTGTTCACTAAGCCCACACTGAACACAACTTTTGGTCTTAATGAGGACCATGTGCTGTATCCCAGTGCAACGGGTTTTACTGATATATACACAATACCTTTGAGACTATTGTTTCAATGTTATCTGTATCTTTGTGAGCCAGAGATTGTAGACTGGCAGGTTACCTAGCTCCCTCTAAGAATTAAAATGAGAGTGAGAGAATATTGCAGACCTGGGATAGGTAAACTTCAGAGAAGTACCGGCCCTTGGGTGAACTGGTTCAAAAAGTCCAGGAAACAAAGAATGAGACTTTAGCATAGAAGGCCAGTCTGAACTGGCCGAGGAGTCCTCATTTTTGATCTGACAACTAACATCAGATTGTAATCAAGAAAGCAAACCTTACTGAAAGGGTCTGAAGGACCTCGAAACCTATCAGGTTCACCATGTTGAAATGGGTGACTTCTAGTAAATCTAACGTGTGTAGATGTTTTATGATATTTTTTAAGACAAAAGCATGACAGAGAAAATATAAGTATATTTTACGTTATAAAGGCTGACTGGTCACTGGTATTCACTATAGCAGCACTTGACAAAAAGATAGAGAAACTGCAGGTGCTGATCTAAGTTCAGATCTGCCGGGATATGCACAATAAAGGGAAGGATGAATTCCAGCCTGGTCCCTGCCCATAGAGAGGTGATAGAGCTGAGATTCCTAAAAGGACATCGCTTAAGCAGACCACAGAAGGGGCAGAGGTGCAAGTTAACCCCAAAACTGGGACACCCACACTGCTCCGTATCATCTGGAAGCATAGAGTACTACAATGTTGATTGGGGGCAAACTGGGGCATCACTCAGTTCAGATTGCAGGGTAGGTGTGTACTGATGTGCCTACAAATTTACTTGAATTGTAAGCTCAACTGTAAGAAGTATGTACAAGATTGTAAGATGTTTTTATAATAACCTATAACAACAATGGGAAAAGGTTGAGAGGGAGACAGAACAACTGAATTAGACTAAATAAAAAAGGCCAAGTTGATATGATTCAAGGACTGTGTTGAAATTATGATGGTTAATAACAGGAGATATGAAGCCAGAGATTAATGGTCCTAAATTGGTATATCAAACATTAGGCCTACTTGGTGGAGAAAACAGTGATGGGTAGAATAGCCTATCCTGTCACTCTCTTCTTGGGTTCTTAAATAAAAACTTTTGCGAGAAAAGTATGAAAAAAAGAACCAACAGAAAGAACAGACAAAGGCAAATGGAGCAAGCATCATCATCTTGGATACCAATCCCACCTTTTCATAGGATTCAAGGCCTTCGTCATCTTGAACATGAAAGGTGTCTTAACAAGAAAAGGCCAGACAGAGGGGGACCTATTGCCATTCCTACCAGCTTCAGCTGAAACCCAACCACCACCTGGGATGACATTTATCATCATCTATGAGACCATCTAAGAGACTGTCAAATGGGGTTTTCCTTCTAAAGGTTGTCTACAGCTAAAGAGAAAGGGAGCAAGGGAAGATGTTGAAATGAAAGCTTTATTTAATACTTTACATTTCAAATGTTTTAAAACCATTTTCCCTTCTTTTCTGTATTTTTAATAAAGGTTAAAAAGATTTGTGATAGTCTACTTAGCACTATGGCAAATGCTAAGGTTTCTGTACACCAAGCCCTGAAACTTTAGATAAATATTAGACAAAGACTGGGTTATGTTAATGCCTTTGGACCATTTATTCCATCTATATTAATACAAATACCCATATTCTCTACTTCCTAGTTATAAGAGGTTTAAGCACAGGTGCATGTGACATTGTGGAAGGGTATGAGACTCTGCAGGTCCATGAACTTCCTGGTTTTAGGAAGTGGTGGTAGTGAGAAGGGAATGATCAGGAGTGCCTATTGAAAGGAACAAGGAGGCTTCCTGGGAAAATATCACTTCCACTCAGCTACTAGCTGTGCCCTCCTCTTGGCCCCTCTCACGTGCCAAAGATGGAGGGAGGAAAGATGGTATCTGATGGATTAGAAGGAGCATATCTATGAGCTGTATGCAGCAAGAGAGCTGGAAGGGAACTCTAGCCTCCACACTTTGCTTCAGGGACTTCTGTAAAAGGAAGAGGTTCTGCTCAACCTCTGGCAACATAAGAGGATTGCAGAAGTGTGAAATATCTCACGCAAAGTCTGTCCCAAACCCTGTTTTGGCATACCAATTTTCCAAATAATCTCCCTCTGCATATGGATTTTAGAGGACCCTAATGATTAAAACCAGCTCCTTATTGGGGATGGCATCTGAGGAACTTCTTGACCAACTAATCCCATACTTCCACTATTAACTACCACTGGCCGTAATGTGGCACAGCATTATTATGGAGGGGTGGTACCACCAGTTAAGTTTAGAAGTCATTACCATTTTAACACAGGTGGGAAAAAGCCAAGAAAAACTATGGGTGGGTCTTTCTTGATGATGGCACTATTGGCACTGCCAGATTGATTCTGCGGGATCGATTGAGCAGCAGTGGAGATCCACTCAATCAACCTAGAAGATTGCCTATGGGCAAGATTTAAACTTCCTTTCCTGGTAGAAGTGCAAGTAGCAAACAAACAATCTAAACAAAACTAAATATGAGTTTTAAAATTCTTTCAATTTTAATAATCTAAAGTTGCTAATACCATAATTAAGGATTTTTAAAGCATTCCTTTAATTTAGAGTGTATGTGTAGCCATATGAGTTTTCAGGAGATTACACACCAAGAATAATAGGCATTCATTTATTTTGACTTACCTTTTTTCTTAGCTTCCCTCTGATATGACATAACCTCTTCACACCATCAAAACAAAGTGCCTCCAATCTTCCATTGCCCAACATCTTGATCACCTGAGCATACTCTGGAAGAGACAATCTAAAATCATCAATATGTAATTCAGCAACATTTTGAACAGCTAATAGGAATTTTAACAAGAAAAATAATATTTGTTTTACTGTTGCACCAAGGAGCCATAGTCATGGACCAAGACCCCACTGTGCTAAGCACTGTACAAACAGAACAAAAAGACAGTCCCTGCCACCAGGAGTATACTCTGGAGGTTCCGTGAAGGGAAGGTTCAACGATGCTTGGGCCTGCGATCTTGCCTTTCAGGAAGACAAGGAGCGGGACCCCCATGACTAAGGAGCATCCCAGGGATTCTATGGAGGCCACTGGTGTGGGCAGGGCATTTGGTGGCCAGTAAATGCCAGCCAGGGGCTCTCATCCCAACTGCGAGATAAGTACCAATCCAGGTACCCATAATGCTCCATGAATGGCTCCTCAATGTGGGTCAGGTGATAGAGAGCAGGAGGAGGAAGATCCCAACCTGTATGCCAGAGTCCTGGGCTTCAGGGGGAAAAAAAGCAGAGCCAGCCCGGAGGGTGGTAGCAACTGGTCTGACTCATTCATAGCACAGAATGAAGATGGAACTGGTGCCAACAGAGTAAACTGTATCAGCAGCAATGAGTATACCTCTGTCCCCAAAGCTGGCAGCAGTACTAAAGTCAGTACCAGTACCAAGGTGATTGATGGTACCAAATTCTGACCCCAAAGTTGGGAGCAGTACCAAGGTGAGTGATGGTGCCGAAGTGGAGGGCAGTGAGTGCCACCTTGCTAACACAGGTGGCATTAACAGCAGGGGTGCTGAAGGGGTTCCTGTCATTAAAGAGGACCCTTGCGCCAAGCCCAGCCCCATTTCCACTAATTATGGAAAGGAAACACTGGGGTGCAGTGCTGACAGATCCACAGGTTCAACAGCCGACCCAGCCAACAGCGCTATGAACAGTGCAGTCCCACCGAAGTCCTGGACCAACAGAGAGGTCAGGGAAGAAAGCCAGAGAAGGTCTATTACTATCTAATATGCCACCGGTGCAGAAGCAGCTGGTGCCAGCATTGCTCTAATTGATCCTGGACTCAAAGGACACCCTGGGGACAGAACCAGAGTCGACAGTACAGGGTCTTTGACCTCCCTGTGTGGTTTGATGGGAACTGCTCCATCCTACACGCTGACATTCATACTGTGCTCGTTCATGCTTCTTCTGGAGGCGGCAATGAAGTGCCCACACAGCCTGGAGCGACCTCAAATCGGTCATATGTGATGTTTTCCTCAGTGTACTTGACAGGGAGACACTCCTCCATCTCTTCAGACAGACGCTGGCTCCAGAGCATGAAACAGCAGCACTCTCAGAACTCAAAGGTAAACAAACTCTCCTCCAACGTAGGCCTTGGTGCCAAAGCAGGCCACATGGCCTGTTCCAGTAAGTGCTACTTTAGACTAAGTTCCTCCACCACTTGTGTCTGTTTTATGAATGATCTGCAAATTCAACACTGCGCCTTGACATGGGCTTTGCCTAAGCACAGCAAGCAGTGTGTGTGTGCGGATTGTTGTTGGGGAGCACTCCCCCACATGACAGACAATGTTTAAACCCTGGTGAAGGCATTACCAGGGAAATAGTTAAATTAAAGCTAACTAGCACTAAATCTAACCCTATACTAAGGGTACTAAATTATAAAACAACTAAAAAACTCACTGAGAAATAGAGATGTTGTGAGATTAGGAACCACACACAGCTCCAACTCCAGTCATGGGCAGTAAGAAGGAACTGAGAGGGATAGAGGTGACCCAACCTCTTATGTCCAAGGAGGGACTATGGTCATGAGGCACGAGCACCACCCTCCCTGGGTACTGCCAGGCAAAATTCACCAGCTCTTGTGTGCAGGTCACACACGCATCTAAGTGGAATATATTGCTCAATCTACTCAAAGAACTACAGGCATTGGTCTCTGCATACTAGTAAGCTAATTGTTGTCTACAAAAAAATCTGACATGGCAGCAAAGGAGTTTTGAGAAGGGATCTGAAAGTGGAAAACGAGGCAGCTTTTTGGATGTTTACATGAAGTACCTCCCAAGTACATGTGGCTGTACAAAATTAAGGGGAAGGTGCTTGTTTGAAAGTTGAACAAATGAGCGATGAAGGCTAACATCATGGACCAATCGGAAGTGAACATCAACACCTTGATAATCAATAAGAGATGTTAGGTAGAGTGACAACTGACCATGAGGGGCCTTGAAAGCGAATACAAGCTAGTCTTATTTGATGTGATAGCAAAAGGAGCCAGGGGAAGGATCCAAAGAGATGGCTGACATGGTTAACATGACAGGCTAGGAAAATTATCTTTGCAGCAGGACAAGACTATATTTGTCAAGATCAGAGAAATATATTGAATTAATCAAGATGATGAGAACTTGGGACAAGAGTTTAAATATGTGGATGTTAAGAGAGGCTATTTCTTAGAGGTGTTATGCAGAAAGAAATCAGCAAGTTTTAGATGTAACCTGAATGTGAGGACCTAGAGAGAGGTCTCAGTAGAAGGTAGTGTTCAGGTTGTTTTCACTTCCATTTCTTAGCAAATCAAATTTTACAAAAATAACTATAAGCCACAAAGATTTTTTTTCTTTTCATCACTGTAATTTTATGGATATTAGAAATGTAGTTATCCTATTATTGTTGGGAAAAATGCAAATTTGAACTGAGATGAGCCTACATTAGCCATAATCTAGGCTGTTAAAAGTCTGTTAATATTGGTATTTAAAGCAACTACATAATGTTTCCTATACTGCATGTCTCTTTCATTTATGTATATTATTTAAAAATATACTGGAAAAAATAAGGGCCTACATTTATTATCTCTGACTTTCAGGTCATGTGTAAACTGAGCACACTCAATAAAAGTTGGTGGATCCATCATCTTCCCCCTTCTCCTCTACAGACAAATGACAAAAATCAAGCAGATCATTTGGGGATGGGAGGGCACAGCATTATTTTCTCTCCTCTTTTGGTGTACTCTGAATCCCACCTTCAGGAGTCCTGCTCTATTTACAAGGATACTTTTCGCAGATAACACTGAAAGACTCTTTTCTTTCATACATTATCAGCCTTCAATTGAGAAATGCAAAGCCCCCAGTACCTCTGTTTGCTGGAAGGGAGAAGGATCTTATGCTATCTCCTTTCCCCATGGGAAGATGGGGCAGGAAGCTCCTTTGCACCTGACAACACCCCATCTCTTGGACCATGCTAAACGCTGGTTGCTACTACTTCAGTCTTTCCCTTAGCTTGCAGTTGGGTCCTCTTCTCTTGTATATAACTTTAGTGCTTAAATCTGCTGTTGCTCATTGTTTACATAAGCAACTGCATGAAAATTACATGATTCACAGTGGCCCACTAGTGTTTTTCTTCAAGTTTCCCTATCATGAGTAAACAAACCAATCTTGTTAGTTTTATTCCATTGCTTCTGAAAGCTCTGAAGAATAGCAGGGATAATGGAGCTGATCACAGGCTCAAGAAAACACACCGCATCGTTTCACATGTAGAAGATTATCTTTGAGGGATACTACTGTGTTAAAACCAGCATAAAACTTGCAAAAATTGATGACCTAAGCACCCACACTAACCAGGGAAAATCCATTCCCAAAAGCCATATTTCGTCACACTTTAGTACACTACAATATTCCTTAATATGGGCTAGATGAGAGTATAGATGATTAACACATTGGAATATCACCACTGGAGAACTGTGTTCAAATGGATGGATGGAGTTTGTTCTGGAGTGGGGAGATTTTCCTAGGGAGACTTAGTTTCCTTTTTTATATGCGGTTGATAGATTAATAGGTGCATAAAATAAATCAGCTCAATTTTCTTAACATGACTATTACAGTGTGATGCAATTGAGAAGCACATGAGTGCTGCAAGTCAAGAAGTAAGCCCATCAGAAGAGCTGAAAGTGTCTAGATCTATTTGTATGGGTTTTAGCCATCAGGTGACATTTTAAGCAAAGAAATTTCAGCATTTTTTGCCTGAATTTCTTTTGATTACCAAGCTAACTAGCTATTTGACTGCTAGCTGAACACTCTGGCTGAGGATGCTTGAATTGGCTGCCTATAGCACATGATGTCACTGAGTGAGCCAGAGGTGATCTCTAGAAAGAAACTAGGAACAGTTTACACATAGGAGCTAAAGTAACTTTTTTTAAGAGGCACATGGCTGCACAAACTGCTTGAGAAACGAAGAACTGAACTTATTCCTTAACTGATATATCCACTTCACTTCACTTTCCCCTTATTAATATCTCCACGTCCATTCAATTTACCTTTCAGTAAATATATTCCCAAAATGAAGACGCTCCATTCTATCACATCAATTTTATATTTTCTAAACATCCAAATGAAATCCATACACAGCCCAATTCATCTCTTGTGTAGAAACTTGCAAAGTATAGTAGCTACAATATTTGACTGAAAATGTACGGTGACAATTACAACTCAAAATCTCACCTTGTCCATCCTCCTTGAACACTAATTCTCTCTTCTCCGATTCATTCTCATTCTTACCTCGTCGTCTGTTTTTACCTCCCTTACCTAAATTGAAAATAAAATAAATCACTATATGCAGTTTAGAAACCTATAAAAAACATGTACTGGAAAGATGAAATAGCTATAAATTGTTAAACCTTTCATTACTGCAGCTTTAAAGGACTATATCTAGGCCTGTGCTAAAAGTGATCCTGCTTTTTAGAGCACCACACCATGATGATTTAAAGTTTCTTTAAAAATGATGAAGAGACTGCCTAAGGTCAAAACTGCAAAGGACAAATTATAATTTTCATGTTTCTAATAAAAGTGATGAGAAAAGGTGGTATTCCTTTGAACTCTTAGAAGACCAGCATAAGCTGCAAGAAAGATTTAAAAACTTATTTTTGTTCAGCAGCAGTTTAATCATCTCTTCACTACCCCATTCCTAAGTCTGAGCTGAAGTGGCAGGGCTAGGATACAAGAAAAAAAATCCCACATAGGACAGAAACAGAAGAAATTAATGTGCAAATAGATTCCTCAGCTACACACTTCAGAATAGATAGGAAAAACTGAATCATGTCTCTTGAGCACAATCCCATAAACTCACTTCAATGATAGTATGCTAAATCCAACTTTTTTTAAAAAAAAGGTTTGGAGATGTTTTGTGTTTCTCTGGATCAATTTCAGCAATATTTATGATCAAATTATCCCATCTTTTGGCCTATTTTACCATTGAACAAGGGTTCAATTAAAAGATTACATAATGGTAACTATCAACTATTTAAACTCATTTTGAAATTTAGGTAACAGCAGCCTTCAAAAGAGTATTTACCACCTTCACCTCTGAACCTGAAATTGATTGTGTGCTGGTAGACCTTAGTTAATCAGCCTTCTTTGGCTGTTCAGAAAAGACAAGACTACAAAGGAGCTCTGCAATGAATCTTCAATTCAGTTGTGCTGCTGTTGCTACTGGGGAAGTGTCCATGCGAGCTCCCTAGCTCCCACCCCAAATCAGTGAGTAATATCATTATGCAAATACACAAGATAAGAAGTGTAACCTACTATCAACAAAAACATGAAAGTGATTATATCCAAGATACAGTTCAACAAACAGACTGAACTAAAAAAATAAAGAAAGCTAATGTTAGGGATTTCTTGTACCACAAGAAGAGATGCAAATATCCAGCTGGAACTGTGATTACCAAATTGATGCTTTCCTTTTAAAAAACAGCATTTCAGCAAGGTTCTGGCAATAAGATTAGTTTTTTGGTTGAAAAATCAGCAAAAACAGCACAGTTTTTGTAAACCCTGCCCCCCCAAAAGCAGCTGATTCCTTTCTCTCCTCTTCTCTGTCACATCAGCACAGGAAAAAAAGGACGGGATCTCAAGTTAATGACACCTGTTAAAGTTCCTGACATATGGGAACACCTGTTAGTGCCCCTGTGATGATGTGTACGTACTAATACAGAATAAAAACAAACTGGTGCTGCGGGGTTCACGGTTTGGTTCAGTGGCTCTCCGCACCCCCACTGTACCAATTGCTCCCCTGTAGACAGTGGGCCACAGCACCAGCTGACCATTAAATGCTGGCTGAGTTTTGCCCTGTGGGGAGGGGGCCAAGCGTAGCCTGGAGTGAAATATTGCCTTTTCCCTTCCCCACTCAAGCTGTTCCCGCCCCACACTCCTGCCGCGCTCCCGCTTAGCCCCGGCCCGGCCCGTCACCACGGAGAAGTCCTGGCACAGCGCGGCCACGTGAGCCTGAGGGGCCTCAGCCGGGTCGGGCCGGGCGGGCCCGGGTCGGAAGCGAGGTCGCTGGGGCTCTGGCTGCGCGGGGCCGGGAATCGGGGCCCTCCGTCGCGCCCGGGGCTGGGACGGTGCCGGCGATCCGGGCAGGGCTCTCGGCCACGGGGCTCGCAGGAGCCCGCCCCAGGCCAGGCCAGGCGGCGGCTAAGACGGAGGCGGAGCAGCCGCGCGGGCCCGGCCAGGCCTCGGCTCGGCCCCGAGGAACCGCAGGCCCCGCCACTGCCCCGGAGCACAGGCCGCGCAGGCCTGGCTGGCGCCACCCGGCCAGCAGCGGGCCGGGCCGGGCCTGAGGGAAGAGACGCGGGGGGGGGGGGGGGGGGGAGGCCTCACCTTTATTCTTGGGCATGGCGCCGGCCGCTCCTCAGTGCGGGCGGGGGGGGTCTGCGCGCGGCTCCCGGTCGGGCGAAAGGTGCCTGCGTGTGGCGCGCGGGCGGGCAGCGAGTCTCGTGGCCGCCGTTGAGAAGGGAACGGAGAGAGTCGCGTGACAAGACAGGCAGCTCGGCTCCCCGCGCGACAGCGACCGCAACAGGCGAGCGAGCGGCGGCTTTGTCTGAGGCGTGCGTGTAGCGTCCCGCCAAGCGCTCCAGCGCCCCCTGGAGGCCGGCGGCTTTCACGCCTCATTCCGCGCCCTGCTGAAAGCCCCGCCCCGGCCCCAAGTGCGTAGGCGCCGGGTGAGTGACGTGAAGGGGAAAGCTGGAGTGGAACGTCCGTCCGGGCGGCGGAGCCGAGCGCGAGCGGGGAGAGCTGCGGGGCGGTCCCGCGCTGGCTTGCGCCCACCTGTTCCCGCCCCGCTCAGTGGCCCCTGCAGCCAGGGCACGGGGCCTCCCCCCCGCGGGGGCGTACGGTGCCAGTGCCGTATTTGCTGTGTCTGGTCGTGGCCCGTTGCCACGTGGGGCCCTGCCCGGGCTAAACATAAAATGAACATCAGTGCCCTGCGGGGCTGGGAAGCTGGGGAATGAGGCCAGCGCCCCTGGGCGGCTCAAACACCAGGGGGCGAATGCAAGCAGGCGCCCGTGTGTTGGTTTGTTACCGTCCCATGGTGTCTGAGCCGGTCTTACTGTTGAGGGGCCGGACACAGGGCTATCATGTTTCCGGGGAGGGCGGGAGCTATGGGGAGCAGAGGAAGGAGGAACGGGGTGGGGAGTGGGAAGGGTATTTGGCAGGGAGGCTGTGGCTCTAGCTGTCAGCCCCTAGCATGGAGTGGCCAGGAGTGCAGGAATAATTTGTATAGTGGGGCTGCTGAGAGCCATTGACCCAAACCCTAAACCCTGTATGTGAAGGAAACCACTTCAAGTCGGGGGAGGTGGCAGCACCCCCACTTCCAGCACCTATGGGAGGGGCTCCAGCGGTCAGCCCCCCATGAGAGGGGAAGAATTCCAAACAGTTGCTAATGTTTTAAAAATCTGCCTGGATGGGGATTAGTGGACCGGAAATGAGGTCATGTCTGGGAAAACCCAGACATATGGTAACCCTAGCCTGACACTTTTTATATGCCTGGGGTTAACAGTGATTGGTAATCATGAGTGTGCCTGGTGCCAGCCATCTACAATTCATATTTCAAGTACAATTCTGTGAGGTGCAATATCCAATGCTTAAATGGAGAGAACAAATGGTAGCAAATGGAAAAAGGGACAACAGCCCCAGCCCATCCACCCAATAGAACAGATGCTCCAACTTCTGGTGTATGATGTTCCCCTCTGCCACTACACACTCTTGACCCCCATCCGTGGTCCCACAAAGTCATGGGACATCATCAGCTTCCTCCTAGTGTTGGCCAAAGCGGCCCCCTGCAAGACCAGGGAGAGGAGATAGCCCCCACAGTTGCACGGTACCCTTCAGCCAATTTCTGTTCCTCTATCCATTCATGCATCCAGGCAGAGTTCCTTTGGGCAGTGTCAGCTGACTCCATAGACACCTTCAGGGAACAGTGACACCGTCTGTGGTTCTCTGCTCGGTGTCCTCTTCCAGTACCCTCCATTTGACCCTTTCACCCCTGTTAGTATATAGAGTATAGATATTCAGGCCTGCCTGCAAAGGCCCATGTTTTGTAAGTATATCCTTATCATTTAGTTGGTTATAGGGGTATAAAACAAAACCATAGGCCTTTGCTCACTGTGACAGTCTGAGGCCTTGCAGTTTGAGTCCAATGCAGGAGCGGCAGCCATAAACTGGGAAGTGTGCAGTCACTTACACACATTCCAACATAATATCTAATACCAGATTGTTAAGATGGTGATCCAGTCTAACACCTCCAGATAAAGAAAAGATCCTAGAATGTTCAAAGGAAACTTGGTTTGATAGCATTCTGTCTGGCAAACTAATTACTTATCAACAGTTGTGGTTGTAAAATCTATGCTCCTTATTGTTTTGTCTTTATGGTACCCAATTGTCTATTTGAATGGTTTCTGTCTTGCATAACTAAGTGTGATCAGTTAAGGTGGTGGGATATGACTGGTTAAAGAATTATGTTACAATGTTAGGATTGGTTAAAAAATCATCTTGTAATATTGTTAAAGAAATGTTTGGTTAAGATACATTATAAAAACTGAGGTAAAACACAAAGTAGAGGGAAAGGTTTATTGGTGTAAAGGACTGGGGGGGTGGGTCCCAATGGATGCTTGCTTGAAAAGATCCCAATAAACTTGTCATATTGCCTGATGCTGGACTCCTGCTTCTGTCAGTGAACTAAGAACTGAAAGGACTGGGGGGGTGTCCTAACAACCCCCACCCATTCCTGTTTTTTTATTCATTGTCCCCCGTAATCAGTTGAGTCCTGGGACCAGTGACTCCTCCCTTTAGGCTGGGGGAGGGGCCTTTAGCAATGGGCAGGCACCAGAACCCAAATAAGATTACTCCTCTGTCTCTGTGAGGTAGGGAGCAAGGCTCTCCTGATGCATGGGGATGGGAAAACAATGTGGGGTTGAGCTGATAGGAGTCACGTGTGTCGTGATGTTTTTAGGGCCCCATATTGCTTAAATCCAGCCCTGCACAACTATAGCATCCTCTGTAGCCCAGATTGATTACTGCCTCTTGTGTGCATGTGTGGAGTTAAATTTTTTTGCACATTTTGCACATCCCACACATGGGCCAGGGACAATCACTAAGACCCAGAGTTTGAAATTCACACAGGGAGTCACTAGCTGAGTCCCGAATAGATTTGAGATCTTCTACCTCCTAGCACTTGCCTCTTAGACCCTGGCCTTTTCCTTCCCATGTAACGCTTACAATATGGCATTGAACCTGAGAGGATGGGCCCCATACTGTCTTGTATAATTGGGATCTCTTTACGGAGTAGAAGGAAGGGCTCTGTGAGGGAAAGCAGGGATGGTATTTCTATAAGGAATGAGACTATAAAATTAGATATTAGAAGTCATGCTATCAAATCTTCTTTCATGTCTCAGACTAGGGTCACCAGAACTTCTGCTTAAAATATAAATCCCTAATCCTACAAAGAATTATGTACAGGTAACTTTTTTCAAATGCATAATCCCCTTGATTTCCGTGAGTAAAGTTATATACCAGTTTAAGTCTCTGAAGGATTGGGGCCTAATTTATTACATTCCATTTAGCTAGTAGATTGATACATAATGATTGATAGAATGGATAAACTGTGACGCAAAGGCTGCTCAGCACTGCCAGAGTAGTATAAAGAGATCTTAATGTAAGTGAGAATTCAAGTTATTCAATCTAATAAGTGGGTCATTTTATTTTCTTGAATATTGGTTTAAAAGTATTTGGTGAAAGAAACATTTATGGCATGTGGGAGATACCAAGACCTTTTTTGCTTCTTTTGAATACAAATCATTGTGATAAATGCCCAGAAGATAAAATATCTAATCAATGACCAAGATAATTGCTTCCCCAAAATCAAATCCTTTCTGTCCTATAAAGAACCTTTAAGAATTGTTCTGGATTTGCTTGCTTTTACTTTTTCTTTGACCCAGCTTTGGTGCTTGGAGCCTATATTAAACACCAGAACACTCTCACAGTGAAATCTAACACCTGGAATTTCACCTGCATTCTCCTCCTGTCCTGCTTCCTCTATTTCTTGATATTTATTAGCGGTCCTGGGAATGTGATGTATCATCTCTGACAAACTGCTTCCAGGATTATCTTCTCTGTCTCACTTTCTTCGTTGTTGGCAAAAACTATCATTATAATCTAAAGAATCTAACCATCTAAAGAATTACATTAAGAATATTAAAGCTGCATGGTTACATTCAAGAACAAGGAAATGTGGAAGATCAGGTTGAATGATCACCCTTGACTCTGCCCTTTTTGCATGTTTTGTTGCTATTACATTACAATATGTAATTATAAAATCACTTCCTACGTCTCAGTAATTTAATATTGTAATAGAGCTGAGTGATAAGTGAATGTACAAAAATGACAAACAATTAAAAGCTGCTATACGTGGGAATCTAAGATTGTTTAAAATTTGTTTACAGTTCAGTTGTAAAGCACAATTACATAATGCACGTTAACTAGTTTATATTATACCAGGCCATTCTTTAATATCCGTGACCAGCTTTAGAACAGGGACCCAGTTATTTTCATTTCCTTTTATAGTTTCTAATGTATTTGTCCTACAGTCTTTCTTCCCTTCCATTTCTTGGGAATTTAAGCAAGTCAGGTGATTCATACATAGATGGGTCCTCGCTCTTGGGAATAAAGGGCCCCATCTCAGGGTCACAAGAGGCTACAGGAGAACACTGGCATAGAATATTTTAAAAGGCATATACAGAGAAAGTTATTAAAAGCTAAAGCAATTTACATCATTGAAACCTTTCAAAATTACAAATCCTTCCCTGGGCTACTACTGGAACAGTGAAACCACACACCACTCCTCTCTCATGCTGAGGAAAGTCTCAGTCTTCCCCTGAATGTTGTAGCACTAATTTCAGTAATACATGTCATGTTTTAATTTATACAGGATCTGTCTCAAACCTTTTTAGAAAATTACAAGCTGTATTTGGGTAAAATGGTAACAATGCCATAGTTAAGGTTGGGACAGAATTTTTTTTGTCAGGAATGTTAAGCCTTTATGTTATTTTAAAGAAATTTTGTAAAAATGGGAGTAAATTAAAGAGAATTAAAATTCGGTTTCAATTTTTCATGTTGGTTAGGTGCAGACTGGATTCATATACACACAAGATAACTTTTCAGAAATTGCCACTTAAATTTTATATACAATATTCCCCCACCCTCACAAATCAATATTTTTCCTTGCTGTTGCAAAGGAAACTGTCTTCCTGTTGATTCTGGTAGCTTGGTGCAATACTGTCACACCTTAATTCAGCTTCTTTTCCTGGTAAATTTAACAAGACCATTGAGAAATAACACTTTTGAACTGAGATGTATTCCCCATCATAATTGCCATTCCTCCCATTTTACATAAAATAATACACAAACATTTCATATCTTTTGTGTTGACTAACAATTCTTGTTTTTTCTGTGTTGCAAGCCTGGAAAGAATTACTGTACATTAATTTCACAATCACAACTTGAGTTCACAGTCACAAGCCTTTAGACTTGTAAAGAGTGAGTTTGGTTCAGTGGAATTTTTCTGTTACAGGGGTCCAACCTGGACTGTGGGGCTGCTGAGTCCGCAAACCCAACAACCTGGGTTGCCTCTCACACTATGATGCTGATGTCAAGCTACAAACTTCCAATAGGCACTGCACTTACACAGACATCTACAGGCAGGGAGACACGCAACTGTGTTACATGAACGATCTCCCAACCACTCATGAACTATCTATAGGGAGGCTCCAGCAACTTCCTTCCAGTCTCGTTGACTTGCATTCCAGAATGGTACCATCTAGCTGTGATTTCTCAAGCACTTCAATCAAAGCACAATGTTTTAGGTAAAATATAAGACAAATTATTAACTACAGATAGATTTTAAGTGATTATAAGTAGCAAGCAAAGAGATCAGAGTTGGTTACTTAAGAAATAAAAATAAATTCGCAGTCTAAATTCTACAGACTAAATAGGATTTGAGTCAAGCAGAGTCTCAACCTGAGAGATGGTACAAGCAGATTGCGGATCCTCAGTACACAGGATGGGATTTCCTTCCAGCCTGGGACCACTTTTGCCCAGTTCAAAGTCTTTGTCCCTCAGATGTTCCTCCAGGTGTTGAGTGAGGGACCCAGATAGAGAGGCCAAGTGATGATGTCATTTTCCATCTTCTATACTTTCTTCCAGCTTGTTGGAAAGACCCTGCTGTGATGTGGGGCTCAGGCAGCGCCCATTGGACAGGCAGTCTCCATTGCCTACATGCTCTCTCTGAAAAGTCTTGGGGGTGGTCACTGGGAGAGTGGATTCCCTTTAATGAGTCATCAGCACTGTCTGGGTGGAAATGCTACTGCTTCGTTGTAACTGAAAGACTGGTTGTGGGTGTTCCCAACCTCACAACGTATTTCAGTAACGCACGTAGCAACACTTTATAACTTCACATACAATGATAGCACATACAATCCAACAGGAAATGTTCAGCAAATCAAGACTTTTCAAATGATACCTCACAAAGTAGGTATTGTACAAAGGATATCAATCATAACACAGTGAAAATGGAGGTTCCAGGGTGCTATATTGAGGTGCACAGTGTCACAATTTCCTATTACATTTTTCATTGATTTGTATATTTTAATTTTCAAACCTACTATCTCGCTTTCCAAATTTCAGGAGGCTCATTGCATATTAATAAGACTAGCTATTTGTGTGTCAAATGTGTATCTAGTTTCAACGTCTGGAGCAAAAATAGACATTTTACTTATGCAGCAATCCTAATGATTTATTTAGCAGTACACAGGCGTATGACACTTTAAAGCAGATGAAAAGACAAAGTCCCTGCCCTTTGGAGTCTACAGTTTTATGATCCCAGTCCTTCATCTTCTTGGGTACAGATGGATTACTTCATCTGCCCAGAGCCCCAGTGACTTCAGTGGAGCTCTATACACGTGGAGCAGCCTCTCCACATGTAGGAAGTTGCAGGATTGGAGACTGAGTGATACCAATTGTTAATATTCTTACCATCTTTTGGTCTGGATACTTCATAAATATGTAGAGGTTTTAATAGTTAAATGCAATTGAGACCTTCTGTTAGGTCCAATTTTTCATCAGTTCTCTGTTGACCATGCTAATAAAGGTCAAGATGATTAAATATGCAACAAAATAGTGGCATAAAGCTTTAGTGTTTTACCTGACAAAACAACAGCTGAATATTAAGCTCAGAAAAAACAAACTGCTTATTATTTTAAAAAATAAATAAGTCATTTCTAGCTGGGAATGCATATTTTATATGGAGCAAAGTTAATTCAATTTGAGTTCGGAACCACACTACAATCTTTTAAAAAATGTGATTAGAAAAATCAAACCCAATAAAACAGACATTTGTTTTTATGTTTGAAAGTTTATTCATTGTATAAATTTCAATTTCCTTTGAAGATTACAAAACCTGCCACTTGACAGGGATGCAAGCAATGATATCTTTTCAGGACTGTTCATGGTTACATCTGGAACAGTTTAGATTACACATTAATAGTACGATTAGAGAATTTCCTAGATCATACTCTGAATAAAACAATCATTTAAAGTATTCAATACTATTTAACCTTTTTACTAGCATTTTAATTCTATGACAGCAGTGCCAAGCATCTAAAAGATGCTATTTTGTCTACCAACAGGTACAATACAGTTGAATTCCTGCTACAGTACCTTAGACTCACTTATATGCCATGCGGAGGAAACTAGTATAAAGCATGATTGTATAGAATGTAGAAAAATATTTTATCTGTGATTTCATTATTTTTAAAAATTGCTTTAAGTAGATTCCCTCCACCCCCACTAGATTGTAAAATAATTACATCCCTTATGAGTACATCTTCCCTTTGATTAGGTCAAGAGTATCAAGATAAAGCTAATCATTTACATTATTTTTGTGAGTGAAAACTCATCCATTAACCATTGATGCTTACCAAGGAATGACATACCTAGAAGCCTCTTTCCAATAATAGAAAAGCTGAGTTTTAGTTGATATACTACATTTACAAAAACAAAGCAAACAAAAAACAAAATAATTCTATTTCCTTATGCCTTTTTCTCTTAAAAAAATCATTTTAAATACTTCATTTGAAAAGTTCAGTATACATTTTGTTCAGCACTAATAGTGATTATGAATAAAGATCTTCACCCTTGCTATAGATCTAATTTAATGAGTAGTGTAGCTACTCTCTCCTTCTGCTTACATACTCTGATACACAACTGGCAATTTTGCTTCAAAAATAGCTATTCACCTGTATCTGCACTTCTCCATTTTTCCTCTTCCATGAAGCTAGTCACTTGTTAGGCTTTACAGACCAAGGAGCAGTAGTGAAAATTTACACAGTGGGTCATACACCTTTCAAGTGTGTGTGGTAAAGAGCTAGGGCTGAATCTAAGTAGCAGCACGTTAATTTCCCATCCTTAGTTCCTAAGTAACTGCAGTTACAAAACCATGCCAAAGATAAATGGGGAGAAAAATGATGAGTGTGGATCCCTGAAAGAAACTTGTATAAAACTAGGTTAATTTGCCTGTACAACTTATTTCCTTCAAGGAAACACTCTAATTTGTCTAAACTAGGATTTAAAGATATCTTAGATCTAAACTTAAAATTGACCATCTTAGGATGCATTAAAATACAATAACTTTCTCTTGACTAGTCTTTATGGTGTTTAGGTCATTTTATACAACTCCATATAACAGTACAACTTCGAAACTTACTCTATCAAGCCTGAGGGATGGGCCATTTAAGAAATTAAAACCAGTATCATTTGCTTGCTTGTTCATATACACATTAGGATGTGGGAACTGCATCTGTGTAAAAGAAACATACTGATCACATTCAAACTTCCTAATAGCCTCTGCTTGGATATAATGACTACAAAGACCAGTAAGCATGGGGGAAGCAAAGGTGACTTTGCAGAGTTAAAAATATTTAAGCATCTATTACCTGAAAGCAACCTTCTTTGTGCTTCCCTCTTTCAGACAGAACCAGGCAGAGGAGTATTTCTAGCTTAAACAGAGACTACCATACAAAACCAAGCCTCTGAAATTAGACAACTGTTAAAATGTGTACGGCATGCCAAAAGACTAACACATTTCTGCCAGTCATTTATCTTGATATTGCCATAACTTTGGTGGATTAGCACACAGTCTCAAGATAGAGATACATCCTCTTGCAAGGCAAGGAGGTACAGCGAAAACTATGGATTTGTTAGTTTCTGACACTGTTTGGGGTGATGATGAAGGTAGTGCTTGCAGCCCATTATGGAAATGTGTATGATGCATGCTGGGTATAAGGTTTCTGATCTATTGGTTGAGTTTGGAAGGGAACACAGAGGCAGAATTAATGCAGCAACCCTAACATTAAAAGATTTCAGGAATACAGAAATTATCATATATAAGCAGCTAGTGTCCTTCTGGTCTTTTATATCGACTGTAACACCAAATGTTTCAGAGGAAGGCATAAAACCCCATAGTGCTCCTATTTATTAAGTGTATGTGGAGTATTCCTTCCTGAATTCAGATGCTGATCATCTTATGATTTGAAGCAAAAGAACTGAAAGCCTATATAATTATTCTAGCAGTACTGTTCTAAAATGGTATATATTGGCTAGATTTGACTTAATATTTATCCTTAATCTTCAAAAGAAGAAATTAAAAGGATTCCAGGAGACGGTTTCTTAATTTTTGTCAAGCCTGATTTATAGTTGGTGAAGGACCCAAACAGACATGCTGAACATGAGATTACCAAACAGTTGTTAGGGTAACACCATTAGTGCTGCAGCCAATTTCAAAGGAAAGATTATATTGCAAATGGCTTTTTCCCCACCTCAACATAAAAGATTTTTCTTGTATAATGGGTGAATCCTCAAAAGAATGAGTCACTGCTCAATTGTAGAACACTGGTTAAGGAAGAAATGGCTAATTCCTCTGAAGATAATAGTGAAACAAGTATGTTCAAGAAACCTGTTAGACTTTTTGAGATTTATAGGATAAGAACCCCACCCCCGTTACAAAGTTTTTGTTTTTTTTTAAATAATATAAGGCAACATTAAAAATCCTTTATTTCCTTTGGATTACCATGCCCCACTGAGAGCCAGGGTACTTCTTGAGGGCCTGCTGAAGCTCTGGATTTTGCCTTAGAAAGTCCCCAACTCTTCATCATCCTTGCCAAATTTAGATCAGCACCATGGCAAGGTATTACGAAATAAGACACATCAGGTTTCACAGAGGACAGGTTTAACAGAGGAACCCTTATTATTACTATTTATTTGTATAGGGCCTTGTTATCTAGAGCCTTTGAGGGACCTCAGCATAGACAGCACCAAACTACCTACAAAGCCTCTAGCTTTTCAGCTCTTTCTAATAGCTGGAGCATGGAGTCAACATATTTCCCCCACTTCTACTTTTGGATTAAGACTATTTGACATCATTTTCTGTTTGGCATTTTAACACCAGTGACCAAATTGATTCTGGAAGCTAAACAGTACCTTCTCCAATTAAAATCCCTTCCCTTTTCCAATTTTCTATTTCTATTCCCCTTTCAGAGATCCTCACAAGATTATACAGAGACAAGAATGTCTTCTCTCCTTCAGTTTAGCGCATTAAACAGAGAAGTATGATTTTTATCCCTACCTCACACTTACCACACTGGCTAGTCACTTAACTGTAAAGTTCTAGGAAGCTTGCAAAAACCTAAGCTTTCCTGGTTTACCAAGGAATACCTAAAAGCTTCTGGCAGAGTCTTCATACCATGTTCATATGGATCAAAGAATCAGAGGGAGGAAATCTGTGGTGTCACATTAACAGAGGACTTCATTCTTTCTTTCCACAAACTTCTTTGAGAACTTCTCAGAATGGAAAAGCTAGCAAATTAGTTATTGGAAAAATAACTGAAGATTAATTAAATAAGAATCACATTGCCATTTGTGCCAATCTCTTGATTTTTAAACATTAATGATCACAGAAAATGTGCACTATGTTCCATGTTTAGCAGTTTTGGATATTTCTGTAAAGGGTATTTAAAACAGCCAGTCACTTGATGTACCATTTTCTTCGGCCGAACGGAATATCAACCAAACTTTAACATGGTCCAGTGCACTCTCTATTTGTGCAACTGCTGCTTCAAGATCGTCTGTTTGCAGTGAATCACAAAGAGAAGCACATTTTATATTTGTGTCGCCAGAAAAACTAAGAGCCTTTTACACACACATTAAAAGGAAAAGTGGGAAGAACACTGGCATCAAGGTACATGAAGAGGATGGTTTTGTTTTACTTGACTTGGACAGTACAACTTCAAGGGTGCCTGGACTGGCGATGAAATTTCAAGGACAGCAATTATGAGGCTAGACCCTCAGAAGTCAGTTGAAAGTATTAGATGGTTCTCCTCTGACTCTGCTTTGGATTGGAAACTGAGAGCATCACAAGAATGAGAAAAATGATATTCGCCAGCCCAGTATATTCTAACAACGAGAGACAAGGTTTAAATCCATTTTTTGTAAGCTGCTGTTTATCAATGGACATTGTCTTATGCTTTAGCGTCAGCATTACATTTCTTCTCTATCGTTCTAATGCCAGCACCTGCTGAACAAAACATGTCAGCTCTTAACTAAAGTAATTAAATAAAAGTAAAATTATTAAATGAATTAGAACAAAAAGCAAGAAATAATTGTCTTGAAGGGGGAAAAGTAACGATGATTCCTGAGTCCTGCAATTGGTGGGGAAAAAAGAGATAAGGCAATGTGGAACAAGTTACTTTTTCTTATGGATGCACTATTGTGTGTGTGTGATGCTGAGAAACCCACTGTTTAAATTTTTAATACTGTAACATCTCTCTGGTTTTCATAACAGACATGCAACTTCAAAACATGAGAATGTAGAAAAGACAGACAAGGAGAAATACACATTCATAGTATTACATTCAATAGCTGTTTAACAGTCAGGCTGTTTTAGAGCTGTCCAACAATACTGATTAATCCAGGTGAACTGGATTAATTTAACCAGAGTTAATTGTCAAAATGATTAATAAACTCTAAATAAACCAAGGCATGTATACATTAAAGAAAACAGCACAGAAAAGTACTGCTTATGAATTGTTTACAAAAACATACAAAATGTTGGATGGCACAAAGTATACAGTGCTAATATAAACAGATTGTTTAAGCTAAGTGCTTAACATAAACTGTCCATCCCAACGTGTAACAAAGAATATTTTAGGGGACAAAAAATATTTCTTATAAAAATAATGCTATATGGTGCAGAGTGCTTTATTCAGTGTATTTTTATGATAGAGTTGGCATTCATAATTCTTCTAGTTTATTCAATCAGTGACAAATTCATTTTCATTGTTTCCACTTTTCACTCCATCCAAAGCTCCAGAAAGTTCAGTAATTTGTCATCAATAGTTTAAAGGGAGAACAGATGAAAGCAGTAGCAACAACAGGAGCAGCAGCATTATGGGTACCAGCTGGGACAGAGTGTGCTTGCAGGTATCTGTCAGGCATGTGCTACTCGCTGCCATGATTTGTGCTATCATCTTACACCATGGTACCAAGTGTCTGGTTGAGGTCACTTCACAGGGCTGTTGAGGTAATCTTTTTTATACCTCTCCGCTGAGCAAGAGTAGAACGGCCTACTGGCTCCAAAACTGGTGACTGATTGCGGTTCAAAGCAGAGTATGTGGCTGCCATGGCACCCTAAAGGTTAGAGGACAGAGGTAAAACAAAAACAAACCACACATTGTGACTTACTGCTTTCTAGTGATCATAACACTATTACATGATTTAGAGGTCTTTAACAGTCAAACTGTTTTCTGTAGGTTAAAAACATTGGGGCTTGATTTACCTGTGTTTTATTCTAGTTACTTAAAGCATGACTGCATGTTTGTTTGTTTGTTTATGTTTTTACAGTGTAGGAAGAACTTAACTGTGTTAAAAGTGTTTTAAGGCAACTGCCATGATTTTTAAAAGATACCAGGTGCCATTTATATTGTAAAATTAAGTTTGCTTTAACTAGATCCCAGAAGTGCAGAGAGTAAAATCCCACTAGCAGATTGTCTTTGGTTACGGTCTGTCTAACCATTTGTTTTCACTCAAAATTGCTTTCAAAATATTTCATTACTAGTCTATATAAATATGAAGTATACACATCTAAATTAAGTTTACAGATTGTTAGAAAATCCTAGTCTATGGTAGGATCTGAACTTGGTTCCTTGTTCCTAAGCCTTTAGGTGCTGAAAGCTCTGTGTCTTACAGTTGACTTAGGGTCATTTGATTAACCCTTAAAACATAAAATCCCTTTTCTGCAATCAGGAGATTCATCATGACGTAAGGCCTCGAGGGAAATGAATGTGGGGATCTTCAATCGCTCCCACCCGAGTTAAAAAAAATCAATTAGTATCAAAAGTGCTGTGTGTTTCAGTGTTGATTGTTACATTATAATACAGCATTAAATAACCTTTACTATAACGTTTCTATTTCCTTTCTTATTTTTAACTAAAATATTGAACAAAAGATTCCATTTCATGCCAAAATATTAATTTTACATGTATAATCCCTCCACTAAAATCACACTAGCAGTCATAACTACAGTTCCTCCACTATAAATGTCTATGATTAATTATTACAGTAATTAATTCCTATAATTAATGTCTCCAATTAATTATTTTTTATAATCAGAGTACAAAATCTAGGAGACAGCAGTCTAAATCACCAGGGGAAACACTATTTATAAACTCCTTTATCTTGCTTATAATGTTTCAACACAAAAAATAAAAGAGCATGGAGATTGCAGTGTACTGCCTTTTGTGAAGAGAGTAACTTTATTCTCCACAGATGGAATCACTTGGAGTCCTATGCATTAAGTAAAGCACAAGCTTAATGCACTGTCTTTACTGAACTCTCAATCATAAAAGTTTGTGATTAGTACTTCGTGCAGATGCATGGTAACTTTTATGTTTACAATTTATCCTAGTTAACCATCTAGCTGAACAAACATTTCTTTACCTTCACTAAATGTGGGGCATCCTGTCTGTTTAGCTGGTACTGAGGCAACTGGTCACAGTCAACTATCCAAGGGTGTCTAAGAACCTGGGCAGCAGTCAATCTTTGATGTGGGTCGACATGAAGCATCTTTGAAACCAGGTCCTGTCAACAATAAAGAAACACTTAATTCAGATGAACAGTAAAATTTAAAGCAGTACGGATTAATTTTAGAGCATTAACAATGTTGAACACGATTAAAATTCAAGATCTGAAGACATATTTTGTTGTGATCAGCAAAACAAATTTTCAGGCCATCATGTGGAAGCGGTTGATGTGTTACTCCAGTACTGTGTCCAGACGTGCCAAGATCTATTGAAGAATTTACAAAGTAACTGGTCAAGTGAAAAGCAGCATGCAAATGAAATTATATAACTCAATTCTGGGGTATCTTACTCAAATATAAAGGGTAAGGAAAGTACAAAACTTCTAATTCTGCAACAACTGCGTATGGAGAAATGCATCTTAAATGGCCTAAAATATAAAGCACTTAACAATAGCATGCAAACGTTTTCTTATTAAACAAACTCTGTTGTGGAGTTTGGAATAAAGACCCTAATAAAAAGACTTCTTAAAAGCTGAATGATTTTAGATACATTCAGGATTCTCAGTACAAGTGTTTGGGATAGCACTGAAGAAAGAGATAAGTTATTCTATATCTTGTCCAGATTGAGCAGACTTGGCAATCAGGCTGTTTAACATAAATTGTGGGAAAATGATTGCGAGTACAGTAGAACCTCAAAGTTATGACACCTCGGGAATGGAGATTGTTTGTAACTCAGAACAAAATGTTATGGTTGTTCTTTCAAAAGTTTACAGCTGAATATTAATTTAGTACAGCTCTGAAACACTACTATGCAGAAGAACAATACTGCTTTCCCTTTTTTTTTTTTAGTAGTTTACATTTAACACAGTACTGTACTATTTTCTCTCTCTCTCTCTCTCTCTCTCTCTCTCTCTCTCTCTCTCTCTGTGGCTGCCTGACTGTGTACTTCTGGTTCCAACGAGGTGTGTGGTTAACTGGTCAGTTTGTAACTCTGGTGTTCATAACTCTGAGGTTCTACTGCATTTAGAAAGCAAGATACCAAGAAGCAAATTAAAGACATTAACCAACGAAAGGAAAATCATGCTTAAATAATCTGAGTTCTATGAGTTTACTATATGACTTTAGCAAAGCTTTTGATACAGTCTCCCATGGAATTCTTGCCAAGAAGTTACAGAAGTATGGGTTGGATGAATGGATAATAAGGTGAACAGACAGCTGGTTAGATCATTGGGCTCAATGGGTAGTGGTCAACTGCTCGATGTCTAACTGGAAGCCAGTATCAAGCAGAGTGCCCCAAGAGTTGGTCATGGGGCCTGTTTTGTTCAACATTTTCATTAATGATCTTGAGGATGGGGTGGATTGCACTCTCAGTAAATTTGTGGATGACACTAATCTGGGGGGGAGTGGTAGATATGTTGGAGGGTAGGGATAGGATACAAAGTGAGCTAGACAAATTGGAGGATTGGGCCAAAAGAAATCTGATGCGGTTCAACAAGGACAAGTGCAGAGTCCTGCACTTAGGACAGAAGAATCTAATGCACTGCTACAGACTGGGGATTGACTGGCTAGGCAGCAGTTCTGCAGAAAAGGACCTGGTGGTTACAGTGGACAAGAAGCTGGATATGAGTCAACAATGTTTCCTTGTTGCCAAGACCACTAATGGCATATTGAGCAGCATTAGTAGGAGCATTGCCAGCAAATCAAAGAAAGTGATTATTCCCCTCTATTTGGCACTGGTGAGGCCACATCTGGAGTATTGTGTCCAGTTTTGGGGCCCCTTCAGAAAGGATGTGGACAAACTGGAGAGGTTCTAGTGGAGGGCAACAAAAATGATTAGAGGGCTGGTAAACATGACTTATGAGCAGAGGCTCAGGGAACTGGGCTTGTTTAGTCTGCAGAAGAGATGAGTGAGGGGGGATTTGATAGTGGCCTTCAACTATGTGAAGGGGGATTTCAAGGAGGATGGAGCAAGGCCAGTGGTTCCCAACCTTTTGGCTCAATGGCCAAAAACATGATTTTTATAACCCTGAAGGGCCACCAGTCTCTGCCAGCAGCCCCTCTCCTGCCTACTGCAGCCAGCAGGAAGAAATTCAGCAAGGAGGATCTCCCATTCCCCTAGCTGCAGCAGGGAACCCAGTGCTCCACCTAGGTCCCTAGGCAGTGGCTCCCTTCTGCAGCCAAGGGGACTGGAGATCAGGGGATTGGACTAGATGACCTCCTGAGGTGCCTTCTTTGCCTAATCGTCTATGCTTCTATGATTAGGGCTTTATTCTAACTAGATAGAAGGGGATGAAGGATATTATCAAATTCACAGAATTAACACTTTGTAAGACCCCCATGTGTGCAGCTGTAGAAGACAATTGTTCAATGAGGTTTGGTCCTGATTTGAGCAAGGATTCCATCCTTGGACTATGTCTCCTCCTACATTAAGACTATTTCTGTTTTCCCAAGTCAGGGATGGAGTTACAGGCATAGATCGCTGTGTTTAAAAAGGCACGAAAACAACCTGCTGAGACAATAGCTACAAACAGTCAATACACTAACTGTTCATTATCCAATCTAAATAATTAACACACACAAATACAAGTGTAAATTTACAATCTTCTAACTGTACATAACGTTTTACATATCTTTTAGAATAGTAACAATTAGCTTAATATCTGCCACCACTTTTTTCTGTGCTCTTTAAGACAAGAGATACTGTGATCACTTCAGTTATTTTTTTCTTAGTTACCACATACAAAAAGAGTGGTAGTTTTAAAAGTATTCAAAAGAGTATGCTGCCCAACCCCCAGTGGAAGTCAATGGGTCCTGGGTGCCTAATTTCCTTAGATACTTTTGAAAATATCACCACAAAAATCAAGACAAATACAAAATCTTAATTTATTATTTAATTTTTAAACCCAAGAATTGGGGCATCTGGGCTTTCCTGTAACATCCTCATGCAGATTTAGATAATCTGTGTAATTTCAGATGCCACAGATGCTTCATAGGCTTTTAAATGCTTGTATATTAGTTTTATTACAGCACTTCAGAATAGAAAAAGTGTTTGCAGATCCCCCTCCTTCCCATGAAATGCCTCCCGCAAGCAGGGGCCCCCCCCCCCAAAAAAACAAAAACAACAAAGCACAACCCAAGAACCCATGTAAAATAGATTGAAGTTCTGAAGAACTTCAAATATATAGAGAAAAACATGAAATTACAATGGGTGGTGTAAATCACGGTTGTTTTTCTTCGTACATATGACTGATTGTTTAAACATGAAGGGTTCATAATTATCAAATGAATACAAAGGATTGGCTCAGTAAAATTTTAAAAATCTGCAAACTTCATTAAAATCCACGTTCTCTAATATTATAAGCAATTTTTATTGTGATAAAAAATCCTTTAAAAAAAAATCTATTGAAATCCATCTCATGCACAAAAGGACAAAATATTAAATATACTTGCCTTAGCTGTAATTGAAACTGAATTCCAGTAACCACCACTGAGAGAGAACTTTCCACTACCTATTCGTGCCAATATCTCTTCTGGGGTATCATCGGGACCATTTGCAAAAGGAGTGTAGCTAATTAATCAAACAAGTTCAGAGTATTAATAGCTTTTCCATGCTGGGATCCAATCCTTATTTCAAGTCAGACCACAATTGCCAGTGGTTTCAAAATAATCATCATAAACATTTCCACCAATATCACAAATTGTAGCCAAACTTACTGCAAAAGCACCCAAAATAATAAATAGGTGAAAATTATGGTAGAAATAGATTAAGGGTCTGTTTCTCTTATTATATTACTTCTGTACCAGAGACTGTCAAAAGTAGGTTAACTCTGAATTACAGCTTCAGAGACAGTACCTATTATGACCAAAAGTCAGTACATATGCCCCTAAATCCTGGTGAAATGAAATGACTATCTGTGTATAAGAACTCTGAAAATGGAGAACCTGATTACTGTGACCTGGAAAGAACAGATACCAGCCTGATGCTAGCTAAGAAAGAAGAAGAAAGAAACCACCCAACCTTAGAAGATTTACCTGTTCAACAATTCACATTCTTGCTGTTGAACAAATAAAGTATACTAAGCATTCTCTCACTAAGAATGAGATGAACAACTTATTTTAATACATGGAGGTTTCTTTGCCTTAGTTAAGAGGTTAAGATGACCAGGCATACTGTAAAATTGTGATAGTAAATAAATAATAACCAGATAAATAGTTTTATAAGCATCTTAAGGCTAACTTGTATGAAAGGTGTAACAGGTTAACCTGTGGTATAAAAAACAGTCAATAATCTTCTGTAAAACAGGGTTACTTACCAGTAACTGCTGTTCTTTGAGATGTGCTGCTCATGTCCATTCCATGTAAGGTATGTGCGCTACATGCACCAGTGCTGGAGATTTTTTTCCCCTCAGTGGTATCTGTAAGGTCAGCCCTTTCACCCTCTGCAGTGACCTATGTATAAGGGGTATAAGGGGTGCTGCCGGCCTCTACTCCCTCTCAGGTCCTTCTTGCGAGAACTCCAACAGAGGGGAAGGAGGGTGGGTCATGGATTGGACATGTTCTTCGAGACGTGCTGCCCAACAGTTATGGAAGGTTAGTAACCAGTTTTTTCTTCTTCAAGTGTTTGCTCATGTCCATTCCATGTCAGGTGACTCACAAGCAGTGCCTCTGGAAGTGGGCCAGGAACTCACAGACATGCTGATAGTAATACTGCTTTGCCAAAGCCAGTTTCATTCATCCCAGGCCTGTTGAACGATGGCACAGTGGGATGTGAAGGTGTGAACAGAAGACCACATTGTGGCCCTGCAAATGTCCTGTTCTGGAACTTGAGCTAAGAAAGCTTCTGAGGAAGCCTGAGCTCTTGTTGAATGGGCTGTCAGAGTGGCAGGAGGTGTGACCTTTGCTTGCTCGTAACAGGTTTGGATGCAGGCGGTGATCCAAATCCTCTGGGATGAAACTGGCAAACCTTTCATTCGCTTCGTGACAACGATGAAAAGTGGTGTGGATTTTCAGAAAGGCTTAGTCCTTTCAATGTAGAAGGCCAGTGCTTGCCTGATGTCCAAAGTGTGCAGGCATCTCTCTTTGCTGTAACTGTGAGGCTTTGGAAAGAACACTGGAGGAAGATGTCCTGGTTGACATGAAACTGTGATACCACCTTTGGCATGGTTTAGCTGAACTTAATCCTGGTAAAACACAGTCTAGGAAGGCTCCGATGTTAGAGCTTGGATTTTGGAAACTCATCTCGCTGAAGTGACTGTCACAAGAAAAATAATTTCCCACAACAAGTGAAGAAGAGAGCAGGACACCATGGGCTCAAAGGGAGGCCCAGTGATTTTGGACAAAACTAGGTTGAGGTCCCATGGGGGAACTGGGTCCCTGAACCTGTGGAAAGAGCCTCTCCAAGCTTTTAAGGAGTCTGGCCATCAGACATGGGAGAAGACTGATCTGCTCTACATATGCAGGAGAAGCAGCAGAAATGGCTGCTGATTGACAATAATGCCAGGTCTTGATGTTTTAAGTGGAGTAAGTACTCCAGAATGGAGTGTGATAGCATCTGGGTCGGGGAGTGATTCTGGTCAGCAGTCCAGCAAAAGCATTTTTACTTCACCAGGTAAGCAGTTCTAGTGGAGGGTTTTCTGCTTTCTAGCAGGACTTTCTGAACCTGCATGGAGCCAAGCCTGCTCCTTGAAGCTTAGCCATGCAGCGTCCATGCTGTCAAATGTAAGGAGGCAAAATTCGAATGCAGCAGTTGACCCGTGGTCCTGTGAAATCAAGTCCAGATTGTCTGGGAGTGTCCAAGGGGCTGTCACCACTAGGTCCAGCAACATGCCAAACAAGTGTTGACAGGGCCATTCTGGAGCGATCTGTCTGACCCGCACTTTGTCCCTCTTGATCTTTATGAGGACTTAGTGGATGAGAGGGATCGGTGGAAAAGCACACGGCAGGAGGAATGTGTCAGAAAGCAAACTGCTGTTGAGGCCTTGCAAGAAACAGAAATCGTGACATTTCCTGTTCTGTTTGGTTGCAAATAGGTACACCTGGGGAGTTCTCCACCTCTGGAAGATTACCTTGACTACCTTTGGGTGTAGGGACTACTCATGGCAAGAAGAGAAGGACCTGCTGAGGTGATCTGCAAATGTGCTTTTGACCCCCAGATGTGAGGGTTCTATGTGGATTGCATGTTCCACACAGAAGTCCCACAGATGGAGGGCCTCTTGGCAGAGAATCTCAATTATGCTTGTTGACATAATACATTGATACTATTGTCTGTCAACACCTATATTACCTATCCTAACATTTGGGGAAGGAACACTTCTCAGGCTAGTCGAATTGCCCTGAGCTCTATGACATTTGTGTGTAATACTAGCTATTCTGAGAACCAGAGGCCTTAGGTCCTGAGAAAGCTGAGCTCCCCACCGTAGGTCTGAGGCATCCAACACCAAGGAGAGCACCAGATGGGGGACTACAAAAGGGACCCCCTCTTGCTATGTGGACAAGATTCGTCCACCATGCCAATGAGGTAAGTACTTGAGGTAGAATCCTAAGGATCTTGTCCAGGTTGTGCCTTGCCGGAAAATAAACAGTTGTTAGCCACATGTGGAGAGAGGTCTGAGGTGGACTTTTGCATGCTGCATCATGTAACTATATGCTACCATGTGACCTAGCAGTCTGAGGCAAACACTTGCTATGGAGAGTGGGTCAGCTGGTAACTTGGGTGATCAGCTCTGACATGGTTTGAAGTCTGGCTTGCGGTAGAAATGCTCTGGTATGGATAGAGTCGAGAAGAGCCCCGATGAACTCTACCCTTTGCACTGGTATGAATGTTGATTTCTGTTCATTTATCAACAGGCCTACCACTTGACAGGTGGCCCGTAATACTGCAATACTGCATTGGATCTGAGCTCTCGAGTGACCCTTGATGAGCCAATCATCAAGGTAAGGGTAAATATTCCCAGATGTCTGAGGTAGGCTGCGACTACCGCCATACATTTTGTAAATACTCTTGGTGCTGCTAATAGGCCAAATGGAAGGGTCATGAATTGGCAGTGGTTGTCTTCCACCATGAACTGTAAAAACCATCTATGGACATGGAAAACAGAAATATGCGTCCTTTAGGTTGAGGGCAACATACCAGTCTCCAGGCAGGAGATGATGGGAGCCAAGGAGACCATACAGAACCTCAACTTCTTCAGATATTTGTTGAGGTGACATAGATCCATTATGAGCTGTAGGCCTCGTTTGGCCTTTGGGATTGGAAAGTAACAGGAGTTCCCTCTCAGTTGTAGGGGAACTTCCTCTATGGCCCCCCACACGTAGGGAAGCTTGTACCTCCTGGATGAGAAATTACTCATGAGAAGAGTCCTTGAAGAGGGACAGTGACTGTGGGTTGGGAGGAGAGACTGAAAAAAACTGCAGAGAATATCCCACTGCAACGATGCTTAGCACTCATTGGTCCAACGTTATAGCAGCCCAAGCAGGGAGGTAGGGTAAAAGGTGGTTTGAAAAGATGGGGACGTTTGGATCCCGTGTTGTCTGTTAGGTTGTCCCTGGGCATACCCTCAAAAGGCCTGCCTGTCCCCAAGTGGGTAGTGGCTTGAGCCCAATTGGGAAGTGCTGGCAGGGGGTTGACCTTGCTGGTGCTTATAGCCTCTCTTCTTTTTCTTGTAGGGCTCATTCCTGGCCTGTCCCGTGAGTTGCTGGGGCCTGAAGTGCTTCCTGGAAGCAGATGGAGTGTATAGACCTAAGCAACAGAGTGTGGCCCTGGAATCTTTCAACCTGTGCAGCCTGGCTGGAAAAAACAGTGCTGCACCGTTGAAGGGAAAATTCTGGATGCAGCCACGAGGCCTTTCTCATTGAGACAGATGACACTGTTGTTCTGGCAACTAAGTAGGCTGCCTGGAGAGAGGCTCAGGCAACTGTTTTAACCTCCTCCAATATAGCAACCAACTCCTGCCTGGACTCATGGGGCAGAGAGTCAGCGAATTTGGCCATGGAGTACCATATGTTATAGTCATATCTTCCCAGCAAGGCTTACTTGTTCAATATGTGAAGTTGGAGGCTAACAGTCAAATCTTTCTTCCAAAAAGGTCAAGCTTCTTTGCTTCTTTATTTTTGGGGGTTGAGCTTCACTGTCCCTGCCTGTCTCTTTTGTTGGCAACTGACACCACCATCCTGGGGATGGATGAGAATATAGATATTCAAACCCCTTGACGGGCACATACTATTTTTTCTTGGCCTGCCTGCAAGTAGGGAGCAAAGGAGGATAGCCATAAGGTCATTACAAGTTTAATGACCCCCTTCTTGATGAGAAGGGCCACTCTAGAAGGGGCTGCTGCTGCCAAGATATCAAAGAGTGCATTGAAACAGTGCTCCTTCAATTCCTCTGCCTCTAAATCCAAATTTGTGGCTACTTTCTTGAGTAGTTCCTGGTGCGCTTTGAAATCATCTTGTGAGACCACGGTAGATGGTCCCACTACTGCCTCATCAGGTGGTGATGATGATGAGGCAGGTAAAGATGGAGTGGGTGACTGTTCTTCTGCAGCTTTAGTAGCCACTTGCAGGACTACCGTTGTTTCCTCTGTGGCTTGGTCCGACTTCTTATCCAAGTTGGAGGGCAGGTGTGATACTGTTGCCGAATATCTCTCAGATGTTCCAGAAAGTGATTGTTGCACCTGCGACCCTGGGGCAGGAGGGCATCCCCATGGGTTCCAGAATTGCCATGATCCGGGCCACTGTGCCAGTGGCCATGAGCTCGGTGGCAAGGTGACGGGATACCTGCAGCCATGGCTGGGTTCACTTGACTTGTGGGTAAGGTAATCTCCTCCCCCTCTGAGTCCAAGGGACCCTCTTCCAGTGACCATGGCGGTGCCGACCTTGTCTTCACCACTCTGTTGTCGTGGGAGGTATGGTGTCTCGGTTTTGGGGAGCGGTACTGAGACTCTGTCAATTGGTACCAAGTATCTGGGCATTGGTGATGGTAATTCAGCGACCGGTACCGGTGCTCTGAAGACCAATGATGTGGCTGTGGGGATCGATACCAAGACTCTGGTGACTGGCATCAAGACTCCGGGGGCTGGTAACTGTGTATCAGGCATCTGGCAGTCAGTGGCTGTTCTTTGAGGACCAGTAATGGGGTCCTAGCAACCACTGTTGGGGTGTCATTGACTGACGAGGAGCCAGAGAGTGGCATCGTGGTGTTAAGGACCTCTGCAGGAGCCCCATCATGGGCTTGCCCTTCGGCAGACTCTTAGCTGGCTGTCCCATTGGAGATCTCTTCTCCAGAAGTGTGGGTGGCACAGGGAGTGAGAATAAGTCTTTGGCCTCTTGAAAAGCCTTGGATGTGGATGGCACTGTGAGGTGCCAGGTACCCCTACTGCTCCCAGGAGTTTGAGGTGGATCCTGGGTTGGACTGGGAGCTCTCATGGATGAGGCCATAGCTGACCCGAGTTCTGGGGAAGATGATCGGCTCAGTGCGAGACTCGATTCATCCCTACTACCTTTTTTTCCCCTTCTTAGAGGCTGGGGAATGCCCTCTTCCAGCGTGTAACTTCTTATACTGTTTCTTTGGCACTGGGGATGGTGAGTGGTGCTGGGATGAACTCAGTGCCGATGGGGCGCTTTGAGTTGATGCCAATGCACTGGGCGTTGAGGCCAAGCAACCCAGCTCGGAGTCCAGTCGAATAGCATACTCCATCAGGAGTGCTCTTAATCTGATGTCCTGGTACTTCTTAGTGCATGGTCTGAAGTTTCTACAGATCCTACACTTATTCTGGGCGTGGGTCTCACCCAGGCACTTTAAGCCACTCTGGTGAGGATCGTTTATGGGCATGGGCTTCTCACATGAAGCACTTGGTTTCTCACATGAAACACTCCCTGGGACTATGTCCCCCATGGGACTAAACTACAACTATCTCTTAACTACTAACTCTAAATTATTTAATTTATCAACTAGAGCTATATACATTAAAGTTACAGAGGAAACTACTGGGAGTATGCCTGCAAAGGCAAGGACGTTCCATCACTGTCACAGGCAGTAAGAAGGAACTGGGGGTAGGGTGGGGGGGGAGAGAGGGGCTGACAGAGCCCCTTATACGCGTACCACTGCAGACAGTACTAAAGCCAGCCCCACGGATAACATGAAGGGAAATAATCTCTGGCACTAGTGCATGTGGCGCATACATACTTGACATGGAATGCACATGGGCAAGCACTCAGAGAAGAAAGATATATTTTTCAAAGCTAGGATTTGGAATGATTGCTTCATAAACTTTTACTTAATGCATTCTTTTATGCAAATCATTTATACTGCATACATCTTTCTGACTGTATTGTGTGACATGATCTGATTCATTCTTGTGAGTAATCAAACTTCAAAGCATCACTAATATTTTAACTACATATATTCCCTTCAATGTGCATAGTACTTAGTATTTTTGGTGGGAACAAATTTCTACTTCATGTAGAGTAACAGTGTATGTGAATCTATTCTTACTCTTAAATCATCACAAAATGTACATTTGATAAAATCTTTGACTGAATTTAACAAGAGTTAAGCAAACTTACAGGGAAATTTATTTTATATATCAGACTGTAAGAGCTTTATCCTACTAAGTGCAGAGCACCCTCAATTCTCACTGAGATCAGTGGGAGTTGAGGGTACTCACCACCTCCCAGGAATATTAGAATCTTGCAGGACTAAGCCCAGAATCAATATTTTGTTTGCTTATATAGATTTACTATTCTTAGACAAAAAACCACTTAATTTCTGCAAACTCACCCAGTAAGCATGGTATAAAGCAGGACTCCAAGACTCCATATATCACAAGCAGCATCATAGCCTTGCCTTTTTAAAACCTGTGAAAAGCAAATATATTCACTTCTACAGAAAACAGCACAGTTTATTATAATTTTGGTATCAACATTATCATATTACCTCAAAGACCTCAACTGTTTATTGTTTCAAAAGCTTAATTCTCTGAGAATTTTACAATTATGCAATAATGGAGAAAGAATGTTTAAATAAATAATATTAAATGAAGGCATGTAAACCATAACTTGATATTTACCTCTGGAGCAACAAAATTTGCTGTGTAACATGGAGTCATCAGAAGACCGTTTTCTGCTCTTAGCTGTTTTGCAAAGCCAAAATCACAAATTCGAATTGATTCTGGGTTACCAGATTCATCAACATAAAGAATGTTGCTAGGTTTCAGGTCTCTATGAACAACCTAAATAAAAAATACAAATACAAAAAGTAAAATATAACATAGTAGTCTCTATTATAAATACCTATTCCACTGCTTAATAATTTTTTTTGAAGTTGCAGTTAGCAATGGACTTTAAAGAAAGTGATGTTTCTAATATCAGCTCCAGTACTTTACAATACATGGTTTTTGGCTACCAAGAATGTCAGAATGGTGGAACACACGAGTTCATTTTGAGAATGATAATGTTTCCAGTTTTCAAATTTGAGCACTTTGAGCAGAAAAGTAATGTTTGACACATGACTTATGATGATAAACACCAAGTAATTTCATCTTCAAATTTCCTTGAGCTATAGTGTTTGAAGAAACAAAGATTACGTAGGCTAAATTATTGACAACTGTTTCTTAAGATATAAGTTCAAGAATATGACTTTAACATTTGTCACAAAGACTATTACCATACGTAATGGGATGCCCTGGCAGACAAATAAACAAACATTAATGAGTTTTTATATTATAAATCTTCCTCCTTCTTCCTATCACAGATATAGATGTGTCTCATCTGTTTTCCTCATCCAACTCCTCCATTTGTGGTAGGAGTGCCCTGGCCTGAACAGAGTCCAGTGTGGCTCTATAAATTCTATTATCTGAGTGGGAGATAGGGTTGACTTGGGGATATTCAGCAGCAGCCCCAGCTCACTGAATGTTGCTCGAACCAGAGATACCTGGGCCTTCGAGTGGTCCTTGATCAACCAATCATCCAGGTATGGACTCAAAGAAGCTAGACCTCTTCGGTAGGAAGGTCGCTACTGGGGGCTCCAGCTTCGAATCGCTAACCAGCAAGTAATTCTGAATTGCTACAATTTCAATTCATGGGACACAATGTTGAAGTTCAAGGCGCTGATCCCAGCTGATTCCAGGTCAGAATTTGTGGCCATTGTCCAGGAAGGCAAGAAAGTGGCGAGGATCACATTACAAGCCCCATTAGATGCAGCAGATTCAGATACAAGGTCTATATGTCCTAAGCTCATGAGAAGAAGCTCATGGCTACAGGTATCGGGTCTCCTCCCAGAGGTCCAACAGACTTTGAAGACTCTGGACTATTTTTGGAGCAAATGGACTTCAAGCTCCACAGCCTCAAAGACTTCAGGGTGACGCTAAAGTCACTGGGCCTACATCTTCCTGCTCCACAGAGGAATCACTTCAAGGCCCAACCGCCCCTGTAGTTCTATCCCTCACAGTCCAGATAGAACTATTCTAGGAAGATGGGCAGGAACTATAGAAAACCTCATATCCCCCTCCAACGAAAACTAGAGTTCAACGAGTCAGCCCTCCAGGCCTTAGCAATTATTTCGAAGGTGCACCCGAGGGTGACTTACCAGACCAGTTTGCATATCCTCACCCTGTTTATTGAATCGTCTGTCCCTGTTCTGTCAGGTGTGGGCCTGGATAACCTCAGACAGATGGGTGTTGTGCATGGTAGAACTGGGATAGTCTCTCCATTCTGTTCTTCTCCCCCGTCCCTCTTCAGGGATCCCTTTCACGAGAAACTTCTTACACAGAAGGTGCAAGTGCTCCTGCACACAGGAGCAGTGAAGAAGGTTCCTCAGGAGTTATGGAGAAAGGGATTCTACTCCCATTATTTTCTAATACCAAAGGGGGTCTCAGATCCTTGACCGAAGAAACCTGAACAGATTTATGAAGTTGAAATTTTGCATGGTTTCCTTGGCCATCATCATGCCTTCTCTGGATCCATGTGCACCGCTCTCAACTTGAAGGAAGTGTAGTTTCACATATCAATAATCCCTCATCACAGAAGGTTCTTCATATTCATGGTGAACCACGCTTGTTACCAGTTCACAGTTCTCGCCTTCGGATTGTCAGTGGCTCCCAGGGTCTTTACCAAGCACATGGCAGTAGTTGCCACATTTCTCAAATGACACTGGGTTCAGATGTTTAGCTAGGTGGACGGGAGATCCAAATCCTCCCCTGAGCTCTCTCTTGCTGGGGAGTCCATGAGTACCGGACTCGATGTGGCCTTCTGCGGACCTGAAGTCACTGGTGCCGTCACCGATAGAATAGTGCCTGTCTGGCATGCACTGCACTGATGTCCTTCACACTGACCTCACCGAGGGAGAGCACCCTCAATCA
This sequence comes from Mesoclemmys tuberculata, assembly GCA_007922155.1. Taxonomy (NCBI): domain Eukaryota; kingdom Metazoa; phylum Chordata; order Testudines; family Chelidae; genus Mesoclemmys; species Mesoclemmys tuberculata. The sequence continues at coordinate 53,913,640 of ML675610.1, read as the reverse complement.
GTTTTCAGTTTTCTTGTGCTTCTTGTGAGGCATGGTGTGTGGGAAAGGTGCCAGGACAACTCCGCTGCCAGAGGGGAGATGTGCCTGGATTCCCTTGCTGCTGAGGATTTCCTTGGTGCTGCCATCTCCCTTCCTGAGGGGGGAACACTCCGCACAGAGGAGCTGCGGTCCTGCTGGCCACCTGGCTATGGCCTTAGAGCTGCCTCCACAATGAGGGGCATTAGCCTGACCCTCCTCTCCTTTTTAGTCCCGGGTCTAAAGTCCCTGCAGGTTTTGTACCTGTCTATCTGGTGGGATTCTCCAAGGGATTTTAAGCAGGAGTCATGTGGGGTCATCTTTAGGCATAAACTTTTAGCAAGACCCACATGGTTTAAATCCCTGGAATTGGAGTAAAGAAAGGAAGGGGGAACCCCCAAAATGAAATAAGACTATTAAGTCTGACTGACTACACTAACTATTTCAACTATTTACAGATAACTGTGAAAGGAAGATTTACTAAGGGATCACTTGCCGCAGCAAAAGAAAGAAACTCCAACGACTGTCACGGGTGGTAAAAAGGAACTAAAGATGCAGTGGGTCAACAGGGCCCTATATACATGCCATAGCGGTGCAGCTCCAGGGGTGCCTGGGTCAATCCGACAGATACTGGTAGGGAAAAACGTGCCGACAACTGTGCACGTTGTGTGCACATGCGCACATACACAGGCACACCACTTGGAATCGACATGAGCAAGCACGCGAAGGAGCTTTCCACTACAGACAATATGGGGAGTTTCACAGTTTTGGAGAAAAGGTTTGATGCAGTGTAGTTATTTGCTAGGAAATATTGGTTTAATTTTTGCACAATGGAAGAATCCATCCAAGATGTGGATTTGTCCTTGCAAACTCAGATAGGGAGAGATGTTTCAGTACATATTAGATAATGCATTTCTAAATGTTTTCCTCAAGTAGAAGACTTACCCCTTGTGCATGGAGGTATTCAACAGTTCTTGTTATTGTAAGCAGGACAGCACTAGCTTCTCGTTCTGAGAAAAATTTCTGCCTAAGAATTTTGTCCAGCAGTTCTCCTCCTTTCATAAGTTCTGTTACCACATATACGTACTTTCCATCATCATAAACCTTAAAAATTAAATAAATTAGCATGTAAACTTTTAAAAAACATTTCTTCTCTATTAGCCTTCTCTAAGGGTGTAAAGATAATGCAGATAACCCAAAATGATTCTTTTCATTAGAAAACCTGTAGAATTACTGCCACTCCCAAACCAACCTATTTGAACAATATTTTAAATTTTAAAATGAGCACAAAACTTTATCCACTGAACAATGAGAATAATAACTGAATAACATGCAAAAAATTGTTAGGGTAAAGTTTAAAGACAAAGAACAGGTGAGTAAAATTTAGGACTGCTCAGATTGCTTCTTTGATATCTAAATGAATATCAAATCTGGATGCAGTCAAGTGGAGGTAATAAGCTGAAACTGCTATTGTTCAGATTGAATTACAGCTAATTTCATAACGAAGTAACTATTCCACAAAGTTCAGCAATTGCTAGAAATTAGCTATTTCAACATAAATTTTAGGGCATTATAAAAAGAATCATTCAAAATTAATCTTACATAATAAATTGGGGACACTGCAGTTAGTGCATGAAAAAATCTGTTAGAGTTTGACATAATCAGCATTCTAATACTTGGAAATCAAAGTCCACTTATAAATTCCTATCTCATTTCTTGGAAAATTTGTTACAGTGCACACATGGACTATTCTAAAAAGCTTACAGAAATCTATTAAGACTTCATCCGGTATTTATAATTATGAAAAATTGTTTAAGTGCTTTCTGCTTATGTCCATTTAGTCTGCGTCTATTCTGGGAAGACAAGGTGGGTAAGGTAATATCTTTTATTGGACCAACGTCTTTTGGTGAGAGAGACAAGCTCTGGAGCAACGTGTGGCTCAAAAGCTCATTTCGCTCACCAACAGAAGTTGGTCCAATAAAAGATACTATTTCACCTACATTGTCTCTCAGGTATCCTGGGATTGACATTGCTACAACTGCCCTCTACTCTGGTGAAACAGTTGACCAGCTATCCATCTTACCATCAGGTGGCACTGCAGCTTACAAACTGCATAGAAGCACTTTGAATACCACAACACTTAATTCTTATTGAGCTTTCTTGGGGCTTCTACCTTCAATCTCATTCAAAATTTGGCTTCTTTTAAGAGAAATCTTCATTAAGTGAACCTCTTATTATGCAGAAATGTACTTTTAGAGAAATCATTCCCTCATTATTTAAGTATACAATTTCCAAGATGTTAGAATTATCCGCTCCTATAGTACCTGCCAAAAATGGTGAAATTACTTTTGTTTCGCTTTTAAATTTAAAAAGAGGAATCTATTCTAATAAAACAAAATTGTGTATTAACTAATGACAGAATTAAGAGGAAATTCCTATCATTTCTATTTTTCTCAACTCAAAATATCTAAAGTAATTATATTTTATATCATAGGCTATTAAACTTAGCAAATTTTAGTTTTCAGAATGAAGGAAGATTTTAGATAGTCAAGTGTTTTAAAGTAACAGATTTCTATGTCTTTAAACACACTTGAGTAGTTAAAATCAGTTTGGCAGGGGATTTTGTACTTTTTTATTGATGTGCTTTATTGATAATAATCAAGATGAGAAAACAAAATTGATATTGTAGAAAGCATGCTTTTCAATAAGGCTGCTTCCAAATACAGAAGAAAAAGCTAAAAGGGTAAACTCAGCCATTAACTCCCTCATTTTTACAAGCACATGGTTTTTTGAAAACACAAATTACAGAATTGTTCTTTGCAGAGAAAAAGAATGATTTAATAGCCATTTCTTCAACTCTGAATTAATTAATTCAAATAACTAAAAACAGTAATAATAACTTCTTTGGGTTAAGACATTTAATGTTATACAAAATGTAAAAATACAGGAATTAAATAGTTCTGGACACTGCAATGGTAAAGTTTTACAGATCTAAAACTGATGCTGATTTCTTTCAAGGCAAGCCTACAGTAGTTCAGGTAAAATGGAAATGGGAAATTTTTATGATAGTGCCATTAAAGATCTGAAATAGTAAACATAACCAGTATTTCTAATCTTAGCTTGGAAGTCCTCCATCAGCTACAGTGACAGTGACCTTCAAGATCTGAAAGCCTCTTGCTAGGTGAACAGTAGCAAAGAAGGGTAAAAGTAACCAGTGTTTCAAATGTTAGCTTGGATATTCACCTTCCATATTTGGCTGTGCATGATTCAGAGTTCAGCTTTTCCTGACATCAGTGAAAATGAATTTCACAAGGGTCTGTGTGTCCATTCCCAGGAAGTAGTTTGTACTGAAAAATGCTGTAGAGTGTGTGTGTTTTTTTTAAACAGTTAGGCATATATTGTGATGTAAACTGAGGAAGCCCCACGAAAAAAATCTGAGGATGCTGCATTGCAAAGAAAGTGTCTTAAAAATCCATCATTCCAATGCAGCCACCTCTAAAGTGAAACATTATAACTAGAGCTGAGTGAAAACTGAAATTTCTATTGTGTGTGAAATTCTGATATTTCTACATTTATTTTCATTCTCAATCAGGATGAAAAGTAGAAATGTGAAAAAATTTTGATTCAGAAACATAGCATTTTGTTTCGGCATTCCCAAACAGAAATGTTTTGTTGTAGTACATTGAAACATTTCATTGAATCAATTCAATATCAAATTACATGTGTCTAAGGGTCCATAATGCCTCATGGGAAGAAGAGGTACTCATCTTGAGCAGTAAATGGAATTCTTTGAGATGTGTCTGCCTATGGGTACTACACTTCAGATGTGCGTGTGCCCGTCTTTGATTTGAGATTTTACATAGCAGAACCTGTTCAGCCCACACATGCACCTTACACATCTTTGTGCCCTGCTTGGAGGACATACAGGGCTGTCCAGGTAAACCACCCTCAGCTCCTTTTCTACCACCAAGTACCAAAGAGAAGATTCTGAAGCGGAGGAGGAGGAGGGAAGGTAGAGGAGCACCCAGGAGACACTTATCTTGAAGAACTCCAGTTACTGCACAAGGTGAGTAACCTCTCCATCTTCCCTGTGGGTGCTGTACTTCAGGTGCCTCCTGAGTAGTATCCCCATATGCAGGAGGGAGGTTTGGAACAGAGTCCAACACCGAAGAGAGAATTGCATTGCCAACTGCAGCATCTGATCTAGAGGCATGAACTAGAACATAATGTGTGGAAGAAGTAACATCCAGAGGTCCAGGCTGGAGCTCTGCAAATTTCAGTAACTGGAATTTGAGTAATGCCACGGATGTAAACTGTGACCTTGCAGAATGAGCTATTACTCTAGGGGGCTGAATGTCAAAGTATAACATACATAATAATCCCTGAGAGCCATCTTGAGAGTCTGCATGGAAACTGCACATCCTCTGCATCTGTCCTCAACAGAAAATAAACTGCCTAGGAGACTTTAAGAACCATTTGGTTTTGTCCAGATTGAAGGCTAATGCACTTCTGAGATCCAGCATACAAAATGCAGCTTCTTGTCTAGTCATGTGGTTTTGGGGAAAAAATGGGAGATGAATAGTCTGATTAATATGAAATTCAGAAGACACTTCAAGGAAAAACTTGGGATGTGGTCATAATGATATTCCTTGAGAAAACACTGTAAATGGAGAGTCTTGCATCAAAGTCCCCAGATCTCCAACCATTGATGGAAGTGATAGTCACCAAGAAAACTGTTTCCACGGATAAGTGAAGCAATGAACATACAAATAACTGCCAGTGATTGAGGGTCTAGTCTCATACTTGAGCAAAATTTCTTGTACTTTGTGTTGATGGCAGTTGTAAAGAGGTCTACCTCTGAAACCCCCAAGTTAAAAAGATGTTGAGGCCTGGGGAATTCAGCTCCTATTTGTAATTCTGGGAGAAATGCCTACTGAGATCATTGGCCATGGTGTTTTGAACAACTAAAAGGTAAGAAGCTGAGAGGACTACTTGGCTGCCTATGCACTGATTCCAGAGTTTTATTACTTCGGCATAGAGTGAAGAAGAAACGTGCCCCTCCCCTGACAACTGATATAAAATATGCAGGCCATATTATCTGTCCTGATCTTGCCTGAACAGGCTCTGCTCAGAAAAAGGAAGTGAAGGCAAACGTCTCATCTCTAGAAGGTTGACGTGTAGAAGCTGTTCTTGGGATGACCATTTGCCCTGGATTGTGAGGTCCCAGATGCACCCCCCAATCCAAGGGAGAAGCATCTGATATCATGCTGGTAAGGGAATCCTGAGTAAATTGAACTCCTGTGGAGTTCTTGGAAGGGTACTTTCACCAGCTGAATGACTGCATAGCCCACCTGGATAGACACTTGCTTGTTTGATATCTAGACTCCCCTGAGTCATCCCTGGCATTCTGGATTACAACAAAACATACTGACACATGTCCCAATAGTTGAAGACAATATCTTATTGAGGTTTCAGGGCTGAGCTGAAGCCTTGAGATGAGATTCTTTAGGGTGAGAAATCTGTTGGTAGATAGGTAAGCACTACCTGTCATCACATGCAGAGAAGCTGCTATGAAATCTATCCGCAGCACTGGTGTCAAACCAGACTTCTCAATATTTAGTTGGAGGCCTAGTCTGTGAAATAAAATTATTGTTTTTATTGCTGACCACAGCTCCTGATCAGATCATCCCCAAAAAAACAAATGTTGAGGTAAGGGAAGACAATTATCTCTAAATGATGAAGGTGGGCAGCTTTGACCACCATGATCTCTCAGAATACCCTTAGGGCAGAAGAGAGGAGAGCAGAAGCCCAAAAGGAGAATGTGCTATCAGTAGTGGTCGTGGCTGACTACAAAATGAAGAAACCTCTTGTGAGAGGGATGAACTACAACATGAGAATTGGCATCTTGACAGTTGACAGTCACAAACCAATCGACAGAAATGAGGAAGGGAATTATAGCTGCGAGGCTCACCATCCTGAATTTCTGTTCTTTCACATAGCTGTTCAGACATCTGAGATCTAATATGTGTCTCTATCTCCCGTTCATTTCTGGATACAGAAAGTACTTAAAATAAAGTCCAATTTCTCTGTGCTGAACAGGTTCTATAAGTCCTGTTCCAGTTCAGTGTAGAAGAGAATCAACCTCCTGTCTCAGCAACGGACTGTGAGAAGGGTCCCTGAAAAGGGATGGCAAACAGTGTGGGAAGAAAGGGATGGAGGTGAAATGGCTGGGATAACCAGATGTTACAACCTCCAAAACCCATTTGTTGGACATTATGCTCTCTCATTCTGGTCAAAATTGAGAGAGGTGGTATTCAAATGGGGAAAAGGTGGCTGGCAGCGGTAAATCCCTGTTGAATGAGCGGGTGGTTCAGGCTCTTGACCAAATCAACAGAACTAGAGCTTGGCTAATGTGGATGGTTGGGATGAGGAACCTGCAGCAGTAGCTGGTTTTTTTTGGGGGGGGGGGGGGGGGGGAGGGGGGGAGCAGGGAGGAGGTATATCTAGGTCTGTTGGCAGATGGCTCAAGTGGCCTATGGAAGGTAGAATAATGGGCTGGACAAGATCTCTACATCCTCTGAGACCTGCTAAACTTCCTTTTATTTCCAAGCATACAAATCCTGAGGGATCAAAGTGTGGCCCTTGAGACCTTCAAGATGTGAAGGGAATCACTGGCAGACTCTAAAAACAGTTTATGACTTTCAAAAGGAAGATCTTCAACAGTGCTCTTTGCCTCCCTAGTCAAAGATCCCTGGAGCCAAGATGCTTGTCGCATCACAATGGCAATGGAAATAGATTGGGCTGTGGTATTGGCTGCATCTAGGGAGGCATGTAACAATGTCCTTACTAAAAGCTGACTTTCCTGTATAATGGGCTTGAATTGCTCATGATACTCCTCCGGTAGATATTCAATAAAGGGGTTACATTTATTGTAGGCCAAATAGTCATATTCTGACATAAGCACCTGAAGGATGGTTCACTATTCAAAACTGCAATGTTGCCATGGAATAACTCTTATGATCAAAGCAGTCGAGCCTTTTCTGGTCCTTGTTGTAAGGGATAGATTTAGCATTGTTTTGTCTATTGTGCTCATTAACTGCTTCCACTACCAGAGTTTGGGGAAGGATGAGAGAATAAAAACTTCAGATCTCTAGCTGGGACATAGTATTTTTTAATCAGAATGCGTACAAGTGGGTGGTGCTGTCACTGGACTGTGCCAGATGGTCTTAGCAGGGTCCAGTAAAGCTTCATTGACTGCGAGGGCTACATGTGTGGAAGCTGAAGTATGTAATAGGTCCAGGAGTTTACAATGGAAATTGTGGAGCTCTCCTAAAGTTACTTAGAGCACATTAGCTCCTGGGACTGTCTGAAGTCATCTGCCATGGAGGGTGATGGAGGCAATACAGCTTCCTCAGTCAATGATGATGATATATGTAACAGGTGTCACCTCGTCACCCCTTGTTTTCTGCTCCTCAAAGGTCTCCTCTTCAAGTGCAGATGGAAAGAGTGTAGGCTTAGGAAAAAGTCCCCTGTGGAAGTGAGTAGAAGCTCTCATGAATTGTTGATGATAATGGGCCCTGGGGTCCCAACAAGGCCACTGGAGGGGCCCAGAGGGCATAGAAGGAAGCATTCACTAGTGATCATACGAGGTGCATGTGGTTTGAGGTCTTCTGGTCCTCTCTTGTGTTGTGGGTCAGAGAATGATGTTTCATAGAATAAAGAGGAGAACACTGTACAGAAATCTATGAGTTGGAAGAGACCTCCCTTGAGAATAATCTGGGGAAGGAAGTGACAACTGCTCACCCTGGATTATAGGAAGTCGGTGAGCAAAGTGGTCTAAAAAAAGGATGCGGAGTCAGTGACCCAGAGAATCTCAGTACAGACAGTTGGCCAGCATTGGAAAGTAATGGGGATTCCAGCCCACTGGAAACAAGGAAGTCCTTCCAGAATCCGAACTCTTTTCGGTACTGGTAGTACATAAGCAGGTGCTGATGAGATCTTGTGGAGGTCAGTTTTGTCACCGATGAAATGGACACCAAAAGCTTGGTATAAGAATGTTCAAGGTCAGATTCTGTTGGTACCAATGCACAAGTACACAACAACGATATAGATACCAGGGGTACAGCAGGATTCCATGGCATAGATCTCTTTGATGAAGAACCTCTATCAGTCTGGGTACAGCTGCCTGAATTTGAAGACGTCCTCCGTGCAGAGTCCTGTTTTGTAGTATGGCTTTTAGAGAACCCTTTAGACACCCTCATTGTACTAGAGCCTCTTGGAGCCTTTTGGAAATCCCCTTGGAACCTGAGGTTTTCAGAGTCTTTTTGTGAGTCGGCAACCAAGATTTCTTAGGAGATCAAGTACTGCTACATTTCTTATTTGTACTGTGGTATAGCAAGGGCAGAGGGCACTGGGAAAGTTCTAGAAGGGTGCTATGTAAGTTCTAGAATGATCTGGGCTTTATTCCCTGTAGACTAGCCAAAGGGTAATTAGGGTCAGTTGACACCAATTAAGGCCCCACCCAGGTGCCTGATAAAAACCCTCTACTCCTGAGAGGCAGGGTAGGAATTGAAGGAGTGGGTGTGTGGTGAGCAGAGGTGTGTGTGGAGTGTGTGGATTGTGGAGAAGAACAGAATGGAGTACAGCGGAGTGTGGGAGAGAGGTGGAGTCCTGAGGAAGATACTGGGCTCAAGAAGCCAGAAAGACAGAGGGGGGAAAGTAGCCCAGGGAAAAAGCCTGCAGCTGCAAGCAAGGTGCCAGCAGCACATAGCTGCTACTCAGAGGGCCCCTGGGCTGGGACCTAGGGGAGCGGGCAGGCCCGGGTCCCTACCCCACTCCCATGGAAGACAGGGTGACTGGCGATGCCCTGGCCCACTAAGAGAGGCAAAAGTGCGAGACCCACTAGGGAGAAGCCAGCCGTTGCCACAGTACCCAAAGACACAGAACATAAAGCTCTCTACACCGTTGACACAGATAGAGATACTGCCTTGCCTGAGGCTTTTGGGGACCAAGACCCAGAGGTGCATGATGCAGCAGGGGTTGTATCCATTGAGACTGTCAGTGAGCAGTATCCTGAGGTAGACAGAGCACTAACTATTCTCAAAGACTTGGATACAGATGGATTCTCAGACCTGGGGTCAGTAGTCAGAGTTAGGACTTGCTTTATCATAAGTAATTTAAACTTGATCTCCCTCCAAGATCTGCTTTGAGGAGGTGCAGATTTTGTATTTACTGGGGATCTGAGTGTCTCCCAAATAGTGGGGGCACTAAGAATGCCCATCACTGACTGGGATAGATTGCTAGTAGGAAAGATACAAGGGATCCCAACATGCCCCAGAACAAAAGTTCAGAATAACCTTAATGGGTAAAAAAACAAAAATGAAAAAAGATGGGACAACAGTCTCAACATCTACTAACAAGCTAAACCACATACATTAACTATCCTAACTAGACTAAGTTGAGAACAGACATGGTCTACACTCCATCTGAGGCCAAAGGTGGATGGGAAAGAGCCAAGGGCTGTTCTCCCACACAGCCATATGTGTTCTCAAAACAGGGTACAAGGATGTGCAGGGCACATGCGGGGGCTGAACAGTCACTGCTACCAAAAATCTCCTTTCAAAAGGTGCAAAGGCATGCATGCACACACATGAAGTACAGCATCCACGCCAACATTACTTTAAAAAGACTAATTGTAGTTTGGGTGCCTTATGCTCTTGTTCTTCCCTCTGGACCAGGCACTGCAGTCACGTTACTCCCATGATGCACTAAGTGGATTGGTCAAAGGAGAAACCATGGCACATCATGTGTAAAGATACAATTTGGTCATGGAGATCATGGACTCTGACTTTCTGGATCTCCATGACTTCTGGGGCATGGCTGGAGCAGCTGGCCAGCCATGGGGGCTGCCGCCGAACAGCTGAGCAGCCGGCAAGCCCCAGAGTGCCATCCTTAGTCACCCAATAGCTGATGGGAGGCCAGCCCAGCAGCTGCAAGTCTCAGGAGCAATGTTTTCCGCTCCCACCCAGGGTATTTTTAATGGAAGTCAGGGAGCAAGTTGCTACTTCCATTAATTTTTGATTATTGCCCGCTAACCTAGATAGATTAGAATGTACTTCCCCTGAAATCCATTAGTTCATCTCTTTCCACTTCAAAGAGCATCTAATTACTTCCACATGCCTGAAGTGTTTTTTGAATGACCACTGCTGTACCTTTATTTATTAACTTTCCCTCCTACCCCTTCCCTTCATCTTGTCTCTTTTACATCAGTGAGTCTCTTCTTTTAATTAGTAATTTCAGATTGTAATAATTAATATTGTATTGTCTATCAATAAACTGCCTACTATGTTGAGTGCCTCAAACAAAAATGACTATTTTTAATGTAACTACATATTTTAGTTTAAAATTGAATAATGGCAAAAGTATATGAAAACATTTGAAATGGCACCATTTTACTCTTCATATTAGACAAGAACATTTTTAGATATATCTAAAACATGCAAGTTGTACTTTGACATAGATACAAAACAAAGAGTTTACAATACCCTATCAAATAATGCATCTTTTGGGGTCTACTTACATCTTTAAGAGTAATAATATTTGGATGCTGTCCATAGCGCAATAGGATTTCAATTTCCTCTGTTGGATCCCTTTTGCTCTTGTCAATAATCTACAATACCAAGTAAATTTGTGAGAATAAATATTTTCTAAACACTGAAGAATGCAACAGATAAATGTTTTCATTTGTACAAATGCACATTTTCCACCAATGTTTCCAGGGATGCTGGCTACAATCAATACTTGGTTCCTTGAACCCTGGGTACTGGGGCAGGAAAAAATCTTTTGGAAGAATATGTAAAGTTCTTCAGGTGGATAGGATGTTGGTGGATAACAATACTGTTATTCAGGTCACAATGATTAAGGTGATATTGTAGTAAATAATACTTCAAACATTCATTTAATAAAGCATAAAGCCCCTGACTTTGCATGTGCTACTGAATCCTGAATGGATGACATTGCTGGACTGGTTTTAGTATGGTTATCTCCAGCTAGGCAACTGACGTTAGATCCACAAAGGGACTTAACTTTTAGGCACCCCGCCACCCAGTGGGATTCACTGCCCCAAGTTAGGTACCTAGGCTCCCGATACAATGCATGAGGAGAGAATGGCACTTAACAATGGGATCCACATAAGCCAGCACATTGAGAGGGGAGCCACCTAAGCTAGTCAATAGGAAATGCAGAGAAGGGTGGGTCCTAAACCCACCCCTCAAAGTGAGTTAGGTACCTAACTCCAGGCTGTAAGGGATGCCTATCTCTGCTTGGGATTCTCAGCTATGAATCTTCTTCTCCTAGTTAGGTGTCCAAGTTGTTACTTGCAACACTACCAGAGAAGTGGTAGTACTGCCCCACCCACTCTCTGATAATTTTTAGACCTGTGGTTAGAGCATTCACCTGGGATGTGGGAAACCCAGGTTAAATTTCTCTACCTGATGTGGAGAAGGGATTCTCCTAAGAGGAGGGAAACCCATCCACTGGGCTGTAGAGTATTTGAGGGTGGGGGTCTCTCAGACGCTCTGTTGAAGCATTCCACTATATATAAAATAACTGAATATGCACTGGCACAGAGAGAGAGTTGTTGTTCTATAACCCAGTGGTTAGAGCATTCTCATAGAAGGGAAGAGATCCATGTTCACATCCCTGCTCCACTTAGGCAGAAGCAGGATTTGTGTCTGTTTCCCACATTCTAGACGAGTATCCTAACCACTGAGCTATAAGTTATAAAGTAGGCAACCACCACAACCACTACGTCTTGTTTAGTGTGGGTTTAGACATGATCTGAGTCTGACTACTAGATTAAACCCCACTGGCAAGAAAGAGGGGCAGCACCTAGTTTGAGAATCCCACTAGGGCTTAGGTGCATGCACCCTGGCAGAAACTTAGGCCTCATGTACAGCGGTGGCAGCATGTAGCTATGTGTAGCTACATGTGACAGTGAAAAGCAAGCTGTCCAACTTGCATTGCATAGCTACATGCAACTGTAAAAGGGTCTGATGGGGGAGGCTCTGATAGGGGGAAGCAGCAGGCTCCCTGCGGCGGGAACCTTTCACTGCAGCAAAGACAGACTCTGGCAGTGGGGAGGCAGCAAAGAAAATTCTGGCAGTTTCCTGCTGCGTGGGCCTTTTGCTGCAGCAGGGAAAGGCTCTGCCAAAGGGTGGCAGTGGGACACTATACTGTTAAAAATAGCATTGGAAGGGCATCCAGAGACCTGCACAAGGTATATATCCTAGTATTCTGGTGTCTGTACTCTACACATCTAAGCAGCGCCTCACCATCTACATTGCTATTTATATCCATGTCAGGGTGTGTGCAACGTATGTGCTCTATATATCGACAAAAGTGTAGACATATCTTTAAGCACCTAGGAGACTTTAATAGTAGAAATTTAGGCACCTAGAGACTTCAAGTGCCTACAGAGAGTTAGGTAGTAGCTGAGTGAGGCTGGGTCTACGCTGACGGCGGCAAATTCACCACCGTCACATCGATTGCTCTGGATCGACTAAGCAGTCTGTACAGAGCGCTGTTCCCTTCGACGCAGCGCAGTGTGGACGCTGCGCAGAGGAGACGCTGCAAAGTTGACGGGAGATACGCAAGTGATTTACGTCACTTGCGTATCTCCCGTCGACTGCCGCCGAATTGCAAAGATAAGTGTAGACCGGGCCTGAGAGTTTTGAGGATCTCAGCGATGCCTGTATGTTGGACTTAAGAGCTTAACAGCCACTTTAGGCACCTAAATCCTTTTGTGGAACTAGCCCTTGGAGCAGCAGCAAGGTGATAAAAGACACATACGAAACCAGAAAAGGGAAAACCCCTGCAATTTTGAGTGGGTTCAGTTAAACATCCTAAATTCGGATGCTTATTTGAATCTAGGGAGGCCCCCAACCAGACTATGATGTTGCCCTACACAACCATCTCTGCTTTAACAAGCACTATTTTCTCCTACCTACTGTCTTGGAGTGAAGTCTAATGGCTTGATACTCACATGTGGTATAATTGGGTTCACTTTTGCCATCTGCCACTGAAGAGGACAAGCCTGTGCCTCCTCATGATGCACTGCTTCCTTTCCTCTCTTCCACCTGGGTTGTGGGGTCTTCCCTGATGTCTCCTCCCTCTTTTTATCTCTTATCCCTTTCCTCCATGAGTTTATGAAGGCATTGTTTCTAGCTGCATTCTTCTTTCTCCCTGCCTACTCCACTGCCTTCCTTCCTCATGCTTTATTTATGCTTCTTGGAGAAGAGGAGCTCCAGCAGAGGTAACAGATAGTGACAGCAACATAGAAGAAAGTGAGGCAGTGAATGAAGTCCATGAGGGCTTGGAAAAGGACCAGTAGTGAGAACACCGCTCTACCCCAGCTATTTAGGACAGAAAAAGCTACCTGTAACCCCAGGACAAAAATCAGATCTACTCCTGATAGAGTAGGCCAAATTCCCAGATACGCTGATATTAAAGAAACAGAAAGCATTTCTGGGGAAGAATTGGTAAATGTTTTCTTTCATAATTTGAATGTGCTGAATCTGAAAATGATGTTTACCAAGCTGAATTTTGTACTTTAAGGTAAGTGAAAACAAAATGGCTACCATCTGTAACTTAAAAAAATAAAGTACAGGAGAGGTATTCAATATCTTTCCTGCTAATATCACAGAAAGTACAGTAGAACCAAAATTCAATGAAGATGCCCTGGCAAAATGGTTTAATGGACACAAATGATTGCCAGTCAACCTTTAAAACACAAGCATGGGATTAAAACACAAGCACTTTTCCTCAAACATTAATTTAAAAATGCAAAAACTGGTGGGCCAAATTTTAATGAAGAGCACAGTAAAAATAACTCTCCAGCAACTAAATACAGCTACAAGCCTACCATTTGGTCCCCATCTAATGAAGTTGATACTCTGAATATTTTGGCAAAAAGATTGGCACAAATCACACATCTTCGAAGAAACATGTAGGCTTGACTGTTGATCAAGCACTCTTCCCTGCTCTGATAGACTGTACCAGAATATAAAGATATCCTGATTCCACAATTAGACAGTCCACATATATCAATGAACTTCCTAAAAATGCTGGGGCAGCATACATAGGATTTTGGACTGTTGAATATGTGGACTGAAAGTGAAATTTCGGGTAGACAAACGATAGAGCATGTGATTTTTGGTAAAAATTATGCAAAAGCCACATGTGCTCACAAGATTACTCTACAGGCAGCATGGCAACTGTTATTACCACAATTTCTGAGCTATCTATAGCAATATAAAAAAACTGAAAGAAAAGCTCCTGAATGTTGTAAAATCTGAGGCTGAGGAAGATCAAAACAACCTAGTGTCTATTTTGTTATTTGCAAATTTCTGTGATCAGATGGCATCATTTGTGCTGAGGAACACGAACAACCATCCCAATTTGCAGTACCTTTGTTAGTATGTGTTGTGGCAAATGGCCAGCTTCTCCCTAGTGGGTCTCGCACTTTTGCCTCTCGTAGTGGGCCAGGGTGTCGCCAGTTATCCTGTCTTCCCAGAGAGGGGGGTGGGGACCCAGGCCTGCCCGCTCCTTCGGGTCCCCACCCAGGGGCCCTCTGAGTAGCAGCTATGTGCTGCTGGCACCTTACTGGCAGCTGCAGGCTTTTACCCTAGGCCACTTTCCCCCCCTCTATCTTTCTGGCTTCTTGAGCCCAGTACCTTCTTCAGGACTCCACCTCTCCCCCACACACCACTGTACTCCATTCTGCTCTCCTTCACAACTCCACACACCACCGTACTCCGTTCTGTTCTCCTCCACTTCCCACACTCTGCTCATCACACACCTAGTCCTTTAACTCCACCCTGTCTCTCAGGAGTAGAGGGTTTTTATAGGCACCTGGGTGGAGCCTTAATTGATGTCATCTGACACTAATTACCTTCTATTGACTCTGGCTAGTCTATAGCGAATAAAGCCTAGATCATTCTAGCACTTACATAGCGCCCTTCCAGAACTTTCCTACTGCCCTCTGTCCTTGTTATACCACAATGTGTATCCCTCCTACTCTTCCCCAAAGCTCAATGAGATGGAATTTGGGAGTTTCGTCTGTATGCCTTCAAAAGAATGCTTCTGTTCTTTCACCAGTATTACCACACAAATTATACTTGATGAGGATTTGTGTACTAAACAGAAACAAACCAGCCCCCTCTGGAAGTACTTGAAGAGTTTCATAGAGGTAACTGGTTTGTGAAAAGATCCAACCACAAATTCAAATCAGGTAGATTCAGACCATTCCCAGCATGGCTCAATGCCACTGGTAAGAGAGAAGGAGGAATTACAGTTATCACAGAAATGAACTTAGCACTCAGCAGATGGGCTCTCTCTATAATCTACATGCCAAAACTGCAGCCCAAACCAGAAAACTGTTCAGTCTTGGACTTGATAATCCAATGACTTGCAATGAATCTATACCAGCACAAAGCAGCACGATCACGATAATGAAAATAAAGTGTTAATGCACTTCAAAGACCCAAATTATTCACTAGCAAGCCAGCCTTCAACAGACTGCAAACATCGGAATAAAGGATTTGGCTACAGAAGCGATTTAAAAAGCTCTGATGAATGAAGAAACATTTGGGCAGGAGAAACTGAATACCTTTGTTCAGGAAAGGCTCATGACACTAAGGCTGTAGCTGCAGAAATGCCACATTAACACGCATTGGGGCCTGTAAATGCAAGGGGTGTGTTGACACACATAGGAACTATTAAATTATGCCTGTTTAAACAATGTGCAGAATATATAGTAACTGTTTTTACTGGAATAAAAGCCACAGAAAATTACAATTTTCAAATTTTACTTACATTTTTAACTACAATTTAGAAGATTAAAATATTCAAAATTCAGCTTGGTAAACATTTATTTCAGCTTCAGTGCCTTTAAATTACGAAAGATAATTTTTTTACCTACTTTTCCCTGAAAGAGCATGTTACATCTTATTTTACAGAAAATATTCTGAGTTTATGACCAAAACCAGACTGCTGACAGGTATACAAATATCTCTGTTGGAATTCAAGGATTCCTAGTATGTAGCTTGTATATCAGACGGCAGGAGTGTGTGAAATCAAACTGAACAGTTCTATCTTAATGTCTGAATGGTTCTATAATTCTAAAAGGTAAAACTACTTCAAAATATAAACTTAAAAAAAGATTTTAAAAGCCTGCCAAACTCTGTTCCTGCTTTGCCAGTTACACAATTTTCCCCAGTGGTACAGACAAGTTTTATTGTATTTTATTCATTATCATAGCACTTTAGAAAATCTCGATGTGATGCACTTAGCACCCCTTAGTGCTTTTTAACATACATTAAAAGCTTCATTAAAACATTAAGGATTTAAACCAACAAAAAGCAAGAAAATGCAGAATCGAGGTTCCCTCTGAAAAAAATACTAAGGGTACTAAACCTCACAAAGAGCACAGCTTGGAACAGGGATATATGTGAAAATCTATGTATCTACTTTGGAACTAAAATAAACACATACTTAAATTAATCTAATGAGGGTCATTTTTGTATATAATGCTTAGTAATGCAATCTCTTTGGTGTACATTCTCTCCCAGAAGCATGCATGTAACACTCATTACTGTTAATAGTATTAGCCAGGTGCTTAACAGGGAGAATAGTGCTGCGCCCCATTTAAAAATAAATAAATAAATAAATAAAAGCACTATTTAATGAATATGTGACATTTGTATTCACAATTTTTTCTATTCGTTTAAGAAGAAATGAAATTATTTACTATTGTTTTATGGTAGATAAATTTAAGCTAATATTGAGCATTATGACTGTAAATTCTGAAAATATGATTGTTAGCAATTAAGGGTTTTCTAAAAAAGAGATTACCTTAACTGCATATTCCATGTTCGTAGCTTTATGAATACATCTCTTGCAGATAGAATAAGAACCAACCCCAATGTCTTCTTTTACTTCATATCCATCAGTAAACTGAATGCTGTTCCTGTGCAACTGCTACCAAAATAATATCATCAATTGATGAATACTTTAAAAATTATACATCATCTACATTACAGATCAAATGAAACTAGAAACATTTGCTCCATATTACTTTTTTACATTGATAGTCTTGTTAGGTCAAAATCTTTTCAAAATCCCAATACCTTCTGTTTGCAATTAGTATGATATAGATAAGATATATCAACAATCATATAGAGCTCATATATTTATAGCATATCATAGCAATTGTATGACAAGTCTACATTTAGGGTTTCGACTCTATTTAAACAAATCATGTGAAACAGAACAAAAAGATCAGAATTCTTCTCCTTAAACTTAATCAATACCATTTTTTGCTAGTCTCATATGGCAAAATATGGATGGTAACAGAATGTAAAATTTTTGCAAGTGGAGTGCTCAGTATAATAAATTTAGACAGTGGATGCAATTAAATTCACTGGAAATTGAAGGCATCAGTAGGAACGAAGTAGAAGTGTCATCTGAATATGGGGATAAAAGGCAGAAGGAATGAATGTCTGTCAGCCTGTTTTTCATGGGAAGGAAATGATATTTTAGTATAGGGAAGTAGTAGGGGAGTTTTTACAATGAATGTATAACTTTAGCAGGAAGCCATCTGGGTATCCGGCAGACATGAAATGAGGAAATAAGAATGAGGAAGTGGTTGAAGGGGAAAAGGAGCAGAGAAGTTCTGAAGAGGAAGCAGTACAGAGAAGAACTCCATCTGCAAGTCTGTGCAAAGAAGAGAGAGCATAGCAGAAGTTGCAGAAACTTTTGGCAGAAATTCAGAACTGAAGGGCAATAAGCAGCATAAACTCCAAGAGAACAGAATCACAGGACTGGAAGAGACCTTGAGAGGTCTTCTAGTCCAGTCCCCTGCATTCAAAGCAGGACCAAACATTATCTAGACCATCCTTGACAGGTGTCTGTAGTCCTGCTCTTAAAAATCTCCAGTGATGGAGATTCCACCATTTCCCTAGGCAATTTATTCCAGTGCTTATCTATCCTGACAATTGGGACGTTTTTCCTAATTTCCAACCTAAACCACCCTTGCTGCAATTTAAGTCCATTTCTTCTTGTCCTATCCTCAGAGGTTAATGAAAACAATCTTTCTCCCTCCTCTTTGTAAACAACCTGTTATGTACTTGAAATCTGTTATGTCCCCCTTCAGTCTTCTCTTCTCTGAACTAAACACATTCTATTTTTTTAAACTTTCCCTCACAGGTCATGTTTTCTAGATCTATACTCATTTTTGTTGCTCTTCTCTGGACCAGTGTGGAGTAGAGTGGAAGAATTGCTTCTCATGTCTTGCTTACAACACATCTCAGAATGACGTTTGCTTTTTGTGCAACAGTGTGACACTTTTGATTCATATTTAGCTTGTGATCCACGATGACACCCAGATCCCTTTCCACAGTATACATTCTTAGGCAGTCTTTTCCCATTCTGTATGTGGTCCTTCCTAATGAAGTTGTCATTATTGGATTTCATCTGATTTACTTCAGACCATTTCTCTAGTTTGTCCAGATTACTCTGAATTTTAATCCTATCCTTCGAAGCATTTACAACCCCTCTGAGCTTGGTATCATCCGCAATCTTTGTAAGTGTACTCTATCCTGTCATTATCTAAATCATTGATGAAGATATTGAACAGAATACATGGCCCCAACTGTACTACATTCCCTGCCCCACCAAGTTAGGAAATTGGTTTTAAGAGGGACTTAAAAACACAGTTTCTGTGAAGCCGGCTTTGCCAGAGAACATAGGTGGGCAGAACTTTCTGAAAGCCAATGGATTTGGCAAATGGTTTCAACATATCTAAAGTCAATGGCAACTGAGGATACACAGGAGTTCGCCAATGCCAATTTGCATAGGACCTGCTCCTATTTATGGTTTGAATAGTGGCCCTGTGAGAGCTGACGATGCTTAGCCCACTGTAAATTTACCCAATTAAAAGTGATTTAAAACTTTTCAAATGTCATTTACAGCTACTGAAAATAATCAGTGTTTATTTCTCTTTCCTCCCCCAACCCTCTTCGGTTTCCCTTTGAAGACAATTTCTTCCAAACCATATACTACTCTCTTCAGTTTAAGTTTCTGGATACTGTACACAATTTAAGTGGGGCAAATTCCACAAGTTTTTCTGAAGCAAACTGAGAAAATGATGAAGGTTTATGAAAATTGTGTCTGTCCACATATGAGCCAGCCAGAGATACCAAACATAGCTATATTTTATGTGGTGATTTTCACACTTGTATCCAAATTGCTTGAGACAGAGAAATAAAGGGACATTGTCAGTTTAAACTTCATGTTATAAACAAACCATTGTCTAAGTTGGAACAATTTACCAAGGGTCTGGGTAGATTCTCCATCACTGACAACTTTTAAACCAAGACTGAATTTCTTTTTTAAAAAAGTATGCTCTAGGAATTATTATGGAGAAATTCTATAACCTGTTACACGGGTCAGACTAGATCATCACAATAGTCCTTTCTGGTCTTGCTATCTATGAATATGAATCAATGAGTACATGAATATCCTCAAATCCTCACCATTAAACAACTGAAGTAGATAGTGTTCACAAATAAACTCATTATGAGCATTCTAGATGTAGTAAAAAGGATTTAGTTAGACAGAGAACACAAGAAGCGTTCACATTTTGATCAATCACTTTAAAAAATTAAACCAGAATCTACATTAAACCAGTATACAGGGTATAATTTTTTATCAGAAGTATTTAACTTTCTTTACCAGCAGGGGAAAAGTTTTCAGAAATTAAATATATTTTCTTAAGGTATATGAAGAAAAAGTTAACAGAAGTTGGTGGTAGAAAATTTTTTTTCACTTAAAAATCCTTACTTGGGCACCTCATTTTGTTTTATACCCACTTAGTCTTCTTTTCCTACAAACATATCTGCTATTTTTCCCATGCTATTGGCCCCATGTCTTTTGGTCACAGACCCTCATACTGCTTCATATCCCTCCTTTTTCCACACACTCTCCAAGAAATAAATACACTCCCATTTAAAATCTAATTTTAAAAAAAGAGCATGATGTATACTTCTTCCCCAACTCCAGCTTGCTGTCATCCTTCTCCAGATTACGGAATGATGTCTCTAATCAGAGTTTCATTGTCCAAAAATATGCCACAGGAACAACAGAGAATATAGACGCAGCAAACATTTTTAGCTAACAGGCTAACTGAACTACTTTCAGAAGTAATAACGTCACAAAGATTAATGTGAGAGAGTCTGTGTTTAAGTAGTTCTCCTAATTCTACTAGGCAACACAAAGTTTTTGTGGACCCTGACACACTGAATTGGTTGTCAGACAACACGTGAAGTGTTAAAGAGTTATGCCAATCTAAAAAACTTCTTGAATGAGGTTTAAAAAAAAAGTGTGTGTTTGTGTGCGCAGGGGAGGGAATGGTGGGGACATCTCTATATTCATAATTTACATGATCTAAGCTAAATGGCAATCCAAACCATCTTTATATTCTAGTTTTAAGTCATATTTCAGATGGGTTTTGCTCCATAGTATGAACCCAACATTTATCCTGTAACACAGGGGAAAATGATCCAAGTGCACTTTTTTTTCCTTTGGCGGGGTGTGTGTGTGATTAACTTTATAAAGAAAATGTAAAACATTTTCAAAATGTTAAGGTTGGATTATTCAGATGTTTAAACAGCCACTATGGCTGAGATGGTAAAATCCTTGCTTTTAACAGGGGTCAAAAGCCATGCTTAACACAATGTACAGAAGCAGTAGGTGTTGCATTGTCAGAGATGCTGGTCTTTGGATAAAATAATCTGAGGTTTATTCTTCTTGTCTTTGGTTGATGTTAAAGTTTTCATGACACTTCATGAAAAAGAATAGAGGATAACCCCCAGTGTCATGTCCTGCTCTCTAGCATCTAGATCTAGATTCTAACTGGCCTGGAGAAGACTTGGTGTGTGAGCTATTATTTGAAAATTAATTATTATCATGTTTGTCTAAAGTTACAGTAGTATTAATATCAATCTAATTATTGTAAAGTGTTGTCAGATATCTTGTTTATGAAAGGCATAACAAAGTCAAATTGTATTTTATGCAAAAGACAACTCATTTTAAAATAATTTGTTTTCATTCGTTATGTTTAATCTTCACCAATTGCACTCACCTGAACAATTGAATGAACCCCAACTGTCTGCATTGCCTGGCTTTCATCATCTGATGCAATAGCTACAAAACTGAATCCCCGAAAAAGCTGATGTGCATTAGCACTAGGTGGAATACCAGGTGAATCTGAAACATAGAACAAATATCTTCAGGAAGTCCCCTTTCCAATTTATTCAAAACATCCCAAAACAGTAAGTAATCAGTACTCCTAAAATGCGCTGAATAAAATTATGATTTTATATTAATTTGTAATACTGAAAAAAGGATTCTGCACCATATACCAGTTTGGAGATTGATATTTACAGAAAATATTTTGGCATCCTCAATATACTAATTTAGAATGAATGAACTACAGTTCAAAGCAATCATCTATCACTAAAGCAAAATTAATTTAGGCTGAAGCAATCATCTCTCACTAAAACAAGGTTAATTCCTAATCTTAGAAAAGAACTTTATTCAGCCGGTGGAGACATAAGTCATTGTGGGAGTGTGTGTGTCACGTATGGGGAGCTGCCCCCCATCTGCCCAACCCCCATGCATTTGGACCCCCACCCACACATACATGGAGACCTCCCCACCAAGCCTCACCCTCTTGTTTCTGAAGTCTCCTGATGAATCCCACCCCCATGCATCCAGACCTTCTGCTATCCAGACCAACCCCTGCAGGTTCCCCCCACACTAGAACCTCCACCCCAGTGAGCCATACCCTACATGCACTGGGACCATCTTGCTAGGGTCCCCTCCCCGCACCGATAGCCCCCCACCCCATCGAGCCCCAACCAGATGCACTCAGATCCCCCACCCCACCAAGCCCCTCTCCCAGCATCCAGACCCCCTACTGATGCCCCTGCACCTAGACCCACTGATGAGCCCCATCCTCCCCCAACACCTAGACCCCCATCCTGAGCCTCAATTGCCTTCACCTGGACTCTTCAGCAGTGTCCCTTTCCTCCCACACCTGGACCTCCCACCAAGCTGCATGTACTTGGATCCTGCTGGACTGAGCCTGCTTGCCTCACACCTGGATCAGGGGGCCAGGGCCAGACGGGTGTACAAGACTCTATCCCTCTCACTTGCTATCACTGCGTCCCTGGCACAGAGGGGCAGGGCCTAGGGGTCCGTCTGTTTCATTGCTGGTGCCTCGGGCTGTAGGACCCCGCAGGGTAGGAGGGTCCCAAGCTCCAGCTCTAGTCTGAGCCCAGAAGTTTGCATAGCAATGAAACAGCCCCGCAGTCTGAGTCATGCAAGCCCAAGTCCACTGGCATGGGCCAGCTGCAGGTTTTTCTTTGCTGTGCAGACATACCCTTAAAGTCTTCTGTGCTTGACATACACATAAATATTAGTATTGCCATCTGCTCTGTGGAGTCATATAGATGTGCTAATATGCCTAGCAAGGAATCTATTTGTCAAAAAACATTTCCTGAATCCTTTTTGTTGTCTGTATTGTTACAGACATCGTCGCTGACAGATATTTTGTAATCAATTACTGAAATAATTGAAAATGGTGTGACTATATTGTTATTTTGACAAATAAAATATGCAGAATTTTGCAGCATTTTAAAATATTGTGTATAGAATTTTTTATGGTTTGGTGCACAATTCCCTCAGGAGTAATATTTGCAAAAGAAAATGTGTGTTATAGGATATTTATGTCATTCACAGGTAAGACGTACACAAATTTCTGTAATAATTTCTAAGGCTTTCATTACTGAAACCATGTATTCACTATGGGCTTTAATTCTGTAGACATAAAACTGAAAAAGTCTGAGCTGAAAGTATCGATTCTTTGTTTTCTGTATTCTGAAGTCACAAGTGTAGTTTTCATTACTTAAGCTATAGTATTTTGCAGGGACATTTGCACATACATGTCATGAGAGGCGGTGTAATACTAGAACTCTGATCTCCTGACTTAGCCTATATCCTGCAAAGTTGTGCTAGACTTTATTGATACAAATAGTCTCACTGAGTTCAATGAGACTACTCATGAGTAATGTTGAGAACATGCATAAGTCTTTGCTCCTGCAGGACTAGGGTCTACATTCCAGTGCTTTAGTGACTAGACAATCCCTCCCTCTCCCACAATACAGTTGGGTGAAAGACTATATAAAATCTTTCATGTAATAAAGATTTAGGTTTTGTACATATAGTCAGTCAAATCTAACCAGATAGGATAAGACAACTGATGAAAATTAAAATGACTGAAAGTTTCTTCTACTTTTGAATACTTAAATTACAGATAATTGTTCTCTTACCTTTTGGTGTTTTTGCTGTAAATTCAGGATCAAAATAAAATGTATCCTCAGGCCTGCCAGTTGCAGGTTTAAAAGGCGGATGAATTTCTCTTCTGTACAATTTCTAGCGAGAAGACAGTGGTGAAAGTGAATTAAAAGTAACTATAACAATTGTCAACAAATGTTTACTTATAATGAAGCTGTTTTACTCAAGTACTCACATTCCAGTCTATTGTGGAGAAAAATAAATGCCTCTTAATTTCTTCAACTCCATCTGGACCTGCCCCTATTATGAAAAAAGGCTGTGAATAGTTGTTTATTTACTGTGAAGAATGACTGGCTGAAATAATTATTTCTTACTTTTGCTGCATTAATTTTATAAGTATTAACAGTAAAATTAAATGATATAATAATATATTTTGTTACTAACTAGAAAAATAACAGGCTGCCAAAATATTACCAAGTGCCCAAACCCATGTTAATGTTACAAAAGAAACTGAAGATGTATTTAGTTGTCTTTGTGATCTTAAATATAAATTTATTAAAAACTTCCATTATAGGAATACTTCACCTAATCTGTTTGCAGGGTTTCGTTTGAAGAGCATTCGGAGAAGACTCTGAGCTTCAGGACTTAAAAACTGGGGCATTCCAAGTTTGGCTCTGTACAACAAAAACACATTAATAGCATTCAAACATTTTTAGGTAAGAATCAACTACTTACTTTTTTCTAGTCATTCACCCCAACCACCTAAAGCACATTAACACCACTGAGAATTTGGCTTCAGACATCAGAAACAGATTAAATTAATCATGTAGACATATAACCTCAAACTTCCCTATTCCTGCAGTGAAATATTTCAAGTACTGGCAAGGAATATAAGAGGCTGAGATGGTAGGAAGGAAATTAGGGGCTGATGAAAAGGCTTACAATTGGTAGTTTTTTGTAGTCAACTGTTACGCATTTTTTAGTCTACTTTTTACCAGTCTATGACAAGTAAGCAGTCTCCTTGACAAGAGAAAAGAAGTCCTGGGAGGAAGTCTCATCTAAGAAAATGGACAAAATTTGGGATGCAATTTAAATACCCTCATAATTCTGCAGACAGGAACTGCGGAACTGCTGAGTTAGAACACAAGTGGAAGATATATCCTGAGACCATCAAAAAAACGTTGAATGCTCCCCCCATGACAAAGATGGCAGCAGACAAAGCAGGTGATAAGAAAAAGCAACATCTGGTATAAGAGTGGATGTCCCAATACCCACAATGATCACAGTTTGGTAAATAAACCACTTGTCATAAACATGTCTAATTCTTTTCCCCTCATTTCACCAGTTTGTCAAATCCTGCCTTTTTTCAAAATGGAAAACTGGAATATATGACAGTAAAGGGAAAGATGTGAAGATAAATAGTATTTAGCCCTCTATTTTAGTGCCATCCCTCCAGCCCCCATGGCCTCTTATGGTAATTTCTCTGACACAACACAGACCTGGGAATTTTTGGGAGAGTTTTATACCCCATTTTAAGTCTTAACTTATTTCTTGCATCTCTTCTTGTCCTCCTTCCAGGTTTTTGGTTTTGACTTTTCTGTACTTTTATATTCTCACTCTGTCCTGAGTTCCTCAGCCTACCTTTTTCTCTCCCCATCATATGGTGTGCACACATGCTTGTTCTCACACTATCACATCTCAATCTCTACCCCACTTTTTCATCAGATAGTGTAGTGATGAGAATGGTGTAAGAGACTGAGACGAAACAGTTACTTATTGTAACAGTGGTTCTTTGAGATGTGATGCAGACGTGTATTCTAAGCGGGTTGCACACACCCGGTGTGCCTGAGCTAGAGACTGTTGCCCAGCAGTACCCGCAGAGTGGAAATGCTCGTGCCTGCGTTTAGCCCCTCCCTTGGACTTCAGGCCCTTCCCATGAACCCTTTCCCCCTCAGTGCCTTTGCACTGAATGTCCGGGGGGAGACTCTGATGCAGAGAGGACAGAGGGTGGGCCACAGAATATATATCCTCATCACATCTGGAAGAACCACAGTGACAAAGGAACCATTTCTTTTTCAATGAGTGGATGCAGATGTGTATTCCAAGTAGATGACGAGCAAGCAGTACCTCCATCTGGAGGCAGGGTTCTGAAGCTACCTGAGTAAGGATCATAGGACTGTTCTTCCAACATTAGTGTCCACTTTGGAAGAAGCAGTGATCATGTAATGGTCCATAAATGTATGGCTGGATGACCCTGTGGCCATCCTATGAATGTCCAATAAAGAAATGTCATTGAGGAACACCATCGATGTTGCCCTGCACTCTTACTTAATGTGCCCACATCTGCTGAGGAGAGGTTGCCAACGTTATCTCATACGTGGTCTTGATACAAGATATTATCCACCTAGCGATCATCTGCGCAAAGACTTTTTGACCTTTCATGTGGTCCGCATATGATACGAACAGGCAAGCAAAGCACAAAACTGTTCAGTCCTATTAAGATAAAAGGCTAGACAGTGTCCATTGTCTAACATATGGAGTGGTTTTACCTGGGAGGAATGAGGCTTAGGGAAAAATATAGGCAAGTACATAGCCTACTTCAAATGAAACAGAAACTACCTTTGGGTGTGGCTGGAGCATAACCGTGTCCCTGGAGAACTGTAAGGAGGCCCAGCCATCAGGCACTGCAACTCATATTCCCTCCTGGCAGAGGTAATGGCTATTCAGAATGCAATTTTCTGAGACAGGATGGGCAGTAGTCAAGAAGCTGGGGGATTGAATAGGGGCCCCATTAGAGCTGCAAAAACCATGTTCAAGTCCCACAAAAGGATGAGCTTTTGGACTCGATGATGCAGGGAGAGAAGTCCTTTCAGAAATCTCATCATTATGGTGTTAGAGAAAACTATCTTCCTTGGCTAGGTGGAGGAAATGCCAATATTGTAGCCAAGTGTACTCTTAGAGAACTAACTGAGTGCTGAGCCCGATTCCTGAAGGTGTAGCAGGTATTCCAAGATGTCCTGGATAGAAGTCTTTAGATGAGTGCCATGGGCAAAGGACCACACAGAAAATCTCTTCCACTTTGCTAAGTAGGCTATTCAAGTGGAAGGCTTCCTGAGGTTAAATATGACCTGTGGACAGCCTCTGAGCAATGTTCTTCCTCCTCATTTAGTCATGCAGATTACATGCCGTAAGGTGCAGGGAGCTGATTGCTGGATTCAGGGTGCAGATGCAGTCCTGGGTGAGGTGGTCAGAAAGGACAAACAGCAGCATGGGAGGCCAAACTGACAGAGTGAGGAGGTCTGAGAACCAGCACTGCCTTGGCCATGCCAGGGCAATCGGAATGAGCCTGGTTCGATCTGCCTTGAGCTTGGCAATGACTTGGAGAATAATTGGAATAGGAGGAAATGCACATGGCAGAGTCAACTCCCAGCTGCAGTGGAAAGTGTTGGCGAGGAAGCCTGGGCTGAGCCCCTCCCGAGAACAAATGAGATGACACTTCCTGTTTTCCTCGTCGCAAAGAGGTTGATTGTGGGGATACCCTATACTGCGAAAACCATTTGAAGGACCTTTGCATTCAGTGATCATTTATGGATTGGGGAGAAAAACCTGCTGATGTGATCTGTGAGGCAGCTCTAGACTCTTGCTAAGCAGATTGCTAACAGAGTAATATCCTCTTTGATGCAGAACTGCCACAGGTTGATCACCTCCAGGCAGAGCAATCTGGAGTAGGCTCTCCCTTGTTTGTTCACCTAATATACCGTGGTGGTACTGTCAGTTAGTATGTGAACCACTGAATGCCTGCTGCTTTCCTGGAAGGCATGGCATACCTTGTGGGTGGCCCGAAGCTCTAGCACAGTGGTGTGGAGCAAGACTTCCTGTTCTGACTGCAGGCCCTGCACCCTCAAAATTCCAGATGTGCTCCCCAACCCTGATGGGATGCATTGGTAATTACTGACTTGGTCATAGAAGGCTGAGAGAAGGGGACCTCTTGGCACACATTGCATGGGGACTCCCATCAGCACAAGGACAGTACCAGATGCAATGGATGCCCGGAGGCCAAAATTGGAGTTGACAGTACGGGATGTCTGCACTCCCTATCCTATACTGAGGGAGGGTCAGAGGCACCTGCATGATTCCATGCACCAGAGCCAGCTCCGTGCCCGTCTGCACTCTTCTCAGGGGAGGCAGAAGAGTCGCCCCAGGACCTGGAGCACTCCTGATAGGTCTTATGAAACATTTTCTTTGACACCAATGACAGAGAACAACTCCTGATCCTTCTGGAGAGGCCCTGCCCTGCAACAGGGGGGCAATAGTACTTTCAGAGCCAGAGGGAGAGCTGAGGCCTGACAGGATCTATTCACACAGGTGCTACTTGAGGGAAAGGTCCTGCACCACCTGAGTTCTCTTTTTAAATGAACTACAGATCAAACAGCACTCTTTAAGGGGGACTTCGCCAACACAGAGCAAGCACCTACTGTGTGGGTCACTGTTGGGAATCGCCACTTCACATGAAGGGCAATGCTTAAACCCCGGTGAGGACATCACCATGGAGCACTACCGCTACCACCATACTATAGTCTATAACTTTTACTCTAAGGGCAGGTCTACACTATGCAGTTAGGTTGACATAAGGCAGCTTATATCTATCTAATTATGTCAGTGCCTATAGCCCTCCTCCCACCGACGTAAGTGCCCTACTACACATATATAATTACTCCACCTCCATGAGAGGTGTAAAGCTTATGTTGGTGTAGTATCTCTGAAGATACTACATCCATTACATCATCTGCCTTGTCAATTTCACAGCAGGACCATGAAATTGACGAGTAAGCCGGTAGGGGCTTCTCACCCCCATTGGGAGCCGGGAGAGAAGCCTGGGCAGCTTCTTCCCCCTTTCCCACCTGGCTGGGAGCCAAGAGGAAAAGCCTGGATGGTGTCAGACCCCACTCTCAGCTGGGAGCCAGGGGAAAAGCCTGGGCAACCTCAAGACCTGGCTGCGTGGCTAACAGCAAGGAGCAGGAGGAGGGGTGGGCAAGAAGCCAGGGCAGCTGGGAGCCTGCTCTAGACTGGGAGGAGACAAGAGCCGGGGGACAACTGGGCTTCTGGATGGTAGCTGCACAGAGGTGAGGATGCACATCACCAATAGAAGGAGGGTGGTGTGGACATCAGCTGTTAGTCGACCTAACAAATCAACTTAGGGCCGTAGTGTAGACCTGCCCCTCTAACAGTAACTAAACGATATACAATAGAATTAGGCTGAGAAGATGAATTGTAAGGTTGTCAAATGACAGCCACACAGAGCTCTGACTCCAGCCAATGGGTGGTGAGAAAACTGAGTGGGTCAGGGCAGTGCTATCTCACATAGCCAATGGTGAAGCTACAGGCATAAGTGTCTCCCCTCTACAGATACTGGTGTACACACACCTACTTGGAATACACATCTGCATTTATTTCAAGAAGAAAGATGAGATTTCTTTTTCTCTCTCATGCCCCACCCTTTACCTGTCTTCCCACTGCATTCCAAAGTATCTTCCATTCCTCTGTTCTTCTACGAGGATCCACAATACAGAGCGCAAGGGGGTATCCAACTTCCCTCTATTCTGAGCAAGAGTTGCCAGCAGCCGAACTACTTCTAGGAGAGGGCCACCTCCCCAGTACCTTATCACACACCATTAATCAGTAAGTTAAGCCTTAGTAAGTTACCAAATATCCCATCCCCTCTACTGGCTCTCCAGTATTGTAATACATATATATCAAAAAGATCATTTGAATGGTGGTGATGGTATCTGGCCATTAGCTACTTCTCTGGTGATCATGAATCTCTTGCTGTCACATCCTCACATGTACATTTTCTATGCAATGCTTTCACTGCACTGATTCCACTAGGTATTATTTCCCCTCCTAGATGAACAGCAGTTCAGAGGTAGACCGTAATGAGTGGGGTATTGCTGCCTGGTGGCTGCAGAAGCACAACCATGTGAACATGCAGAACAAGAGTTATTGCAGGCAACAGACCTGGAGATCAGATGTGCTGGGATTATACTGAAGGACTAAAAATCCCTTTTTAAATAGATAATCATCCAAGATAGCTCCTCAAACTAGGATATGGGATTTGGTCTACATTACAGAGTTAGGTCGACAAAGTCAATTTCACTGCTGGAAGGCTTCCTGAGCCCACGCTGGGCTCACAGTTCGGGTTGTCACACCAGGGCTGGGTCTATACTGACTGAGGCAAATTCACTGTTCTCAGATCAATGTCTCTGGATCAACTGAGCGGTCTGTGTAGACCCACTCAGTCGATCCAGAAATCAACTGAGGAAAACCACCCCTGTAAGTGGCGTAGCTCTGCGTCGACAGGAACGCTGTTCCCGTCGGCGCAGCACAGTGTGGATGGCGTGCGGAACAGACGCAACGAAGTCGACAGGAGATACGCAAGTGTTTTATGTCACTTGCGTATGTCCTGTCAACTGCCGCTGAATCCAGAAGATAAGTGTAGACCAGGCCCAGGGCAGGTGGGAGGCTCCAGCTGTGAGTCCTTCATGGCTGTCAGTGCCCCACACTCAGCTGCCAGTGTCACATTTCAGTCGGTGCAAGAGCCCCTGCTGAGGATGCACACCATCAGCAGAAGGAGAGTAGAGTGGACACCAACAGTTGATTGAATTACTGTGATGGCTGTAGGTCAGTTAAGTCGACCTAATTTTGTAGAGTAGACAAGCCCTAACTTTGGCAATTCAGGATAGAAGATTGACTGCTCTGAGAGAACCAAATC
Source organism: Mesoclemmys tuberculata (assembly GCA_007922155.1). Lineage (NCBI taxonomy): Eukaryota > Metazoa > Chordata > Testudines > Chelidae > Mesoclemmys > Mesoclemmys tuberculata. The sequence goes on along the minus strand of ML675610.1, from coordinate 53,883,441 downwards.
TATGCCTAAAAGTAGAAGTGTCACTGGCCCTCTGGAAAAGTAGCAATGGACAAAAAGAAAATCTATTGGAGACTCCCATATATTTGCGTCTACCACAGGCAGTAGTGGCTCCAACTGTACTAAGCGCCCTGAAGTCGCAGGACATAACTTCCTTTCCTTAAATTGAAGTGACTAGGGCTGGGTCTACACTGACGGTGGCAAATTCGCTGCCATCAGAACGATTGCTCTGGATCAACTGAGCGGTCTGCAGAGCTGCGCTCAGTCGATCCAGCAAGCAACGCAGGAAAACCACCCTGGTAAGTGGCATAGTGCTGCGTTGAAGGGAGCGCTGTTCCCTTTGACGCAGCACAGTGTGGACGGCGCGCAGAGGAGACGCTGCAAAGTCAACGGGAGATATGCAAGTTATTTACGTCACTTGCGTATCTCCCGTTGACTGCCGCCGAATTGCAAAGGTAACTGTAGACCAGGCCTCTGACTGTCATTCCTTGTTTTCTGTTATGGCAGAGGACCCTTTTGAAAATCCTCAGTTGGTCACTGCACATAGCAGAAAGCAAAAATGTCTACTGTTAATGGAGTGTTTCTAAGTTACACAGATGTATGAGTGAGAGCAATCTTGTCTCCGGTTGCTAATAGGTGGAAACAAATCCTATTAAAAAGTATTGGCTAGGAAAGAGATGTATAAAAAGTTAATCTCATTGCTGCAAACTATGATTCCTTCAAATGACAAAGCTTCTCAATTTTAAACAAACAAACAAACTTTCTTGGTCCTGTCTTGAGAACAAAGAACCCAAGAAAATGTAAATGCACTGCAGAAAGAGTACATTTTATGTAGATTAAAGGGGAGGAAGAGTAGTGGTGAAGTAATACATCTCAACTGTGCACAGTGGTAAATGTGTGTTTAGTACACCATTTCTACAACTGTAAATGGTTTTAAGGTTATTTTGTGAGGAGAGACATGAGACAATTTATTACTACAAAGAAAAGACAGGCACTGTTTTCAATAGCTCTTATGCTGTTTGACAAAAAAAGGAAATTATTTTAGCAGGAAATATTTAAAAAAAATATTTTTGCAGTTTTTCACTTCTGCACATTATTCAAAATATAATGTATTAATTCATTAATAAATAGCAGTTACAGAACAGTTACAATTACTTGTAAAACTACTTGTATAATTAAATTCTTTATTTTGTATCACATTTTTGTACAATTATCCCAATTAAACAATGTATTTACAAAGTTGGAATTAAAATCTAGAAGATGAGAAAATAAGAGTATCAGCAAGGGAGAAGAGACATGTGCTCAGATGGGGAGTCATTAGCCAGAAAGACATAGGCAGGCTGTTTCATGTTGCAGAAGCACTGAGAAAGCTCTTGCACCAACCGTAGAAAGACTGCACTGAAAAACAGAGAAGTTCTACGTGGATAAGCAGAATAAGGTATGGAAAGATGTTCTCTATGAGAGGTAAGCAGAAACAAAGCTACAGATTTTAAAATGAGGAGGGAAATTTGAACTGGCTTCTGAAATGAAGGGGGAAGCAGCTGACTTAGGCTGGCCATGATGTATGGTTTGTGCTTCTTGTACAGATAATGTGGGCAGAGGCAGCAACAAAGCAGCAAACTGCTTGAGTTTGGAGAGTTAGGATTTAACAATAATTAAGATTAACAGAAGATGATGACATTAATGAGGATTTCAGCCAATGTGGCATAAAATAGAATTGATAAACAGATTTACAGATGTAAGAGATGCAGAAGGAAAAGGAAACTTCAAGGCCAAGGATGGCATGCAGAAAAGCAGCAAAAATTGGAGGCAAGTCATGCAGGAAAAGATGGATTTATGTTTACTAATGTTCCTTTTTGTCTGAGATATTTAGCTGAAGGCATTTGAGACTGAAATAATAGATAAAATGACAAAAGAGGAAAAACAGAGTGAGGGATCAAGAGCTGAACCTCATGAGACTCCACAGAGGAAGGGTCTTAGCACAGAACAGTTAAAGAGAAATAGAAATAGTGGCTTGATAGGTAGGAATGCAACCCTGATATGAAGAAACCTCAGATATCTTCCTAAGTAAAGACAAAGCCCCAGGAGGGAGAGTGTTCCACAAAGTCAAAGATTGTACTGAGGTCAGGTCAAGGAGAACAAGGAGAGACAACAAGCCTTCATCAGCAGAAATAAGATCATTAACTATAGAAAGGTAAGCAATGCTATATGTGTTATGCTATAGCTAAAGCAAAACCCAATTGAAAACACATATTGAAAAGAGTCAAGGATACTGTCAGCAAGGTGACTCAGAAGGTTAGAGACAGCACAAGTTCATGAGGGTCAAAGGTAGATGCAGATTTTAGAATGCTGGGGGAAGGTATCAGGGAGATCACAGTTGGCAATGACAGTCATGTAAAGAGCAGGGGGAGAAGAAGGGAATGAATAAGAAAAGATGAGGGAGACTTTTCTTAAAAGACTGGATTATATCAGAAATATGTATGGTGCAATAAAGAGGGAGGCAGAAGAGGATAATGAAAGTGTCATGGGACAAAACAGGGGAGATAATGGGGCTTCAGAAGATATTGCTATAAATTAGGCAAATATAACATTAAAAGGATGATATGAAATTCTTTGTACCTGATAAGGGAAAAGATTGGAAGAACATGAAAATTAGGTGGGTGGAAAAGGGTATTAAGTGTAATGGGCAATGAGGATTTATTAGTACCTTGGAAAATGAGGAAGGAGAAGAAATTAGATATTGCATCCCTGTAGAGATATATAAGGAAGAGCGTACTCACTTGAGAATCATAGTCATGGTTTCTTTTCTGTCTTTCCCTTGGAAAGGTAGAGTACCCGTGAGCATTTCAAACTGTATGGAGTAAAACTTGCATCAATTACATTAAAAGACTTGGACAAAATCTAATTTTTACAACAATTTTTAATAGTCTTTTAAAAGTCATGCATATCAACAATTAAGACTTTGCAAAGCAACTGCTTGTGGTACAAGTTTTGATTATTGCAAACACCTGGAAGCATTTACAAAATTTAAGGCTGCAAAACAGTTTCCATTATTACCCTGTGTTCACAAACTTCTGAACTTTCTGACAAATTCACCTTTTTAGTTGTAATTTCCTATGCTTGGCTTTTCCCTTAATGAAAGTTTCTTCAAAAGCTTGAGCAAAATAACTTTAGTTATCAGAGTTTTTCCAAGGAGACAAAAAATATAGTTTTCCCAGTTAAAAAGATGTTGCCAGAGATTAATAAATAATGTTGAAACACTGAAATCTGGCATATAAATAGACTTTACTAGAAAAAAAATTGGTTGGATAACAAAGTTACGCACAATTAAAAAATGGTTACTGCTTATGTATGGGGGAATGTCTAAAGGCTTGCACTTAGAAGACCTCATTGTACATTCATGCATATTTTACAATGTCTTTTAATGGACAACTGCCACTTTTAAGATACTGCTCTACTCTGAAAGTGACTGCATAAAAGAGGTTTGCAATGTTGTAGCCGTGTTGGTCGCAGGGTATTGAAGAGACAAGGTGGGTGAGATAATGTCTTTTATGGGACCACTTCCTTTTAGTGAAAGAGACAAGCTTTCAAGCTACACTGAGTTGAAGAACTCTGTATAGCTTGTCTCTTTCAACCTCAGAAGTTGATCCAACAAGAGATATTACCTCACCCACCTTAACTGTATAAATGAGGCACATTCTTAGTCTACAGAGCTGGTCTCTTGTGTATTCAGGATCATACCTGTTTTGAAAAAAAGTTAACTACTTTTTCTCCTGCAAGCACTATAAAACCAACTATGTTCTGCTATGCAGGTTAATACATTATTTAAATAATTGTTTATTAATCTCCAATTGCCTGGCCAATTTTAGCTCCTATGCAGCCTCACTGGATGCAATCAAGTTGCAAAGGTGTAACTGAGGGCAGAGTTTTTATTATTGTGGATTATTCATAAGATAAAAAGAATATAAACTTGTGATATTAACAGGTAAAATATCTTTTTTTTTGGTAATCTGAACAAATCTGATCTGTATCACACAATGCCATTTTTACTGTCACCTTTAAGAGGAAAAGTACACTTTAAGAAGTTGAAATAGCTTAAGTACTTTCCTAACTGCACCCTTGTCAAACTATGCAATTATCAGTTTTAGCATTTATTGCATCATATGGCAGTTTATGTCATCCTATATATTCAAGATAGTTTAAAAGGTTAAATCTTTCAGATGTTGTGAGGTGGTATTAGGTGCTTATGTAATTGTAAGGCAGTTTAAATGTTTATGCCTTCAAGATTTTTGGCTCCATAAAACCTAGTGAATTTAATTTAAATATATGTTAATGAAGTTTTATGGTTGGTCATTTAAAGTCACCAAAAGTCATGACATGATAAAGTTCAGGTTTCAACACCTGTGTTAATGTAGTCATACTGCACACATAGTATCTTTTATTCCTGATTTTTCATTGTGATCCAAAAGTGAAATTGTAATCAGTAATTCTGAGTGAACAATAATCCTGACTGCATATGCAATTGCAGTAAGTTCAGATACAAAATATGTAAGTACAATAGCACTCATGCAGGTCTTAAACCCCAGGCCTAAATGACTAGCTTTTTATAAAAAATATTCCATAAAATATACAGGGGTATCAGATGCTGCCAACACAACACAGCAACTGAAACCCTGAATTTTGCATTTCCTGACTCTGGAAACTAATTGTTCACCTAATATTTTTTTTCTATTTAATATATTGCTAATGTCGTGGAATTTCACTACTTCTGACTGCTGAACTATAAATCGCATAATCTTTTCACATTTCTTGGTAAGGTGTGCTGGAAAAAGATCCAATCTTATCAAAACTATTTTTTTAAATTACTCTGTACATTCAATGGTGTACTATAAAGTACATAGTAGTTAAAAATAAACTACCTACACTTGTATTATGCAGTATCATTCTTTTCTGATGTTGGTTTACTTACTTTTAATCTTCAAAGTTTGCAAATACACAAGTCTTACTCTTGATATGAATTAATGAGATTCTATTTACGAGATATTTTCATAAAATGTATAAATACCCACCACCAAAAACTAAACAAAACTAAAAGAGTTATCCTCTGGTAATTGGAGTTAATAGTCATTTCCACAGATCCTCATCTACGATGTCTCTGCCCTCCTCCCCAAAATACTACATAAGATTGGCCTTATTTAGCTCCCACTGAAGTCAGTTCTAATTACCTTGACTTCAATGGGAGCAGACTTCAGCCACTGCTGAATACTTTTGAAAATCCCACCCTAAAATGATATGACGGTGGGCAAGTATACACTGGTGAAGGAAATGATACGATGTGGAAAAATTACAGTTATTGGTGAGATCATCTGTCTCCTCTACAATTTTGAGTAGAATTCCAAGCATTACACGCCTCTCTTACCGTCTGCGTAAGGGACAGCAGGAACTAAGGAGCCATTTGTTTTATAAATAGGTTAGGAAGAACTGTTTTACAAAAAGAAGGCACTGAACAGAGAGGTTTTAGATATATTGGGCAAAGTTTGAAGTAACAAAGAAGCCTTCTTGCACTGGGTTCCTCAAAGAGCTAGCATTCGGAAGCAAAGTAAGATAAACTGAACATCTATTTGGATGGCTCATGTTCTGACAAATTAACCTTAGGAACTCAAGATCAATAGCCAAAGTATTTCTAAGAAAAGTGCATTTACACTCTAAAAATGACATTCAGCCATGTTTAGTGTTTCTTAATCATTTCTAATTTTAACATATTAAGTTGAAACAGGACACTTTTTTCCTTTTTAGTTACTAGCTCTGCAAACTCAGTCTGGTATCTAAAATCCAAGTTATGTTCTTTCTAACACATTCTCCATAATCAATACTAAATTACAATCTGATTTTTTTGATGATGCCCAAGCCAGAAAAGAATACAGATCACCCTCACTGAGTATGGGCTACGCAGTGCTGAAAGTAGTAGTGCAAATTTATTCTTGTTAATCAAATATGCAGATATGACTCTGATAAAACACAAATGTGAGATCCGTTCAGTGATCAGGTGCCTTTTTTACACAATCGTTTTCCATAGCACAACATCGTTTTACACAATCCAAAGGTGATAGGATGTGTTTTCAGATCTAATAATGAAGAATCTCCTTATCAGATCATAAAGGTCACACAGAAACTGTTGTCATAATTATACAGGTACTTTAGAAGCATTAAAAGATAAAATAAATCTTTCATTTTTAAAAACTTCATCATTTGATCTTAATGTTAAAAAAATATATAGTGGTTTTTGAAGTATAAAATTGTATTTAGCATTCCTAAAATTTCAAACATAATCCTTTTTTCCTTTTCAAACTACTTGTATTTGTACTATAAATATCCCATTCTGGCAAAATTTTGCCAATTTAACGGAATTTTTTTTTGAAGAAATATCATGCATGGCCCTTCTGAGCAACAGCTGAAAGTCTATAATCTGCTCAGTGCAACTGTAAATTCTATCTCTATGTGCAAATAAAGCAGCTTTCATTATTCCCTGTTAGTTTGAAATGGAAGTGGCAAAGGTGATCAGAAAATTCTACTTCTAAAAACTACTTTTTCTGTGATTAAGGTTTCAAAATCTGAATCCATATGGAAAATATTTTTTACTTTTGAAAAGCAAGCTTTTCTGAACACTCATTTTTTATCAGTCTCAGTTAAGAACAGTGATAAGTGCACAGTATTCCATTCAAGCAAAAGAAAAAAAGGTGGAATTTTATCAGTGATATGATGAGATCTGCTCCATGCTGTTGATCCAAACTGAACAACAGTGTTAATTACCAATAATTTTATGTGACTGGGTTTGCCAGGCATAACCCCCTTTTACTATAACTGCCATTTACCAGAAACCTACCATTAAAACACCAAAAGACCACCAGTCTGCACTCTGTGTATGGCCTCGTCTATTCACTACCTCTGGTGCCATATATTCTACTGTCCCACAGAAGGAATATGCTTTCTTTTCATGGTCAATGGACTCTTTGCTTAAGCCAAAATCTGGAAAAAATACAATATGAAATGAAATTTTCCTATTGGCTAAGAATTTCACACATAAAATGTAACTAACATAAAAGCTATAAAACTATGAACAAAATTTACCATTTACGAAATTTACAGTAAATACCATTACTTTTATTTTTTAAATGCGATATCTTATTTAAATAATACCATTTAATTTAATCCATGTTAAATAATACCATCTGTTCTCCTGTAAAACTACTTGCTATGAAAATGAAAAATATCAGTTTTTACTATATTCCTTTAAAAAATAATTCAGACAATTTATGAATTATAAACTTTTCATAAACTGGAATTTATTTTACTTACCTGTCAATTTGATATGTCCTTCTTCATCAAGAAGTATGCTTAAAAAAAAAAAGCTATTTAAAATATCTTTTCACCTTGTTTTTAGAAAGTGTACTGACAATCAAAAGAATTTTAAATAAGAATAGCACTTCAAATAATAACATCAACAAATGAAGAGACATGTAACAGTGAAAGTCTAAGAAAACTATTGGTTAGAAGAAGAATTTTTGAATTTTACAGTTCTAAAAAAGGGATCTATTTTAATAAAGTTACAAACACACACATTTCAGTGTGTTGTATTCTAAGCCCCCAATCCTATATGCTGCTCTTCTCAGACTCTTGGTTCTGTGCTGGGCAGCTTGCAGGATCAGAACCTAACAAAAGCCAAGAAATTCAGAAGTTTCATCTCAATCCTAGTCATATACTTTAACATAAAAAATATTTTAAAGACAGTCACAGTATTATAAAGCTAAAGATGTCTGTGGACGACTTTTTTCTTGGCTCCAACTCTTTCTTAGTAAAGAATGTGAATAAACACAATCAGTATCTCTTAAGAATTCCATATAATTGAAAGGAATGTATTTGCTAGTAGTCCACATGGCAGCAATAGCTCTTTAAACTTGAATATTCTACCTTCTATCCACTTGCAGTATACTATATTCACAATACTCAAACTGTGGTAGGGAAACTTGTACATAGCATAGACAATCCAAAGGACCAGCACTGTTTCTTTGAAACGTTTTTTGTACAGCAACAACAAACAGCTCTTATATAGTGCTTTTCATGTGCATTATCTATCTTTGGTATTTCAGTGGAAACGTAAAAAACTTTAAATGGATGCTGTCAAGTTGCTTTATATCCTATACTTAAAGTGGTGCTTGTGTTGCCATTTACTTTTATGCTTTGTTTGGACTTGATCTTATAGGTTATTGAGATGCCCAGCATCCCCAACTCCCACTGAAAGAATAGGAATTCAGGGTACTCAGCATGCTATAGGATCAGGCTTGCTATGAGAATTAAGAATCAGTATTACATTTAAAAGAATAACTCAACTAGTTGGAAGGAGGACTTCAAAACTTCAACATAATTTTGCTACTCAGCTCTGAATTGGACTAGCTCAAGCCTTAAACCGAAGATACGTCATTTAGTCAACGTACAATTCTTGAAAGTATGGTGTGTTTGATTACATTTTTCTATTTTAGCTATAATTATTAAAACATTTATTAAAAAAGTAAATGGTAACAAGATTGAACTGAGTAATTTCTAAAAACAGTTTTATTATCCTAGAAACTCTAAAGCTTGCCTTCCTTGATACTTTTATCCTTTTACTCTTGGCAAACAGGTATTCTCCACCTCGGTATTTTGAAAGGATCATAAACTAACTACGTTTAAAATTCATTCACTTCCTTGTTTGCACAGTAGTACTGATGAAGCCAGCAAAGCTTTGAAAATAGCGATTATTTATTAACCTGTGCTGCTTCTGGAGGTGGAATACCTTGCTATGCTCCAACTGTGTAGGAAACATCATGGATCCTATAGAAAAGGTGATTTTGAAAAGTGATTTATTTCTCAAACTGGGTGTGGTATTTTTTAAGGGTCTGGAAGATATTCCTCATTATCTTAGAAAAACGTTCCTACCAGTAAATGGTATTTGTTTGATGAAACCAGCTCAGTTTACAATTTAAATGAGTTTGCACTCACATCACGCTTGTATAGGCATAAGCAACCAATGGAAAGTGCAAGAATTTAGGACATAATTCATGTACCCTCAAGTTCCTCCAAAGCATGCTACTAGCCATTGCCACCGCACTAATTAGAAAAGTTACAAATAGGACAGAAGATATGTACCTTGGTGAAAGCATAAGTTATCAGGCTAAAGAAGAGTTTTATTAGAATCAATAGAGAACATTTATGTAAAACCAAATAAAGCCAAAATGAGGCATTCTGCAAATAACACTGTCTTAAGCACAATACCTTTCAGAAAAGGGACAGGTAATAGTTACAGAATTAACACAAACAGTTCCAAAGGTTGGTTATTGTGGACTGAGCTGGTTTCATAAGAATACAACCATTTCTGGGTAAGAAAAAGTATCTATTCTTTGAGTAAACCAGCTTAGCCTATAGCAATCCAATCTCCACAACACAGAGAAATTATTTTTTAAGAACAAAGTCAAGGACTAAAAAAAGACCAAAAAGGAGCGCTAGGAGTAGATAAGTATCTAATTCTATAATGCATAGTAAAGGCATGCATGTGAAATCAAACTGCCAGTTTGTAGGCCTCTTCCAAAGCAACACACTTTCTCTTCATTAGGAGGCATAGGAACATAGGAATTACTGTACTGGATCAGACCTGTGGTTCATCTAGGCCAGTTTGGTCTCTGACAGTAGCCAGCATCAGATGCCTCACAGGAAGGTGCAGCAGACACATGAGATAAACTGGTGCTTATGAAAGTCTCATTTTAACCCTAATAGTTAGAGATTGGCTTATGCTAGGAAGCATGACATTTTATATTTCTTCCATTTTTTTTTCATTAATTAACTCTGGATATTCTTGTTATCCATATAAATATCTAATCCCTCTGAATCTTGCATCAGCAACATACTGAGGCAACGAGTTCCACAGTCTAATTATGTGTGTGGAAAAAGTATCAGTTTTGTTATCCTTCTATTTATTTATCTGTGTTATGTAATAAAGCAGAACATACACTCCCTATGTAGCTTCACTAGGTCGTTCAATATTTTGTATACTTTTGTCCTGTCCCCTTTTATTTGTCTCTTTTCTTAGGTAAATAATCTCAATCTTTTCAATTTCTCTTCAGGAAAGTTTTTCCCATTTCCCTAACTCATTCTTGTTGCCTTTCTCTGACCCCCTTAATTCTGTAATAATCTTTTTGGGTGACCAACATTATACACAGTAATCCAGATGAGGATAACCACTGATTTATAAATCAGCATTGTAATATTTTATGTATTACTCTTCATCCTGTTCCTTATGCATTCTAATGGGGTTTGCTTCTTTAACTGCAGTTGCTCATAGAGCAGAGGTTTTCACTGAGCTGTCCACAAAGATGACCAGGTCCTTTTTCTTCAATTTATACTGTTAATTTAGAGCCCTGTAAGGTACACAAGTAGAGCTAAGCTTTCCATGCTCTGTCATTACTTTGCATTTTTGGGCACTGAATTCAGTTTGCCACCATGTTGACATTCATATAACTTGGCTAGGCCCTTCTGAAGTTCTTCACAATCATCTCTGGATTTCTCTAACCTAAATAATTATGCATCATATGCAAATTTTGCTCGCTTATTGCCTGAGGGTCTGTAAAGGGAATGAATCCCATTAAGAATTCACTCTAGATGAATGTATCCTCCAGTGGGCTCTTGTAAAATATATGCATCCCTGGGGGTAGGCAGAGATCTTCCAGGAGTACATCAACTCGTCTAGATATTGGCCTGGTTTTACAATAGGCTACATAAAAAGCACTAGCGACATCACTACAAACAAAAATTCATACAGACAGTGACTTGTTTATACTGCTTTATGTGCTATACACTGAAATGTAAGTGCAATATTTATATTTCAATTGGTAAAATGAGAAAGTAAGCAATTTTTCAGTAATAGTGTGCTGTCACATTTTTGTATTTTCATGTCTGATTTTGTAAGCAAGTGTAAGAGGTGAACTTGGGAGTACACAAGACAAATCAGACTCCTGAAAGGGGTACAGTAGTCTGGAAAGGTTGAGAGCCACTGATCTAGACTAATCATTTTTATGAGCATTGTGACCCTTCTTAGAACCTACACAAAAAACAAAAGCATTCACTGACCCTCAAATCCTGGGTCCTATTGATATGGAAATTCAAGGCCCTCCTGACATCCAGGGAATGAAGGCAATTCTCCATAACAATGGCAGAAAAAGGGGGGGAACCACTTGATTTTGATGAAAAGTGGTAGGACACCTATAAACAAAAAAGGGCAGAGAGTGAAGAACCACCTTGTCTTTAGAAAACATAGTATATAGAATTTGATATGCTGGAGTGGCCCACTACAGAGTTTGCCAGACCTGATTAAATTGACAGGTACAAATAAAAGTTCTAATGGAAAGTTTAATCCATAGCTGAACCTGAAAGAAGTTTTTTTGTAAGGAGCTGCAAACCCATAATAATGAGTATTCTGTGAGGGCCAAGATTTGCTGTCTCATGAAATGTATGGAAAGGTCAACCTGAAAGTCGAAACCAACCTGAAGAATGTGAACAAGGATGGGAGTCACCATGTAGCCTCTATGTCCTGGAACATATAAAGGAAGAGATGCCACACTCTTCAAAATGACATTATACCTGACTTAGGCCTCTTGCAAACTGATTTACATTTCCTACAAGGCAATGGGTTTGGAGTGCTACCAGATTTCCTTCTGTCCAGTGAAACAGCAGGAGGGACTCCAAGAACACTTGGTTACCTGATTCAAATAAGCTAAAATAACAGAGTTGTCTGTCTAGCCTAGGAGATCTTTCCTAACAGAGAGGAAACAAAGGCTTTGATGAGCTCTTATATTTTAAACTTTTTATTGAGCTGGACCCTAAGTGAGACCACTTCCATTAGACCAACCTAGTATTTTTAAAAATTTTTTTACTAGTATCTAGCGGCCTCAACAGGACTATCATTCTTTATCCTGCCCTTGTCCCCATCACGTTGCTAACTGGAGAGATTCACATCTCTGGTCAAAACCATTCATCAGAATTTTCCTAGGCACGTTCCCTTTTGGGAAACTGGAACTATGGAGAGTGAAACTCTAACCATGAGAAAAATACTTATTAATTAGTTTGGGTCCAAGTGTGATTGGCTCAAGACTAAATCAGGAACAGCTGCAGAGTCCAGTAGCAGAAGTGAGGCTAAAGTATCTCTTCAAGACAGGTATAATTAGCTGGATCTATTCCCAGGGTAAGCAGACAGTATTGCAGATTTCAATCCAGGTGGTTTGCTTGACTTTGGTTATTCTTCCTCTAAAAAGGATGGTTCTGTCAAGACACGTCTAGATATCAGACCTGGAGGCAAGCTAATCTTTTCAACAAAAGCAGGAAAATATTTATTCTTTATTGAAATGTCCTTGTCTAGACAAAATCCATGTCGATATGAACTGCACGTCTGTGCTTCCACAGGTATGCTTTCATTATCACCAGTGGCTTGTCAAAGACTTAGGCTGCAAAGGAAAGACTGATGTAGAGATCAAAATGTTGGCAATTTACTCTTCTGAAGTAAAAATGCAGATACCATTAGTTCCCAGAAATAATGGGGATATGCTGCTAGACATTCTGCATGTCAATAGAAACTAGAATGTTTTTCAGGGCTATGGTTAGGATTACTGTCTGGGTGGGATTCCATCTTGAACAATATATGAGGTTTAGAATAAACCAGTCTTCTGGAGCCAATGTTCACAATGAAATAAATTGAGTAAGTAACCCAGCATTGCTTATGTGAGTGCATGGGTTGTGGCAGTTATTGCCAGAAAGTGCTGAACAGTCTTTAGAACTCTCTCTCTTGCCAGCACAAGTGAAAAAGTATAACCAAAAGTAACGGAAGCTGAGAAGGGATACCCATCTAATCCACAAGGAAGATGGCTATTTTACTCACTAGTGACATGTCCATCTATGCTTTAAATGATTAGGGTGACACCTAATCGGTAGATTTTTCAGGTTCTCCATAGAGTGACAGGTCTTGGAGAAATGGGAATTGGGCTTACTGTGCCCTACCTCTTGCTGTCATACCTCATCTTCTATAGGATTAATAATTTTATCTTCTGATCAGGCTATAGAAAACAAAGCACAATCTGAAGTTATGTCAGAGGTGGAAACTTGAGGATTTTATGAAGAAGAAAGCAGAGTTCTCATTCTTGTTTAGTCCTTAAACACCTGATCACAAAAAGCTCCCCAGAAAGTTTGTCTCTGGAGTAGGAAAGAGCCATACAAATATATTTAGCAGAGCTGTCCCCTTGTTCTCTAGGACTTTAACTAGAAGCTCAGGAAGCCAGTATGAGGATACCAACAGCTATAGTGAGAAAATGGATGGAATCCTGTTAGGTATCATACAGTTACTTAGAAGGTAACAAGACTTGCAGGACAAGATTCTAAGAACTTTGAAGAGAGGGTTCTCTGGAAGAGTATTAAGTTCAGTAAGAGATACAAACAGGACTCTAGTTAAGTAGAAGAAATAACTAGATAGAGTCAAGTGCCAATAGGAAAAATAAAAAATGCATCTATTTAGTTTTGCACGGGATCTTTCAGGATAGGAAAATAATTATTTCCTGAATAATAAGCAAATGGTAGATCAACTTTGGCAACTAGAATACAAGATTTGAGAGCTTATATTGCTGGCAAGTATTAGTAAGGTAAAGGGGATATTGGGACAGGACAGGTATAAATCAATGTTTGCACCATTGGATAAAGTGGGATAGCTCATTTTCATCAAAGTTAATATGCAGGACATATGGCTTTGGGAGGAGGAGGAGATGTAGCAATTCTGTATTATTCCTACAGAGAACAGATTAATTCTCTAAAGCAAATTAGTGGGTCTGATTTGGGACAGCTTCATAAAGCAATCACATCACATCATGAGAAGTCAAAACCCACTGGAATTAGAGAGAAGATTTGGAGCACAGGGAGCTGGGTACCTATTGCATCACTGCATTTCTGGATTTGGACTTCGACAATATGGCTTATAACAACTGAAGTCACCTTATAGGTGGGAACTGTAGGTTTAGGCTTTAGCTTGACTGAAGAGAAGGAATCTTTAACCATGGCCTTCCACTTCCCCCTCCCTTTTACCCGCAACTGGCTTCTTGCACTTTACATAAACATGGGCAGGTACATTTTTCTGGTATCTGGCTGCTAAAGAATAACTTGCAAATAAGACAGAAAGCTCAAGGAATAAGGGTAAGATCAGCCAATGTAACAAGACTTTTAGCATCACTGCATTTTATCTTGCCTAAGGCCCTTGAGGCAGAATGAACTTTCTGTCAGATGAAGCACTGTTGAGTTTTATTTCCATTTAGACACCTTTCCAGATGATAGCTCAAAAATCTAGCATTGAGAGCAGAAAGACTCAAAGAATCCAAACTGCAGTGCCCAAGGGAAACAACTGTTTTCCTCTTTGCCTCTTCCATTTTATTTTAGTATTAATCCCCCTGAAGACCTAGATAACAGGGAAAATTGAAATAAGGATATGGAAACAAGAGAAGGAATTCAGTCATCTGTGCTCATCTCTGAGTGAGGCAAGGATAACTGGGTTATTGAGATGGACCTAGACACCAGGATTGGCATCCTAAACTCCTACAATTTCAGTGGTCACTCATACTGGTTCAGCATGACAAACAGAAACCCATTAAGTTGTGGACTGAGTCATTTCAATCAGTTTAAGATAGGCCAAAATTTTTCTTTTAAATTACTGTACTTGACAATATTGCTTTAAACCTTAACTGCATTTTCCACCTCACTGCAATTTACTTTGAAAACTAGACATGGACAATTTTTTCCACAGTAAGTTTTCAAATTAGTTTTGTAAAGGTATATAGGTTTAAATGTTACCTTAAATCTTGTATTATGCATTTTTTAAAAACTTCAGCCCTTCTCTTAAAAAATCTGTTTCCTACCATAAGGGCTACAATATTGATCAAACAAACACCTGATGGACATAATACAACAAATCAAGGCCACGGTTCCTCTATATATTGACTGATTGTGTAATGAAGAGTATGCTATGCTCCATTCTGTTCTTTAAAGCACCTGAAAAGTGTGGGCTATGTATATTTCAATATTTCTTTTCTCACAAATGTGGAGCTGTCAGGGAGTGCTGAACAGGGCAACATACATCCAATATCTGGCATGCCAATCTTGTGGCAGTTGCTTTTTTCCTACTGGAAACACTATTCACACTTTTTTTTAAAAGCAACTTTCACTGTTAAGCTTAGAGAGTCTCTAATTTTAAATGGCTAACAGTTATAAAGATAATACTTAGCATTTATGTAATAGTTTATATTTTTGAACTGCTGTATAAAACATTAACTAATTCACACACTGCATTTACTACAATAGATTCTTACTTCTCTGGTTTTAGGTCCCTGTATATTATTCCAAGACTATGTAGGTGGTCTAAAGCAAGTGCCAATTCAGCCAAATAGAATTTGACATCATCTTCTGTGAACATCACCTGAAAAAGCAAAACAATTTTTTTTAGAAATCCTCCACGTTAACGCGAAAATCACAAGAAGCATCAACTGAATGAGCCATTTGTATGTATGCATTGTTGTTGTAGCCATGCTGGTCCCAGCATATTAGAAAAACAAGCTGGATTAGATAATATCTTTCACTGAACCAGTTTCTGTTGGTGAGAGGGAATCTTTTGACAAACAGCTCTGTGACCTGAAGAAGACCTCTGTGTAAGCTCGAAAGCTTGTTTCTCTCACCAACACAAGTTGATCAAATACAAGGTTTACCTCACCCACCTTGCCTCCTCATTTGTATTTAGTCTAGCAAAGCATTCTCCTTCTTAAGAAAATGAAAGCTATTTTGATAAAATGTTGAATTAAAAAGTGCTTTATTAAGCAAATCGGTTTGGTTTTCTTTTGCTTTATGTTGTGCATTACTGTCTCTACATAAATGACAATTTCTGAAACTGATGCCTGAGCCATCTCATTAACCTTTTTGCTAAACAAAGAAAGACCAAAGAAAGGTTACATACCTGTTAACTGTTGAGAGTATTGTGTCTGCATATTTACACTTATGGAGGAGGAGGTTACTCGTCTGTAACTGGAGGTTCTTCGAGATGTGTGGTCCCTATCTATATTCCACTTAGGGCTATCTGCATGCGACATGTGTCCAGACCAGAGAATTTGAAAGTATTAGTGGTCCGTTGGTCCATATACAGGCACTCTTCCTCTGCCTCCTGGTTTTATCCGAGGCTATAAAGGGCAGGGCGGGCCAACTGCACCCTCAGTTCCTTCTCCACCACAAATCAAACAGATTCACAGCAGAAGAGGAGGAGGATGGCATTGGAATACAGTTAGGGACCACAAATCTTGAAGAACCTCCAGTTATTGGCAAGTAACCACCTCCTCTTCTTTGAGTGCTGGTCCCTACTGTATTCCACTGAAGGTGAGTAACGAACAGTACCTAAGTATGCAGAGGTTTGAAGATGATGCTGAAAGGATGATGATGGTTGAAAGGAGGACAACTGTGCTTAATGAATTATCTGTCGCAAAGTCCTGCACGAACACATAATGTGAAGCAGAGGTATGTACTGAATTCCACAGGGCTGCCCTACATATGTCTGAAAGTGGTACATCACACGTGGCAGTTGTAGTTGAGTGTGCACTCTCATGGAATGGGCCCTCACTTCAAGGGGTGGGAACAGTCTCGATATCGATAGCAGAGCTTAATGCAACCCAAAACCCACTAAGAGATCCTCTGTGTGGTGATCGCCTGTCCTTTAATTTTTCATCAATAAAGACTCAGTTTAGGGGACTTCCCAAATGGTCTTGTCCTCTGCAGATGGAAAGCCAAGGCCCTGAGGACATCAAGGGAGTGAAGGTACCACTCTTCAGGGTGAGAGACTTCAGAAAGAAAGCACGTAAGTGTATAGGTTGGTTGAGATGAAAACAGGATACCACCTTTGATGGAAACTTTGTTCTTTTGGAATGTGGTAAAAGGGGGTGTGTCAGCCATCATGGTCCCCAATTCTCCTACCCTTCTCACAGAAGTAAGTTACCAGAAAGATGACCTTCATGGAAAGGAGAGACAAGGAGCATGAAGCCAGAGGTTCAATGGGGAATTTCATTTATTTCAAGAGAATGAGATTGAGGTCCCATTGGGAAGCAATAGATTGAACGGCTGGATAAGTTTTAAGGAGGCCTTTCCAAAACCTAATAGTCAATGGGTAAGTAAACACTGAGCATCCTTCCACCAGAGGGGGGCGGGTGGGGGAGAGAATGGAAAGCACTAATAGCTGCCATGTGCACCTTGATGGAATTGAGTGCAAGTCCTGATGTTTTCAGGGCGAGAAGGTAGTCTAACAGAAGGGGAATGTCCACGTACTCAGGGGCAAGACCCCTCTGCTTGGCCCAAGAGATGAAATGCTTCCACGTGGCTTGATAGGAACACCTTGTGGATTCTTTCCTGCTATTTGAGGATGTCTTGTATTGCTGATGAACAATCCCACTCTAGGGCAGATGCCCATAAAAAAATCAAGCTCTGAGGTGAAGTGTATGCAGATCAGGATCCCTGATCCTGCTGTTGTGTTGCGTGAGTGTTGCATGCAGAGAAAGTGGAGAAACCAAAATGGGTGAGGCCAGAACAGGGCTATCAGAGTAACTGTGGCTCTTTCACGCCGGGTCTTGTGGAGGACATGCAGTAGCAGCAGTAGTGGGGAAAAAGGTGTAATTGATCTCATCTGACCAGCGGCTGACGAGGCTGAGACCTCCTCTGGTCTGACCAGCGGATGACGAGGCCAAGACCCCTTCTGGAGCAGTATGTGATGCATTTGCTGTTGGCATGGGAGGCAAAGAGATCCCTGGTTGGAGTCCCCTATTGATTGAAAAAGTCGCTGATTACAGTGTTGTGGAGCTTCCATTTGTGGTTGGTCACAAATTTCCTGCTCAGTCAGTCTGCAATCACATTTTGAGTCCCTGGAAGGCAGACTGTTAACAATAGGATCACGTGGGCAACACACCAATCCCACAACAACAGGATTGCTTCTGCACAAAGCACCAGTGACTGCTTGTTGATATAATGAACTGTCATGGTGTTGTCCAACATAATGAGAATGTGATGGGAGTGAATAGATGGGAGAAATACATGGCACGCGCTCCACACTGCTCAAAGCTCCAGAATGTTGATGTGCATTCTGGATTCCCAAGTGGTCCAAGTCCCCTATTGCACGTGCTTGCCTGTGTGGGCACCCCATCTGGCAAGTGATGCATCCATAATGACGGTCATGTTCGGGGAGGACAAAAGGAAGAGCATCCCAGTGCAGACCTAACCCAAGTCTGTCCATTGTTGGAGGGAGTAGAGTAAATCTGGAAGAAACGGTCGCAGAGATTCCTATGTCGCATAGGAGAAAAGACCTTCTGGAGCTACAGCTGAAGGCAGTCAAGGTGATGACATACGTGCAGGCCACCATGAGGCCAAGGAGGGAAAGGCAAGTTCTGACCAGGAAAGAAAGACTGGTGACTACTTTGTCAATCACTTCCTGCAGGATCTGAAATCTGTCCCTTGGTAGGTAGGATCATGCTGAAACCACATCAATGGAGGCCCCAATGAATTCTATGGACTGTGTAAGGCCTAAAGTTATTTTTCTGACATTTACATTCATCCCCAGGGAGGAGAGGAATATGAGCAACATGGAGGTCAAGGCCTGAGCCTCCCTCCTGGATTGTGCTGCTAAGAGCCAGTCGTCGAGATATGGGAATATAACGATTGCTGATGCTAGAGGTGGGCCACTACTACAGAGAAAACCTTGGATAAGATGTGTAGAGCAGGGGTGAATCCCAAGGGTAGGACCCTATATTGGAAGTGCTGAAGGCTGACCATGAAACTTAAGAACCTTCTGTGGTATGGATGGATGTGTAAGTGAAAATAGGAGTCCTGCATATAGAGAGCCGTAAACCATGTCTTTTGCTAGTGAAGGGATGATGGCTGCTAAAGTGACTACACAAAACTTCAGCTTGCTTATGAACCGATTGATACAACAGAAGTCTAATATTGGTCTCCACACGCCCTTCTTCTTGGGTCCCAGGAAATAAGTGGAGTATAATTCTGAGTCCTGATAGGTTGAAGGGTTCTATTGCTCCTCTATGCAGTAGGAAGTCCACCTCTAAAGCGAAGATACTGTTGTGAGAGTGGTCCCTGAGGCAGGATTGGGGCAGGGGATGAGGATAAGGTAGCACTGTGAACACTATTGGATAGCCATGTTAAATAATATCCAAGGCCCACTTGTCTGTTATCACACTCCAAGCTGGTTAAAAAAAATAGTGCTAGATGCCCCTCAAAGAGGGTGGGTCAGGTGTATGGTGGGAGGCAAAGTGGTTCTCTAGGTGCACTCAGAAATATTGCTTCTGTGAAGGCTGAGCATGTGATGTTGAAGACTGTGACAATGGACCTGAAGGACAGGAACTTTGAGTCTTCTGCAACTTGTCAGGAGGTTCCATCTTCATTGATGGAAGATCTGAGAAGCTCTGATCCACTGTGCAAGTGGTGGATGGAAGAACTTGCACTTGGGTGCTGGCATGTAGATGCCTAGGGATTGTAGAGTGGCTCTGGATTCCCTGAGGTAGTGAAGGGAATTGTCAGTCTTCTGGCTGAACAGATGAGACTCAACAAAACCAGACAAATGCAGCCACGATTCCCTCCTCCTGATGATCCCTGTGGCCAGTGTGTGTGAAGTGGTACCTTCTACATCCACCATGGACTGGAGCGCCACCTTTGGGACCCGCTGTTCCTTGCCCAAGATAGCCTGGAAGCAGGCATGGTCCTGCTGGAGAAGGTTGTCTGCAAAGTCCATCAACTTGCCATAACTGAGAGTCATATTCAGCTAAAAGCACCTGATTATTAGAAATTTGAAATTGAAGGCTAGCAGACAAGAAGATCTTGCACCCCAGAAGGTCCAGTTGTTTGCCCTCCTTGTTCACTTGGGAGGAGTGTGGGTATTTCTACTTGGCCCACACTTATGCTGCTTGTATCACTACAGAATTGGGTGGGGGCTGAGAGAACTGAAACTCAGACCCCTTAGCTGGCACATAATATGTCATCTGACCCCTTAGAAATGGGTGCACAAGTGGTCAGGGCATGTGTGGTAGGGTGGCAGCGGGGTGGGAGGGAAGAGGTAGTCCACCCCCCGTGGGTCTCGTGCTTTCCCGGCTCGGCCGGTGGTGCAGCCGGGGAAGGCTTCGGGGAGGGAATGGGCCCGATCTGCCCCGAAGTGCTGGGGAAACGGCAGGCGAAGTCCCACGCCTCTGTAGGCTGCAGGCGGCAGGCTGCCGGCCGCGGGCGGGCAGCCCGAACCCCACTCTGCCAACTCCCCCCCTGTTGGCTCTCACTCTGCGAACCCTCCAACCTGTAACTCCAATCTCCGACCTCCACTCCTCCACGCTCCTTACTCCACAACCCCCACACTGTCTGTCTGCTGAGGCAGGCTTTTTGAGAGTTTGGGGCGGGGCTTCCTAATTGGCCTCAGCTGGCCCAACTGGTTGAGCAGCCCCAGCTGGCCCAACTGCCCAATCAGGCCCCTGCTGAGTCACCCAGGAAATAAGGCCCGGCTAAGTCTGGGGCTAACATACCGGCCTTCCAGGACCCTTGCATAGCCGCTAGGCCTGACCCCGTTACACATGTTAGACAGTTTGAGCATGTTGAGGAATGGCATCATTGATTGGCAGAGCAATCCTGGTCAGTACCAATGAATGCAGGATGTCAAGAAGCTGATGTTGTTTGTCTTGCACTCCCCACCAGTGAAACATGGAGCTCCTCAGTCACCCTGCACAGAAGGTCCTAGAACTGACAAAAGTCATCTGAAGGCAAAGGGGGAGCCGAGGACACAGGGGCATCAGGAGACCATGACAGAAACCATTCTTGTTCTGGTGCTACTGGCGAAGCCGGACTGAGCAGTTCCTCCTCCAAAACCAGTTCCGAGTGTCTACACAACTCAAAGTGGGGAGAGGGTCAAATCATCTTTTGCTGAATGGGAATGCTCAGAATGTGAATACTGCAGCCAGGACCCCCAGTATGGACAACAGGATGGATCGGAGAACACCATGGAGAGGGGTACCAGTAACCCTTGGTTGGGAAAATGGAGGGTACTGCTACTGAGTTGGCAGAGCTTTAGGAAGCTCTTGTCCCTGGGTAGAGGAAGGGTTGTCCCTGCACCAAATCAGTGTCCTCGGATGATGAGAAGTCAGAGCCTGGTTCCAAAGGCAGCATCATTGCAACTGGTGGAACTGTAGGAGAGTGGGTGGAAGCACGACTTGAGTGAGGTTAAGTTCAGAGTCAGAGAGTTTACTTCTCTAGGTGCCGATTATAGAGTAAGGCATGGAGACCTTACTTCACCCAGAGCAAAAAGTTCATAGGGCCCAGAACTAAACTCCAACCTCTTCCGGTGTCAGTAGCACATGCTCTGCAGTCAGAAATGGAGTGGATGACTGCTTTGAGACTGATGGCTCCCTTGGCCTAGGAGTCGCTGACCTGGAAGGCACGCATAGCTCAGTGGACAGAATTGGTGGCGAAACCAGACTATCTCTGCGATTGGAAGCGCACATCTGGACTTCTCAGGCCGGTGTCAAAGGGGAGGTTCCCAAGCCTGAATCAAACTGTGGCCTCATGGCAACCTCCATGAGGTGCTTCTTGAGGCAGAGAGACCAGCCTTCCTGAAGGCTTGGGAAGGAGAGGCAGATACTGCACCTGGATGAAATGTGGGCTTCTCCCAAGCAGTACAGGCAACTTGCAAGATTTTCTGGCTCCGGATGCATGACACATGCATATAATCCTCAGTGGAATACAATATGGACCACTCAAAGAAGAACATATATTAAGCTGGCATCACAGAGATTTGGGAACCATGTAAAAAAAAGTGAAGCACTATGCATTTCCCCTTGTGAATCTAAACATTTGGGCCCAAGACTATAAAAGGGCTTTTGGGGCACAAATTCACTAAACCCAAGACAATAAGAGACATTCTAAATAAGAGGGATGGTGAGCAAGAAGTATGAATATGAAGAGGCTGTACACTCAAGTAACAGTTACTAGTAAGCAACTTTTGAGATAAACTTCCATTAGTGCTAATATATAAAGAAAATTAACAATCAATATAATCCCCAAGAGGCAGGCTGAGATATAATAAAACATAATTGCAGAACTACTCACCAGTAAAAGATATGGAGTAGACGGCAAATCAAAAGAACCGTGCTGTATGAAAGCACGAGTAAAACATCATGCAGCAGTACTACAAATTAAGTTAGGCAGATACAACGACTTACAGGAATGAGCCATAAGTCTCTCTGAGGCATCTCAATTAACTTGATCCATTTGAAATACAACACATTTGTGAGAAACAGATTTAAATCCCAAATAGGGCAGGCTCTGATACTGGTTGAAATACCCACAAACACCTTTAGAATTTCTGTATTTGTGGAGTGGCTCAAGATGGAAAAGCCACTGACAGGAAGGCGATATGTTGAGATGCAAGCAAGGATCATGTAAATTGCAGATAAAGAGAGGCTCTTAGTTTCAAATATAACAAAGGGCTAAGTAACTGGAGTAAGCTAAACCTAGAGTAGCGTGTGGTAAATTAAAAAGTAGAGTGGTTTACTAATCAAACAAACTAATATGTACAGTCAGCACAGAATTCATTTATTTTCATATTAAGTTCAATGTATTTTGCTCTGCTCCTAAAACGTTCCTTTTTCAGTTTGCTGTATATTTTTGTACTGACAACACAACTGTATTGTAAGCTCTTTTGTAGAAGATGAAAGGTTTGGTACCTATGTATGTACAATTGGGACTTTTAGCCACCAGAAAGATATGAAAAATGATTAGGGATTGTGGGATAAATATATTAACGTTTCTACACACACAGAATAGCAGTGTTGTTATGGCAGCATGGGCAGTAGCAAGGGCTATCCTCCTGAATGGGTATCCAGGATCCTGCCATGGCTGTTTATAGAGTGCAGCTTGATCTAGCTATATAAAAGCTAGATGGAGTATACCTATACAAGCTGCAATCACACCTCTTGATTGCAGCATAGACAGACAATACTGCATCAATTACATTTGGCTTATGTTATAATGGCTAAAAATGTGTGACTTTAAAAAAAAATTAAAGCTTAGAATAATGAGCACAAATCTTGCTCCCCTTAAGTTTATAAAATGCACAGCACTTTCTGGGAGGGAAGAGGGACTATATTAATAATATAGATCCATTTATCATTAAATATATATGTCAAGATGTACACTCAAACTACTGCATCTCCAGCTAACAAATATTCTATCTGTATATTTCTGTAGCTCCATATATTTTTGAGGCAAATTATTTAAATAGGTTGGTAGGGGTATGTGCAAAAGCATAAGAGCAATACGGGAAAACTAACTGCCTGAGTGTGTCTCAGGAGTAACAAATTAACCACCTTCTGTTGACAGCACTCTTTCAAAGTTAAACAACCATAAAACAAAAAACAAACAAATCCTGAAGAGCATGGATAGAAATATACTTTTATTTCCAAGATCTGTTTAATGAAAATCACATTTTTAATAATTAAGAAAATGAAGGTAAACATCTGATATAGCTCCACAACACAAATCAGTGAAAGACCACATTTAACAATATAGTTAATGTAAAAAAAATTGTTTACCTCTTTGGATAAGCGTGTAAACAAATCTCCTCCCCTGAGAAAATCCAAAATAAGGTATAGCTTCCCTTCTGTTTGAAAAGCTGAAAAAAACCATTAAAAATAATTTCAGTAAGGAGCTGTCTAATTCATACTTTAACCTATGATCAGAAGAATAAATTTACTGGAATTTTCCATTGTTCCCATTAATAAAACAACGATTTTCTCTTTCCTAGATTAGAATATAGTCACTTAATAGAATTAAATGACAGTTATTCTACCTTTATACAAATCAGTGTCATATCAGAATTAAAAAATGAAGGCAGATCACCAATAAATTTTATGCAACTAAAAATGTACTTTGGCTAGTCAGTATTCCTTTTCCAAAACTTGATAATAAAACAGTTAGATTTAAGTGAGCTTGCTAATACATTTAATGTACATAATATATTTTAGTATCATGAGATAATCAGCCTAACAAGGAGATTATTATGCTGTACAGTATTCATATGGAAACAGGACGGGACAAAGCACTGAAGAATACACCTTGTAGGGAACAATATGATATTAAATGGGCACTACCAACTAGAATAAAAAAAATTATTTCTGTCTGAACATTTTGTAGTTATTGTTGCAAATAAAACCTTAAGTTGCTATAATTGAAAGATTGGAAAATATATTTTCTCCGTTTTTGCAGTTAGTTTACTCTGTGCCGTTAACAGAATATTGAATACAGTCATTTTCACTCTTTCCTCTAAATAACTGAGTTGCCATTGAAATCAACGGGAGTCTTTCTACTGACTTTGATGGGAATGGGATTAAACACTTTTACACATGGATCTTTACAGACCAACCAGTGATGGAAAATGTTTAAAAAACAGAAAAGTGTGATAGGCAGGTGTAGAAACTGAAATCTTTTTTAAAAATACTAGCTAAATTTAAATTGATTTATGTTCCTTTTGTAAAGGGATGGACTAAAGCCTCAGTTTCTGGAAAGACTTACCCATATTATTAACTTTATGCACTGACAGTTGTAAAACTGATTTTAGGGTGACTACCTGAAGTGTCTAAAGCAGTGGTTCTCAACCTTTCTAATGCCGTGACCCTGCAATACAGTTCCTCATATTGCAGTGACCCCAAACCAAAAAATAATTTTGGTGGCTACTTCAAAACTGTAATTTTGCTACAGTTATGATTCGGAATGTAAATACCTGATATGCATTATGTATTCTCATTGTATAATGATTACACACAAAGCACCTTACACTTACACAGTATTGTGTGTATGGTGTGTGTACTGTTTTTACATTATTAACCTTTTTTACACCAGCAGGCTGTCTTGCAGGCTCTCTTGGCTCTCCGCCTCCTAGGCTTCTGTCCTCCAGCGCTTGCTGCATCCGCCCACTGATGACGTCAGCAAGCGCCGGACACATGTAAAGCGCTGCTATGGACTGTGGAGCGTTCCCCCCGCTTCCCCCGCCCCTTAGGCCCCGGACGGATGATGCAATCACGTCTGCGCATGCGCGCAGGCATTCAGTTTGGAACGCGCATCCATAACGGTGTGCGTTCCAGCTGAATAGCGCTGCTACAGATGGTAGCGCGACTTCTCAGCGGCTAAAGCCATCGGAAATATGTATTTTCCGATGGCTTTAGGCGACCCCTGTGTTTTGGTCGTTCGACCCCCGCCGGGGTCGCGACCCACAGGTTGAGAACCGCTGGTCTAAAGCTACGTATGTGCAATAAATCTTTGCCGGATCGGGTTTAGATGACCAACTCTAATTTCTATGGTTCTTTGCACAGTTATTTGAATTGTTGTTACCACAGTGACAGCCAAAATTTAATACAAGTTGTCTGTATTTTAATATTGTATCTTTTATAACTCACCATAATGTAACTTGACAATAAAGGGATGATTAACTTCCACTAAGATGTCACGTTCCATTTTTGTCCGAACCCGATCTCGAACTACAATATAACATGAACAAAAACTAGAATTCATATTGAGAACAAACTATTCCACTTACATTTCCCTAATTTACTTCTCCTTGTATATTTTTGTTTGATTATTACAACTCTATGTCATTCAATAAAATCCATAAAGAGACAAATTTGTGAGACGGTGGAAAACCTACTTCATAATACATAGTTTCCTGAAAAATCTCATTAAATCTCATTAAAAAAAGACTTGCTCATGTCTCAAGTTGCTGCTACTTGAAACCCAGAAAAAAAAGTTAAAAATCTGTAACCAAAAACTACAATACTTTGGTCTATACACAATTTTTGTACTACTTTAACTATATCAGTTTAGAAAGAGTTAAAGCAGTATAACCTATTGGTTTAAATGCAGGTTTACTGGTATAAAGGTGCTTCTATTGGTATACCTTTTTTATATATATATATATATATATATATATATGTATTAATATACATTAATAATAAGCTATATTGATAGAAGTAGCTCACAGGCAGCGTTTTCTACTGTCTTAAAACATACTCTAGAATCCACTGGATTCTTTGCTGGTAATTTTCGCAGTGTGCTGCTGCATCAAAATTTCTGCTTTTGATGTAACGTCCACAGATTTGTTCTACTGATGGAGACAAGGCTGTTACATATTGCTAACGTTCCAAAAGACTCAATGATGCAGCATTTGACTATAACTTACTACCCCATTCAGGGCCACAGCCAGGCAGGAGACACAAAAAATCACTGAAGTGCTTTTTAATGGGAGGAAACCAATTTCTAAAAAAGGATGTACAAAATGCAACAAAGCTGCAGAGGCAAAGCTTGTACACCAAAAAGGAACTGCCAACCTCCATTTTTTTTAAAGAGATAACTATTTACAAACACTCAAAACTCACTTTTAAATTGCCAAACTGTTGAAGAAGGAGCAGTCAGTTGAGAACTCCTTTCACAGCCAAAGCTGAAAATGCAATATTAATTGAGGCCCAAGCAGGGAAGAAATGCACTGAGACCGAGTGTTAACAATTTAAAAAAATTCTTTATTTTTAGGAGTTCCTGAAAGTCCTGCACTTGAAGCTTAAGACCCAAGAGAATGAATCTGTAAGAACTTTGATCTCAGTCATGGTCTTTCACTTTAAAGTGAGTTATGCCATTCTAAATTTTTTTCTGGCAACAAACTGTTTCTGATATGTTGGGCCTGAGATGAAGGTAACCTGCTCCTCCTCTAACTAAAACAGAAAAAAAGGAGAACAAATTCTTCCTTGGCGGGAAGAAGGTCCCTTTTCTGGGACCAGATAAATAGCAATACTATCAAGTTTGGCCCATTTGTGATATAACTATTCAATATAAAGTTTTCTTGATAAAAACCTAAAGTGCATTGTTCTAATGAAATTTCTGTACATGCTCCCACAAAATAGTGACAGTTTACCACCAGGATAGGTATGTATAGACTGTACTTGCAGTTAGAAAAGATATTCTGATTTTTAGGAACATTAGACTTTTTCATTTTTCTTCCTCATGGTGTCCACAAGGTAGAGCTAAGATTTTCAGGTGCCTTACTTGGCACTTATGGAAGAGGGAATAAAATTAGCTCCCGTTTTTCTACAAAACATAATCTCATAATATATTTATATTCCTGAATTTTTCTTTTTATAAAAATGGTGGGTTTTGTTGTATAAAAATACTCAGTTCTTGTGATTATCATAATAAAACAGATATTAACAATGGATTTTTAAACATCACAAACTAAACTTAATTTGACCTCTTAAGCTTCTTAACAAAAAGGCAAAAAACTTTATCCACAAAGTTACACAGCATTCTGGAGAACAGAAATATACCATTTCGTAAGTATCTACTAAGAAGTCCAGAAGCAAGTCAACTAACTAGAAGTAATGATGTAACACAGCTATCTTCCTGAAACATTTATTACACTTATGCAGTACTTCAATAAGTGAAAGGGACATGGATTTTAGTGCTACTTATTACTTCAAGAATAATCACCAAATTATATTATAATTAAGTTTGTAGTAAAAGGTTTTGAAATTTCATCTAGTTAATATGGGTTTCTCAAAGGATGACAACAAACAAGCTGATCTGAACCTATCATGGAAAGAAAACTGATTTCATTAAAAATTCTACAAACATGATGCTTTCATTAATTAAACTTTTTGTGTTTACAATACAAAGAGAGTACTTTTAGTACTATTTGTTGGTTTACAATTTAGGTTAAGCATGTACTTAAAAGATCTTTGTTGAATTAAATCCTTTAACAGTATCTATACTTGTATTTTTGTTTGCAAAAGATTACGGTTTGGTACACATATATAACACATTTGTACATCACTTTTAGTAAATGGCTACGTTAATTATCACTTACCCTTCAGTGTGGCTTTTTTTAATACCTTCATTGCATAAAGCTGTCTAGCATCTGATCCTGAGATTTTTTTGACAAGAAATACCTGTATACAATATATTTAAAAAGTTCTTAAAGGAAATAAATACAAATCACATCAATAAATTTGGTTTCTAATTCTATTAATAGGGACTCAGTTAGAATTTTGAACTATGAAAAAATTGTCACAAATAGCTTCCCCAAATCTAGGACTGACCACTTTCATTTATCTTTGCTTGTTCATGTTTACACAACTTGTGTTCCTAAATACAAATTTCCCAGTTTACCTACCATACTCCCCTTCTCCCTCAAGTTACTTGTATTTAAAATATATATATATATATATATTGGGCCATATTTATCCTGGTTTATCTTAATTGATTTCAGCAGTTACTCTAGAGATGAATTTAGTTGTGTCTGAAAAGTCGAGTTAATAAGCATTTTAAAAAACAATTAAATGAAACAGGAAATTAAACATTCTGACTAGTCTCTTCAGTTAAAAAAAAAAAGGTAAGTATTTCTCTTCAAGCAGTTTCACATTTTACAGGAATTGACAGAAAGGTGACATAATGTAAATGGTTATATTACACTACATATAGTTGGGATGAGAGAAAGAGTTAATTCAGAGAGGAAAAATATAGAATGGTTGCAAGTCAAACAACTGTTTGTAAGTAATTAAAGGCAATAAATATAAATCAGAGTAAAAGGCTTTTAAAAATATACCAGAAAATTGTGAGAAGCCATTTGTGTCAGTCTACCTTGTTATAGTATACTGTGATTGAATGTCACACATATTAATAAAGTACTACCAGATACACCAAGTAAAGTGTGTTTCATTTCCTTTTGCAGTGTAATAGGATTTCTCGAGAAGGATTATGTTTTTAATATTCTTAATCCAGTCAGATATGGAAAGGGATGTACTGATATCCACTGCAGACAAACTCTATGCTTAGTAACAAGTAAAGGCAAACACACAAGCCACTTTACATTTGTGTTTTGGTTCACTTATGAAAAGATGTAGCAGATAGGTCATGGGGCTGAAAAGGATTTTCCGAGTGATAATTTAGTAGTTGCGATTTAACAGTCAGTGTAAATCTGAAAACAGTGGACGCTTCTGTGTGCTTGTGCTAGTGACCTGACAGAAGTATGACACACTGGGCAGTTAGAGGTGGCACAACTGTTATATGAATCAGGTTGTCTTCTTTGGTACAGTAAAATATATATTATAATAATTTTGGGCCCAGCTCTCATTTACACTAAAACAGTCTTTTGACGCCAGTGGATGCAAGAGAAATGCAAATAGGCCTTAGTGTTAATGAGAACCAGGTCTTTGTAGTTATTAATGTCCCAAAATTATGACTTACTACTATTTAAGAATTGCCCAGGCATCAAGGCCTTTTAGAAATGATAAATATCATAACCATGTCCTCTATGAGTTCTTAAAGATAACTGCTAATGGTTCCGAGATTGCTTTCTTTATCCTGGATTTCTCATCTCCACCTCAATTTAGAGATTATTATATAACGACTTGGGTATACCATCTTCATAAAGGAACGGGCTGTGGACAGAAAGTATCTTTGGGGTTTGTACCTTGTGTGATAAAGTCAGGCCGGATGGCTTTCAAACGGTGTGCTGGGGCTGGTATGAGGGCCCAAAAGGGTTAAAAACCCTCTGCCCTGCAGGCAGAAGGGAAAGCACAGCAGGGCAATTAAAGGCACCTGGGCCCAAGGAAGGGTCAGGCCAGGGGTATTTAAACCCCACCTTTCCTAATAGAGAGGGTAGGAACAAATGCAGGGGAAGGTGCCAGAAGGCATGGAGCAGCTGCAGGAGAAGGTTCCCTCCCAGACCAGGAGACAGAGCTCCTCTATAGCCAGGGGAAGGTGAGGTAGCTGGGGGCGCCCTGGCTCGCAAACAGAAAGTAAAGCGCGAGACCCACCTGGGGAGTCTGGCAGTTTGCCACACTTGTTAAGCCAAAAAATTATGTATTCAGATGAGCAGCCACGCTACTGCCAAAGTTGCCAAAAACATTTCTATTTATCCAAATAAATAAACTTTTTCTGTGCTGTTTCTTACTTAAACAAAGGACAGATGACAAAAAATACTTAGAAAGAACAGGTATTGCCTTACTTAGGCATAGATAGGATGTCGTCCTCTCTCCAATGAGTTATGAATTTTATCCAGGACTGGTATAGAGTTGAAGTGTACTAGAGTGTTAATAAATCTTGATTTATGTTTATGCTCAGTGCCTAATCAGGATTCTAATAATAAGGAAGAAATGGAAAGTACCGTTGGCTCACATGATATATTTCAGTCTTCCTTCACTTGACCGTGAGCCTTGCATATCTCCCAAATGCAGTTAAGGTTTTAAAATATTTCTGAGTGGGGAAGTGAATAAGTAAATGAAAAAAGGTTATCTGCATACAGATCTTGTTTGTGATGGTACCCGTTTTAATGCCCACAATATTAAGATTATTGTTGAATAACACTGCAAGTGATTCTATCAAAATTTCAAAGCAGATTGAAAAGAAACAGCTCTGTTTTGTCCAAATTTTGATGGAGGTTGTTTGATACAAACAACCCTGTGGGGTTACTGAATACAGTTGTTATTAATTCAATGACTACAGAACCAAACTCTATTTTCTGCAACCCATAAACAAAACTAGAGCCATTCTACACTGTGAAATACTTTTCCAATACCGATGGCCATTCTAACTACCATCTATTCTTTCTTGCAGATATAACAGTGTTAAAGATATGTGGAATGGATCTATTCAGAATTAATATAACTTGTTCAATATTAATACTGAATATCTTACTACAAAAAAAACTTTTATACTAGACTTGCACAAGGAGAGAATTCAGGAATCTTTTTGAGGTTTACAGAATAGCTAAATTTGGAACAGATTTACCGGTTTCAAATGGGTCTACCAAGTGCTTTGTTAGTAAAGCCCAATTTAGAAAACAGTCTTGACCTGGACTACTGCTTGAATGTAAAAATGTGACTGCTCAAAATATTTCACCCTTATTACTGTCCAATCCTAGGTCTTCTGTCTGCTCTTTTGATTACCCTTCTGCAAAATCTGTGCAACTGACATACCTTTCCAAAAGAACCCTGTCCTAGGACTTTAAGAAGTTCAAACTGTGATGGGTCTGCTTTCTCATGTCCTTCCTTTACATGATGTGTTATTGAAATCTCTTTGATATTGCCTTCTTCCTGGCAAGGAAAACATAAGAAACAAGGTAGTTTAATCTCATACCTTCTGAAATGTTTTGTAAACATCACAAATGTATTCACAAATATCAGAGATACTGAAACTGAACAAATAAGACAATTAATAGTCTAAAATTAAATTCAATTGTGGTGAATTTGGAAAGAAACAGTGATGTTATATAATTCTATAGGCAATTCTAAGTTTATATATGAAGAGTGTAGAAATAATTGAAATCAGGACAATGACCAGAATGTGTTTTTCTGTAAAAGCAAAGGATGTGCAAAATTTCTCCCAAAGTTAACAGACTTAGGAAAAGTAAGTAGCCATCTAGTTTTGAATTGCAGTATGGTACACTGAGAAATTATTATATGAATACAAAGTTAGGTCATTACTGGAGATCACTTTTCAGTGCACAAACAGATACTTTATAGATGCATTTTTTCTCAAAATATACAGCTTTGGTTGCTGCCTGCTGGCACATCACCACAATGTTGATACAACATTATATCCCTCACATAGGATGCCCATATTTCTTCATCTTAGATAAATGTGTTGGGGATTTAACCACTGTGTGTCACCATTTTCCCCTAATCCAAGCTTTTCAATAGGGCCCAACCCTGTGATCCATTTGCAGTCAAAATGGCTGACCCTGAAGCATTGGGTCTTACACGATTCAGAAACTTAATACTAAGCATGGGTTTGGAATTAGAAAGAAGAGAGAGGAGAAAAGGGTCCTCCTCTCAAGGTACTTACACTGAAGGTTTTAAGTCATCTCCTAGAGGGCTTTGCTACTTTTTATTTATTCCTTATTGTCCTCCCCCACCCCTCTAAATGTTACCATACTTATTGTTCCTTTCCTATCTGGATATTCTGTCCTACTCCTTTTGGATTTTTTTTTTTTTGTGCTTTTACATTCTTTCCCATTTTTATTTCTCATTTAATCATTGGCTTCTTGTTCTTTTAAAACTCCCAGTGTTGCCCCTTCTGCTCCAAATGTCCCTCCCCATGGTGGGACTAGCCCAAAAATTCACCTAAAGGGCCACCAAGGATGCTCTGGTCAGGAACATAAAGATTTAAAGACAATCGCCATTCTTCCTGTTGCTCAGAAGTCGCTGCTTATTTTCATGTTAAGATACTGTAAAATATGGTTTTAATTTAACACCACACTGACGATGGCCTTTTTAATACAAGTAATTTTGCTGGAACCATGTTAAAACTTTTTTTTTTATTTATTTTTTTATTTATTTTTTTTACAGTCTTCATTTCTGCCTGGCAGAACAAAGCAGGGTTGACAGGGGTCTGGTTTTCAACCGGAAAGTTCGGTTGAAAAGGGAACCTGGCAGTGTCTAGTCAGCACTGGTGACCGGACACTAAGAAGTCCAGTTGCCTGAAGTAACACACCTCCGCTACAGGGGAGGTGGGAAGAGTAGCAGGAGGAGCTGCTCTCTGCTCAGCAGAACTACTGATGCCTGACAAGTCATGGAGAGAAATGGTTGGCTGGCTACCAGACCCTGCTCCAGCCTCTCCAGTGGAGAGATAAGTACTGGTACCCAGAAGGGGATCCTGTCTGCCCCTTCCTCCAGCACTACTTCTGACAAAGTTCTGTACATTTAAGTGCATGAACTATGGCTGAAAATGACCTATTACATGTGAATGTTCGAGCACAACAGATTTAGAAATGCACCGAAACTTCCATTTCCCACCTGTGTGTTCAGACACCCTTTCTTCTTTGAAAAATCTCTCCTCATTGAAAAGATTCAGTCTTCAGTGAGTAAAATTAATTCTGACTATTTACAATTTACTACTTCTAGTCATGCATGAGCATGTGGATGAGCATACACTGTGTCCATGGATCTTTTTCAAATTTACATATAGTATCATTTATCATATAAAGTACTTGCCTTAATGTACAAGTTGTTGGGTTTTTTTTTTTTTTTTTTGGAAATAGGAAAACAGAAATAAGAGTGGATGTTGATTTCCGTTGCAAAATGGCTAAGAATGCATATTGGGCATTCCTCGTTCATCAGAATCTATCCATAAGCAGGTGTTTTTGGAGGGAGAAATATTTGTTTTAATGTTGTCACCATCCACTCTGCCTATTGTTGAGAGCATGACAGAAACACTCTGATACCTTGCATTTGTTGCAACTGCTATTCACAAGTGAACCTATGTATTTTACCCCTTTAAATTAAGTATGTGATCAGGAGGATTATGTGCTTTTTAATCTTTCCACTGTAGTTTTACAGAATCCCATGTGAGGGAATACCACATCACAGAATAACTGGCTGAATATACAGTCACTGTAAACATTTTATTCTGTTCCTGCTCAACTCTTTTGCCAACAAGCTCTATGGTGAAACTGGGCCTCCACAAACTACATTATCTGCTCAGCTCAAGGGACTGGCCAGTACCATTCTAGAAAACACAAGTAAGAAATAAGATAAACAAGAAAACAAAGGAATATTACTATCAAAAAAGAAACTTTATTTTAGAATTTTCTACACACAGTAACTGTGATGTAACTAGCTTTCATACCCATGGTTAGAGCCCTGTGCGGATGAACAAATGTGGATCCATGCTCAATTCACATCTGCCCCAATCTACTTACCTCCAACCACCATCTGCAGTCCAGGTCATCAGCACACACAGCTCTGGGGCTCCCAATCAGCTGGTTGGAGACCAGCCCCACTGTTCAGGGGCCAACCTCTACAGACAACTGCCCAGCAGCTGATCGACCACCCACAGAGGAACCCCCCAGAACAGCTGATTTGAGGCCACAGGGGAGCCCCCGCTCATCAGCAGGGCTCCTCTGTGGGCTGCTGATCAGCTGTTCTGCAGGACTCCCCTGTGGGCAGCCCATTTAGCTGTTCCGCAGGACCCCGCTGCGGTACAGCTGATCAGCAGCCAGTCCCCACCCCCATCTCAAAGGTGGGGAAGCAGGCTCAAAGCTATGAGCCACAGTCAGCTACTTCCCTGCCTTTGAGAGCCACATCCGATCCACCATTTGCAAAAAAAAAGATCTGCGAATATCCACATCATCCGCAGATATAAAACATATCCTCGGATTTACAGGGCTCTACCCAGGGCTGTCCTGGATACCCTGTTCTTCTCAGAGGTTACCATTTGCCCAAAACTTTTCTTAAGTTCTTCATATAACTATGCATAACCTAACTTTGCCCCCTGTGCACCCATTCTGCATGCTGAATGAGGCATGAATACCCTGGGGAAAATATTTAAAGACTGTATCATAATGCAGATGTACAAGGAGGCAGAACTCAGGTTGCTCACGCTGCTTCAAATATGCTATTTCCTAACTTCTGAATGCTTGACTTTGCAGCTTCAATAACATTCGTTAAATGTAGTTTTTTAAATAAGAGCTTCTTACTTGGGGGTGTGCATTTGTGTATGTGTTTTTTAAAGAAACCCACAAACTATATTATGTGCAACTGTAATAAACTCCACCCACTGCTATCACCATCAGTGAATGGTTGTCAACACTGACTGCAGCACAGATTTCAACTATTTGAATGATAGGATTAATTACAGTCATTGGCAGCTGTTATCCTAGAAGGGACAGGAGGGGAGAAGGGAAATGAGCCATTGAGACCAATTGCTGGGTATGGCCAGGTTTTCTCTCTCTCTTTTCTTTGGGAGTCGGAGGAACTCTACCTCACACAATACTCCTAGAGCAGGGGTTCTCAATCTATTTTTGCTAGGATCCCCTTTGAAAGATTTCAGGCTGTGACGACTCCTCCCCAAAGACTGATGATCCCCCCCCCATGCCATGCCACCCTTACCAAGATGGGTGGTGGCTGACAGCTAATGACCCCCCACCCCCATAATAACCTTGCGACCCCCGAAGGGTGACAACCCCAGGTTTGAGAACCTTTGCCCTAGAGGATAGAAGGGGGTGGAAAAACCCACTAGGCCAGGTTCTAGGTCTAGTATGTAACTCTCCCTCAACTTCCTCCACTCCCACTACAGCTGCTCTGGCTGCTCCCAGTGTTTCTAGCATCATGTCTTCTGCAGCAATAGTGGTATAGGCCCAGGCTTAGAATATTCAGTCAGTCATTTTTGGCACAATTTTCCTGGAGTCTTGCAAATAAGAGAAGAAAAAGGAGATTTTCAACAGTTTATATTTCAGCAAAGCCTCACTGTAATGTCACAAGACAAAGAATAGGCACTGCCCTAGCCCCACTGCTTTTCTCCCTTTCGAACTCAAAAGACCTGCTGCAAACAATGGATGCATTCAAGCTTTCATAAACAAGGTAATAATTTTTTTTTTTGTAATGGTGTTAGGATACCTAAAATACAGCACTGCTACCAGGCCCCCATACTGTGGGATTCAGAGTTACTAAATAAAGTTTACAAGGAAACAAAATGTATTGTGACACAATATTGATTTCTTTAACAGTATTATAGTATGATGGTTAAGGCTTATCTACATTGCGAAATTATATCAGAATAAGATAGGGTGTGAATTTAAAGCACTAAAGCTTTTATGGAACATTCTGGAACAAGAATGCTTCTTTGCAATTTAGCTTACTCTTCTTCCAGAATCATAACTTTAGACTGTAAACTCCTCAGGGCAGCAACTACATATCTGTTCACATTTTGCACAGTATCAAATATGCTACTGATGCTTAAACAAGAACAGTGACAAAGGAAGAATCAGCTAACAAAGAATGAAACACCTGGTATACTGGAAGCTCATTTTGTTCAAGAGAAGAAACATTTTTATTTTCCTGCTTATTGATTCAGAAGAGCTAATTAATTGACTAGGGTACTTTTATATATATATATATGATTACTATGCTAAATTCACCAATAGAAAAGTGACTTTTTTCTTTTGAGGAATTGGTCACAAACTGGGCAAAAACACACCAGAAGGAGGTAGGGAAATACTAGCTATGGCTTTTAGGCTATAAGAGAAATACCTTATTCAGCTATACTGCTGGAAATATTCCAAATTTTGTGTGCAGCTAGTTGTGTTTCTATTCTAGAATTAGACTATATGCTTCTTTACATATATTTTGTTCTTATTTTACATTCTAGGCCAAATAAACGCTGCTTTAAGATAGTTGGACTTACATGTGTATACTGCAATTTTGGGGACACCTGTTGGGTCACCCAATAAGGGAGGAAGTGACTTGAGACCTTTAGGAGATGGAACAGGAGAGAAACTGTCTGAGCACTTCTCATATTGCTGAAAAAAAATCCCAGAGAAGCAGCAGCAGCAGCAGCAAGGTTTGGTATTACATATACATTATTCATTGGGTATCTGCATTTACAATAAAAGGTCAGAGAAAGTATTTGTTTTGAGTAGCTTGTGCAGACTCACAGGCTCTTCCTAATTCTCATTTTTAAATTATAAGCTTTCTTCAAAATAACAGCTTTTATGCACTTTCCAAAGTCATCCATAATTAGACTACAATTTTTCAAATCATTTATAAAAATCTTGTTCACTAGTACTTTTTGTACATTATTTCAATAAATCCATTTAAAATACTCTATAATGAGCTGTAACTATGGTAGTTATGCAGTTGTATTGTTTGAACATTCTGAATTTACAAACCACCACATATGAACTCCTACTACAAAACTATCAGTCATGCCACCTATGATGTAGTTTACAGTAAAGAATTTAGTAAGAAGTTACAAACTCGGTGTCAATGTATTAATGATTTCCTTACAGCTAATATACAATATTTCTGTATATGAAATACACGATTAATCTGTATACGATAACTTGCACAGATAAAATTAATTAGAAAATTCATTTATCAAATTTAACTAAATTTTCCATCATCAGAAGAATAGCTCCACCTAGATCCTGAGATAAACAAGCAGGGAATCTTTGTTAGCTAACGAATCAAATTAAAGCCACCAATTCTAATCAGGACCAGTTTGCTTTGGAACAATGAAGTCAAGTGGGATACACAACTTATTTCGCCAAGTTGAGATTTTAAGGGATATTTGCGACAGATGTTGATCCACAACACATCTTTCTATGGATTCCTTATAAACAGGATCTATGGAGAACAATTTTATAAATTACTGATTCTTAATAAATTACTGGTTCTTAATGTAACAGACTAATAAGGAATTGGTTTTGTTTAAAAGTAATTTGGTTTTACGAGAAGTTTTGCTACTGAAAATGTTTTAATATGCCTGAATTCAGAGTCTTCCTAGAGGAACTCAGACACATTCCTTCAGAATTTTTTAATAATTTAGACAGTAATCATTTTGTCATAGGACAGAAACTTATTCAGTACATGCATTCTATTTCAGATATTAATGTTCTTGGAAAGAACAAATAAAACTATAGAAAATGCACTAGAGTCCATCCTGCTTTATTATAACATTCAAAATATCACTCCAGTAAGCAAGATACACAGTTGGCCTTGAGAAGCAACAATTTTAATATAATCCCTACCCTTCATACAATGTTAGACATTCCATCTGACTTATTTTGACAATCACTTGTGCACGCAAACAAGTGGTAACAGTATTCCTCAGGCTTTACCAAAATAAGCATTTTTAAAAAAAGATATCTTGACAAGTTTATAAAAACTCAATCATGAAAATTTTACATAAATTCTGGTCAGGGCGGAAAGGAAGGAAAAAAGAGTTCATAAGCATGACGACATTCAACATTTCACATTAGCAAGAATAACCATTAACCACACCCCAGTCCTGCCTCCAGCCTAATTTTTGGATCTTAAAGAATATTTTTATATTTTATTTACCTACTTTTAATTCTTGGTTTGGGACTTGTAGCACGACAATAAATTTAGAATTTCTTTTCCTTTAATATCTTAAATGAATATAGAAAGTAGCTGGTGGCTTAACCTTAATTACTGTTTGATGCTTGCTTATATACTTTCCCCCTGAACTATGAACTACTGTAGCAATAAGTACTACAACAAGAGAAATTTGAGTAACATTTCTATTCTCTCGGTTAGGCAAATCATTACAGATTGCAGAACACAGAATAAGTTTACCAATCAATAAAATTATAATTGTGTATATGTTGATGAGAAAAATCGATATAATTTGGTATTAATATTAGAATGTGTGTGTAAAAATATTTTATTAAAGTTTAAATAGCTGCTAAAATAACTGATTTTCTCCATTCTCTACAGATTAACCTAACAAACTCTAGTCAATTGCTCATTGGCAAGAAAAAAAGGCTCCTG
This sequence comes from Mesoclemmys tuberculata, assembly GCA_007922155.1. Taxonomy (NCBI): domain Eukaryota; kingdom Metazoa; phylum Chordata; order Testudines; family Chelidae; genus Mesoclemmys; species Mesoclemmys tuberculata. The sequence continues at coordinate 53,844,994 of ML675610.1, read as the reverse complement.
AAGATTTTCTGATGAGTCTTTCAACAGCCCTTCTGCTGACATTCTGCACTACTGTTTTGAACTAACCCTTTATGAATAAATCAGGATGAACAATGTATATTCATAACACAAGATGTTTAATAACATCATAGTGGGGTGTAGGCATCATTAATCAGAGACTAAGACTTTACTTTTACTGTACTGCATGTTTTATTACAGCTTTGTAAAAGGATGAACTGAAAATAGAATTAGATGGGTTTTTTGGCCCTCTTCCATCCTACATATCCTCTGTAAAAGCTTGCCATTTTATCCGAAGCCGCTTTTCAAGAGTTCTGTAAAGCTTTAAGTTTATACATTAACTGCTGCATGCATTTCTAATAGGAATATATATAATATATATATTTATTTATCTATGATTATATAACTGTCTTATAAATATTAGCCTCTCTCTTGGTTAAAGTAACTTATTTGACTTGGTGACACAGATTCTTAGTAGGACCAAAGCAAAAAAAGTACACACTGAATTTTTAAAAAAATATTCCATATTAGAATTCTAATTAGAATGATGGTGCAAGAAAATATTTCATAGAAACATCAGTCGATTTGTTAAAAATCTGTAATTTAACAACCACCTGATATCTGGCAAGTCAAAACACAGGAGATGTACCTTTATAAAAAAAAAAAAAAAGAAAGATGTTTTTCTAATTATTCAGGATCAATTCACTATAATTAAGCAAGCTACTTTTTCTAAGAAGCAAGATGTCAAAACTATCAACAAGCTTGTAATTAATTTAGCACAAAAGTGATTACTAATCTTTTGCAACTGTTTTTCTTTGAGGTGTTGCATGTTTCCCTTCCACTCTTGGTCTGTGTGCACCCCGTGCACAGTTGCCGAAAATGTTTCCCTTAGTGATACCTGTCAGGGTGGCTTGAGCACTCCCTACTGCTGTGCGTCACTAGCATCAGTATAAAGGGCCCATCTTATTCCTAGCTCCCTCAGTTCCTTCTTTCCGGAAGCTCTGAAGTAGAGGGATAGGAGGGCGGGTCATGTGCAATACATCTCAGAGAGCAATTATGAAAGGTTAGTAACCGTTTTTTCTTCGAATGATTGCACACGTGTATTCCACTCTTGGCGACTCTCAAGCAGTAAAAGAGGGAGGGATCAGAGTTCATGAACACATGGACAGTAAAATAGCTCGACCAAATTTGGCATCATCTCTAGAGTACTGGATAATGATGTAATGGGAGGAGAAAGTGTGTACCGATGACCAGGTTGCTGCTCTACAAGTGTCCTGGATAGGGATCTGAGCTAGTAATACGTTTGAGGATACTTGTGACCTTGTGGAGTCAGCAGTCAGTTCGACTTGTAGTGAAATGTCTGCCAGATCGTAACAAAAGCAGATACAGGAAATTATCCAAGACAAAATTCTTTGTGAGGAGATTGGAAGACCGTTCGCTTCTCTCCGCTATAGCCATAAACACTCTGATGGACCACCAAAAAGGTTGGGTTGGGTTGGGTTCTAAGTAGAATAAGAGAGCTGGTCAAACTTCCAGTGTGTGTAGCCGTTACTCAACCCTAATTGCATGTGGTTTTGGGTTGAAAACAGGTAAGTAAATTGACTGATTGTTATGAAAATTTGAAACTACTTTAGAGACACAACACAGGTGAGGGTGGAAGTAAACCTTATCTTTAAAAAGGACTGTATACAGTGGCTCGGATGTGAAGGTATGCAGTTCAGAGACCCTTCTGGTAGAAGTGATAGCAGTTAGGAAAACCACCTTCCAGGAAAGACACAGCAAGGAGCACATTGCTAAAGGCTCAAATGATGGTCTCATAAAAGCTTGGTTAAGACTAAGTTCAGGTACCCAGAGTGAATGGGCTCCCTTAATTGAGCGTACAACCTTTCCAGGTATGGCAAAGCACTCCCTCACTCTTGCTGGGCTAGGGCTGTCTCCCCTGGCAAGACAGCCTGAGGTAAATCTGTCCCACGCTGGAGGAGTCTTTTGCCTCTCCCCTTAGTGTTGCTCTCCTAGAGTGTTTGAGATAGGCCCTGGTTTAGGCCTGAGGAAGGTCCCTCTGACCACTGGGGAGGGATGCGCTGGACAGTCTATAACACCCACAGCCTGGGGAAGTACCTTTTCTCAGGCTCCTTCAGGGGGGTGTAGATGTGGTGGTGTTGCCCTGGGGGTGCCAGAGCTGTATCCAACCCTCCCCCAAGCTAGTGCCTGGGCTTTTTCCTTTGCTGTTCCCCTTCTGGGGAAAATCGCTATCTCCTCTCTTGGGGAAGTCTCTCCTCCTCCTCCTCCTCCTCCTGCTGCTGCTGCTGGCCCGCCTTCTGGCAGCTTTGTTGCTCTCTCCCCCCAGTCTCTAGCAGAGGAGGGGTTTTAACAGGTCTGGAGTAGCCTTTGATTAGGCTCAGGTGCTTCTAATTGCACTGCAGTAACCTCCCTCCTGCCTGCAGGGAAAAGGGCCTTTAACATTCTAGGGTTGACACAACTGCCTCTAAGTACCCTTTTGTAGCCATTTTACCACACAGACCTTTAAGGAATCTGATTGTCATGTCATTAGAAAAAAATTAAATTTATCTACACAAGGGTGGAAAGCTGATATTACTGCCTAGTGAACCTTGATAGAGGAAATATCTAAATTCTGTTGCTTTAGATGCAGCAGACAGTTGAGTATGTGTTGAATATAGATGAATGCATCAGTTAGACTCTAGCTTGACAAGGCCAGATAGAAAACAGCTTCCATTTTGATGGATAGGTGGCGCTGATGAAGAGCTTTTTATTACTTTGTAAAACCTGGCAAACTTCCTCTGAGTAAACCTGTTTTCTGGGATTTAGCCATGGAGTTTCCAGGCCATTAGATGAAGGCATTGCAGGTTTGTGAGGAGCAGCTGACTGTGGTTTTGGAAGATTAAATCCAGATACAGCAGGAATGAAATTAGAGATGTCACTGAGAAGTCCAGTACAGCAGAGAACTAGCATTGGTGGGGCCATGTTGGGGCTATTAATATAGCCCTGGCATGGTTGGCATTTGATTTTTAGCAGCACTCTGCATAGGAGTAGGATTGGGGGCAAAAAGTAGTAAAGCTTTTCTGCCCAGGATAGCAGGAAGGCACCTGTGAGGAGCCCAGACCATGGTATTCAAAGGAGCAGAACTGGTGACATTTTCTATTTGATCTGTTTAAAAATAGGTCTATTTGGGAGTCCCCCACTGGTGGAAAATGCATCTGGCTACCTCCAGGTTAAGACACTACTCGTGATGACTCAAAAATGACTCAGGTAGTCTGCTAGCTTGTTCTGAACCCATGGTAGGTGAGAGGTCTCAAGGTTGATTGAATGGGCTATGCAAAATTCCCACAGATGAACTGCTTCCTAACAAAGGAGGAATGAGTGAGCTCCTCCCTGTCTACTAAGGTAAAACATAGCTGCAGTATTGTCTGTAAGAACAAACAGGTTTCTCCCTGATTTGAGGAAAGAAAGCCTGACAGGCAAAATGAATCATTCTAAGTTCTCTGACATTGATATGAAGAAAAAGTTCCCTCAAAGAACCAAAAACCCTGAGTTCAGAGGGATGAGCTCCCTACTTAAAAGCCAAGAGTCACTTGGATGGTTGAGAGTGGACGAAAGGGACACTACAGAAACATTGAGGGTTCAAACACCAATTCAGGGAAATGAGAACTCACACCGGAACTACGAGCAGAGTCCAGCTGAAGAGGGCTTGGCAAGTACCCTGAGGGCAGCTATGGCTGGAGGGGTCTGAGGTGCAGTCTCATGTTGTACTACATATGTGTATGAACCCATAGGCCCTAGGATCCTCATACGGTTTTGGGCTGTTGGGACTGGATGACACTTGAGGTTTGTCACTAGAGACAGTGGATAGATTGGAATCTTGACTCTGGGAATGACGCTCTGGCCTGGGTAGAGTCCAACATCCTCCCTATAAACTCTATCCTCATATTGGCCAAACTGTAGACTTGTCTCCATTGATCTGTAGGCCTAGGATCTTGAATGTTGACTGAGTTGAACTCTGGATATAACTTGACCTTTGGACTGACCCCTGATTAGCCAGTCACCCAGCTAAATTTAGACCTGCACTCTTGGACTCCTCAGGAATGCTGCTACCACAGCTATACATTTTATGAACACTCAAGGAGATGCAGGAAGGCCAAATGAAAGCACCAGGAACTGGTAATGTGAGGCTTCGCTATGAACCTGAGGAACTTTCTGTGCCTTTGGTATATTGACATATGAAAGTGGGTCTCCCTTAAATCAGAGGTGGTGGACCCATCTTCAGTGTCCAGTGAAGGAATGATAGATGTCAGGTTGACCATGCAGAACTATCTTTTTGAGATAGTTGTTGAGCTGATGGAGGTCTAGGATAGGCCCGAGACCTCCCTTTGCTTTTGGGATTAGGAAATAACGTGAATAGAAAAACCCTTCCATCTTAAATTCTGTAAACCTCCGCTTTGGTGCCCAACTGAAGGAGAGATTGAACCTCCTGGACCAGAAGCTCTTCGTGAGATGGACCCCTGAAAAGGAGAACGTATCTCACTTCTACAGTGCTCAACATCCAACGTTCCATAGTAATAATGGACCAAGCTCTGAGGAAAAGGAAAAAGCTGTTTGCAAACAAAGGAAAAACAGGGTCTGGCCTTCTGGGAACTGGCACAGCATCCTCAAGCATCCCATGAAAATGCCTGCTTAGAACTCACTTTATTCTAAGTGGGGCAGGCACTGATGCAGAGATAGGAGGACGAAGCCTGTACCTACAACCTCTACTCTTTTTCCTCTGCAGGTCCTGTCAGGTAGCTGGAACACAATACTAGATGGGCTGCTGAGACATGAAGTGCATCCTGAAGGGGGCTGGAGTAAACAACCCTGGAGGCCTTTAACCCATGGAGCTTAGCATCAGTCTGCTCTGAAAAAAGTGAGGATCCCTTAAAAGGCAGTTCCTGTACCAACTGTTGGACCTCCTGCAGAAGTCCAGAGGAATGCAATCATGAGCTACTATGCATGGCCACTGCCAAGCCATGGACCTGGCAGATGAGTCAGCTACATCCAAGGCTGGTTGCAGTGAGGCCCTAGCCACTGATTTTCCCTCATCCAGTAGTGATCAGAACTCCTGTCTAGCATCTTCTGGCAGCATTTCTTTAAACTTTGGCATTGAATCCCAAACCTTAAAGAAATTCCTGCCCAAAAATGCATGCTGGTTTGTAATCCTGAGTTTCAACCCCCCATTAGAATAAACTTTCCTACCAAATATGTCCAACTTTGAGTGTTTTGATTTTGGAAGTGTACCCTGCTGTGCCTATCTTTCAGCTGCCAAGAAGAGGGAAACTACCAGGGACCCCAGGAATACCTAATCTTGGGTGGGTACATAATACTTGCATTCACCCCTTTTTGAAGTGGGGGGAAGGGACGTAGAGGTCTGCCACAGCCTCTAACCTGGATTCATAATGGTCCCACTAAGAGGCAGGACCACTCTCGAAGGACCTGCAGTGGCTAAAATATCAACTAGGCAGTGAGAAGATTCTTTTCCCTCCACTTGTATGCCCAGACTTAAGGTCACCCTCTTTAACAATTATTGGTACACCTTGGACATGCCTCCTCCTGATACTGCCTCATCAGGGATGTGGATGCTCTTCCTCCATTTTTTGATGCGCCAGGGTGTGCTGAACCAGCTCTTGATGTCTGGTACTGGTCAGTACTGAAGTCAAGAATGGGTGCTGCCTAGTGGGTATTTGCTGCATGCCTTTCCGAGGCCACTGAATAGAAGTGCCTGGAATATGATTTTAAAATGGTGGGAAAACCACACAGATTCCAAAAACATCAACTGACAGGCATAGGCCCCCAATGATCTGCTGGCCAACTATTTGATGGTACTACTGTGACATGATCCATGGAAGAGTGGAAACAGTGGGAAGATGCATAATGAGTGCAGCTCCAAGGATGGGAAACATTGGACACAACCTCCAATTAGGAAAAGGATGACTATCATGCCACTGACCAGGGAGTCACAGTTCCAGATAGTACTAGTGATCAGTGCCAAGCTGGAGAGTCCAGCAGAAAAGTGAGCACCACGGGTTTTCCCTTGGACAGTACTGAAGGGCCAGCCATCAGGTGTACATGAGGCTGGCACAGTACCAAGCACTATAGCGATTTTGTTGGTTGTCCTGTGCCTACTGGCACTGACAGCAACTCTTGTACTGCTGGCAATACCAGCACCAACAGGATCAGGAGGTCCCTGGCAGCCGCAAACACTTTCGGTGTGGTCAGTACCAAAACAATATTGGTATAGTGCAGTGCCATGGGAGGAGTGCCTTCTGGCTCCAGACTCAGCAAAACCTGCCTAGGCATGGAATCAATGATGCTGGCTACTACAGTAGCCAAGCAGAGGAGTGGTTAGACTTAGACCACACTCTACTTTTAACCTCATGCCTAGCAGAGTTCAGTGCCGGGGATCTTGCCGTTTCGGCAGTCTGCCTCTTATGCCTTTTTTTAGGCACAGGGAATGATGAATGGTGCTGGAACTCAGGAATGGTAGGAAGCGCACTCCTTACTGACATTGATGCACTTGGTGATGAGTTTGACTAACCTAGCTCAGATGGAGGTCTTGAGGCCACCTTCATGAGTAGAAACTTTAGCCTGACTTCACAACCTTTCCTTGTGCAAGGCTTAAAGTCCCTGCAAATTTGGCAATGCTCTGATATGAGCTTCCCGAAGGCACTTTAAGCAACTTGAGTGGGAGTTGCTCACAGGCATAACCTTATTGCAGGAAACAGGGCTTGAAGCCAGGAGACCGACACAGCCCTTGGAACTGAATGAAACCATCAAACAGGGTAAAACCTAACTCAAAACTAATACTTTTATAAACACTCAAATATTTACAATAAAATACAAGAGAATGCTGCACTGCAAATACTTGTAAAAGCAAAAACTATCACAGGTGCTAAGAAGGAACTAAGGGGGTCTTGGATTTGGCCAAGTTCTTTATATCAACAAAAGTGGCACAGAGCAACAGAGGGCGCTTGGACCATCCCGAGTTGTACCACCAAGAGAGAAGTTTCTGGTGACTGTGTGCAGGGCACATGCACATCAAGAGTGGAATGCAGATATGCATTTACTCAAAGAAGAACTTGGACAAATTTTCAATTAAGGAAGTTTATTCTAATTCCTAATGAGTTTAGAAACACTTTTTTGAAGACTATTAGGAGATTTATACATTATACTAGGTTTTCCTAGATGGAAAGTGTTTTCTAAAAAAGTTATTACTTCTTTGTCCTGGCCACACAGGAAGACAAGATGCAAAGGGTATGGTCCAATAAGACTACAACTTTATTCGCTTAACACATATGGTGAAACCTGGCAATAAGCTGCACAGTGCAAGTCATCATTCTTTTCTTCAACTGTTTCCACCTGTCAGCCATCACCCTTCTCAACCTGGTCCTAGCTAACTCACCTACGATGGTTAAGGGGGATTGGAAAAGGCAGGAGGAGTTGCCTCCTTGCTATATCAGACATTAGGAGCCCTAACTTTTTTTTTTTTTTTAATTCAAATTGATTTCCAACTCTTGTTTATCAGGGAACCTTATCTCCTCTGTAATAAGTATCTGTACTGCCACCTACCAAGGTGCAGCATCTCTGACCTACTGAGGAAAGCAAAAAAACCCACCCTGCCTCAACCAATCTGGCAGTGAGGGAAGAATTCCTTCCCTTCCCTAAAGAAAAAAAGGCAACCAGCACAAGCACACAGATCATCATAAAACTCAATCTTCCTCTGATTCCAGGGGTGGGCACTGATGATTGGTGATTCAGAGATCCTTCCAGTACACTCAGGATATAAATACCCACCCATTTCTCCAGTGCGCATCATGGGCCAGCACCCCTATTTGGGGCCAGACATCTTTTTTGTTCCCTCCTTTGCTCTGCTCATGTAAGTCTGTCCTCCATATCCCTCCTTTGTAACCAAACACAGTAGGAAGCTATCAGATTCAGTTGTAATGAGCACATTTGTGATATTGAACTTAAACTTCCAGAAAACTACAGAAAAATCTGTAGAGAAGTTCATTTCTCCCTTAACTCCATTAGGAACAATATTTTTCCTGTCTTTTCCTCTGAATCTGAAAACTTTCTGTTAGAACAAGCCTACATTTGCCTGGGGTCGGGGTGGGGGCTAGTGACCTAAAGCCACGTGTGAGAACAAAAGAATAATTATATTACTCCTCTGTGCTTTGTGAAAGGGTAGACTAAGGCTCACATATGCCTTAGGCATCTTTTCATAGGATGCTCAAGACTTCACCACCCAACAGTTGATTCTCTCAGAGTAGGCTGTAACAATACTTGGCGGATCTCCATCTGATGTTTATAGGTGTCCATGATGCATGCTTTTATCCACCTTACTACAGAAGGCCAATGCTTTCTGTTTTCACTCATGGCTGATCTAAAACAAAAAAAAAGTGGATTTTTTTGAATATTCTGTCTGTTGAAAGGAGATCTTAATTGCTTGCCTAACAGCCAGGCTGTGGGATTCCCTCTTTCTTTGGGTATTTGGATTAGGACAGACGAGTAGAACCACAGTAAAACCTGCCTTAGCGACCACCTGTCACAAGTAACTACTTGCAGAGGCCATGGAACTCACACTCCACCCCCCTGCCCATAATTTAACTGTGAAGAGCGACTACCTGTCATCTGCAACTAGTGACCACATTTTTTCCACTCTCTTCAGAGTTGGGTGCCCGGTGAGCAGCTGCCGTTCTCTGCTCTGCCTTCAGAGCGAGGTGACCGGAGAGTGGCAGACGCTGGCTGGGCACCCAGCTCTGAAGACAGCGCCACTGCCAGCACCCATGCAGAAGTAAGGATAGCAATATCATAGGATAACTTTGAAGAGAGACCACCTCTTACAAGCAACTACTTTTGCTAACTCCCATGAGTGGCTGCTCTTGGCAGGCTTTATTGTACTACTTGTAATCTCTGGAAGATTGTTTTAACTTGGGGATGAAAGTCTGATCTGTTCAGTCACTTTATTTTTATGACAGCCACAGATGTAGGTCCAATGACAATCCTTACTGCTTAAACTCAGTGTTGGGAAAATGTGAATTACTGGTGCAGAGTCATAAGGAATCAAGTGATGCAGTAATGGGCAGAGATTTGCATAAGGTTCTTATGGGTCATGATGTTTCTGCTGGCTGACACCTGTCTCTTCACTGAGCTAGGCTTGAGACCCATTGGCAGACAATCCTGCAATAACTCCAATGATTCTTCCATTTTGACTTCTTTCACCAATCATCTCTCCGAACACGAGACCTGACTTTTGTCAAAGTTACTCCATGTATGCGGAGAGCTTCCCTTATGTTACCCAAGGGCTCAACGAGTAGTGATCAATGGCTCCATGTCTAGTTGGCAGCCGGTCACAAGTGGAGTGCCCCAGGGGTTGGTCCTGGGGCCGATTTTGTTCAACATCTTCATTAATGTTATGGAAGAGGGGATAGATTGCACCCTCAGCAAGTTTGCAGATGACACTAAGCTAGGGGGAGTGGTAGATACCCTGGAAGGGAGGGATAGGATACAGAAGGACCTAAACAAATTGGAGGATTGGGCCAAAAGACATCTGATGAGGTTCAACAAGGACAAGTGCAGAGTCCTGCACTTAGGACGGAAGAATCCCATGCACAGCTACAGACTGGAGACCGACGAGCTAGGCAGCTGTTCTGTAGAAAAGGATCTGGGGGTTACAGTGGATAAGAAGCTGGATATGAGTCAGCAGTGTGCTCTGCTTGCCAAGAAGGCTAATGGCATATTGGGCTGCATTAGTAAGAGCATTGCCAGAAGATTGCGGGAAGTGATTATTCCCCTCTATTCGGCATTGGCGAGGCCGCATTTGGAGTATTGTGTCCAGTTTTGGGCCCCCCCACTACAAAAAGGATGTGGACAAGTTGGAGAGTCTCCAGCAGAGGGCAACAAAAATGATAAGGGGCTGGAGCACAAGACATGAGAAGAGGCTGAAAGAACTAGGCCTGTTTAGTCTGCAGAAGAGAAGTATGAGGGGGGATTTGATAGCAGCCTTTAACTACCTGAAAGGGGGTTGCAGGGAGGATGGAGCTAGGCTGTTTTCAGTGGTGGCAGATGACAGAACAAGGAGCAATCGTCTCAAGTTGCAGTGGGGGAGGTCTAGGTTGGACATTAGGAAAAAGATTTTCACTAGGAGAGTGGTGAAGCATTGGAATGGGTTACCAGAGAGGTGGTGGCATCTCCATCTTTAGAGGTTTTTAAGCTGAGGCTTGCCAAAACCCTCGCTGGGATGATTTAGCAAGGATAGTCCTGCTGTGGGCAGGGGGTTGGACTAGATGACCTCCTGATGTCCCTTCCAACTCTAATATTCTATGAAGTCCCTAACACCCTCTCAGAGGAACCCAGGGATCTCAGTTCGCACCTCCATGCTATTTGGCTTTTAATAGTTCTGGATTCAGGTAAAGGATCAGGCCCTGGCTCAAAAATCTCTTTCCAGTCTTGCTGCCTGAGGATTTCCATCTGCAGTGTGACCACTACCTGCCACAGAGAATCAAGGTCAGAATCAAACCTGTGAATCATGGCCTGTGGGGCTAGCAAGGGCAAATAGAATTACTGGGGTGTTTCCTAATTACCCTCATCTTACAGTGTTATACTGCTGCCCATCCCAGAATGTAAATGTCTTCCACAATAAAATCTACATTCTGGTACTCCTCCCTTGTCAGGGTCAAAACTTTGCCTACGATGTTTTTTGTTTCTTTTGGGCTTTTTTTGTGGCCACTTTAGCCTTTTGACTGCAGCACCACATTTTGGGAAGGTGCTAAGGAATGTGGAATATGGTTGATTTGACTCAGGTCTGCATGCCGCTGCGTGAACCCCAGAGCTCAGGTTCGAGCCAGGACTAGAAAATTCTTAACATAGGGTTAGCAATCAGTGTAGATACTGAAGCCCTGGGATCTCTAACCTGTGCTCAGCTGCCACAAGTCCCACTAATTCCAGGTTTACACTGTAGTACAGATGTACCCTGTGTAGTTCATCTCTGAAAGGAGTGTTTAATTTTTGTTGAACTGATCTAAAGGAAGAAATTTCTTTCCCTTCTCTTCAAACTGTGCTACTACTTCTATATTCATGTGTGAGGCCTTTATCTCTTTAGTATCTTGAAGAGATCATAAGATGTTTTGGTTGCAAGTCCCCCTTCCATACAGCAAGCCAAAAGCGTATATCTGCAGCCACATTAGGGGCAATAGATTGTGCTGCATAAATGAGAGTATCCAGAGAAATATCTGCTATGAAAAAAGAGACTGCCAGAGAAATCTTGTTCATAGTTCATCTTGTTTCAAACTGCCTCAGTAAATCTGCCCATGACAAAACTGTTGTCTAAGCAGGAGAGAGCATCAGAGGACCTTTCAGTCTGAGGCATAAGCCTCAAAAATCCTTTCTAAAGATTATTCAAATGTCTGTTCTTTTGGTAAAAAAAAATTTCAGAAAGAATCAGTGCATCTTTGATGCAGAAGCATGGCCATCTTTGGCAGGGTGATACGATTCTTTTGGTTTCAATAATGGAATAGAACCTTTGGATCTGTATACTGAGAAATTTGAGTTTGCTTGGAAACCCTCATGCAGACCTAATCACATCTTTAAGATGGTAAGAGAACAGAATTTGATGTTGAGTTGCGAAATACTTCCAAGAGGCTTTTTTAGACTTTTCCTGGATCTACTGATTTCTGAGCTTGCTGAACTATCCGATAGCAGACGAAACTTTCTCTGATATATGTTCAAAAAGTGTGTGGGTATGGGAGGGAAGCGAGAGTTTCTTCTTCTATGTGTGCATGATGCAAGTATGATTTTTCTTTTCTCTTCCTTTAGCTCCTTCTCCAGAGAAGGAGGTCTTTTTCATTATTATATTTAGGCTCCTATTTGCACCTTTGAACTATTTACACGAAAGAAGTCAGAGGAGGAGAAAGGAGGAAGTCAAGAGACTTGCTCTGCTTTTCCCTTTCTTCCTAAGATTTTTCTTCTTGATGATGAATTCTCCTTCTCACTCAGCAGAGGTTCCATCAGATTATAATCTAAACTGAGAAGCACCTTGGGGCAGGTTTATGTTCAGACACGTTACATCTTCCCTCTGAGCCTTCTTAGCTGAACTTATTGCCTTAGAATCAGATTTTTTTCTTGGCTTTGGTAGAAAGATGACAGAAATCATGATTAGAACTCTCAAACAAGAGTTGATGTTCTTAGATAACCTCCCAGAGACAGGGACCTCTGGAGCCTATTGCTACCCATTTCTGGGTGTCTGATTCCTGATAGCTAGGAAGAAATGGGAGCTTCCATGGGTACATAAGTAGTTTGATTGGCCAGACTGAAGTATGCTATTCGGGGACCTCTAGGGGTATTCCAGAGGACAAGAAAGAGAGGGTACCCAGTTACTGGCAATGTCAGGAGACCAGCTGGTCACTCCCCCCAAACCTAGATTCAGCTGGTCTCAGTCTGCTGGTCTGGGTTCTGAGGTAGGTGCTGGTTAGGAGCTCTAATCATAGTTGCCATGGCTCCTGGTAGTTTGACTACTGCAACTACTGCTGCTCTTGTAGGTCTGGCCACTGCTACTGTGGTTCCAACACCATCTTTGCAGATGGAAACATCCCTGATGCTGCTGCTGGCTCTGGTGTGAAAAGTAGCTTGGGCCCTATCCAGTGGCTCACTGTGAACTTTTTCCCTCACAGCATCTAGGAATGCTGCCATCCTCTTCAGAGGTGAGGGAAGGACCTAGCCCTTTTTAGGGATATCTTCCACTGTGCCCGAGAAGAACCTGCACATGAGGTACTCTGCACCATAAGGACCCGGCTGGAGTGTGGAGAAAGGTTTGTCCCACCGAGGAGAGGGAATCTAGTAGAGTCGACAAACTAGCTGAGCAGAAGCAACCCAGGAATACATTTTAACATTTTGTTTCTAATCAGAGAAATTACCATTTAAAAAAAGCTTACAAAAAATCGTCAAATCCAGAGCAGAGATCCTAGGGTCTCTCAGCTGCAAAGATATGGAGGTGAAGAACCCAAGAATTCCAGGAAAGGGAGGTCCTAATGGAGTTCAGTGGATTTCTTTGGTTTCCTTTCTCTTTGCATTGTGGGATCTCTCTTCAAGCTTCATGGAAGAGTCTGTAGATTAGGTGAAGAACTGGCTACCTCCATGATTAAAGAACAGAAGTAATTATTTTTAGATGTAACATGTCATCCCACTCATGTTTGACTTCCAAAACTTTCTGGAATTTGAAGATGAAAACCAACACCAATCCTTGTCTTTGGAAGGGAACAGTTCAGACATTTGAGAACAAGCACTGTGTGCTCATGAAAAATGCACTGGGAACACAGTCGAGCAACTGCAAAGCAACCTGCGTATGTGCTGTGTCAACAGTTGGGCATTCCTTAGACATTGTAGAACATTCCTGGAAAATCTGTTTGGTCTCAATTGGCAGACTGAAAGTGATCTGAGAATTTTTGCTTTCAGAGTACTTGCTAACCCCATTTCCTTAAAAACAACATAGGAGACCATGACAAAAGTTTTAGGGTCAAACAATAATTTATGCTTAATGGTGAGAGAAATAAGACATGGATAGCCAGGATAGGAATGTCTGAACATGCATGCTGACACAATTCTGGACACAGGATTACAACCAAGAGTTTGTATATGAACAGCAAGCATTGTTGACAGCTGACCAAAGAATGGTCAGAGGAGGGAACTGTTTTCATGAAATGTTATTCACCATTCTTTTTTCTCTACAACTCAGAGGAAATTCCTTTATCTATTTTAGCATAAGAGAAATGTAAATCAATTTTTAAACTGTATGTTTTGTTTTAATTTTGCTTTCTATGTGTTTTTGTTGAGATTACTATGATAATTTCACACAAACTCTCTGGAGAAGAGAGAACCTTGTAGCCACTAAAGGAAGGTGCTGAATGATAAAGAGTTTTGGAATCTATTCTCCCCTCAATCCACTTTCCGTCAAGGTGCATAGACAGAAATGGCCAATCCCAGTGAGTTGTGTAGCTATCAGATGCAGTAGGCAAACACAAAGGACAAGCTGAAAGATCAAGCTGGAGATATGAGTTGGTGTTGGTAACATACATTTAAAAAGTTATTAGATTACTTACTGTAATGCCAGAGATGGCCATTATGATCATTTAGTCTGATCTTTTGCAATAGATCACAGATTTTCACCAAGTGATACCTGAACTAAGCCCATTACTTTTGGGTGAGTTAAAACATACTTTAGAAAGACGTCCAATCTTGATATAAATATTTCAAGTGATCGCAAATCCTACATGCCCCTTGGTAAATTTCTCCAGATGTTAATTATCCTCACTTTAAAACTTTAATTCTAGTCTGAATTTGTCTAGCTTCAGCTTTCCTCCACTGATCTTGTTATGCCCTTTTCTTCTATGTTAAAGTAGCATCTACTATCTGACATGTTTTACCTATGCAGGTACATATAGGCTTTCATCAAGTCAGCTCTTAATTGTTTCTTTGATAAGCTAAACACATTGTGCTGACTAGTCCTCTCATTTTCCAGACCTTTAATTCTTCCTCTCTTTTCTGAACCCTTTCCAATTTTCAACATCCCTTTTTGAGTGTTGACAGTAGAACTGGACAGTAATGATCTCACTTACACCGTATACAATGGTAATACCACCAACCTACTTCTGATCAGTATTTTCCTGTTTATACATACAAGAATCACAGTTGCTCTCTTAACCACTGCACTGCACTATGAGCTCATGTTTAGATGGTTTAAGAGCTAAGAGTCCTTTTTTGAGTCATTGCTTCCCAAAACACAGTCCTCCATCTTGTCAGTGTGACCTACATTCTTTGTCTCTAGATGTGCAACCTTACATTTAACTGTATTAAAATTCAGGTTTAAGTAAGCCCATCTTACAGTGTGAACCAGATGGCTCTGTAGAACTGAGCAGACAGTTACCACCCTACTGTGTCATCTGCAAACTTTACCAGTAATGATATTGCTTTCTTCCAGATCATTGATAAATATATTGACTATTAATAACACAAGTACAGATCCCTGTGGGTTTACTGTATAGGTGCTGGGTGATGTTGGTGACCTGTGATATACAGAAGGTCAGAGATGATCTGTTGGTCTCTTCTTTCTTTAAATGCTGACTAGAAACTCTTCCATTGGAGGATTCCCCATTTAAAATTATATTCTGTAATCTGTCAGTTAAGACAGTTTTTGAAATCCAGTTCATACAGGTTATGTTTATCCTGTAGAGCAATATTTTTTAAATTAAAATGTCAGGATCACAAATAGGGAACCTTTACCTTATTTTTGAAGCTCCAACATCCATTTCTAGTAAACAGGAACCAGAAATTGAAACTGAGCTTCTCGTCTGGTCTGGTTTCCAACAAAAACAAAAAAGGATGTCAGATTTCCAAACCTAAGGTTACCATGTTAAATTATATGACTAAAAACTGTCAACTTTTGTCAGAAAAGATAAAAAAGACTAGCTCTAAAACAAAAATCTATTTATTTCATGATGAAACAAGTTAAATATTTCCCCAAAGTTGAAAATTTACCTTTTTCCCCTCAGCACTTGATAATAGTTCCTGCCACAGTCTGCAGTTTGTGATTGTAATGTACACTATCAGTCAATGTTTTGTTTTAATAAAAGTAACATTACTATGGTTAGCCAAGCACGAAGGGTTAGTCTGTGTTTGGAAGTGTTATCTGTGCAGCCATAAACATCAGAAACTGTTTTTGTGAAGGAAACTTAGATTCTGTGAAAGTTAATGGCATTTATTCAGAAAAGTTTTGCTTACTCTGGACAAATGGCATTTTTGTCAAGTCTTCTGAGTATTCATCAACAGAAAATATATGAAAGAAAAGAGAAGGATGACTTCCATAGGAAGTTATTAGGCCTGTTGCAAGCACTGCCAGAAATTTCCGCTGCCTATTTATGTATTTACAATGTATTTACTAATTACAGTTCAGTTGGATATTACAACATATGACGAAGTTATATCTCTGTGACTCATACTGAAGATATAGTATATGAAATTTCTTACGTTAGTAGAAAAGTAACATATAAGGAATAATTTCAACATTGTTTAGTACATTTAAAGTGCTTGTTAATGAAGTTACATAAGAATAATCATCATGTTCTGGTACCCCATTGTTAAGGACAGTAATCCTACAGGATGACAGCAAGTGATTTTAAAAGGATGACTCAATGTTGGCACAGCTCCCTGACTCATACATAATTTCCTTTTCCTCCCCTCCCTTAAGTCAGGAAGTCTCCGAGATGCATTTACTTTCTGTAACTTGCTATGAATGTCAGGAAAAATCACTCCAGTGGAATTCTGAAAACTAAAATACCCCATAAACAAAGCCTTGTAAAAGCAAACAAGCTGTACAAAATGCAAACCAGTCATCTTTTATCTGCTATGCCAGGGTTTAAGAAATGTTTATCATATTAAAAACAAAATTAAAGCATGTATAGTGTGGTAACACTGTTACATATGTTTTTAAAATAGCAATCACATTCCATATAACCCTCTAAATCTCATTAAATAAAAATATTGCCTTCCAAAATATTTTAATAGCCTAAGAACATTTCATAGCTTCTTGAGGCTTTAGAAATATGTTGGTGAGGTACAGTAAAGCATTGTCTAGTTAAAAATGGTACTGTCAACAGAATTCTGGCTGAAAATTTGAATTCTGTACAAAAAAGTTTATAGAATTGATAACTAAAAACAGTTCATACAATTTTTTCTATAAATTCACTGAAAACAGCTGCTTCTCAAATAAACAGTCCCCTGCAATGTTTGAAATGCAAACATTGTAGTACTTAAAAGTGGAAAGTGAAATTTACCATAAACAGAAGTAAACCAGACAGAATATCAGTCAGTCAACAGTACTATCTAGTCCCCCTTAAACCTTACATTTGAGAGGAGCAAAAAAGTAGTATAGATTTACTTAAACTTTAATAATCAATTATAAATAAAGCTATTTGGTCACAATGTATAATTTAAGTTTGTTCCCCTTTAAAAATATGGAAAGAAAGGGAGGTAAAGCTTTTAAAATACTAGGTACAGTCAATGCAAAATGACACCAAGATAATCTGTGTGTTACCACAGGTAGGGCTTTATATTTTTGCCTCAGAGAAGGCAGATTCCCCACACACTTTAAAAAAAAAACCAAAAAACCCTTCATTTGAAATTCTTTTACCTACCAGTGTATGTTGGCAGTCAAAGAAACCAACACTATTTATATTCTAGTTCTCTCTGTGTGTTTCCTGTTTCCTTTCCCCTCCCGGCCTCACACAATCTTTATACTGGCTTTGATTTGAGATCAGTGAAGAATATGGGCTTTCAAGATGCTGTGTGTTTATATTGTGCCAGCTAGCATGATGCTTTGCCCCATGTCCTAGCTACTTATTCACAGGCCTCAGCTGGGTGGAAGTTGAGGACCCTTCTCATTAGGCTGAGCTCTATCTACTCCTTTCACATTGGTGTAGGCCAAATAAGGTGGCAGAGTCTGAAGAGTTCCTCCTGTCCCATGTCAGCTGAGTAGTGAGGCTATAGATAAGGTACTCCAACACATCTGGGAGAGATGAATTCTAAAGATGCTTCTTCCCTCAAAAGTTTTCTTGGTCTCAAGACTTTCTGACTTAAGAGCAGAGGCAGTGATTGGGAGAAGGGAGTGGGGGAAGGGAATGAGGGCGGAACTAAATTCCCCAGATACAGCAGCAGGATGAAATCCCACTGCTGAGGGTGAAGTAGAATTGCAGAGGCAGTTGTAAAGCTATGTAATTCCTGTGATCATCTAGTTAATCTAAGTATTATCCATTAAAAAATCAGCATTACATTTTAAAACTATGTATTTTTCTTTTAACCAAACAATACAAAATTATCTCATGAAGTAGACTGTGAATATCAGCACATGAAAACAACATTCAGGGTGTAACCTGCATATCCTAGTGATTCACAAGTTTTGATCCCATTCTTTGTAAGCATTTTCAGTGAGAGCAGTTAAACTACTTATCTATTAAAAAGAAATTCAGCTGTCAGTGAGGTTAGAAAAAAGTTCTTGGACATGTGCAGTACCCAACTTTTCCGCCTATAGAAACTACCAATTTAGTTAGAGAAAAAGGGAGGGCTACCAAGCCAATGACAGAACAGCACTATTTTATTTATAGTCTACTACTGCTGACACCACACAAACAATTGCTATTTTTATTGATTTGACAAAAAGCTATTTTCGAGATTCTAAAATTCATCCTGCCTGAGCAACTCTCTGTGTGTGCGCGCGCGCGCTCATATTACAATTTCCTCTATGGAACATTTTAACCTTAAATATATAGCAAGGCTGGTAAAAAATAAAAAAAAAGGAGCAAGTCAATCTTTAAAAAAGGAGTCACTCAGGGACTTGTAAATAGTATAATATGCCCCACCCACCCTCTTAACAAAATCTCTCACACAGCAGTCTGAAACAAATCTTACCAAATAAAAAGTAGATAAAAAACCTTTTTGCTCTCTGAAAATTAACATATGCACATATTGTTAAACTAGTTGTGTTTTGCATGCATTGAAGTGTTATTTAGGAATTAAGCATTTCAGTTACAGTGGTTCAATTTCCAGCTTAAAACATTATTGAAAAGTTTAACCAAATATCTGGCCAATTTTCTGTTTACCAATTCCATGCAATTTTGCCTTTTCATTTTTAAAAATATATTTTAAAAAGTAATATCAGCCTCTTAAGACATAGGAGCAATTCTTCAAACTGAAAAGTGTTTGGACTCATTGGAGAAATAGTAAGGCAATATGAAAATTCATTTTTGCCCTTCAGAGATATTAAAATTATAAACACCTTCTTATTGTATGTATTTAATATGAATATTACATATATCTTTAAGACAAGAAAACTGTTTAGGAGAGAACAATTGTGTGCCTAGAAGTTTCCTTTAAACTACGTAAAAAGAGGACTATCAAGATTGTACAATTTGCTAAAGTTAAAAATTGCTATTATTGATACCATTTAAATTGAGCTAGGCATATAATCTATTAAAATCTTCACTATAACCCAAGCAAAAAAGTGTCACTTTTCCTAATAAGCAGTTGGCTACTAGCGTCTTTATATTTAAAAGATAAATATTTAATGCCATTTATAAAAGAATTCTTTTCAGTTATATTTCAAGATATGTTAAATTGCATTTGAATAGTACCCTGCAAGTATAAAATGCTAACTACTAAGTATTGTTTTGAAAAACTCTGGAATTTGACCCAGAAAAATCATAAAATATGTAGTTAACAGTCAAAAATATTGCTGAAGAAATGTTACTGCAAACATAAGTTTAACAGAAGGTGTAGGTTTCCACTAAAAATTGAGCTGTCTTAATACTGGCAATTGACAATATATCTATATTTTAAAAAATTATGAACTGAATAGATAATGAATTGAGCTAGAACATCAGAATTTACGAGTTAGTTCATACATAGATGCAGTTTATAGTAGTAAATACCACAATCCACCTTAAAAAAATTGTCAGTTTATCCAGTTTGTACCATGTAAAACTTTTAAATTATTTTAAATAAGAATCCAAACTTACCCAAATAGAGCGAATACGTATAGCCAGAAACTTAAACATGGCTAAGAAACCATGATTTTGACTGAGCGACCATAAGTTTAATAGGTAAGACCAAACCCTAATGTTCGTGCTTCTACCAGCTGTTCCGGCAATTAGAAAATTTCCTGTCAGGCGAGTCAGACACTATTAGAAAAAGGAGGCCTGTTTTTTTTTCGTGGTAAAGAAAGAAAAAACTGGAAGG
Organism: Mesoclemmys tuberculata; assembly: GCA_007922155.1. Taxonomy (NCBI): domain Eukaryota; kingdom Metazoa; phylum Chordata; order Testudines; family Chelidae; genus Mesoclemmys; species Mesoclemmys tuberculata. The sequence continues at coordinate 53,825,173 of ML675610.1, read as the reverse complement.
CAGTAGTACTCACGTAGCAAACAGTGTAAGAGATTAGCAAAGAAAGCCTAGCATCTATCTCAAAAAATAAAGTTACTAAACAACATATTAACTGTTAAGCAAAACAGGAATACTAATTTAAATTTATCATATGATATTTTTATTTTAGATGATGAGTTTCAATCTGAACACATACCTAAGGAATATTTTAAAGGTATAGTAAATCAATATTGTTTAGTTTCCTTTCCAAGGGAATGCAGTGTGCTTATACAGTTTATGTATATTTATTAAATTATGCACGTGGAGGGTCGGAAAAGGAAATTCACCCAGGTGAGAAGGGCCATGTGCAAGGCCTTCTGCACCATGTAAGTGCTGCATAAGAGCTGTATAGCCATGCATTGGACCCTGTCTACTCTCTACATGTTGCAGAAAAGGTCTGTGTACCAACAGTGTGGAAGACAACACCAGGGTCAGGCCAGGGGTAGGGCTGCATGCACTCCTTCATTTGGATCCAACAAACTAGTGCAATTGACTGGCTTATCCACAAACGTAACAATATCCTTTAAACAGAGTATCATGCAGTTTTTACCTATTTAACCTGTTAAACATTTTTAAAACTTCAAACCTTTCTGTGAAAGAAAGATTTCAATCTACTTTTACACAATAACTAATGACAAAATATAAGTTTTAAACTCCATTTTAATGTGTCCAGTACTTAAAGTATTATTGATCTGATGTTGGAGTACAAATGCAATTATGTCTACTAAAATATTTCAGGACCACATTCAATCATAAATACTCTTCTAATAAAAGCAGTGGAAGAAATAGCACATATACTAAAATGCTAATGGGGTTAACTACTATGGTGCTGAGTTTCAGCTGCAGCTTCTTCAAAGAGAAAGAAGAAACCAAAACTTCAGCTGAAACCATTTATCTCAAGACACTTGCAACTGTTTACCTACGAAAAGCTCAAAGATGATTAGTTTTGGAGAATTGTACCCCAGTAAATATCAAGTCTTTGTGCTTCTTCCTCTGCAGCTTACAGAAATTCCTGTCCTTCCTTTTTTGCCCATAATTCTAAAACATTCATCCAGGCATTGGTCAGCTCTCATCTTGGATTACTGCAACATCATCCTTAGTCTTCAATTCCCCGCTCATTTGCTCTTATGCAAGGCACTGTTGCTAAAATTTTACAAATTCACTCAGACCATGTCAGATTCATCTTCAAATCCCTCCATCAGGTCCCTCCTGCCATCTGTATCAACATTGTATCTTTTCTTTGCCTTCTAAGCCCCTGCACAATTACATCCTCACCAACATCTCAGATCTTTTTCTTAACCACATTTTGACCTCACATACCAAAATCCTTTGTCAGAGACATGAGCCTCACTAGAGAATAGGCACAACTAGTTAGGGGGGGATGAGGCACCTTCCCAAACTTTTTATCATCTTGTTGAAGTTTTCCTCAGTGTATATGTAAAGTTAATTAAATCGATTTTCATTCTTATCCCTGAAATCTAAAAAATAAATGTCTACCACCTGTTCCATTTTTCACGTCTTCTGCTTGTGCCTTAGTTTCCACAGTTATACAACAACATCCACTTCTGTAATTGTAGTGTTTTGAGATCCATGAATGAAAGGTGTTATGATAGACCAGTACAACCAGAAAGTTAGCTAAATGTGAAGCAGCACAAAGAACAGCATTTGAACCCTTGCTCCATTCAGGGCTAAGCCACACATACTATACGAAAGGAAAGGATAATAAATTTACTACAATAGAAATATTTCTTCTAGCTATTTCTTGGGTTTGGGATGACAGTTATGGTGTTTCTCCTTTTCTCATCTGCATTTGTTAAAAAGAATAGTTACTTACCCTAAAATAACAGTGATTCTATAAGCTGTCACAGTCAGTATGGAGACCACTGTAGCTGCACATTCAGCTCATGAGCAGAAGATTGGATTTTTTGTAATATCACCATGTGTCGGGGGCGACACATATGCTCAGTGTAAGAGCATGATGGGTGTAGCAGCTGCAGCCCTCCTTTGCAATTCAAAGTCTGGTTACTAGAACCCTGAAACACAGGGATCAAATGTGGGTCTTGGGATCCACACTGACAACATCTCAAAGAACCACAGAATGGCATTCTACCTTAAACCAAACACCCTGGAACCCCTATACTGATCATTGTCATATAATTATATTTTTTGTACAAAATATGCCTTGGGAAGGATCATTTTGAAACTCTTGATCTGTTGAACATTAATGCCCTATTGGATTGTATGTGCTATCTTATATAAAGTTATGAAGATTTGCTGTGCATGCGTATGAATCCCACCATGAGTGACTGGCAATATGTATCCCCTCAGGATGGTGGCAATGAAGAATTCCAGATGCATTAGTTCAACAGTAATTGTAGTAATGCTTTCCTGAACTTGACATCTAGCCTAGCAGCTACGTCTAAGGCATAGTGCTTGATAAATGTCCATGTGGATGCAGGTGCTGAGGAGGCAGATCCAACGCAGATCTGAGAACAGCGTCACCGAAGGCCCTAACCTTCCTGGAAGCAGGTATGATCGTGCAGTGACTCGAGAATATGTGAAACAGAGTATTAGGTCACAACCCTGCAAATGTCCATAATGGACACATCTTTAAAAAGGGCTATCAAGATGGATTGGACATGTGTGTAATGGGCAGTCATTTTAGGAGGGGGATACATATCAAAAAATTTTAAACACACTTGAATACTCCCTGGAATACACTTAGAAAGTCTGAGTAGAAACCAACTGTCTTGTTGCGCTCTCAGTGAAAGAGAAAGAGTCTGAATGAAAGGCCAGTTCTACGGAGTTCTACGGATATAGACGGCATAGGCCTTTCTTACGTCCAGGGTATGACACCTAGGCCCTCCATGAAAGGATGAAGCTTGGGGGAAAATACTGGTCGAATGTCCTCATTGATATGGAATTCTGAGGCGATCTTAGATAAGATGCAAGAATGGGGACATCACCACTGTATCACAGTAGAAGGTCATATGTGGGAAGTCAGCCAGGAGTGTCCCCAGTTCCCCAATACTTCTAGCAGAAGTTGTGGTTACAAGGAATGAATCTTGAAGGACAGATGGAGGAATGAGCAGCTGCTATGGGTTCAAATGGAGAACTAAAAATCAGGTTAAGGTACCATGGTGGGGTAGGCTCTTTGACATGGTGAGCCAGGTTAGACAAGCCCTTAATCAACTTAACTATGGTAGGATGAGCAAAAACAGAAAATCCTTTCACAAGTGAGTGAAATGCTGGAAAGGCCAGCAGGTGAACTCTAATGGACCTCAGTGACAATTCTTGTGTTTTTAAATTCAGCAGGCAACCAAGTACTTCCATGAAGAGAGACTAAGAAGGTATATGGCTTGATAGCTACACCAGGACTGGAAGCAATTCCCCTTTTGCAGACAGATTTTTCTCATGGCAGGCTTTCTGCTGTGCAGATTTGGGAGAGCAGTTCAGTTCTATGTCTGACAACCTGAGGAACAAGGTTTTGAGGTGCAGAGATGGGCTATGGTGCCCAAGTCTTCTGTCAGGACAGCTGATGTGAAAGAAAAGTGGAGCTGCATTCTCAGGAAGAGGCAAAGGAAATCCAAGAACCCCACTTGCTTCTACCAGGCTGCTGATATGAGAATGAAATAAAAGTGAGCAGTAGTCAGTTTGTTCAGAACCTTGAAGATCAACAGTGCTGGAGAATGTACAAAAGGATCGAAATAAAGGGACAAGGAGGACTTCCTCCACAGAGCTGCAATTGTAACCCCTCAACCTTTTGAACAGAAGCATCAGCACTTTGCATTAGACAGCACTGCAAGGAGCTCTACCTCCAGGAGGCCTCAGGACTAGCAAATGTTCTGAAAAACTACACTGCTGAGCTCCCACTTGTGGTCTTGGTAAAATAGGTTGCTCAGGGAATTTGCTATGGTGTTCTGTAGGCCCAATAGGTAGAATGCTGAGATTTTATGAAGTGGGATATGCATTAGTTCCACAGTTTTAGTGATTCTGTGCATAAGAACTGGGATATTCCCCTTGATGATTTATAGTACATTTCTGCAGTTAGCCAGCATTACCTTGATTGAGTGGCCCTTGATGTCAAATAGGAAGTACTTTCACATGTAGCAAATGCCTTGGGTACAAGAACATTGAGGTGGAGGGATGCCTTTGGGGGAGTCCATTTTTCCTGGGCTGTGAAGTCTTGGAGATGGGTAGCCCAATTCTTCAGGGAAGCATCTGTAGTGAGGACCCTTGACTGGAATGCACGCAAGAAGTGGTATCCTCCACAAACCTTGTGAGGATCCTTCCACCAATTAAAGTAATCAAGAACTCATAGAATCATGGTCATTCACTTGGAAAGACTGTTTATAGGGCAAGTAAAGAGTTCTGAGCCAGGCCTGAAGGCAGTGAAGTTATAGTCTTGCAGGAGGAGTCAGAAACGTGCAGGCTGAGATGTGTCGTAACAACTGAAGGCAAGCCCTTGCTGTGGATTGTGACTTCTGCTGAGGAGTGGAAAAGAGATTGGCCATTGTGGTGAACCAACTGCTGGAAGGTAGGCTCTGATGATTGAGGAATCCATTGTGGTTCTGATAAACTATGATGTACTGGTATGGTAGAGTTTTTACAAAATAGACAAAGACCCAGGGAATGAGAGAGAACTAGGGATTTGTTGGCTGCTGACAGGACCTCAAGGAAAGAGCGACCCTTAAGGAGCCAATTGTCTAGCTGGGTAATCTGGTCCCCACTGATGCAAGTGAGTTGTGATGACAGAGATCCTTTGTAATGGCTTTCAGGGCAGTTGAAAGGCCAGAGGGGAGGACACAGTACTGGTGATGCTTTGTGCCAACAACAAACCAAAGGCAGTGTCTGTAAGATGGATGTATAGTTATATGAAAGAACGCATCCTGGAAGGTTGAGTTTGACAAAACACAAGGATCAAATTACTGTAGCCAGGGTTACTATTCTGAAATTCTGTGAAAGGATAAAAGTATTCAGAATCCTGAGGTCCAGGATCAGTCTCCATCCTCCTTTCCTTTTGGGAACCCAAAGCTACATGGAATAGAAGCCTCTTCCCATGAATTTGGGTGGAACTGGCTTGATCACTCCCAGAAGCAGGACAGTCTTAGGAGACCTTCATGAGAAGCATCCCTGAAGAGGGATGCAGAGGGGGGATGGAACAGAATTGGGTAAGATATCCCACTGAAACCACCTCTAAGATTCATCTGGCTGATGTGATAAACTCCCAGTCAGGCAGAAGATGGAAGAGATGGTTCTCAAATGGCAGGTGGAGGGAGGTTGCGTGCAGCATGACATTCAGAGTAGGGATGGTTTGTGATCCTTGACCAATCTGTCAAAATGTATGTTTGGAGGAATTTGAAGTCTGGGATGTCACCACTGAGGCAAGTCCTTTCTCTGGGGAACTCTGCGGACTAGTGCACGACTGGCATTTTATTGGCTGGGAACCTTAAGCCATCTACAATTTACTGAATCATCTCTGACACAGGTTTATAGATCCTGAGGGACTGCAGAGCCACCCTAGAATCTTTAAGGGAGTTGAGTGAGCTATTCGTGCTAAGAGCATAGACCCTTCAAAAGGAAGGCTCTCCACCGTGTTCTGAACCAGAAGTTTGTAGCCAGGAAGCTCTCCGCGTGACGAATGTGAGGCTGCGTCAGTTCTGCAGAGGGAAGCTTTAAGAGAAGCCCACACAATCTGGTCTTTTTAAATGAGGGCTTGAAACTGCTCACTTTAGTCTTGGGGTAAATGTTAATAAAATATGAAAATTTTGCATAGTTTGTGAAGTCATATTTTGCTACCAAAGCCTGATAGTTCATGACCCTAAACTGGAGAGCAGCCAATGAATAGCTAGCAGCCCAGGAGACTCAATCACTTGAGCTCTTTGTCTGAGGAAGTTGATTTGGAGTAGACTTGTTAACTCCTCTCACTGACCATATGCACTTCTAAGGACTTGAGGTTGAGATGGGGGAAGGGGGGCAAAATTCCAGGTCCCTGGCCAGTATATAATATTTTTGTCTGCCTTCTTACAAGTGGTATGGACTGATAAAAATTAAGCCTCGCTAATGGGAAAGGCAACCTTGACCTGGGCGGCAGAGTGCAGAATGTCCAACAGGGAATGTTGAATTTCTTGAATTTCCTAAGAAAAACTGGAGTGATTCTGCTACCCTTTTCATCAGGTCTTAAAAATCCCTGGAATCATCTGCATGTGACAATGGTGGTGATGGTAAAACTGTCTTGTCTGGGGAGGAAAGGAGGACTTGTTAGACGGTATCTCCTCCTCAACCGCTAGCTTCTGCTCATCAGGGATTTCTTCCTGGGGAGGAGGTTCCTGAGGTACCAATGACTGTTTCAGTACTGGAAGCTGCTCATCTGAACGATGCTTCTTATAAGAAGGTACCCTACAATACTGGTCACCATTCAGAGCCCACGGGTTCCACAGTGTCCTACTGTGGTGGTGCATAAGGAAAGACAGAGATCCAGGGGTGTTTCTACCAGGATGACGTGAACATCTACTGGATTCCAGGATTTCCTCCCTGGAAAATACCGCAAGAGAAACTGAAAGAAGGTAGAGTTTTGGACATAAGTGTACGAATCCAATGAGGGAGAAAAATGTGTGGCAGGCCTCGCAGGATTTGAAACTAAAACAAAGAACAAAATAAATGAAATACTAAGAAAAAAGTAATAGCTGAGAAGCTAACAGTGGACATTGCAATGCTCCATCTTGAGGACAGTTGAGGAGGAACTCAAGTGGCGGCAGAGCACAAGGTTTGTGCAGGAAGCAAGCATTGACCTGCAGACACTGGTAACTAAAGTCTCCAATAAGGAGTGCATGGGTGCATGCACATCCTATAATGGAGCACCTATACGAACAAGATCTTGAAGAAGAACTAACTTCTCAGATTCTTCCTAATGAGTAGGAAATTAGATCAAAGTCATGGATACCACCAACTATGGTTTTGTAAGAACAAGATAAATACATCTCAGTGTAAAAAAACTAACACAATTCATCTTGTTTATGGTAAAATTGTATTGCCTTGCATTATATTTGTCTTAAAGTTTACCACATTACAGGAGGACTAACAAGGTGTACTATCTCTTAACACACAACCCTTTGTGGGGAAAAAAAAGTGTTGATTTTTGCTAAATTTAAATGGTAAAGAATTTGCCATCAAAACAGTACTGGGTTTTTAGTATGTATGAACGATCATATTCATTGAATAGACTTGAATTTTTCTAACATATTTTGTTAAGGAATATACATATTATAAACATACTATTTTAGGGCAAACCTAAGATCTTAGTTTGATATTTAATACCTCAAAAATTTTACTTCAACCTATTTGTTTTATATTAGGCCATGTTTCTATTAAATAACCAAATTCTCTGCTGGCATATGTAAAAAAACGTAAGTAGATACAGGTGTGTGGTATGGTATAAAGGTTTTACTGTCATGAGTTTGGGCTGGCTACATTACCTATGATAACTAAAAAAAAAAAATCTAAATCAGAATGTAAACAGGTGTAGTGATATCTTTGACTTTGCAGATACCCTGAAATAACAACAGGTGTGAAATGCCCCATTTCTCAGATGAAACCAACCCTACATACTGCAGTTACAATGGTCTACAAATAGCTGCAGACAGAGCTCTCCCTTACCAGGTGCCAGAAATTCCAACTTTTGTCTTGCAACTTCTAATACATAGTTATAAATTGTCAGTACAAACTAACTGTAGCAAACTAAAAAAGATTTAATGACAGTAAATTTAACATTGAATAAACACAAAGAACATTGTTCTACTGTATTCAATTTTCAAGTTCTCAAAAACCACAACTTTTTTATTTACCCTGAAGCTGCATCTTAATTTTAGTCCATACCATCATACATGGTATAGAAACCAGAGGACAATGCTGCAGAATTTAGGTCCAGCCTACTACAAAAGCATACAAAGAAAGTAATCCTTAGTTTTTTACAATATTATAATCAAGATTAAGGAAAAATTAAACATATGAAAGCTTCTCTCAAAGATATTTCAAGTTTAAGCATTTCACTTTTACAGTTTTTTGCACAATTAATTTACATCAGTTACAATTCTACTGAAGACAAAATTAAAATTGTAAATAAAAAAGTAGGTTGTCTTTAATTATACATTCATTCCCTGCAAGCACTTTTGTCTGGTATCTATGGAATGATTTAGTCAGTCTTCCCTGTTAGGTGTTTGAATAATTTCACCAGATGTTCTCTTACTAGTTCTTGACAGTCACCAAGTTTAAAATCAAAAGTCTCCACTGCTGAAGTACATTGTTACATCTGCCTGTAACATTCATAACAATTTTCATCTAGTCAAAAGAAGAATTTTGTTTATGATTTTATCACCGAAACCAGGCTCAGAAACACAGTATAGTGGCATAATATTCCAAGTGAACAAAGGCTGGGTTTTTGCCTTGCTACAGTTCAATTACATGTAGCAGATTTTTTTCCCCTCTCCCATCCTGGAAATAAATAAATAAATAAGCTCCTATATTTGTGGGTAAACTTTTGAAAAAAGGAGACTTTTGCCTCAGGCCTTGATGGTCTTTAGATGGGAACACATTCTAATCTCCACTGGTAGTTCAGGAAGCAGCCCTGGGAATGCCTTTTCACAAACTATAATCTCACTCTTGGTGCACCCCTAATGAGCACACTTACCTTGGGACAGCAGGATGGTGAGACAGTGTATGAGGTAGCCTATTTCATTAAGTGTTTTAAACACAACAACAAAGACATTACTTTGAATTTGGTAACAGCAGCAGGAGGAAGCAGAGCACATATATAAGCTCTTCACATTGGCCTGCTAAAACTGGAGGCTGCACAGTGGACCAGATGTAAATTTCCAATTGGCCTTGACTATTACTAAAACAGAGCAAGTTTCAGCAGTACAGGCTTGAAGTGACAAACATGTATCATGGTTCTAGATTTTCATCCCTTCCTATTGGGCTCTGTTTCCTAGCAATCCAGAAGTGAGAAAGGCATTTCTAGTCACTGCTACATGGTTTTCCAAGAGTACAATGAGGCTAGCAGTATAAAAATGCTTAGTGAATAGTTTCCCTCACTCCTAACAGTATCTCTTATGTCTTGTCTGGGTTGGAACTTCAGAAGCTGTTTTTCCATCCTCATATTTATCTCTTGCAGGCACTGTGTCATCTATCACATAATGTAGATATAAAATGTGAAGAACAAGGTGCCACCAGTGTACAGATGGCAGCTGAACCTCCAGCATCCAACAGTTCTTAAGTGTCCCAATGATTGTCTTTCCAGTGGATCAGAAACCATCACTGGATCCAGGGGAGGGCTATACCTCCCACCCCATCCAGGTCAGAATTGTATTCCACTAAGTCTGAGGCTGTCCAGACAGGTGTCTGCTACAGAGGCCACTACTAATGCATTTTCTCTCCAAATGGCCCCTAAACCAAAGGATTTGCTGATCTTGAAAGGAGAAGCATATTTTAGGAACTCAGTCCATGCTAGAATGGCTCTAGCAAAGAAGTAGAGGCAGTGGATGCCCAAAGAGCTGCTGAGGTCTTTGGAAGCCTCTCTTTAAAACAGATTAGATAGTCCTATCAGGCTGATGTTCAGAAGAAAAGTCATTGCCCATTGGAATCACTGAGTTTTTTACCAAGGATGACAAGGCTGCATTAACATTTGGCAAGGTAACTGTCTCTGATTTGGACCTATGGATGCTATATAATGCCTCCTGTCCAATTTCTTCAACTGCTTTTTGTTATTTTCCCATTCCTCCCTAGTCACATCCTCTAGTCCAGCATGCAAAAGGGTAACCAGGTTCTGCCTTTGAACCAAATGAAAATTAATCGTTAGTGGTTTCATTTCCTTGTCTGTCTGGTTCCTCTGGTATCTTCTTTAGGGTTTCATTTAAGGGCAAGTCTAAAGCCTGACACTATTCTTAAGGATGAATACAAAATACTCATTCAAAAAGTCTGTTTTAAGTTCTTGCCTTTGGGGCTCAGTAACCTGCAGCTCCTCCAGGACTAAGAATTGGAATAGTCCTTTCTAGACCTTTTACTTGTTATTTGTATAATACTTGTGCTTGGTTGGATTTCTCTATCTGGTGTTAGAAGACAAAGTGGAATAACCTGTCTCTTGCTCCTGTGTGTCTGAAGAACCAGGACCTTACAAACCACACCTGTGGAGAATCTCTCACAATATATGAGTCTGAATCCTGGGTGATATACTCAGAAACTAACTCTCTTTCAGTCGAGTTAAAGAAAGCAACTTGCCTGCTCCCTGAACAAACTTTTTGGTGTATGCCAGATGGACTTTTTAGGTGTTAGCAGGCCATCTTTTATTGGCATGGCTAAATCCCTGGGGTTGCAGAGTGTAAAATATCCAAGAGCTTGTGTTGTTTCTCTTACACAATCATGAGAGTAACAGCTAAGATTTCTACCAAGCATCTTATTTGGAAAAACTTGAAAACATCTACAAAGGCCAAAGTAGGTGGGTTTAATGCCTCATCTGTGTAAGATGAGGATATTGTAGCCATAGCTTGATGCTCACTCTCTGGAGAATGATTTCCTTTCCACTCTCCTCCAGTCTCTTCAGTAGCATTGGGTGGAGCAGCTAAGTTGCCTGAAGAGGGTGAATCTGCCTCCTACGTAAAGGAGTCATAAACTTGAATGCAGTGGACAAGGCCGGCTTCCTGGATTGGAATTAAACACCAACAGATCCAGCATAGCCTGGGCTGATATGGTTAGGCATAGTGCAGAGGATATTCAGTGGGATGAGCCTATGAGTTCCTAACTTCTTCCTAGCTACCATCAGAGTGTCTTACCTGGAATCTTTCCCTGCCTCCCACTGAACTATCCAGAGGAGAAAGAGAAGGCAAGCAGGGGAGGATTCTCTGCTGTGCTCAGCTGAAGTAGTATACTTCCTCTAAGGGCAGAGCAGCGCTATCAGGTGGACCCTGTCTATGTGCAAGGGATGCTGCTATGGGGACACTTCTCCAGCCAAGCTCTACAACAGGAGGCTTAGTAATGACCTATTTAAGTCTCTCTAGTAGAGGGGATGTCAATCCCAGGCATACCGAGAGGTCACCAGTACTGCATATTGTTTTGGTGCCAAGGAAATCAATATCAATGCATCAGGTACTGTAGAGCTAGTAAATACCAAGGTATGGGGAACAGTTACTACTGAGGACGCAGTTGGTGCAAAGGCACCAGGTACCAAGGTGGTTGATGCTGATGTCAGTACCATGGGCAGCGCTGTCCTTAGATGAAGAGAGTACTGAGTGATCTACTTTAAATGTCACTGAATATATCTGTATGTACCTCAGTCTTATGCCCTTTCGCTGAGTTTGTATGAATCTTCTACCTCTTGGTAGATACCAAGAAAGGCAACCTGAGTCTAGGCATGCCTTTAGAGCAGCACTCCTTTCTGCCTCTGATAAACATTAATACTGACATAGTGGTAGATGAATGAGGGCTCTGAAAGGAAGCAGTCCAGAAGCTCAGAATGGGGCCACAGCTCAACAGGTTAAAGACAGATCAACTAATTCACATGTTGAGGCTCTCCAATGATCTCCATTACTTTGCAGTTTGCATTGACTTCTCCCAGCAGGAAAAGTTTCAGCCTCTTCTCCCTTGTTCTCTGGGTGGGCTTGGAGAAAGATCACCACACAGAACATCCAAGAATGTGCCTTTCCCCAAGACATATCAGGCACTAGGCATGACAATTTTTTATGGGTATGGAAGTGTCATATGGAGGGACATGTCTTAAATCCTGGTTACTTGGCTTCTGCCATGATTCCAGTACCCCGTATGAAGGAAGGAGGGGGTAGCTAGGCTAACAGAAACTTATTGTCTAAATTTGGTAAATAAATAAAGTTTTACAGGCCAATCGGCAAAAGGAAACAATTAATTACTTTAACAAATACAATTAATATAACACTGATAACCAAGAAACCTAATAGCACAGAGCACAAGATAAGGGAACAGTGTCAACGATTTGATCTCACAGCCAAGGCAGTAGGAAGAAACTGAGGGGTGGCTAGGCCAGCTCTATCTTTTATGCCCTCAGGTGGGGCTGCAGGGGCACTTAGGATGCAGGCAAGACCCTGATGGTCAATTCTAGCCAAAAAGAATCTGCGCTCGCTCTCGCTCTTGTTCACTCAACAGTGGAATCTGTAGACCATCACTTGAGCTCTCTGTTCACATTCTGGATATTAGCTGATGTTTAATATCTGTTGTAATCTGCAGAAAGCCTACTAGCTCTAAATGTCAATCTATTTTATGGACATCAACTTTCTTAACTACTGCACTAAATCATTTTAGCAGAAAACAGCTGCTGTGCTTTATTCACTGATGTTGGGAATAATGGGTGCTGTATGATAGCTAGTTTTAACAATTTCTAGAATCCAGGAATTCAACCTACCTCCCTTCCTGAAGTCAAAGTCACCTTTGCCTCTATCCAAAAGGGGGAGAAAAAGAGATGCATCCCCTCCCTATTACCAAAAGCCACCTAGTATCAAATGTCACATGTGCCCTTCCCACCTGTCAAAGCCCCTGGCTTTCCCCTGACTCCTACAAGATGAGCAGAAACCTCACAGAGAAACCTGCACCACACTAAAAATATTGGGAGCACTATACAAGCGGAATTTAATACTGAAATAAACAGAAGGGATACTGTACTGGACCAGTGAGTAAGAGCTTTTCTTCAAAAATATACGTCCATGACATACAATTTAGGTCTAATGAACGCAGGGCTTACATTACGAGATATAGCCAGCCTTTAAACTTTTAGCGATCTATAACGATGTGCCACAAAACAAAGCTATCCATGATTACATTTGTAATCTTATACTTACAGTTTGTGGATTGATCTCTTCTTCTCCCATAGGTTCATCCATAATTTGTTGCCCATTCTACAACAAACATAGCAAATAGACAGCAAGTTACTAAACCTGTTGAATTCAGTTATAAGCAGAAAAACATTCCTTTAGGGGCTGCTTACATGGCCCCCTTGCTGTAGTATTATGATCATTTTAGTCTCTAAAACCCAGACAAGGTCAACTGGGTGATACAAGATGATTCCCTTTCAAAAGGAAAGCTTGTTGTAGATAGCACTGAGCAAACTTCAATCCCTATACAGCAGGGGTGGCCAAACTTACTCACCACCCTGAGACTCCACTCCCCGCTGGGCAGAATCCTCTAGCCCAACCATTCTGCCATAAGGCAGAAGCTATGAGCTCCCCACCCCAACCTAGCAGGCAGAGAATGCAGGGGCAAAGAGGGCTCTGTGAGACGCACTTTAACTGTAAAGAGCCACATATGGCTCTCAAGCCAGTTTCGCCATCCCTGACATACAGCACCACACTAGTCCAATTGAGCCCCACAATGGAAGTTATTCAGCACAAATAAAACTCCTTTTCCCGAGACCAACCACATGCGTCAAGTCATTATCACTGTCAAAGATTCCATAAAATAACAATTATTGTTGCAGTTTAGACTGTAGTAAGAAAAAAAAAGCCTCAAGCAGGAATGGATAAATTCACGGGTCTTTTATGGGACAATGATGTTCAGGACTGAAGGCCCTGGCCCTACTTATTACCACTCCCCGTTTTCAAGAGCATATGCAGCCAATTTATATCCTTTTATATTAAGTGCAACACAGTTCTCTTTATACTGCTGCTAATCTTGGTCACTGGGCATAGTTAGAAGGGGTTGATTCACTTGTTGACAGACAGCTTTAGTGTCTCTGCTACTTCTGAAGAAGCAACAGACTGAAATTAAAAATGATTCTGGTTAGTTTAATGTTGTTCAGAATTCTGAGGCCAGCTGCAAAACCATCAAAAAGTAAGTTATTTTAATGCTGCAAGAGAACACCCAAAGCAAATGCAAGTACTGGAGTTAAAATGCGATAATGCCTCTTCTCCCACACATACACACGCTGCATAAAAGACAGTGAAGAATAAAGTAGTAGAGACCTTCCTTTCCCCAACCCCTCACAGCAGCCAGGATGCTTTTGGAGAGGGTCAAAGAATTGGGGAGACCTTTCCTTTCACTGCTGCCAGGAGGTTCTGAAATGGGAAAATGGCAACTGGGCTAGAGAAATGCTTCAAACTTTGACAGACATCTATGACGGTTGATATCTTCAACAGGATCCACAAACTGCCACCTACCAGAAATTCCAGCTCTCGCTCTTCTTTTTAAGGGCTAAGTTTACCATTAAGGTCCTGATGCTGAACCTTACTGATGAATCCTTTGTCTTATTTTTCTCTAACTTTTCCTGACTATTAGATATAGTTGTCCAACTAGCAGGTTGTCTGGTAATTCTTTCAAGCATTAGCCTGTATAGAATCTGGGTTGTGAAGACAATCTGCCTCTTATGAAATTTCCCTATGTACTTCTGGATTCCAGTATTTGAATATATCAAACATAATGGTTCTTTCAGTCTCAGATGATCCTCAATTCTCTATCTTAAGTTTCCCACTACATGGCTCCAAGACAGACAGACACAACATAGGTTGGATTTATGCTATTCTCAGCAAGGACATGGAACATCAGAACATGAAGCTGTGTGGACTCTCTGAAATGGGTGCACCAAACCTGATAGATACATATAGATTTCATCAATGTGTTCAGAGAACACCACCAGTGTATTAATTATTTCCTATGATCCCTTCTTCAGTTGTGTTAAGTAATTATCTGACAAAGATAATGAGGTAATTTTCTGAGATACCTGCTGTTACAGTAATATTCAATCGATTACAGTTCTTGACAATTATTTACAATTCAATTTAATGATCTATTAATTTGAATAATTTTATCTTTTGTTGTCTCTGTGGATCATATTACTGCCAAGTACTACATACACACACAAATGTAAAGATTTAAAAAACATTAACAGTGATAAGTAAGTTGACAAAGCACAGGCTTAGAACACTGGATATCCAAAATAGAAAATGAACATCTTCACAATTATTTGATTAATCTCTGTGAACAAACTGCTGAGACTGTCTGCTTCCCATCTACGGCAAAATTGGATGTTAGAATAGCTGATTAAAATCTAATGACATTCATTGTTAAGGTTTTCACTGTTTGCATGAAAGAGGGGAGGATTAAGTGGTAAGAGGTGAGCCTCATTTTTTTAAAAGGTTTCTGGTGATGCTCTCTTACCGAGGAAGTCAAAATAGTGTATCTCAGAAAGGCTGAAGAAGGAAGAGGGATAAAAGGACAGCCCTGAGAAGATCAGCCCATTGCATGGATTTTGAAAAGCTGATCATTTACAGTTCCTAGAGGAGGAGCTCCTAAAAATCAAGGTGAGTGAAGACTCTTTTAGTCATGTCCTCATTACAGCTGAAGTCATTTGCTAATTCATTCTTTTAAACTGTTTTCTCCCGCCTTCCATTCTTTGCCTAGAGCATGAGCAAGCCATGATATATAGTACCAGCCTAGATTAGAATGCCATGAAACAAGCATGGTAGAGAGAGAAAAATGTTCAGGTATAGGGGCAGGGATTACCAGATTCCCTATTTCTGTTAATAAGAACTCCTAGGCAAGGCTCATCCCTCACACCTGGCTTGATGGAAAAAACTATAACATCATTTGCAGTTTCCACAAAAGCTGTCTAGTGCAAGCTTCTAAAGAAAGAGCACATAGGTCAAAGAAGAGGTTTGTCTCCTTGCTGACCAGCTAGGATACAGAATGACTTAAGTGCATGGGCTTTTTATTATCTTATGTTGATTTAAAAAACTAGAACAATATAAAATTAACATCGCACATATTAAAGGAACTAAAAGCTGGATAACTGATAAGCTTCCTGCAGAGGTCGGTTTTTGATCCTACGCTATTTAACATTTTTATCAATGACCTGAGAGAAATATAACATTACTGATAAAGCTTCCAGGTAACACAAAAACGGAGGGAGATAAATAATGAAGAGGACAGGTCACTGAGTCAGAGTGATCTGGATCACTCTGTAAGCTGGGCACAAGCAAACAATGTGTGATTTAATGTGAGTAGGAACAAAGAATATAGGCCATACTTACAGGATAGGGGGCTCTACCCTGGGAAGCAGTGACTCTGAAAAAGAATTGGTGGGGGGAAGGTTTGGTGGATAATTAGCTGACCATGAGCACCCAGCATGACACTGTGACCAAACGAGCTACTGTGATCCTGGGATACACAAACAGGGGACCTCAAGAAGGAGCAGAGCAGATATTTTACCTCTGTATTTGGCACTGGTGTGACTGCTGCTGGAATACTGTGTCCATTTCTGGTGTTCACAATTTGAAAAGGATACTGATAAACTGGAAAGTGTTCACAGAAGAATCATAAGAATGATGAAAGAATTAGAAAATATGCCTTATAGTGATCAATTCAAGAAACTCAAATTGATCTTAAAGAGAAGATTAAGGAGTGACTCATTTACAGTCTAAGTACATACACATGGGGAACAAATATATAATAATAAGTTCTTCAGTCTAACCGAAAAGTTGCAACAGTCCAATAGCTGGAAGCTGAAGCCAGATAAATTCAGACTGGAAATAAAGGGACAGATTTTTAACAGTGAGGATAACTAACCATTGGAACAAGTTCTCCATCACTGATCATTTGTAAATCAAGACTGGATGTTTTTCTTAAAGATATTCTCTACAAATTATTCTGGGGAAGTTCTATGGCTTGTGTTATACAGGTAGTCAGAACACATGATCACATTCGTCCCATCTGGCCTTGGAATCTATGGGATATTGGGATGTTGAAAGACTTATGAAAGGAGAATTCACATTGCTTTGCTAACCATCAATACTGGTGTATTTTTTGTTTGTTTGTTTCGATGGTGTAGGGTTTGCTTTGAAAGATATGAAGAATTACCCTCCATAAAAATCTTCGCTCAAGATATATCAAGGTGCATGTGGAATATTTAGACTTCTTATGTTTAAAAACTACTGAATAAGATTCTTGGCAGAGGAGGACTGCACCTCTACTGCTATCTCTGCATATGCTACTGCAGCTGGAACAGCAGAATGAAACTAAACCTTTTTATTATATCAGTAACTTTATGTTGTTGCTAGAACTACTGTTAGGAAAACTATATATTCATTAAAAAACAAAAAACAACGAGAGTCCTGTAGCACTTTAAAAACTATCAATTTTATTTCTGCAGGCATAAGCTTTCATGAGCTGTAACCCTCTTCGCCAGATGCAATGAACAGAAACCAGACCAATATAGATATATGCATCCAGGGGTAAGAAACAACAATGGGGAGGGTAGGTGTTAGCAAAATCCATTCAGTTACAGTAGATAAGGCCTATTCACAACCCTTGATTAGAAGGTAAGAATGTGTGAACAGTTACAATTACTTCTTCTAATGAGATAACCATTCCAAGTCCCTATTCAGACCCAGTTTGATAGTGTCAAATTTGCATATAAGTTCCAGCTCTGCAGTTTCTCTTTGAAGTCTGTTTTTGAAGGTTTTTTTTGTAGAAGTATGGCAACTTTCAAGTCAGCTACAGAGTGTTCTGGGAGATTGAAGTGCTTTCCTACTGGCTTAGGGATGTTACCATTTTTTATGTCTGATTTGTGTCCATTTATTCTTTTGTGTAGTGACAGTCCAGTTTGGCCAACGTACACGGCAGAGGGGCATTTCCGGCACATGATGGCATATATCACATTAGTTGACGTGCAGGTGAATGAGCTCCTTATAGCATGGCTGATGTGGTTAGGACCTGTGATGGTGTCACTAGAGTTGATGTGCGGGCAGAGTTGGCAACAGGGTTTATTGCAGGGACAGGTTCCTGGGTTAGTGTTCTTGTATGTTGTACGGTTGCTGTTAAGTACCTGCTTCAGGTTGGGGGGCCATCTGTAAGCAAGGACAGGTCTGCCTCCCACGGCTTGAGCGAGTGAGGGATCATCTGATAGAATAGGTTGTAGATCCTTAATGATGTGTTGGAGGGATTTTAGCTGGGGGCTGTAGGTGATGGCCAGTGGTGTTCTGTTGTTTTCTTTGTTGGGTCTGTCCTGTAGTAGGTGACTTCTGGGTACCCGACTGGCTCTGTAAATTTTTTTTCTTCACTCTTCCAGGTGGGTATTGTAGTTTTAAGAATGTATTATGAAGATCCTGTAGGTGTTTGTCTCTGTCTGAGGGATCGGAGTAAATCCGGTTGTATCTTAAGGCTTGGTTGTAGACAATGGATCATGTAATGTGTCCATGGTGGAAGCTGGAGGCATAAAGATATGTATTGCAGTCAGCTGGTTTTCAGTATAGAGTGGTATTAATGTGACCATCCTTTATTTGTATTGTAGTGTCCAGGAAGTGGATTTCTTGTGTGGACTGGTCCAGGCTGAGGTGGATGGTGGGATGGAAGTTATTGAAATCCCAATGGAATTATTTGAGAGACTCTTTCCTGTGAGTCCAGATGATGAAAATGTCGTCATTGTAGCGTAGGTAAAGGAGAGGTGCTTGGGGACGAGTTTTGAGGAAGCGGTGTTCTAGCTCAGCCATAAAGATGTTAGCATATTGTGGGGCCATGCGGGTGCCCATAGCTGTGCCACTGACTTGAAGGTATAAATTGTCTCCAAATCTGAAGTAGTTGTGGGTCAGGACAAAGTTACAAAGTTCAGCTACCAGGTGTGCCATATCAACATCAGGGAAAATGTTCCTGATGGCTTGTAGTCCATCTGTGTGTGGAATGTCGGTGTAGAGAGCTTCTACATCCATAGTGGCTAGGATGGTGTTTTCTGGGAGATCACCGATGGATTGTAGTTTTCTCAGGAAGTCAGTGGTATCACGAAGATAGCTAGGAGTGCTGGTGGCATAGGGCCTGAGGAGAGAGTCCACATAGCCTGACAGTCCTGCTGTGAGAGTGCCAATGCCTATTCATTCTAATCCAGGGGAGATTATAATCAGAATAACCTACTTTTTATAGTCCTTTAAGAACAAAAAATAATGAGGCACACTACTAGAAAGCACAGATTCTCAGACTTCAGTGGTATATTGTTTGTAGCTTTACATGGTATGCAAGTATGGCACTAACTCCTCAGTTATTTTGTCACTAGCCCAGGGATACAGGAAATCTCTGGAAAATAATTTTTAATCTCTGAAAAGTACACTGAAACAAGAACTAAGAAATTCAATCCAAGTGAAGGGGAAAGGCAGGGAAGCCAGAAGAGGACAGGGAAGCCAGTAGGCTTCACACATCATTGCTGACAGCAGAAGGAATAGTGAGATTCAGGAGAATCTTCCAGGTTCTGGAGAGACGTGTTCTACAGATATTCTTCTGCCTGTTTTCCCCCAACTGTGATCCCTTCTACCTTGCCCCCTCCAACCAGTCTGTCCCCACTCTTGTCTCTTCATCATCCCAGGCTCCTCATCCCATTCCCTTTCTCCTCATCTAGTATGTCCCAGTCTCCTTGTCCAGCCAGTCTCAATTCCTCATTCAATCTGCCTTCCCCACATGAACTCCCAGTTCTAGTCTCCTAGATATGTAGCTGTGATGAGAAATGTTATTGGGGCCCTAGGACAGCAAAACATTCACAATCTTAGAACTGCCAATATGAACTCACTGGCAGCAAGTAATAAAAGGATGGCAGGTTTCATATGTATCATATTCACATGGTTATGATTATGGTTAAGATTGTCATGCGTATTTTTTAGTAACAGACAATTAACAGGTCACAGACAATCAACAAAAATTCACAGAAGATATCAGATATCTGATACTTTATCTTAAAAATATCCTGGAGAGAGGGGGAAAACAGCTGCCTGGGCTTGCAGCTGCTCCAGCTGTTTGGCAGCAGCCTACCCAATCAGCTGTTTGGCAGCAGCTCCAGGGGGTGGTTTCACAGCTGCTCCAGCCCTGCCCTAGAAGGCCCACAGATCCCAGAACCCATGATTAAATCATGTGCTTAGTTATGACATACATTTTATTGATGGAAATGAAAATCCATGAGCCTCTCCTGTACCCTGGTCTTTGAAATACAAGGTGTATTACATATTATGGACAAGCATCAGATAAGAATGCTTTATTTTTTATTATAATAAAACCACACTAAAAAGTTTCATTTGTCATAAACTTAAGCAAACTCCAAGAAATATTGCATTGGAATAGATAAGCACTTTAGAAAAAGTGGTAAAGAACTATTTAGAGGATGTTTTATGATGAAATTCTTCAGTACAATGGAGTGATGGTAAAGAGTTGAGTAACTTTCAAAATCCAGTGATACATTCTATTTAGACAAGCCTGCTTATGTTTTCTGTATTTCTTTCTCTGTTTTCATTATGCAAAGGATTGTTGCAAATGTGATCTTTGTTCCTGTGGCTTATTTCCCAGAAGTATGTAATATTTCACAGGCTGAGATATACAAACTAAGCACAGAAGTAATCACAAGTGGAACATTACAAGTGCCGGTGGCAAGGAACAGATGCAATCTTGCCAACACTTACGCATTCACTTAACTTCAATTTTGGATTTAACTCATGTATTTAAAAGTTACGCATGTGTGCAAACATTAGCAAGAATGGGATCATAAGCATCAGTGCAACACCATATCAGATATTAAGCATCAACATCACTAACTGACATTCCTACTCACCCCACTCGTTTAAATATTACTAATATCTCACTGACCGCCGCAATCCTGGATTCAGTTGGTAAGTGAAAGAATGAGTTTAAAAGCAAGATAATTTATACTATTTGTATTTGCAATGGCCAAGACTTTCAAAATGAAGTGCTGAAAGTTAGGCTCCCAAACCCATATTTACATACTGCCCATTGACTGATGTTAATGAGCGTTGCTGGGAGTGCAGCTCCCAGGTGGTTTATTCAGATATTTAAATATGAATTTAGGAGCCTAACATTAAGACCCAAATATTTGAAATTCTTGGCCAACATGTCTTGAACATGGTTATATAAAATATATAGGCAGCATGAGACACAGATGCCAATTAAGGCTGTATGGCAAGAACGTAAGCTGATGTAAATCAATATAGTTCCATTGGCTTTAACAGAGATTGATTTATACTATGGATATTCCCTTAATTTTTATACACAATATAACTTTCTTTTATGTACAATCTTTTATGTACAAACACAAAATATACCCCCAAAATGTTTTACATTACAATTTTGCCCAGAGATCCCATTCAGGATTGGTGCTCTCTTTTGTTGGGCACTGTAGAAATATATGAGTCAAATGCTGTCTTGTTCACCTTTAATAACTGTATGTATATATGTTTATACCCACAAAGTCTTTTATTAGTTTGCATGGCACTTGATTTCCTTCAAAGAAAAAAAATACTCATCAAACCCAACATTGGTATAACTTGAGGTAACACCAAATTTTGCTGTAACAACTTACAATTTCCTTATGGCTGCACATGGATTTAAAAAGTCTATCTGCATGAACCAATGTGCATAACTGGGACCTGTATCAGTGCATGTTTATAGTAAGGATTAAGGCTATATATATACTGCATCATAGTGTGGACTACTGGTGCATGAACTGCAGAGCACAACGTGTTGCGATCTAACTGTCTGAAAGAAAACTCTGTTAATGCAAAGTAGGTACCTTTTAATTTACACCAGCTGTGTCCACACGGAGTAGTTAGATGGCAACACTTTGTTGTGCTCTGCAGTTCATACCCTCATGGTCTGCACGGTAGCATCACAATGTGGTCAAGCCCTTACTATGGCAAACATAGTAAATGTACATGATTTACAAAAGCTGTGGATGACAGGCAACATATTGCTATGGAAATCAAGCCATAATGAGACTCCACAAGGACAAACAGACTTCCTACAGGGATCTGACTGTAATCAAGAGATTGCAGTGCTACTAACAAGGCTAACTCATGTGAATTAAATATACAGTTAAGCATTTAAGCCATTTGTTTAGGTGCTTGATCTAAAAACTGACTATTTTTAAAGAAACAGCTTTCAGGCAAATGATCTTGATACTCAAATCTATTTTCTTCTTTTGGAATCCAGCCAAAAGAGTTTACAGAAGTTGGACACCCAACTTCCAGTGAATTTTGACAGGTTTTAGGCACCTACATCACTTTGGTTCTTTTTAAAAATTCGTATATAAATTTAATAATCTAATCAAATACTCAATTTCTTTTCATAGTAACTTAGAATACTAAGTCTGTTCAAATGTTTACTATAATAAACCAAAAAAAAACCCAGATCTATGTTCAGAGGTATGAACATTCACTAAAAAAACCCCAATAGTTATTGGTGTTCTATCTAAGAAGTAAGATTGAAATAATTTGAAATTATACCTATATGTGAGGCACAGCATGGGCATAAGCAGTGGTTAGGATTGGGCCTTACGTTGAGATGGGGAGCTGTTTTATATTTTTGTAGCATTTCTAGTTAACTTTTAAGTGCCATATGATAATGCATGCACAGAACAGACTTGTTTACATACATAACTTTTCTTTAAGAAGTGACTGAATACATTTTGAAAAGTTTATTTTTTAAAAAGGGTTAATAAAATTATTGAATCTGAAGTCTCCAAACACAGAATTTTGAAGAATTTAATACCAAATAATAACGGAAACTTAACATTTATTAACACATCCTTTTAGATTGTGGTTTCCTTATATTCATAGTATTTAGCAGCTATGCTTCCTTATAGTACAAAATTATGAAGAGGAAATTAAAGTATCACCATTCACATATTGTTAAAATTCAGTCATGCTGGATAAGTCTCAGGAAAGAAAAATATTTGTCTTCCTAGAACAAGTTTTAAATTGCTCTTCTTAGTAATTATTCCCCTTTCCAACATTAGTTCACCTCGAACTACCACTTTGAAGGTTAGTGAGAAAATGACTGTAAGAATGACATGTATTTTTAAATGACTGAGATATTAGAACTGGTTCACTGGAGGTCAAATTGATCGTCAGTCTCGTCTTAAGCTGTAGGCAGTCAGAAAGCAATTGGACAAGTATCTCAGCATTATTACAACTTTCTGAGCCTTTATTATCTAGTGTCCAAACCACATTAGCACATGATTCTTTATTTAATGAAAAGTGAAGGTGACTGCAGCTCCAAATCAATCAATCAATCCCCTTCTTGGGAAGAATCAATCTCCTCAGCAACACCTGGAACAACTCAGTCTAGTAACTAAAGATGCGTAAGTAACCGACATTGATAGCATACTTATTAACCTCACACCACCATCGTACTGTTGCCTCACTGCACAGCATCGCATGGATGTTCCCCAAACCTGGTCAAACAGCACGTGTTACCAACGTGAGGAGGTATTCTGATTGCTCGCAAAAACAGCCAGACCTGCAGGGATAACCCAACTCTGCTTAGATATGGACATGATGGGATAGGAAGGATGGGGGTCCTTTTCCAATGGCAGAGAGGTGAAAAGGAGAGAATATCAAGCAGGGTGAAGCCAGGCTGCTTACATGCCTGTCCGGCCTTCCAGAGTCAGGCTGTGCAGAGTTACCCTATTAGGAACTAGTAGTCCCCTTCAGCCCCGTGTCCGCTGGACGGGAAGTGCGTGAGGAGGAGGCTGAGCCAGTCCGGGAAGAGGGAACTGGCGGTGGCGGTGACAGTAACCAGACACCGGAACGGAACAAAAACAACCAAGTCCTTCAGCAGGTTATTCTCCGCTCAGGACGGAGGGAGGGTGCAGGCTCACACACACCCGGATGTGTGAGGTCCCGGGCGATCCCCCCGTGGGTCTAGATCGGTCACTACAGACAAGGACGCGGCGGCAGCCGGGGCTCAGTCGGGACAGGGAGGGGGCGAGACACCAGGGCAGGCACAGCCTGAGCAACGGCAGCAGCTGCTGGGAGAGAGGGGAAAGTCCCGTGCGGCTTCCTCGCCCCCCCCCCGGGTTTTCGCCTGAGCTATTGTCACCGGCCAGCTCGCGGCGAGCCGCGCACTCGGCCGGGGGGAGCTGGCGCTAGACTGGGGGGCTGCGCGCCCCGCTCTGCCCGGCGCCGGGCGGGAGGGGCAGGGCCGCGCGGGTCAGTCTCCGCCCGGGCCGTCCCCGGCGCGGCGCGGCTAGGTCGGGGGTTACTCGCAGCCCCTTCCCCGCGGGGCCGGGCGCGCGCTGTCCCCCGGGACCCACCCTGCGCCCTTCCCAAGGGGAGGCGCCCCCGGCGGGACAGGGGGCTCGGGCCTCGGAGTTGGGGCCTCCCCCCGGCGCGACCCCGCGGCGCGGC
The DNA here is from genome assembly GCA_007922155.1 of Mesoclemmys tuberculata. Taxonomy (NCBI): domain Eukaryota; kingdom Metazoa; phylum Chordata; order Testudines; family Chelidae; genus Mesoclemmys; species Mesoclemmys tuberculata. The sequence continues at coordinate 53,800,979 of ML675610.1, read as the reverse complement.
CCCGTACCTCCGTGCTGCTCTCGGCCGCGCTCTCCACAGCCATCTTCTGCCAGGGGTCCGCCAGCTGCGCCAGCGGCATCGTCCCCGCTCGGCGCCGCCGCCGCCGCCTTTGCGCTCCGCTTTCACGCGCCCGCGCGGGGCGAGGATCCCGGCTGCAGCTCGGCGCTTCAGGGCCCGACCCGGCTCTGGCGGCGCCTGCTGCTGCTACCGCCGCCGCCGCCTCCCGCTCCCAGCCGCCTGCAGCCCGGCGGAGCTGCCCTGCCCTGCCCGGTCCACCTCACCGCCGGCGGCCGCACTCGCTCCCTGCTTCCGCTCGCAACATGGCGCCCGGCCCATACCTGCCCGTCAAACCGAGGCTGCGCACGTCAGCAAGGGGGGCGGGGCCGGCCCAGCCAATCCCCGCCGCCAGGCGCAGGTAGCTGTGGGGGGAGGCCCGCGCGCGCTCGCCCGGTGCAGGGGCGCCCCGGCTGCGCTCGGGTTCCGTTCCCGGCCCCCGCGGGCGGCGCCAGCGCGAGGCCGCTGCCTCTGCAATGCTCACTCCCCTCGCCCACGAGGGGCAGGGTCACGCGACCCCCCCCCGCGTGCTGGGACACGGCTACACCACCCCCCGACAGCCGTGGGGGCCCGGGCGGCAGCGCGGGTCTGGAGGTCCCGAGACCCTTCGCACCCTTGAGAACAAAGCAGCTGGGGATTCAGATTGAAGGGGAAACTGAGGCACGGGGCGGCGAAATGATCTGACCACCGTCACGATGCGCAGGAGTGGCACAGCGCCGGGATTAAAACCCTGGTCTCCTGGGTCACAGTCCAGAGTCCTGGTGGCTAGACATCCTGCCGGGGGGAGGTAATTCAGGTGTAAGGTGGTTAGGCACAGGGTCTTTATTAGTGCTATCACTTTAGCCTAGGAAGGGAAATGCAGAGAGCGGTGTTAATGCAGCATAAATGGACACAATTAAAACATCCAAAGTGAGGACATACAAAAGTTAAGGCTGTCACAGCAGCTCAACTAAATCAGGCAAAAACAAGTATTTTCATTTCCCGGTTTTCTTCTTGTCTTAGCTTAACTTTATAAATCTTTTATCTAGCAGTAAGCGTATATCCATCAGGGGACGTGTAGTGGCAAAAGCTTAGAAACCAGAAAATCTGCAAGCATCTGTGTACTCTAACCACTGCATTATAAGGTTTTGTCAGGCTTTTGACCAACTTACTAGCTACACTGAGGCTTTTCTGTCAATATTTGTCCTGGCTGACTGGTCTTTAGATCAACAAGTCGAATTAAGGTTCTCACAACAAAGTTACATCCATTGTCATCTGCAGTGCCCCTTGTGTACACTAGGATTCTTTGCACAATTTCTCCAGCACTGATGGAGCTGCACTGGTGCAAGCAAAATGAAAGTGCTAGCATACAGCTCTCCCACCATTTGTACTAATCCTAAATTGGATGGCAGTGGCAAAAACACTTATGGTGGTGTAGCACTGGTGGGTTACATGTCCTTGGAAACACAGCTAAATTTGCTCTACACTTCTACTTTCAGTGTACTACTATTTGCTATACACTTAAAATACTACTATTTGCTATACAAATAGTGCAAGAATTCTAGTATAGAAAATCTATTTAGTCAAATTATCCTGAAGAAGAGCTGTGTGTGTTCTGAAAGCTTGTCTCTCTCACCAACAGAAGTTGATCCAATAAAAGATATTACCTCACCCATCTTGGCTCTCTAAACTCTCCTTAGACAGCTGGGCAGTTCAGACAATATAAAGTAACACAAGCAAATGGGGGACAAGTGTAGAGAAAAATAAGTCAGAGGAAATTAAGGACAATGAAGAAAAGAAATATTGATTTTCCAAGGAAAATTGGAGAGTAGGCAAAGAAATGAGATGCAGTAAGTTTTATTTTTAAATAAAAAGTTTGTTTTAAACAAGCTTTTGCATGCATATTATAATTTAACCAGTGGGTCAACTATTTCTGGCAAGTAAAAGTTACCTGAAAGTGTTCCCAGCTTTTTGTAGGAGGAAGAGATGGGTTGTCACATGCTGTCTCAATCCCTACCACTACCACCACAGCCCAATCCCACTACTACCACAGCCCCCTTTGGATGCTATCAATAATTATTTTTAACAGATTATGGGGCCATTTACTCCTGGAAAAAATGAGTTGTAAAATGCTTTCATTCATATTTGATAGCATTTTTCACCTTTGTTGTATTACATTTTGCACAAATATAAATGACTACACAAGGTGCAAAGCAGTGGAGAATTGGATTTTTTTTGGTTAATGAATCAGAATTTGACTCAAACCTCCACAATGCTACCAGAAGCTGAATAGAGCCCTAGATTTACATTAAGAAGAGATTTACTCTGGACAGTTATTGCTGTTAAATTCAGGATAAGGTAATGGATAAGGAGAAATAATTCAGTAGCTCTTGACAGCTGTTAAACTTAGGTTTGTAATGAGAAATGATTCCTAGTAAACTGACCAGAGCCAGATCACTTTACAGCCTCAAACTTTTGCAGGCTGGCTGCTGGGATGCTGTGAATAAGTAGAGAGTTCACTTACATGCAGACTGTAAATGACTGAAACACAGCAGAACCCCTTCCCATCTCCAAGGCACATAACACAGATAGATGACAAAGAAAAAAATACTCCCTCCCCCAGTCCCTTCAAATATACCTGTAAGGGTTAGATTCTATTCTCACTTACCCCAGGTAAATTCATTTTTCTTTATGTGAACTACTTTATTTATACTGGTGTAGATGACAGCTGTGTCAGAAACATACTCCTAAGAATTCCCATTGGGTGAGGGTGAAATAGGGTTGCCACCTTTCAACTTGGCAAAAGCTTACCTTAACTCAGATTCAGTGGAACCACATATTATCCCTCTTTCTGGCTGATCAGATGAGCAGATACCTTCTCCTGCTACATAGGAACTGTACTCTCTCCTCCCTTCCCTACATATCTCGGTATTCCCACCCTTCCAGAGGCGCCTAACCTGGACTTAGCTGATAATGACCATTTCCAGCTAGCTGTATCCTGGAAACGTAGATGATCACTTTGTTCATCTCTGTCTATTACCTGTGAATCCAGAGAGAAAAGGCAAGAGTAAGAATTTCATATACAAACATGTACAAGAGCAATAAACCACTTAAAAAGTACACACCAGACATTGTTCTCTCTCAGAACAAGTGCAGTACTTGTACTTTAGACTCTCACCGTACATCATGTGGTTGAGCTGATCCCTTGGTTCCGTAATCCACAATGGTATTGTATGTTTCATCTGCACACATCTTTCCCTATCTATTCCTTACAACCGTAAAAGATTTCTAAGTTACCAGAAATAACCAAAATCAGTATCAATCAATGAGGTGGAAATGGGTATCAACCTTGTGTCTTCCTCTCCCATACACTTTATTCTGACACGGAAGCATTCACAAGCATTCACAGAAAATGGTATATGGCACTGAAGCGACAATACTCTGGAAGGCTTAACTACATGCAAGAGAAACATTAACTGCAATACTATGCAAGTTGCCCATTCTACACCGTAGCCATAATGTAGCTGATTTACCACCTTGTCTGTACAGTACGATCCTATCAAAATAGACAGGAATTCTGAATGGGAAGAAATTAACCTACTTGAGGGCTTGCCTGTCTTTTCCCACAAAATCCTGCAGATGAGTAAAAAAAATCATCTTCATCAGTGGTATCAAATATTGAAGATCGATCTAAGTCAGCACTGACTCTTTAATGGTGTCCAATACTAGAAATCAGCCATAGATAACACAGATTAAAAACTAAAGCCATACCTATAGGCATTAAAAGAATGCCTGCAAGATTGAGACATAGCTAGAGTTGTTCCAACATAATCACCTCTTTGGAGATGCAGAGACTGGTGTGAAATCCTAGTCCCATTAAAGTCAATGGCAAAACTCTTGTTGACTTCACCTAGGGTGAAATTCTGGCCCTGCTGATCATACTACTGCATTTGTAAAATACCTGCTGATGTCTCCGTGAAAGCTAGTCCAACAGGTACATTTTTGGGTTATTGGGATGGTATTAAAAATATTACATGTTTAAATACACATAAAGAAAATGGGTACTCATACTAGTTGCATAGAAAGCATACAATACTGCACTCAGTGTGAATTATTGCAACATAATTCACACTCCATTAAGTCTTATTGCTTAATAAGTGTAAAATGTGAAGGTAAATAAATGATAACAATGCTAAATGGATTTTTCAATTACTAAAATATTGCAACCACAATGCTCTGTGGTGAATTCAAATTAGATACCTCTTGATGATTTTCATTATCTCATCAAGAAACTCTTGATAGAATTTAAGTGTACAGAAATTATTATTCAACAATGCATGGATAAAAGCCAGACATAAAGTGGCTTCTGTGAGAAAATGCCAGGAGAACTGAAGTGAAAACTGACAATAGAACCTATTAGATGTATTGTTTGAGGGCAGAGACTGTACCCCTCTGTGGAAATAAGGCACCTGAGTTCAATTCCTGATTCTACATAATTTTTCTCTGATCTTGGACAAGTGACTTGTTCTCTTTTGGCCTGATTTTTATTTACACTAATGCCCCTTTACACTGCTCTAATACAGAGCAGTACAGAGCTCTAGTACAGAGGCCTTAAAGTGAGAGTGAATTAGAGGGGCCTTAGAATGCATGTAAATTTATGCTGCTAGAGTGAGAAAAGGGACCTTTGTGTAAATGAGAATCAGGCTCTCTGCCTCAGTTTGCGTGTATGAAATAGGAATAATAGTTCCCTACCTCACTGAGATGTTACAAGGGTAAATTAATTAATGGTTGGAAAGTGGTCAGATACTCATAGAATCATAGAAGATTAGGGTTGGAAGGGGCCACAGGAGGTCATCTAGTTCAACTCCCTGCACAAAACAAAACCAACCCCAACTAAATCGTCCCAATCAGGGCTTTGTCAAGCTGCACCTTAAAAACCTCTAAGGATGGAGATTCCACCACTATCCTAGATAACCCATTCCAGAGCTTCACAACCCTCCTAGTGAAAAAGATTTTCCCAGTATCCAACCTAGACCTCCTCCACTGCAACTTGAGACCATTGCTTCTTGTTCTGTCATCTGCCACCACTGAAAACAGCCTAGCTCTGTCCTGCTTGGAACCCTCTTTCAGGTAGTTGACGGCTGCTATCAAATCCCCCCTTGCTCTTCTCTTCTTCAGACTAAGCAAGCCCTATTCCCTCAGCTGTTCCTCAGAAATCATATGCCTCCTAATAATTTTCATTGCCCTCCGCTGGACTGTCTCCAATTTGTCCACATCCTTTCTGTAGTGGGGGGCTCAAAACTGGACACAGTACTCCAAATATGGCCTTACCAGTGCCGAATAGAGGGGAATAATCACTTCCCTCAGTCTGCTGGCAATACTCTACTAATGCAACCCAATATGCTGTTAGCCTTCTTGGCAATAATGGCACACTGTTGACTCATTTCCAGCTTCTTGTCCACTGTAACCCCCAGGTCCTTTTTCTGCAGAACTGCTGCCTAGCCAGTCAGTCCCCAGTCTGTAGCAGTGCATGGGATGCTGATGATCTGCTCCTGGAAGTTTTGTATTAACTTTGAAAAATAGGCTTCTAATTTATATAACTACACTAAAAGTGAAACAACTGTAATTTACAAAATAAGATTAAACTTTTCAGACATCTGCTGAAGAGTTTGTCTACAGTTATGAATACCTGGATGACAGAATTGTACTAATATGTGGACAGAACTAGTTAGAATAAGCTGCACAAACATTTCTATGACTATAATTTCTTATGGTAGGCGGGTTTTTTTGCAGTTCTGACCCTATTAATATATGAAGAATGCAATAATATCCATAAGAATACTCCTAAAGCATCATTCCATAATAAAAATATGGTGCCAGATTCACCAAAGAAATGCTATGTTTTATATTAGTGTAAATCCATTAATTTAAATAGAATTATACCAGCACAGAATTTGAATAATGCAATGATGGTATTTATTCATCTGAAATTTCATCTGCTGTTAAACTATTAGCAAGACTTAAACAATAATAAGTCACCAGGACCAGAGGGTATTCACCCAAGCGTTCTGAAGGAATTCAAATGTGAAATTGCAGAACTTCTAACTGTGGATGTAACCTATCATTTAAATCAGCTTCTGTACCAGATGGCTGGAGGATAGCTAATGTGATGCCAATTTTTAAAAAAGGCTCCAGAGGCAATCCCAGCAATTACAGGTCAGTGAGTCTAACTTCAGTACCAGGTAAATTGGTTGAAACTATAGTAAAGAACAGAATTATGAGACATATAGAAGAACACAATTTGTTGGGGAAGAGTAAACATGGTTTTTGTAAAGGAAAATCATGCCTCACCAATCCAGTAGAATTCTTTGAGGAGTTCTACAAGCATGTGGACAAGGGTGATCCAGTGTATATAGTGTACTTAGATTTTCAGAAAGCCTTTGACAAGGTTCCTCACTAAAGGCTCTTAAGTAAAGTAAGCGGTCATGGGTTAAGAGGGACGGACCTCTCCTGGATCAGTAACTAGTTAAAAGATAGGAAACAAAGGGTAGGAATAAATGGTCAATGTTCAGAATGGAGAGAGGTAAATAATGGTGTTCCTATGGGTCCGTATTGGGACCAGTACTGTTCAACATATTCATAAATGATCTAGAAAAAGGGGTAAACAGTGAGGTGGCAAAATTTGTAGATGATACAAAACTACTCAAGATAGTTAAGTCTGAGCCAACTGTCAAGAGTTACAAAGGGATCTCACAAAACCGAGTGACTGAGCAACAAAAATGGCAGATGAAATTCAGTGTTGATCAGTGCAAAGTAATGCATGTGGGGAAACATAATCCCAACTCTCTCTCTCTCTCTCTCTCTCTCTATATATATATATATTTATATTTATATATAAGATGATGGGGTCTAAATTACCTGTTACCACTCAAGAAAGAGATCTTGGAATCGTTGTGGATAGTTCTCTGGAAAATTCACTCAATGTGCGGTGTCAGTCAAAAAAGTTAACACAATGTTGGGAATCACTAGGAAAGGGATAGATAATAAGATAGAAAATATAATATTGCCTCTTTATAAATCCATGATATGCCCACATCTTGAATACTGCTTGCAGATCTGATGACCCTATCTCAAAAAAGATATATTGGAATTGGAAAAAGTACAGAAAAAGGCAACAAAAATGTTTAGGGGTATGGAACAGCTTACATATGAGGAGAGATGAATAATAATAAGATTGGGACTTTTGAGCTTGGAAAAGAGACAAAGGGGATAAGATAGAGGTCTATAAAATCATGGCGAAAGTAAATAAGGAAGTTTTATTTACTCCTTCTCATAACATCAGAACTAGAGATCACCAAATGAAATTAATAGGCAGCAGGTTTAAAACAAAAGGAAGTATTTCTTCACACAATGCACAGTCAACCTGTGTAACTCTTTGCCAGAGGATGTTGTGAAGGCCAAGACTATAACAGGATTAACAAAAGAAGTACATAAATTCATGGAGGATAGGTCCATCAATGGGTATTGGCCAGGATGAGCAGGATGCTCTGTCCTTAGCCTCTATTTGCCAGAAGCTGGGAATGGGTGTCAGGGGATGGATCACTTGATGATTACCTGTTCTGTTCATTCCCTCTGAAGCACCTGGCATTGGCCATTGTTGAGAGACAGGATACTGGGCTAGATGGACCATTGGTCTGACCCAGTATAGCTGCTTTTATGTTCTTAAGAAACATCCTCCCTGTGCTTTCTTTACCATGAATGGAAAAACGGAGCTCAATAACATGTAGGACAATTAGAGCACATCTATCTCCAACAGATATCCCCATTTTATTCTTTTTGTACATGTGAATAGTTGAAATTTGCTTCCTCGTGTTGAAGCTTGATCATACTGTCTCTTCTCAGTAAAGAGTTTAAGAAGCTTTTTGGTAATTTTGTTATGAGGAAACCTGCAAAACGACCATGAGCACAATTTATTACACAAACTTGGTGAAAGAACAAACATTGAGAAGTGTATTAAAATTCTGAGCCATCGTATTGTAATATTCCATAGTTTCTTTTTCTGTTATTAAAAATAATTGTAGTAGCACTCACAGGGCCCTTTCAGAATTGGGACCCCATCATGTTAGGTACTGTACAAACATTCTTTGCACTAGGCAGCTTATGGTATAAAAGATAGACAATGGGTTGGGTATATAATATACAAGCAAATTAGTATGGTAATAAATTGGTCAATTTTATTATTTACTGTTGCAGGATGCAAACCCAGAGTATGCTACCCCATGCCATGGCACTAAATCACTCCCCCGAATGTCTCCTCTTGGTTTTCCAGTCCATTCACACACACCCAGGTGTTTTAAACATTCTTGCCCTAACCCCTTGTTTCATTTATTAAGTCTTCATAAATTCAACACTCTTCCCACCCTTCTAGGCTCAAACCCATCTTTCCTCACTGTAGGCTTCAGTTTGCTCAGCTCCCTCCAAACAGATAAGCTTTACCACACTTCTGACAGCCCCTGGGCCTCTCTAAGAACAACCTCTTTCCAGCTCGCCTGCCTGTCCCAACCCTGGGCTCAAACTCCTGCTCTTGGGGAAAGATTTCCACACCCCTCCATAGTGCATCCTTTAGTCCAGTGGTTCATTTACTCCCCAAAGAAGTGGGAGACTACAGTTCCAGTCTTCCCATAGCCAAATGAAGAGAAGGGATTTAGACAGGGATCTATTATCTCTCAGGTGAATGAGTAGAAATTGTAGTAGTATGGCTGTCCCCTGGAGGTGCTGAATAGGTCTTTTGCAATGCTTCTTCAATTATTACAGTCCAATTTTTTTATAGCTTCTCAGGACCAAGAGGTGCTCCATGGCCCATTTCTTAACACTGATTTATGAACATATTGTAAAGGTTGGTTAATTTAGGATACTTCTCCCCATTTTAAAAATATGCCACAGACCAAGAGGGTGTCTTGTGTTTCCAAGTGTTTAAATAAAGAGTTGACTTCTGCAATGGGCTAATTCCTCATTGGAGATGAGTGGAAGAGAACCTAATCAATAATGATCTCTTTCCAGTCGAGGCTAGCATCCTTGTCATAGTCATCATTAACTGTGAGGTATTTGCTGTCTTTGACACAGATGGTCATTCCTTTCTCCACATTTGCTCCTCTCTGGGCATTTTGATTGCTTTGTACCTAGTTTTCCATTTATTGACCTACTCCAACATTTCTTTCAAGGTTTTTCCATCCTTTGTTAGAGTCTCCCAGGGTTCTCTCCTTAGCACGCTTCTCTTCCATGTTCTCCCTCTCCATGCTCTCCCTGCATGATCTCATTTGATCCTGGGGTTCACCTACCACATCTTTGCAGATGATGCCCATGTCAGATAGGGAAATTTACTGCAATATCCTAGACAATTCAATTCAAACCTTATTGAATTAAGTATGTATCATTCTGGGCCAGCAATTGTATCTAAATGCCTTGGGCAGACGGACCTCAGCCCTCCAGGAACTAAGAACAGTGGGGATGATTAGGCAAATTCTCTCCAGTTGCAACACCTCCAGGGAGGTACCACCATCTGGAGAGAGAGACACATATACTGGTTCAAATTGGATTCTCCAGGACTCAATGGATTAAAAAAAAGACTTTTGGTTAAATAGCCTGAGTTAAAACTGACTTAGGGCCTTCTTTCTGATCCAACATAGGGACAGGACCTTCTGTCCAAGAGGGGCTCCAATTCTTCCTGGGAAGGTTTGGAAGGACTTGGTCTAGTTTATATGCCTGTCTTGAGCTTACAGCTATTATGAATTGGTGAGCGCTGAAAGACCCCTTGGCAGGATTTGAGGGACTGCTTACTGGCCAGAGCCCTTGTTGGAGCTGGGGTGATCTCAGGTAAGCTTATTAGCATGTGTGTTACCTCCAAATTCTGGGCACATGAACCCCACAATGACTTATTTGTATCAACATCTTAATTGTTACTTTCTCCGGTTTTAAATAGGTAACAGCAGATGGCCTGTCCTAAAGGAATTGCTAAGGTTTATCAGTGGTTTCCCATTAACCTTTCGGAGACTCCCCCACAACAGACTAATCCTGTTAACTTTTGGGAGGGTACAGCTACAGCCTTTTCTTCGAAGGACTGTAATTCAGGCAGTAATCTTTGAAGACAAAATATTCTTTATTTAAACATACTAATCTTTAATACAATGGATTCCAAAATCACATATTAAGGCAACACAATACAAAACACCAATCCCCTCAGTACAAATACACTCATTAAAGTAACCAATATTGTAATATCATACAATACGAATAACAACTTTTAAGTGGTTACATTCTACATGTGGTGATCAATCACTGTAGGATGCTGGCAACAATTTCTTTTATTCAAGCTCTAAAATCATATCTATAACAATAGACATGCATACCCAATCATCCAGCTTTATTATCTCAGGCATACCCATTCATTCATTATACTGTAGTTGTTATGCTTACTTCTCTTTAGTCTTTATTCCCTGTTTCATCTTTGGTCCTGATATTGCCATTTTAGTGATATCAGCTCTATTCATTCCAATTCTTGTTCTCCTTCATGATGCTTTGCTTCTTTTGCATCTCTGTCTGCTTCTGACTTCCCCTACACACTGCACTCTCTGACTATACACATACATGCTCTGACTGAATCCTGTCATAGAGATTTTGACCTTTTCTGATTGGTTGCCTTTTCAATCCTACGGCTTTATCAATTAAGCCGGACCTGTTTGAGAACCTGCGCTTGTGCCTAACTAACCCCTCCCTTCGGGTTTAGGAGTGATCTTTATTTCACCTTAGCCTGCTTGTTTGTTATTGGCGGTATCATTTTGAAGCCACTATTTTGGTTTTCTTGTGTTTCCTTGAGACAGCCGTTTTGTGATCTCCAGCCGTAACCACGTAGAACTTATTTGATTTATTATTAAACCCTTTTTATTATAAATAATTACACATTTATATGTACCCTAACATTATGATTCACTGTCACCAGTTTAATTTTATTAGTGTTCTCAGTGCTGTATTCTTCAGACAGAATGGAGCAGCTGAAAAATCTCTTGTATCATGTTTAGGTTCTTCTATTTCTTTAAAATTTTTTCTCTGTAATGCTTTCACCTTAGGAATAAATGTGCTTGTGTAGAAAGTGCTGTGTGGTAATTTAACTGAGGAAATTACACTGTTTGTCATATCTGAGAAGAAAAGTAAAGCATGTTTGTTTCAGCAGTCTTACTTTGCTGAGGAAGTCACAGTGTAGGCAGGGAACTGTGCAGCTTGGAAATACCCTGGTCAGGAGAGAGAGAGACATGTTTCCTCCCAAGCCAGGTAATGTCTGGGGAGCTTGAAACCAACCGGGAGTTCCCTTGCTGGACCACAGAAGAGGAATAGAAGTGCAGTTGCCCTGAATTGTGACAGTGTCCACATCTCCTTTATTTCCACCAGTCTTCCATTATTACCTCATGTTTGTCTCACATTTCAAACACATGTCCAAATCTCAGCTCTTTCTCCTTCTACATAAACTCTCTTTTTCCTCCTTCTCTATTCCTGCTGAAGAAACCACCTTAGTCTCTTAAGTCATATAGCTTCCAAGGTTTCATCTCTAAAATAAACACAATTTCTGTCCATTACCTGTGCTAAAGCTGTGGTCCATGCTGAACTCATTCTTTGCTGTGACTACAGGAATATGTTCTCTGTCATCACATCTCTAGCATTTCCAACACGAAGCTGTTAAACTCTTCCCTCTCTCTACTGACTTTGTCTTTTTCATTCCTTTCTGCTTTTTATTCAAGCTCATCTTCATAGTTCAGCAGATGCTATTGTTTCTATTTCATCCTTAACCTTTTCTTGTTTTCCATATCTTTGTGCACCTTGTTCATGAAATATTCCCTTGGTCTCCTTCTACCTCTCCCAGTTTCATGTCTTCTTTCATGGCACCCCAATGCTTGACATAGCTTTTCACTTAGCAAGCACGCACGCTCCTCCTTCAAATCCCTGTAGGGATTTCATGCACTCTTCTTGTATTGGAGTTGAGTGTCTCTGTATATTAACTGTTGCCTTGGAATTGTATTTTTCCTGAGTCAGACAGTAAACTCTTTAAGACATGGATTTTTGTGTTATGTGTTTTGTAAAGTTCCATTTTCCCCTCCACACCTAAGAGCATGGGAGGTTTTTTACAGACAGGTGAACACATGGAACCAAATGCTCTATGCACTTTGGGTCTCTAAAACTGGGAACACAAAGATTGACAGACCCGAAATCAGAGGCTACTTTTGAAAATTTTAGCCAGCAGGTTATATTCTTCCCTGTTGCAAGCAGGTACAATTCTATTGATCCAGTGAATTTGCACCCATTTATACCAAAGCAGAAACTGGTCCAATTTTTCAATTTCAATGTTTTGTTGCTTTTTAAAATCAAAAGATGCTTTCTCCAGCTAGCCAGCTTTTAAAGTTACATTTATCCATAATATTATGATGAATTATAAAGATCTAATCCAGTAGTATGACATAGCAAATGCATCAGCTGATAAAGATCAGAAACAGCTGAGTTTCTCCTCTCCTTTATGCAGGTCATATACTAACAGGATCTCACCATGTTGGAGACTGAAAATAATTCCATTTTCAGTGATGTCAACACCATAAGAGGGGTACATCGGCTTAATTTGTTTTCTTTCTTCTTCAGAGGAAACAGAATCTGACTGCAGACTTACTTGTTAGATATGAAATAAAGTAATATGTTTATTTCATATATTTAACCATGATATTTGTGTTGTTTTAAATATCTAACTCATCCATGCTGTTAATTGGTGCCAATAATCATTATAGAAAAAACAAGTAAGTGATCTTTGAAGTAACTCTATACTTTGTATAAGGGAGAGGATATATCTCAAAGACAGAATATATGTGCTTCTTGTAGGCTTGCTCTGTGGTAACAGAATTTTCCCTTTCCATACTAGATCACAAGCACCTGTGCAGGGGTGGCTGGTAGATCATATTACTGTGGATCCACTGTCCATGTCCTGGTTCTACCTCTCCTTTTCCCTGCCCTGCCCACTTATTGCCCTGTTCTATTCATTCTCTGAAGCATCGGCCCCTGACAACTGTCAAATGACAGGATACAGGGCCAAATGGACCATTGGTTTGACCCACTAGGGCCTTTCTGATGAGGAGTCAATATTTTATGCCCTTCCATGTGGCAGTGGATGGAGCTTTGCAGAGAACAGCTGTACTGGTGAAAGTGTGCTGACCCCCAGTTACGTAGGCCCTTTTCATCCTGCCCTTTCCTATGCCATAGAACTACACTGGTTTTATTACCTTTTGGTTGCTGTATGCCCATGAAGGTAGGGCAGGATTTACTTTTTTTGGTATTTTCTTTACAGATTTTATGCTATTCTGAAAAATAAAAGATCCTAGTTTACATTGGATTAGTAAATTAGTAAATGTTAGTTCTTAAATATGTCTTGTTAAGCCTAATCTTTTTCACTATCATTCCTTATTTAAATAGTTGGGGCCAGATCCTCAGCTGGTGGTAAATCAGTGTGGCTCCACTGCTTTATGCCAATATACATCCAGTAAAGATCTGACTTCAGCTTGGAAAAAAGATGACTAAGGAGGGGATATGATAGAGGTCTAGAAAATCATGACTGATATGAAAAAAGTAAATAAGGAAGTGTTATTTACTCCTTCTCTAACACAAAAACTAGGGATCACCAAATGAAATTAATAGGCAGCAGGTTTAAAATGAACAAAAGGAAATATTTCTTCACACAACGCACAGTCAGCTTGTGGAATTCCTTGCCAGAGGATGGTCCTTCTTGCCAGAGCAAGGCCAAGACTACAGCAGGGTTCAAAAAAGAACTAGAAAAATTCATGGAGGATAGGTCAATCAATGGCTATTAGCTAGTGTAGGCAGGGATTGCTGTTTGCCAGAGGCTGGGATGGATCACTTGATGATTACCTGTTCTATTAACTCCTTCTGTAGCACCTGGCATTGGCCACTGTCAGAAGACAGGATACTGGGCTAGATGGACCATTGGTCTTACTTAGTATGGCTGTTCTTATGACCATATATTTGCTACCAGCTCACAGGAGCAAAGTGGCTTTGCACGTAAGGTCCAGACATAAAGGTGATGAAAATATGAAGAAGGTCAATAATTCTAAATATTTATAGCTAAGAAAAAATACACATGATAAATAAATGAATTAAATAAAAGATGGTAAAAATTGTTTCAGCTGTGTGGTCTTCCTGAGGATGTTTAAGTATCAGCAAATGCTTTATTTTTAGTTTATTTTCCCACATTCCTTAGAATTTACTAAATATCAGATCTAATCTTATTTTCTGCTTTTATCTTGTTTTTTGTTTTTTTTAAATACAAGCCCCCATAAGCATTTATATTGGGAGCCATCCCTTGCTGTTTTTTCACCTTTTTTGTTTGGATGCAGGACAATGTAGAAAAAGTTCTTATTGGCATGTTTCTAGCTTCTCATCGGCCTCAGTGAATTACTGTTTTGTTTCTCAGCCTTTCTAGACAGACTTTGGCACTCATTCTAATTATAGGATTATGTATGTATGTAGGAATAAACAACACTAAATTCTGAAATAGCGGTAACAGCAATATTAACAAGCTATTTTATTGCACCTTCCTCCTTGTGAGATCAGTTTTGATTGTAGATTACAACTTACTATAAACAAGCTACTAATATTAATGGGAACATTTCATTTTTAAAAAAGGTATATGGGAAGATTCTGCATGAATTATTTTAAACAATGGGCCCAGTACTATTTCCATTGAAGTTCCTGGCAAAATGCCAGTAAATATTAATGGGAGCAGTACTGGATCCAAAGTTTTAATTTCCTGTTCACATAGGGTGATTTTCATTCAAATGCAGAGGAATAGTACACAGCCCTCTGCAATTCTTAAACTCTATGGCTGCACAGAACAAGCTGATTTCAGAATAACCATGTAATGGGGCTTCATACCAGTTGTGTGCCTAAGATAAAGTCTTTGTGTTATTTCAGCAAAGACTGGCTTAGAGGGCAGAGTTGGGGTAGGTAGAAGCTGCCTGATTTATGATTATGCTGATCCAGTGGCCTAACATTTCCACAAATAGCACAAAGGGCCTACAGCCATTACTTTAGCTCATTCGATGGAATAGCAGGCACAGAGCTTGTAAAATTTGCCCACATAACCTGTAACCTTCTTGGCCACCCTGCCCTTGAAGTTCACTTAAGTGGGCACCCTGTGCCTGTGACCCTTTTGCAGGCTTTCTGGGAGTGTACGCTTCTGAGGGATAGGCCTTGGATTTCCACTTTGCTCAGAGAGGATCCCCATGATGGCCAGTAGCATAGTCAGGGCAATCAGAGTCTACCCACTTCTCATCTGGGGAACATGGAGTTTAGTTAGGTTAGTTCACCCACTTCCTTTTTACCACTACCCCAGTGGGTCTTCGACTTCAGCACCAACGTTTCTCAACGCAGCTCCTCAGCAGGTTCAAATGAGCTGGACCCAGTGGAACTGGAGGGCTGATAGGGACTGATGTATGTGTCCAATGTTTTCTGCCCCATCAATATCTTGTGGAGGTCAGAGCAGGATCCGGCTATGTTTATGCCCAGGCGTACACATGAAGGAGTGGATCCAGAGACAGGCTGGAATAGCTGCTGTGGCACACAAGATCAGGCTGATGGTCCCTGGGGAGCAGAAAGAAACTCTTTCCTCTCCCCATCTTATTTCATTCGGTGGGCCATGGCGACTGCGCCAGCTGGGGCTGCTGTGCAGGGATTGTGCGGGAGTGATACAGCGTATGTCCCCACCTGGCCAGGAGAGGTAGTCACTTGTGAGACTCCGCAGCCTGGCCCAGTTCTGTCTTCCAGCTACTGTGAGTGGAGATGAGGACAGGAGCATGTGCACCAGCCACTGGGGTGATGGGAGAGACGGGGCAGGATGTGCTAGCACACAGGGCACTGGTGGCTCAGCGGAAGAGGGGCATGGGGCACCAGCCACTGAGGCGCTGCGAAGCTGCTATAGGTATAGCAGTATGAACTGTTGGTGCCCTTTCCTAGGTAGGAGCCTACTCCTCCCACACCTTGGCTAAGTCACAGTAACTTCCCCTCTGTCCCTCACTTCACAGCAAGCTTCTGTTGCTCCTTCCTTGGATCCTTGTTGGAGGCCTCGTCTCTTGGTTGCTATGAAACCAACATATGTTTGCAGTGACACAGGGCAGCCTTTTCAGAGCAAGACATTATTTATAAGTAAGCAGGAATACAGTGTTCAAGGACAGTGGGTTAAAATGGTAAAGAAGAGACTAAACACAACTCTCATCTAACCTGTCAGCTTCCCCTTGACTGCTTAGGAGGGTCTCTCTTTCCAATGGCCTGGCAGCCTCCTTGGCCCTGTCCAACAGTCCCAGATTGGAACTCCCTCTTCCACCGGGAGAGCACATTTCGTGCACAAGCCCCTTAATAACACCTGTGTACTTTGTTTCAAGTCCCAGTCATACTGTTTTCACATGAACTTCCCCCACGCCTCCCTGGGTTCAGAATGGGGGTGGGAATTTGGGGTCAGACAGGTAAATGCCCATCCAAAATGCCCCCTGGTCACTAATCTCCATTTTATCTCCAAGATAGCTGTAGCCACATGTTCATGATTCTTGCTGTTTGTTCATACTAGCTCAGACATATCTACATGACCCACAGCCAGTCCATTCAACACTTACTCCCCGACTCCCAGCACATGACTCTGGAAAGTAGATAGCAATACAAGAGTTAGTGGGTAAACTGATTCATATAATTTTCATAAAATTACATAATTTTTCCATGTTCTCCACAGGAATCCTGTCTGTATAATGCTCTGTATAATAGTTATGCAATCTTTCTTCAAGAAATACACTATTTTGCAGACATAACAGTGTTTAGAATAGACTTACAATTTATTTGTATTCCAGTAACTGAGGACAGATCAAGCCTAATGAAAGGAAAAAGATAATGTATGAAACTTAAACATTTCTTTTCCAGGTTGACAAAGTGGGTGAGATAATATCTTTTAATGGACCAACTTCTGTTAGTGAAAGAGACAAGCTTTTGAGCTACACAGGCTCTTATATACAGGCTTAGAGTTGAAAGAGAGCTCTGTGTATCTCAAAAGCTTGCCTCTTTCACCAAAAGAAGTTGGTTTAATAAAAGGTATTACCTCACTTACCTTGGGCTTGTCTTCACTTACCTTGGAGATTCGGTGGCAGTCGACCGGAGTTATGCAAACTATGCAAAAACTTATGTAACTCCCGTCAACTTCCGTGCTTCTGTTCTGTGCAGCATCTTCACTGCAATGCACTGACAGGAAATGTGTTCCTACCGACGTAGCGCTACGCCCCTTGAGAAGGTGGTCTTAATACATCGATTTCTGGATTGACTGAGCGGATCTTCACTGACCGCTTAGTTGCTCCAGAGAAGTCGATCTGACGGCAGCGAATTTGCTGCCATCAGTGAAGACATAGCCCTTGTCTGTCATATCATGGGACTAACATTGGTACAACAACTCTTTTCCAGGTTGTAAATATTAGGAATTAAATACTTGCTTTTGTGTTTGGACTAATACGAACTTTACTTTAGCGCCTGCTAAATTTGATGAATAGAAAAGACTAGCATAACATCCACAGTTCAAAGGCTGAAAGGCCAGGTCCGATGAATAAAGCTAAAAGAGAACTCATCTTCCATTTTATAAAGGAATTTAAATGAATCACTATGAAGTTTGCTTGTAGCTCCATGTGGCTTTTACATGTAACTTTCATAGACAATAATTTTATTCTGCATGCCAACAAAGTGCCCAGTCTGAGGGCTTTACTTAGGCAAAACTCCAATTGAAGCCAAGTAAGAACTGAATAAATACAAACTAACACATTCATGATTTGGCCCAAAGAAAAAAATAAAAATGAATAAATAATCACTCTTCACTCCAACTGCTGGCAGATACCAAAGTCCATAAGAAAACTGAAGATTTCACTTTAAGAGGCAGTATCCAAAAGAAACCAGAATGACACAGAAAAAGTAACTAAACATTCCAGAAATCTCTTTTAAGCCAACTGTACAAACAGATACATCAAAACCAGACTTTGGTTTAATAAATTGTCTATAATTATATTATAAAATACTGTATTTAGCAATGTTCAGGCAATTAGATTGTCAACTGGAGGAAGTATCCCATATCTTTATAAAGGAATATTATTCAAACTCATGGATGCTCTGTATGTAAAGGTTTGAGGAGCAGATGGAATAGTTAAATAATAATGTCCATAAATACTATGTACTGGATAAACCTGCATAGCATCAAACTACCTTATAGCATAATTATAATTTTCCTGCAAGTATGTATGATTAGGTGAGAAGTACCCAGAGGAGACAGAGTGCCTGCATTGCTCAGCAGAATAGTATATGCAATAAAAGACATTAGGCAAAGTTTTCACACCCTGGTACCTCACATCAGGCCGTTAAATGAGTGATGTGATTTGTCCAGAGATGCTGACCTCCCAAAATGCACAACGACTGTGATAAGAGTCCCTGTGCTCCACATTTCTGAATCTGACCAATCTGAATGAGGCCACATATTTGGAAATTTTGTTGGCAAGTTGTAGATCCTGGTGCTTTCTACCTGTTGGCAGTACAGAAGAAATGAGAGATCTGAGAAGTATAGCAAAAGAGAGCTGGACTCAACTTCCTCCTCAAGACAGTGTATCAATACTGATGAAAATTGCATTCCTCTAAAAATGTGAGACTGCATTATGGTTATTGTTCCTAACTCAGAATCAGTTAATTTTAGTGTCTTTCACAATGCGTAGCCCCAGTTCTCAGCAGTCAAAGACTTCATTCATGCCAAAGGGCATAATCAAAGTCTCTCCAAAATTAAATATGATGCAAGTATCACAATCCTCATTACAGCAGGCAAAATGTAGTTGCTCCAGATGGATATATGGGACATGATAGAATAAAAATTACAGAGCTGTTTTGATTTCATGAGTTGATGCTGTTTGTAAAATGATATCTAACATCCTCTTCTCAAAAGGAGGGAGACAACATAATATTTAAAGAGACTTTTTACTTAAAATGGAAAGTCATGGTTTAATCAAGGTTGAAAGAAAGACAGCAAGTCTTTACTGCGTTTCCAGCAGTAGCTAAACATTACCATCAAACTGTAAAGTTACAAAAATGTAGCAAACATCATCACTGGCCAAGCTACCATTGTGAGATTCCTAGCATAGTTTTTACAGTCCCTAAACTATGCAGACAAGAATAGCTAGTATAGGATGCATGTGTTGAGTCTCTGCTTGAAAGCGAATTTAAAATATATATATATACACAGTTTGGGCAAAACTTGTTCAGTATTTGAAATCAAGGAATTTTGCCATTCCAATTTTTCCTATGACTTTTTAAAAACAGGTTTTCTGCGGAAACAGTTAAGGTTTAAAAATTGGCATTTAGTTTAGAAATAGGCTTCACCAAGAAGCAACGAAAAGCCTTCTTCCAAAGGAACTCGATGGCTTTGGTCAAACTATGAATGTTTGAAAATCATTTGCTGAGCCTGTGCAGCATATATTATATAAATTCTTACTCCAGATGTTCACCTAAACAGTAATACACCGCACATGTGTACCAAAATAATTTAGCTGTAGAGTGAATTTCATAGAATAGCTGCAAACTAGCCTTGGGAATCCAAGAGTTCAAGGAAAATAAGACCCTCCAATGCACTGAGGTAATCTCCTGTGGACTCCCTAAACTGTGCTGGAGCAGAGCTCCTTTAGAGTTCCACTACTGGGGAGTTTTACAGGAGCAGAGCAGCTTTGCAGGAGCAAAATATGCACAGAGCACCTGCCATAGCTCCCAATCCTAGCCCGGCTCTCTCTGACTTCTAATATAACTAGAAAGAAATGCCTTTGCATTCTTCTTAGAAGCTCCAGTAGAGATACACTGGGGCAGAGTGAGTTAGAGAGGTTTAGGAACACTTGAGGGAGGAGGAAAAGGATCTGCAGAGTTAGCTGAGAAGACTTGGTCAAGAATGGCAGTGTTTGGAGGCAACTAAGCAAACAGTTCCAAATCGTAGAATTTACTGTTTCCAGTTATGGAAAATAAACCTAGATTACTAGAACACTGCAGCTGTATAGTTAAGCACTGAAATCGGGAACTAGTTAAGTTGCCCATGCAATCTTGCTTGCCCTTGTGGCTATGACTTACAGTACTGCCTAAATATTAGTATTTTTATTTGTATTACCTTGGCACCAAAATCCCCAGCTGAGGTGGGGGCCCAAAGAGCTAAGTATTGTAGTAATACATAGTAAGATAATGCCTACCATGAAGAGGTTACAGGATGGATGAAAATGATTAGAGAAAGGATGGATTATTGGCTCCATTTTACAGAAAGGAAATGGAAGCACATGGAGATCAAGTGATTTTGTCACATAGGAAATCTGTGGCAGATGGGAATTGAATGTAGATCTCCTTGGTGCTAATCCAGGGTTTTAATCACAAGACCAGCCTTTCTCTGTGATCACATACTAGCTTTCAAATATAATTTTTCTACAATTTCAGATACATGCACAGCATCTTGTAATTTTTCTTCATCATTGAACACACAATAATTTCATTATTATAATATGTCGTTCATTTAGCGACAAAACTGGACAAATGCTGAGCATTTGCAACTCATTGACCTCATTAGACAAGACTGAGGTGAAGCTGGTAGGAAATGGGAAACACGGAAGTTCTTTAAAGAACTTGCCTCCTCTGTCATTTCCACTGTTCTTGACTCAGATTGCTCAGTTAGTCCTGTGTCTTTGCTGCAGAGCCTCATTGACTGGTGAAAGTGCTGCTGTAAAATTGTATAGGCTGGGCCTGGAGTGGTCGGGTTAATCTATTTAGAAGATAATATGCCACAGTACATACCAGAACCATGTTCCTTCTGGCTGTGTTTGGAGACAAAACATGGGTTTTGATATAGAACCTGGCTAGTTCTAACAGGGTAGCAATATTAAGTAGTACCCAACATTTATTAGCAAAAAAAAATTATGTTTAGTAAGTATAAAAGTTGTATCAGGACAGATCCCATTCACCCCAAATATTAAAAGAGGGAAAATAAGAAATGAAGGGGACTTGTGCGTGTGTTTCCACCTTCATATTACCTATAGCACCATTCATAGCATTCCCCAGAACACCATAAGACTTTCACTTCCATCTCCAACAGATACCCAAAAGTTTTACAGATCCCAACTTCATCAAACTTGAACTCTAACACAAAACCTCAACAGTAACCTCAGGTGCTTTTATATCAACAGATCAGCGCATCTGATGTCAGACATTCCTGCATTTGGGAAGTTATTTTGACTTAATTTGCTGCGGTCACTGTTAAGGGGTTTGTATTAGAGCACAAATTGGGTGACCACAAAAAATTCAAATAGCAAAATTATGTTTTGACTTTTGCCATTTCAAGGAGATTGTTACAACATAAAGCTCCAGTTAAAACAGAACACTGGAATGCAACCTTAACTACGGTGTACCATAATGTTATACTTCAGAAACTCTCCACAGTTCTTCAGTACAGAAAATATCCTCTTAACTTGTCACAGGAACACAGAATGCCTCCCAACCTTTGTTTTGTTTATATCAAGATTAAAAAAGGAACTGGACATGGATATGGATACCAAAAGCATGCTTACCTCAGAAATATTCATGACCCTCACTACGTGATTCTGTTGTGATAATTTCCTGAATGACTCAGCTAGGAGATTAGAGATAATCTGATAGTCCTAATAGTGAAGTTTTGCAAGGTTTGGGCCATTGACCAGCAAGGAACAAGAAGAATGATATAGGAAGGGAGGGAGGAATAAGATGGCAGCACTAAGATACCTTTCCCTCATCCTCATTGGTAAACCTGTTGTCCCCATACAATATATAAACTTATGCCATATAATAAAGGCTATATTTAATAGTTTAGTCTAAGGGACTAGGGCATAGACAGTCTTGCCTAGTAGTCAAAGCTCTAGTGGACTGAGGTCTGCCCACCAAGGATGGGAGTTGCTAGGCCAGAGTTAGAGGAATTGCTAGGCCAGGTTCCATAAACAGGAGTCAGGGTCAAAGTCAGGCCAGGGTCGGAGACTAGAGATCAGAGGCAATACCAGAGTAGGATCATTAGGTAGGAGTCAGGGTCAAAGTCAGGCTGGAGTCAGAGACCAGAGATCTGGAGACAAGGCAAGGTCCGGCATAGTAACAGGCTAAGTTGTCTGGTAACCCAGATAACTTCCTGGAGCAAGCTCTGGGGCTAGTAGGGGCACTTGGCCAATCAGAGGGCCACAGGATACTGTCACTATGGGTCTCATGGACAGTGACTCAGCATCCCTAAAACTCTCTAAGGAAAAGTGGCTTTAAAGTGAAAAGAACTTTCTTGGTTCTGTGCTATTGATTCTGATCCAGACTTCTGTACAACAGATTTCAGATGCTGTAAAAATTACAGTGAGAGCACGGTTACATCTCAGCCACCTTGCATGGTGAATTGTTGCAAATGCCAAGCCAATATATTTATTTTTTCATAATTATACTATTTTATACATGAGTGAGTTCTCAGGCATTGTAATACATTAAAGGGCATAAAGCTCTCTTATAGAGCTGTAAGCTCTTCACTCTGCCCACCGTATGATTAAATCAATTTTAGCTTGCAATAAACATAGTTTTTACAGTCACACACTGTACAACATGTAGTTTGGATTAACAGAAATGCCAGTGCGCAGATAGAGTCCTTGTTGTCTGAATTCTTTTAAATTTGACTGTAAAAATAACTTTAATTTTTACTTTGAATTACAAAAATTTCTTCCCAGTATCCAAATATTGTACCAAAGTTAAAGTACAGGTAGATCTGGGTAAAATGTGTGGGTGTCAGGCCAAGAAAGTTTTTGGCAAAATTGGAAAGTTTTATGTTATGTAAAATGTTACCTCATTTCATCAGCGGTTGAACACCGGTGGTTTGTGTTGAAATGTTGCTGTTATTTTCAGTAATAATTTTAAGAAAAGGATTTTAAAATATAATTTCTGATAGTGTTAAGGGTCTGAGTCACAGTCCATTTAAGCTGATAGAAAGACACTCATTTATCAGGATCAGATCTAAAGAAGAAGATAGTAATGAGCCTCCTCAATGGCAAAACCATTATGCAACAGTCCTATATAGTATAATAGAGATAAAAGGTCCAATTTCAGCAGTGCCAAACACCCACAATCCAACTTGAACTTAATAGGAGCTGCAGACGCTTGGCACTTCTGAAAGCCAAGGTCAAAACCAATTAGAGTTCTGTAGAAGTTACTCTAAAAACCCATAGAATTAAACAGAGAATTCTGCCCTTTCTGTAGGATTTTTTGAATTATCCTACAAAATTCTACAACAGGAATTCTTCATGGTGGTTTAAGTCTCTAGAAAAGGCATAATTTTTATTAAAGTCTATAAGACACTTTGGTATGGGAAAAAGCACTTCAAAATACACAAAACTGCTGCGGCAAAATGTAATTTACATTTGAAAAGCTTTATCTGTAGTCTGCTACATAGATTAAATTCTGTTTTATACTGGAGTAAAGTTTTCCCAGCTATCTAGGGTAAGATTTTCATATTTCCTACCATGTAATTCAATTATTTTAAAATATTCATATTTCCTTACAGAGAGCAGATTTGATCTTTAAGAATTGGTTTAGGAGTCTTGCATATCTGAAACTAGACAGTGAAAAATTCTGGCAAGATTGGAGGTCTGCTACCAAAGGAAAAGGCAGATACAGTAATGGGTGAAGTGCTGCTTTTTGGCAGGTGCACTGAAGCTGAGTTTTACAGCTGTCTTGACATAGATAAACTGGTAGTCTGGTGAAACACCCTTGACATCTGTAGAGGAAACGCTGTCAGGAAATGAGCTCTTACCACCAGCGGGCTGAATCCTGAAGTCTTTCCTCATTTTTAACTCTGGGAAGATTCCTATTTTAAGTCAACAGAATTTGCCTTTTTAGGATTTGGCCCAGTGTAAGGACCCTGAGTCTTGCTTTTTCTGAAAACAGTCAGTCATAGGGCATTTATGGTTCAGTCAGTTAAAAATATAGAGAATCAGAGAGAGAGAGAGAGAATAAAAAGGGGGATGGGTTCGAGAGAGACAACTTTAGGTTCTATTCTTGTGCTCATTGAACTCAGTGAAAATTCTGCTCTTGATTTCAGTGGGAGCAGAATAAGACCCTTGTTCTACGAAATACCTTTCATACAAACTGCTTTAAACAACTTGAAGAATAAAATGTGATTATAATTCAACTGGTAGGGAGAGTGAGATATGAAGAGGCCTAGGCAAGGCCTGTGGCAAGTTGGACCTAAATTGCGTAAAAGACCCCCCCCCCCCGGTACCTATGACAAACTGAATGTAGCTTCAGCTACATTAAGAAGTGGAAAAATTTATGGAGATACACATGACAGTGATCAATATAGTCAGTTACAGTGTTTATTGGGCCACCTATTTGACATTAAATTCCATCTTTTATTCTGCTCTCAAATTTTGAATATTCTGCAGATTTTTGCACAAAGCACCAATAATTGTATTGAAGAAATAGTTCAGGAGAAAACTGGTGCTAAGAAAACTATGAAGACTGAGTAGAGAATAAAATGGGTCTTTTGGTATCTTGGAAGGAGTAGGAAACTGAGAAATAATATGTGATCATGTAATTCAGACTGTATTGTAATGTAAGGAGCAGAATTCAGACGGTATGTGCAGCCTTAATAGAGACATTTTCTTACTTGAAGTGCTTAGCTATGCAGGCTTAATGTTCTCTAAACAGTGTTTTTTAATGGCTATACAGAAGATTGCCTATATATTGCTACCAATTCACTTTCATCTGGTTTATAAGTGCCTACAGTAAAATTAGGTTAGTATTGTAGATTTACTCTCCCAATTTTTCTTTCAAAGTGGAGGAAAAATGACAACATTGTTTCTATCATGATCAGTTTTTCAGTATTAGCAAACTTTCAAAATACTTCCTTAAAAAGTCAGTACATCGTGAGAATTGGTTTTATGTTAGTTAGGCAAACACGGTTTCCAAATCACTAAACTGAAGTGTTTTCAGTACTTACAGATTTCATTTGAGCAGGGTATTTTCTAATCATTAAAGGCTTGATCCAGGAAAGCGTTTAAACATGTGTTTAACTTTAAATACATGTGTAAGTCCCATTGACCTCTACAGGACAAATACTCAGTACTTTGGTTGGAATAATGCATGTGTATTTTCTAATAAGAGTTACTGAGAGGACTAAATTCAGACCTGATTTTCTCCAAATTATACATTAGGCACTAATCTGCTGGATTTTAGTGAAACCGTGAGTTGAAGAGCATGTGAAATACTGTTGTATATTTTTCCTCTGTAACTCAAACATTAGTCAAATTGCCTTTATCTTTAAAGAAAAAGGTTGAGAAGTTTTCTTTGGGCTGAGAACATGTAGGCCAACTTCCAACCCCAAGGGCTGCATTATTAACTTTGTAGAGATAGAATAGCATTTATAACAAAAGTGCAGGTACAGTTTTTACTATGCAGACTCTAGGGCTGGGTCTACACTGACGGCGGCAAATTCGCTGCCGTCACATCTATTGCTCTGGATCGACTGAGCAGTCTGTGTAGACGCGCTCAGTCGATCCAGGAAGTGATGCAGGAAAACCACCCCGGTAAGTGGAGTAGCGCTGCATCGAAGGGAGTGCTGTTCCCTTCGACGCAGCGCAGTGTGGACGCTGCGCGGAGGAGACGCTGCAAAGTCGACGGGAGATACGCAAGTGATTTACGTCACTTGCGTATCTCCTGTCGACTGCTGACAAATTGCCAAGGTAAGTGTAGACCGGACCTTAGTGTATGTCTACTCTGCAGTTGGGAGTGAGCCTTCTGGCCTGGGCAGACAGACTTGTGTAAGTGGAGCTCACACTAGCATGCTGAAAATAGCTGTGTGGGGCACCATGGCACTGGCAGAGGATCAGGCTAGCCACTCAAGCTTGGCCCCAGGAGGTCGGGTGGCCTGCGTCTGTGCTGGTGCTGCAGTGTTGACATAGTTATTTTTAACACACTAGTGCAAGTCTGTCTACCTCAGCTGGGAGGCTTGCTTCCAGCTGCAGTGTAGACTTAGCCTAAAGGCCCAGGGTCTGAAACTGATGGAACTTTGTTTTCTAACTTGGTTTACAAACATCAGCTTTACAACTACAATCAATATTTTGAAAGGAAAATACGAGAGAGAACTAATACCGTTGCTCTCTATTCAGGCAGTATGTGCTGAGTTCTTCTGGGATTTCTTTACAAACATTTCCCACCCAATGGGCCCACCTCCTTTCAGCTCTATTGCAGCCTCTCTCCACCCATTGCAGAATTTCACCATTATTTAAGGCATTACTTGGAACTTAAAAATAAAACAACACATTTTTCCTTTCAATGTATCCTAGTTCTCCTGCTGCCCATATTTATCTTTGTTCTGCACTTCACAGTCTGCTATCTGTGAAGCATAGTACAGAATGAGCCCAAAATGGCTATGAAATTTTAAACTTGGAGATGCAGATTTGTCGCATTAAAATGTAATTATGGCTTGGCCCTAGTTCCCATTTCCCACACGTTACACCAGATTCTTCTCTAAAGGAGGAGGCAGAAACCCACTTTTTTGAATGGCTGTCACATTTATTGTTTAACTTTCAACTATTTAAAAAGACAGGTCAGAATCCTCAACCCTTACCCTGAGGCTGTGCATTAACTAACCAACTAATCAAATTTAAACAGAACAAACACATCTGAAGCTTAACTTCTTAGCTTCCTAATTTGGTACACACCCATATTCCTGGTGAGGACTTAAGCATGTCTCTGTTCTGAAACCCACCCCCCATTTTGAGAAAAAACTTACCCTGTCTTTAAAAGTGCCCCAATTACAAGGGGGCAGCTATATGAAGTGACTCAGGCCTCAGTATGATATAGCTGTTCTCTTTCAGCTTTGCTGGACCAAGGAGAGATCTATACATTAGGTTTAAACTTCCTTTACAAGAAGTGGTCATCTCAGTTCCATGAAGGCCTTTACCATCATAGTCAGGTCCGGCGACACTTTCTCTTCCCAGTGAAACTAACACAAAAAGAGCTATGTCTAGTGAGGTTCCCTTTTGGAGCCCAGAAGAACTTGTACAACTTGTCACAGTTATCTACATTTCGTCAATAATGTAAGGGAATAAAGCTCTTTCTTGGAAAATGTATAGTGTATTTCTCTACTCAAATTTGGAATTTACGAATTTACGTAAATGGAGTTTAGGAATCAGCTCCATAGGGTTGGGGGGAAATCTAGATTCACATAAATGATGGAAGGATCATTTTTAATTTTCCTCTTCAAATCCTTAGGATAAAATATTCCAGTCTCTGTCTAACATGCATATCTTTAACGCTCGTTATAAGTGTATAGTCTGCGATTGACCATGGTACTGATTTCACATTTTACTTCCTTGTAACTGGGGACGGGCATAGTATATGGTCAGCTACAGGAGCCTTTTTTTATTTGACAATTATCTTTTTTTTTAAATTTGACCATTATCATCTTTTTATTTGACAATTATCATTAAGCAGGAGTTAGACATTTCTGGCTTACAATTTGTTGTGTTATTTTGTTTCTCTTTGGTACATAACACTTAGCTGGTGTTTCTAATAATATTACAGCCAAACAGTCTGTAAATAAGACAGTGTTGAAAACATGAATATGCAGGGGAAGTGCTATCATTTAATAAATCCCAAATTCTTATTCCTGAGAATGTAGTCTATTTCATCATTTTGAAGCCTAGAGGTTTCTTTGGTTTCAGCTGCATTTAACTGAAAAGTGAGAATTTTAAAGTAGAGACAGGACAAACCTGGAAAAGATTATCTCAGCCTTTCAATTCAAGTATTGTGGATTCTGATAAACTGGATACCAAATTCCTAACAGCTATTGTTTTGGTGCTTTGTTTGTTTTGGAAGCAAGATTTTACAAAATGAAGGATAGGCCAGAAGTGAACCTGCTTGTGCACATGTTGGGGTCGGGATCTGTAGGCTTAGATTAGTTTAGTTTCACAAAACAAAAATCTTACTGACAAAGTCTTGCAAAACCAAAATCATGTCTGGTTCTAATTTAAAATGAATGTTATTGTTTTACTGATAGTATGTAATGTTATATATACAACATATACATACACCCACATACTGTAAGAGAGTATGGCACTTACAGTTTTATGTTTGAAAGGAAAGAAAGAATTGTCCGTCTTGAAAAGCCAGAGAATAGAAGACTGTTAACACTCCAGGGGAAGTATAATAGCAAGGAGAATGCAATTCTACACACTTTGCACTTATAAAGTATCTTCTCTCTGAGTGCTTTTCACACTCCAATTATTGTAACCTCATCACACCCCACAAAGTAGTTTCAGGACAGCACTGGCGCTTTAAGAAGGAAGCAGGATCCAGTGCACTCTTACTCATCAGCTAACTCCCAATTAGGTTTAAGAGAGGGCAACTGGGCCTGAAGAGAGACAAGGGGACAGAATTACTTGACAGTGCAAAGTGGAGGAACATGAAAATGGGTAGGTTAGAGTTCACAGAATCATAGAATATTAGAGTTGGAAGGGACCTCAGGAGGTCATCTAGTCCAACCCCCTGCTCAAAGCAGGACTATCCTCAGCTAAATAATAAGTTGCTTGAAAACGATAGAGTCTGCAGAGTGGAAGGCTCTGTAGACCCAGGAAGAGGAAGGAATTGGTTAGAAGGCTGCTAGAGAGGCTAGTTTGCTGACCTTCCTGGGCTAGACAGCCAGTGTTGAGAGGCTGAAAAGAACTAAATGAAGAGATTGGTGGGAGGCTAGACTGCTGACCTTCCTAAGGCAGAGAGACTGCTGGGAGGCTGAAGAAGGCTAGAAGGCTGGTAGATAGGCTAGCGAGCTGACCTTTCTGAGCTGGAGATCCAGGGCTGGGAGGCTGAGGAGGGTGAGTTGTTGGACAGTGTGTGTTTGGGAAGACGAGCCATGAGACTAGTTGCTCTAAAGTGTTGGTCTGGATAATGGTGGTTCCTGAAGCAAGGGCAGGAAGGAACTGGGAACTAAGTGTTGGTGGACTCATGGTTGAAGAGCTTACAGAAACTGTTGTGTTGCTATATGTTTGCAATGGGTTTGCTGAGAATGGCTTTATTACAAGGATTTTGGGTGAAACTATACAAGATTTAATTATGTCCAGAGGTGGGACTCTGAACTGGACAGTGCTCCTTTTGTGGCTGAACCAAGCGGAAAATGAGGCAAGTGTACCTGGCATGCCATGGCTTGCTGTAGGAAAGTGTTCCCAGAGAAGCTGCCTTGCCATAGCAGTATTACCTACCTCCATATAACACTACGTGGCAGTTGTTCAAGGACTTTTTACTGCCTTTGTAACAACTCACAGACAGTGTCAAAATGGGTTGGGGAGTGAGATAAAATGCTGCTTATATTTGTGTCATATATTAGGTTTGAAGGGGACCTCAAGAGGTAATCTAGTCCAAGCCCCTGCTTAAAGAAGGATAAACCCCACTAAATGATCAGAGCCAGGGCTTTGTCAAACCAGGCCTTAAAAAACTCTAAGGATGGAGATTCCACCACCAACCCAATTAACCCATTCCAATGCTTCACCACCCTCCTAGTGAAGTTCCTAATGTCCAACTAGACATCCCTCACTTGAGACCATTCCTCCTTGTTCTGTCTTCTGCCACCACTGAGAACAGCCTAGCTCCACCCTCCTGGGAACCCCCTTTCAGGTAATTGAAGGCTGCTCTCAAATCCCCCTTCACTCTTCTCTTCTGCAGACTAATAAGCCAAGTTCCCTCAGCCTCTCCTCATTAGTCATGTGCTCCAGCCCCCTAATAATTTTTGTTGCCCTCTGCTGGAGTCTTTCCAATTTGTCCACATCCTTTCTGTAGTGGGGGGCCCAAAACTGGACACAGTACTCCAAATGTGGCCTTACCAGTGCCAAATAGAGGGAAATAATCACTTCCTTCAATCTGCTGGCAATGCTTCTACTAATGAGGCCCAATATGCCATTAACCTTCTTGGCAACAAGGGCACACTGTTGACTCATATCCAGCTTCTTGTCTACTGTAACCCCCAGATCCTTTTTCTGCAGAACTGTTGCCTAACCAGTGTGGCAAGGTGGGGGGCGGGGGAGGGAGAAGTACTCCGCCTTCATGGGCCCTGCGCTCTTCCGGCTTGGCCGGTGGGCAGCTGGGGGAAGGCCTAGGGAGGGGACGGGGCCCGCTCTGCCCCTGACTATCACTACCTTCCCTGGGAGTAGTCTGTGGTCCACTCTCAGCTTCCCCAGCTGGGTGTTCTGCCTCGGGTGCTGTGGCCACGCCTGTGGAAGCTTCAAGCCTCTGTAGATTGCAGGCCGCAGCCTGCCAGCTCCAAGCTGCCAACTCCAAACTGCAGGCTTTGGAACTGCAAACCTCCAACTGTAACCGTAACCGTAACCGTAACCGTAACCGTAACCGTAACCGTAACCGTAAACTCCAACCTCCATCCTCCTCACTCCAAACTCCACAACCCACCTGCCTGCTTCCACTGGAGGCTTTTAAGTGTTTGGGGCGGGGCTTCTTGATTGGCCCCGGGTGTCCTAATTGCCTGATCAGCCCCAGCTGAATCACCCAGGGAATAAGGCTTTGCTGAGCCTGGGGCTAATATACCTGCCTTCCAGCACCCTTACGTAGGCATCTGGCCTGACCCTGTCACACCAGTCGGTCCCCACTCTGTAGCAGTGCATGGGATTCTTCCATCCTAAGTGCAGGACTCTGCACTTGTCCTCGTTGATCCGTATCAGATTTCTTTAGGCCAAATCTTCCAATTTGTCTGAGTCACTCTGTATCCTATCCCTACCCTCCAGTGTGTCTACCACTCCCCGCAATTTAGTGTCATCTGCAAACTTGCTGAAGGTGCAAGAGAAACACAGTTGGACTGATAAGGAAACTGAAAGGAGAATTTAGTTTTGCTTTCTCATCCTTCCAAGGAATTGTAGAAAAAGTTATTTGACGAGAATTCAAATGAACACCCTTGGAGAGTGGCATTTTAATGTGTGTTTTCACATCCATGTTGTCCTGTTCTTCTCTCTCCTTGCTGATTCACAACTTTCTCTTCTTGTTTGCATGTGTAATAAAGAATGAATATCAGACTCTTGGTGAACCTAAAATAGTCTTGGGGAACCAAAACCAGGAGAACAGTCATATAAGCAGCAAATCCATGAGATAGCAAATGGACTTGGGCAGCTACAACATGGAGAGAATTGGGATGTGATTCAGTGTAGTGGCTCTACAAGGTATATTATAAATTATATATTATATATATAATTTATATATATAATATAATATATATTATATATTATAAATATATTATAAATAATAAATATCTTATATAAATTGTATATTTATATTTTATTGCAAAATAGTCTCCAAATAAAGTTTGTTACATTGTTTGTATTCTGTATTCAATATATAATAAAACTTTTCAGGAACAGGGATTTTCTTTCAAATTGACGATACTCATTTTACCAGATACTTGGTGCAGTAATTAACAACTGTTCTGCAAGAATCTCTGGGTTTTTTCCGTTTTCACTAGTAAAGACTCAAAGAATCCAGATGAATGACTGACTTTTGTGCAATTTCAAGAATGA
This sequence comes from Mesoclemmys tuberculata, assembly GCA_007922155.1. Classification (NCBI taxonomy): domain Eukaryota; kingdom Metazoa; phylum Chordata; order Testudines; family Chelidae; genus Mesoclemmys; species Mesoclemmys tuberculata. The sequence continues at coordinate 53,769,258 of ML675610.1, read as the reverse complement.
CTGACTTCATGTTATAAATTGTGTACTGTCTTCTTGATTTTATGAGTTAGTCAGCTGTATAGTAATTAACATATATTTAATGCAATCACCGTCTGAGAGGTCTCAGTCTTATCTCTTACAATACAATTGTTAGAAATAAAATATATTCTTAGGAGGAAAATGGAAATGGGCTTGCAGCTTAGACTTTTGGCACCATCTTAAAATATTTTCAAGAGTTTTCCAATGGATGATTCAGAATGGGAGCTGGTGCCTGCAGGCATCAAGCCCAAAAATTGGTGCCTTAATCACAGAATTTGTGTATATTGTCAGAGCATTGCTGTCAGTGCCACAGTTATTAATCTAACAGAGGGTATTAACTGTCTTCATAAGTTTCCTGTTATAAATTCTAGATTTTTATCTGTTTCTTCCTCAAGATTTTTCTTGCTCAGGGCTTGTAAAATCTTTGCTTCTCTAGTTGCACTAGAAGCAGTAGGACAGACTGCAGGTTCTCTATTTTGCTGGTGTACTAGCCTAGCACTCCTTCCTTCTGAGAGCCCTCAAAGCTCATACGTGACAGTTACATAAATGTGTCAGACCCAGTGACCAAGCAGTTTTAGTTTTACTTCAGATTGCCACATCAGTGACTCAGCCAGTTTCTGTCAAGAGATCAAAATGGGAAAGGTACATACTTGGAAGCCAAGTGTATAATCTCTATGAAATCTCAAAGACCTACAGATTTTTTAATATTATTTGTTCTAAAATATTGGTTTTGATTTTTTTTTGCAGAGGATGAGACCAGATGAGTACCCTTGTGTATGTGCAGTGTTGTTATAGTTGTGTTGGTCCCAGGATATTAGAGAAACAAGGTGGGTAAGGTAATATCTTTATTTGGCCAATTTCTGTTGATGAGAAAAACATACTTTGAAGCTTACACAGACCTCTTATTCTGAAAAGTTGGTCCAATAAAATATATTAGCCACCTTGTCTCACTGTACACAACATGTAGTTATTGAAAACTGGAGATTGGCTACAACTTAATTATAGGTTAATAAGTAAATTATATTTAACCCCTCTACACATCTGGGAGGTTCTTTGCAGCATGAAACTATCTAAAAGTTACCTGCTACTATTTGGTCTACAATATTGCAGTTTTAGAGAACAATTTGTTATCATGCAAGAACCCAGACCTCCTTGTTTATCAGTTGGTTCCTCCAATGGTGTGTGTGTGTGTAGGGGCGGGAAGAATTCTTCCAGCAATACTTTTCTGTTGGAGTCTGGCAATAGTCTGGTCTTTCTCCCATTACACTCTTCAGGAATTAGACTTTTTTCCCTGCCTGTTACACAGGTGCCAGATACATTCATTGTTATGAATCCTAAAGGATACATCAACAAAGCCCTCTGACCACTAGTGATTTCCTAGAGGGATGACCTTACGCTAATTTCCTTTCTTTATGCAGTAAGAATGATGCCAGAGATAATCAAGAATGCAGTTAGATATTAAGCATTACAGAAAAGGCAGTCAGGAATAGATCAGGTATGTTAGCTAAGGTTACACATTTCTAGAAGGTTTTTGTATTTAGGCTTTAGGCTAAATAGCATAACTATGAATTGCATTCCTAGAGTGCTTTGTAGTCATGCTAAGACTTATTATGGAAATCTACAAATAGTTACAACATATCAATCTCTGTTCTTTCTATGTGCCGAATGTTAGAAATAAGATGCATGTTCTGTTAAGGAATGTGATATGAACTGTTAGGTACCTTTAGTGCAAAATGTTCATGTCCCTATGGCTTAATGGCTACTTGTACTCTACATTCTACTAACATCTGGAATGTTACTGTGTACGGCTGGTACAGATGTTTTTGTAATCTGAAAAATAGGTATGAAATTAGATAAGAAATGGGAGGACGGTGTGTTAATTTTCTATCTGAGACAAACAAGTGGAGTATAAAGCTAAATTAGGTTCATACTTTAGAACACATTGAAACTGATGTGAGACTGTTCTCCAGAGTTGGTAAAATATGAACCCTCTCTCTGCTGACTTAACTCAGCTCAGTTTGTTAAACATAAATATCTCGATTCTTGTTAACCAACAACCTAAATGGAACCGCTAATGTGTAATATCTAGACAACGCTAGATATGCAAAGAAGAGAGGTCGATCACCATGCCAAAGAAGAATGTGCAGGAAGGATACTCTTTAGTCAAAGTAAAGTGGAAGAGAGAGTAGTCTGGCTCCACAGTCACTCTTGAGCTTGACAGATCACTGTCCTCGTTAGAAACTGTCTTGTAGGCTGGGTGACCCAGATAATAGCATAACTGGATTCTACATGGAGTCCAGCTGGAGCCTACTAGTCTGTTCATCTGAGCATTTTGCCCCAAATTTGTACTCTGGTTATGAAGCTGGAGCACATTTTCAGGCATAGTTGGTGTAAAAGGGTGGTATGGCCCTTCTGTTGATAGCTTCTCTTCCTCTCTCTGACCCAACACCACCCCTCTGCAGGTGTTATATCCTCACATAAAGCTGCTTAAATTCTGCTGACTGTGGCAGGAACAGGTCCCCAAGGCCTTGCCTCCATTACAAAGTTAGGTTGACACAGATTATGTCGACACAGTTGTGTCACACTTAAATTGGTGTCCTACTGCTATAAGTGCTCTGCTATGCTGATATAGTAATATCACCTTCCTGAGTGGCATAGAGTCAAAGTCAATGTGCTTAGTGGACGCAGTGAGTGTGTAGACATTGCATTACTTATGTGGACCCTAACTGTCCTCCAGCAGCTGTCCCACGATGCCACACATTGACCACTGTGGTCACTGTTCTCAACTCCATTGCCAAGAGGTTACAGAGCCCGGAAGCCCCTGTCCTCTTTAAAACCCTGTGAATTTTTTAAATGCCTTTTCCTGATTGTCCAGCTTGGTGAGCACAGCTAGCAGTTCTCTATTGTTAAGTGCAGGTGCCCAGCTGACCATGCCAGCGACGTGCTCCTGATGTGCTTCTGCCTGGCGTAGACAAGAGAGCTTGGATCTCCTGGGCCTGGGAGGAGAAGAGGCTGTGCAGGCACAGCTCCAAACCAGCAGTAGAAATGTTAGACGCTACGAGCAGATTGCCTGCAGGATTCAGGAGAAGGCATATGAGCGGAGGCAGCGCCAAGGGAAAGTCAAGGAGCTGTGGCAGGCATACCAGAAGGCCAGAGAGGCCAACAATCAATCCCGTGCTGAGCTGCAGACCTGCCACTTTTACAAAGGGCTGCACGACATACTCAGCGAAGACCCCACCACACGACCGCAGAGCACTGTGGGTACCGCACAGCCCCCTGCCATGAACAGTGGGAAGGAGATGGTGGATGAGGAGGAGGAGGATGACAGGTGACAGGGGGATCCAGGTGCACAGTGAGCCAGGACCTGTTTTTGACAGGCAGTCCCACCAGTCAAGCTCAGGCGAGCCTCAGGTAAGCGTTTAGACTAATCTTTCAGTTACAGGGAGGATACATCTTTTGACTTTTTATTAATTTGCTTGTGCTATAAGAAGGGGTGGTACAAGCAAGAGAGGGAGAGCTGCTCTCTGCTTTTCATTCCCCTCTAGTTAGGCAGGGGGCCTAGATGGAGCCATCTGTGTATGTACACATGGATGTCCCTTGAATCCTCCTGAGAAATCCTGAAGAATCTTTCATGGAGGGACTCTACAATCCTCAGCTGAAGGTTTCTACTGAGGGCTGCCTTATTTCTTCTCTACAGTCGAACACTTTCCCATACCACTCAGTGGTATGGTATTTCAGCAGGCACCATTGCGGTACACAGGCTAACAGCATATAAGCTACAGGATGCCAGCAGAAGCTGTTCTCTCTCTGCCTTTGTGACTTGCAGGAGTGAGACATCAGCTAAAATCACCACTGCCTATGGAAAACAGTGCCAGCATTCAGTGCCATTGCCCTAGAGTACTGGAATCATACATCCAAGCAATTCCCTCCTCGTTTTCCCAGTCCCTGGTGGGCCATACTCACCACATGGCTGGTGCTGTGACTGGCACAGTACACAAGCAATTGCAGGCACAAGAGAGAAGGTGGTGCTGAAAACTTCAGGGGACGAAGGGGAGTGAGTTCAGCATCTGAACTTTCTCATTCTGTAGTGAATATGCTGCCAATGGTACCTCTGTGTGTGTTATCTTCAGCTGCTGCCACTGCCACTCAGGATCCCCCCTCCACACCCACTGAGCCAGATAAAGAGGAAGAAGAAGAGGATTTCGGATGACATTCAGTGAGATCCTGCAAGCCAGTGCTGCACCAGACCATGAGCCTAGGGCCTGGAGGGATGAATATTGTGGGCAGCCTGGAGAAGGAAAGAGTAGAGAGCAGGAAGGCCCAGTAGTCCCAGAAGGAACAGGAAAGGGAAATGCACCAGGACATAATGGGGCTTCTCAGGAAGCAAACACAACTGCTGCAGACTCTGGTGGACCTGCAGGTTCAGCTATCCCAGGCTTCCCTCCCTCTGCTGTCCATAGAGAACTCAACATCAGGACTTCCCTATACCCCCCTCAGTATTCCATGTGGCATCAAGGGTTGCTATGCTACCACTCCACCCCAGGACACCTTAAAGACAATCACAGCTTCACATACACTGACCTGTGAAAGCCACAGCTGGTGTATTGTAGCTGAAGTGGACGTGAATGTCCTTTCCCCTTCACAATTCTGTTCTCAACTTATTAAGTTTATGATTTTTAATGTATTCATTTTAACATTGCACTTTTTTTTTACAGAATAAAATTCTATTATTTGGAACATAATTCATCTTTATTAGTTCACAACATATGTTGCTGAGTGCTCAGAAGTTCTAAAAGCATCCAATTACCTGTTGTCACGCTGGCTGGATGGGTGAGGGGGGCATTCGTTATATTGTTGGACATCAGTGTGTCAGAATCATAACAATCCATGTGAGCTATGCCATGTCAGGTACTGTTAGAAAGGCTATAATGTGCTGAGTAAGAGGATAATATTTGTGTTCATGTGTTGTATGTGTGAGGGAAGTTATGGACATCTTTGATATACCTGTATTTCAAACTATGCTGTATAAGACACACCCCAGACAGAGCAGGACAATAACCCGCTTAATGGCCCATCAAAACCTTTACAGAAGCAAAAGGCCCAGGAAGGAACTAAAAGCACACCTGAAGAGTTACCAGGATTGTCCCATGTGTCTCTGGACTCCATTTTAGTTCCTGTAAGTGCCCACAGGCCACATGGCCAGCAACAGAGGGTATATAAGATCAAGCCACAGAAACCATTTTGTCTTTGTTCCTGTCCAGCTGCAGACACACACCTACCCACCTCTGGATCAATTCATTTTACAGCTGAACTGAAGGACTTAGACCCATCCAGGTACTGGATGTATACCAGAGGGACTATACAATCCTGCAACTCCACAATTCTTCTAGAAACCTGATGCATATGGACTTTCAAATCATTTGTATGTATCTGATTGTTTTAATCCTTTAACATGTAGAAACATCATTGTAAGCCTGTAGAACCTGTTTGTAATATTTGAACTCCCCTCAGACATATTCCATATTGTAAATGTAAAACTCCATATTGTAAATGTAAAACTCCATTTTGACCAAATGCACTCCATCTTGCACAAAACTCTTTCTAAACTGTTAGATGATTAGGTAATGTTATCTGAACAAGTGTGAATGGAAGGTGTATGTATGTGTGAACCAGACCCAAACTGCCAGCTTGTCCTGATGAAGTGTGGTGTCCACCTTAATGGCTGAAGAAGTGTGAACACATCCCTGAAAAGCAAAACAAGAATCCACCTCAGAAAACAAAAGAGCAAACTTAATCAAAACACCAGGAACGAGCTGAAAGTCACGTCTGCTATTGTCCAGCAAGCAACGGACAGAGAAGCGACGTGACTCAGCAGAACTCCTAAGTTTAAACCGAAGTCAAAAGGTTATAAAAGCCTGGGTGAGATTCGAAGCTTTTGGGAGAGAGAGAAACTGTTCTGCAGAACATCAAAGAAGAGCGTTGGTGCGCGCCCGACAAAGACCCCGCTCTCCTCGTGCCCAGCTTCCCTGGCCAGGTAGCTGCCACGAGCCACGAACTCCAGGAATGAACCCAAGCTGCGATCTCAAGCCACGATAAGGTCTGGTAGATATACAACCTCAGAACATTTCCTGGTGTGTTTGGGCGCGTGTGTGTTTGTGTGTGTGTGTGTGTGCGCGCATAGGTTTAAGATAGTTATCGAGCGTGTGCACATAGGTTTAAGATAATTATTGATTTAGCATTTGATAATAAATGTGGCATACTGCCTTTTCCTCTTAAAAGGATCCTGGGTGCTCTTTTTAGCATAACAAACATTCTCTTATTGATTATTTTTCTTTTTATAATAAACCTTTAGTTTTAGTTACTAAAGGATTAGTTGGCAGCATGGTATTTTGGATAAGATCCAAACTTAAACTAAGCTGCTACTGCGGCTGGTCCTTTGGGATCAGAGGGAATCTTTTTTGTAAAGAGCACAGAGTTTAAATAACTGGTCTCTTTACTGGATCTAGTGGCAGTTTGGGATCCAGAGACTGAAATGCAGTAAAGGGGGCTGTGTGTATTTGTATAGTGGCTTCTTGATAACCAGTGTGGGCGAATGAGAAGCGCTGTTTGTGGCTGGTTGGGAAGTCTGACTTCAGTGTCACCCACCAGTGCTGGGAGAATCTGCTCTCCTTTTACAGCCTGCCCTGACCCTGGCATTATCAGGTGGATACCCTGGGCATGGACGGGTCACAGCTGTTACTAAACAGTTTCACCCAACTCATAGGATCATTCACAAACAAATTAATAGGTGCATTGACAAGGTTATAGTCCTACATATACAGGAATCACCACACGTACCTACGAGACCAACTCAGAATGGGGCCAAGTAGAGCATACTACAACACCACACACTGCTCTGGTTCACTGTTAAAATGGTCTTTAAAGCCTCCCTGAGCCATATAGCTCCATGCTGAGCTTTTCTAGTAGCCCTTGTATCTGGCTGTTCAAATTCAGCCGACAACCGCTCCACCTCTGCCCTCCACCCGAATGAAAACTTCCCCCTTTGCGTCACAGATATTATGCAGGACACAGCAGGGAGCTACAACCATTGGGATATTTTTCTCACTGAGGTCCAATCTTATGAATAATGTATGCAATGCTAATATGGGTTTATATACAAGAGCCAGGTGCATTAGCCTTATCCGTATGGGTATTCAGTGCCTATTTCTACATATACCTCATGTAAAGTGCGAAAAGTAGCCAGACCTTTGTTTTTGGTAACTATTTCAGTGAACTTTTGAATTTTGCACAACAGCAAGATTTCATTATTTGAACCTGCTTGTATGAGGTGAGGGGGAGACTGAGGCTGTACCTTGTGAGAGCCATTTTGAGCATTTTGGGGGTGTCATTCTTTGGGCAGGAGATAAGCAGGCAGGGAGAAAAATAAATAAATGGGTATGTACCCTCCTTGACATGGATGTCTAAAAAACAACTGATGATTGAGGAAAGCTGCACAAGTTAGAAATTGAACTCAACCCATCTGCCACTTTGAAAATTGTGTGTGGGATGTGGTAGGGACAATGTAAACCATCTTATTCACTGCCATGGCTGCTTCTGTGGGAGCAAGCAGATGCATAGTGTACCTACAGGTGTAAGTTAAGACAACTGTACCTACCTCCTTAGTTTGGCTAAATCTGGAATATTGGATGGAGCGACAATAGCATTAAATAATTGCTTATCAGGTTTCTGCTTACATTAGTTAATACTGTTATGGCAGCAGAGGCTGAAATATTTTGTTTTTCCAAAGAATCCTTTTCTGAATGGTCTTGACCTATGAGGCAAATACTTCAGCAATGGTCCCCATGATATGCGGATTGATTCCCACAACTCACTGTTTTTTAATAGAAAACAGATTTCTGACTCTGCAATCTAAAAATCACAAAAGTGACTAAGAGGTAAAACGGCACTGTGTTCACCGTTAAAATTATATTGCCTCAAACAGTATGTTAAGTGGGGATGGTAAAACATTTTCTTTGAGGCACCTTGAAAGTGATTTCCCCCCCGCCCCATTTGCATCTTTCACCTTGTTTTTAGATATATTTTTTTAAAATCCAAATGATTTGAAACTCAAGTGGGGGGAATATACAGGAAGATATTTTACATTTGCTTCAGGTCAGCAATTGAATCCATTCAGTGCTGAAGGAAACCTGATGAAGCTTTACAGCAGCTTAGCATGAAGAACCTTAATGCAGTGTGAAATGCATTCCTTATCCTTGAAACCATGCTATTTTTCAAATGATGGGAGGCAGAGGGCAGTTTGCAATACTAAATCATTGTCCTCTCTTGTCACTATATAAACAAATGTCTGAACCTTGTTAACAAATGATTTTGCATACATAATTTATTAAATGATTTTCAGACAAACAATTTAATCTCTAAGGCAATATGCTTTAGCTTTCCTGTGACAGCAAAGCCCTTTATTATTAGCGCATTGATGAATGTGACTCTTTTTTTGGTCCCAGAGATTAAAGCTCTTCTTGGTGTGTAGCGTTTGCAAAGGGTGTGTGTGTGTGTGCGTGCGTGCGTGCGTGCGTGCGTGCGTGCGCACGCGCGCACATGCAGATTTTGGCATCGCATTCCTATCTTGAAAAATGTTCTTGCTATTTTTCCAGAATACCTTCTGCAAACTCCCATGGTTGGATTATAGCTCTCATGCACAAAACTGATGATTCCTCTAGGTTATAGTAGTACTACGTAAGGAGATTGTTAGAATCCTTTGGCATAGGCAATTTGTACTCATTGGGTGCTGTGTTCTTTCACCTCACATGACCGATGAATGTGTACTCATCCCACTGTCTCTGAGACCCACAGTGCCTATGGAGATGGGGGTAGGATTTGCCTTTAGATGTGTGACTACACATTACTGACCTGAGACTCAAAATGGAAAGCTTGAGGTCCATAGCTAGGTGCTCTATAAGAGGAGCCAATAGACAAGTTACTCCTGGCTAAGCCCTCAGAGGCTGTGCTAAACTCATCTCCACTGGAAGATGCTCTTTGCTGCTGCTGTCTTCTTTAGATAAATTTGGTTTACAGCAAACCTGTCAGAAATGTGGTCAAAGACACTATTTTATGACTCCAGCTCTCTCTCCTTCTTCTTCCTGTGCATTTGTCTTAGCATATTATGAGGTATATTAATTTTTAAATATGACCTTTGGTTGTTCTTACTTAAATAACTTTTCTCTCTGCTGTATTCCCATAATGGAAAACACTTGCGCATAATGGGCCAAAGTCATGTCTGCTGTAACCCTTCTGATGTCAGTGAAGTTACAACATGGATGAATTTGGCCATTTAAAAACAAACCTTTTGTCATGGCTGGGTCATGGGCAGCTACACCTAGTAGTTATAGCCAGAGTCTGCAGTCTCAAAACGGGTCAGCTGAGTCAGGATACCAGGAGGTTAGAAGCATGAGACAAATTGGAGGTCAGGAGCCACAAGCTAGATGTCAGAAGTTGCACTGGATCAGTATGCCAGGAAATCAAGCCGAAGGAGCAGGAAGCACAAGGCACACAATCCAGAACAGGGTGGAGCCCAGTTGTTAGGACATCTGCCTGTTCCTGCTGGCTTACCTAGGGCCAGCGGTCCAGTCACTTGTTCCTGGACTCCAATAGGATGGCAGGGGTGGATCCTTGAACCGGGGCTGGGCTTTGTGGGTCCCAGGGAAGCAAGAATCAGCAGGCTGCCAGATAGAGGACTAGAGTGTAGTTACTCCTATAAACCCTGCAGCCTCACATTTGAGATCTGTGGTTCATGATGTCATTCCCCCACCCCCTCCCCTAGGGATGCCCTTTGGGCAATGTACGTCCAGGTTTCTCAGGGTGGCAACCATAAAAGGCACAGACCAGGGCAGAAGCATGAACATTTTCTGCCGGGTCCCAAGTTCATTCCTCTGGGCCATATCCTTCCCAATTGATCAGGTACCATAATTTGCCTGGCTTGCTCTTAGAACTTCATGAACAATGTGTTCCTCCTAAACTTGTACTGGCAGGGGGTGGTGATTGGGCACTATGGGGAAATGTGTATGGTTTTAGAAGTGAAATGTGGAACACAGTGTGGACTCCAAAGGACTGGGGGAGCTGGAGCTTTGATTTGTCACTAAATGCAGTATGGGCCCAGGAATTGATAATCTAGATTCTGGGAGGGTCTGTCTGCGCGGAGGTGTTCTGTTGAAAACTATACATTTGGCCTAGGGCCCTGTTGTCTATGTCTGTCTGCATGCCTTTGTAGTCCTCCTTTGCCTTTTCAAGGTGTTCCTCTAGGGTGTGATGGATGTGTTGTACTAGATCCAAGGTAGAGGGGTTAGTGGAGGATGTGAGTAGTTATAGGTGAAATCAGGAGTGGTACCCATAGCTGATAAAGAACTGTGGTCTGTAGATACATGGTCTGCGTTATTATATGAGAACTATGCATATGGTAACAGTATATTCTAGTTATCCTGGTGGTGGTCCACCATGTACATGCATTTACAATGTAGCATTGTAAGTATTGTTCAAAGATCTGGTTGATTCTTTCCATTTGACTGTTTGACATAGGATGCTAGGCAAAGAACAGGTCCCCGTGGACTGCTAATAAATGTAGGGCCTCGTGCCACAAGTGGGCAATAAACTTTAGTCATCAGTCAGAGGTGATATCATCCAGGAGGTCATGAAGACAGATTATTTGCTTATCCAGATCTGTGCAGTTTCCTCCACAGAGGATAAACTCATGCAGGGAATAAAATGAACCATCTTAGAAAAGTAATTTACCACTGTTAGGATGGTTCTGAAACCAGTAGATTCTGGTTAGTCCCACCACAAAGTTCAAGGAACTGGCCTCCCAGGGCTAAGATGGTGTGTTCAGAGGTTGGAGAAGAGCACAGGGTTTCTGGTGATAGATTTGGTGTGAGCACAAACCTGGCAGGAAGCTACAAAAGTCTTTATCATGGGGTGCATTTGGGGCCCTCAGAGGAAACTGGACATGGATCATTGGGTTTTGTTTTGCCTTAAGTGTCCTGTCAAGGTGGAGTCATAGCACAGCTGAAGCACTGCCCCTCTTGGAGGTCCTGTGACAATGTAGATGCAGTCCCTCTCAAATGTGATCCCTTTCCAGGTGTTGTGCAATTCTTTAGTTGGCCATTGTCAACTGTAGGGTGGAATTCTGGACAGAGGTGAATGAGTGTGAGCAGGTTCTGGTGGCAAGTTGCATTAAGAAAATTATGGGACATTAGAATGTGGGCTGGTTCCAGACTGGGGCCTCGTGGGTCAGAGCCATATCTTTGGGAGAAGGCATTGGCCTTGCTGTTCCTGGTTCCAGGGTGGTAGGTCAAGATAAAGTTGAAGTGGGAGAAGAATAGGGCCCCTTGGAGCTGTTGTTGGTTCAGGGCCTTGGTCCTGCGCAGATACTCCAGATTCTTGTGGTCTGTAAACAATTGGAGTGGATGATGAGCCTCTGAGTGGTCAACCACTCTTCAAAGTCAGTCTTATTTGCCAGATCTCATAGTTTTCTCATCAGGTGAAACATTCCTTGAGTAGTAGGCGATGGGATGCAGTATTTGCACTGGCCCATTCCTTTGGGAGAGGACAGCCCCGATCACCGTGCTAGAGACATCAGCTTCCACAATTAAAGCTTGCAACATGTCAGGGTGGGCTAATACTGGAGCAGTGGTGAAGGCATGCTTCAATTTCTCAAATGCATGCTGGGTCTCAGGCAATCAACAGAACTTGGTGTTTTTCCAGAACAGGGCAGTGAGGGGCTTGGCTTGTTTCGAAAAATTCAAAATGAACTTCCAGTCAAATTTTGCAAAGCCTAAAAAATGTTGTATGTTACATACATTGTGGGGGGCTGCCCTGTCGTGGACAACATGGACCTTGTGTCGATCCATCTTGATCCTTTCTGGGAATAGTATGAAACCCAGAAACTCAGCTGAGGCCTGCTCAGCTGCGCACTTCTCAAGTTCAGTATAGAGATTGTATTCTTGTAGTCTCTCCAGTGAGCGGTGTGTTGGTCCAGCTTGTCTGAGAAGATCAATATAACATCTGAGGATGCTACCACAATCTAATCCAGTAGGTTAATGAAGTGCCAGAACATTGCTGGGGCATTAGAGAGTCCAAATGACATAACTAAATATTAACAGTGGCCATAACAGGTCCGAAAAGGCGGTCTTCCATTCGTCCCCCTTTCTGATACAGATGAGATTGTAAGCTCCCCTGATATTCAGTTTCGTTAGTTTGCTGGCAGCCCCTTTGAGATTCAACAACTTGGGGATCTGGGTAGTGGTTAGGGTTTCAGATTATCTGATTTAGCATTCGATAATTTTCACAGAGGAGGAGGTTGCCATCCTTCTTTTTTATGAAAAGGACCCAGGCGCCAAGTTGTGAATCAGATTTGTGGATGAACCCCCGCATGAGAATCTCTTGGAGATATTCTCACAGTGCCACCATTTCAGGCTCTGACACTGTGTATATGCATACAAAAGAAGTTCTAAAAGGCAGTCATAGTCTTGATGCAGAGGGATGTTTTCTGCACTCTTCTTCTCAAAGATGTCAGTGCAATCACAGTACTTGGGGGAAAGTTCTATAGTCACCCCAGTGGGTGTTTCAGTGTGGGCAACTAAATCTACTTGAGCCTTCTTGGGTCTCTGGATACAATGTTCACTGGTCCCTGACCATGCTGTCAGCAGAAAATTTTGATGCAAAGGTGACTTTCTGTTCTTGCCATTGAATGGGGGTGTCAAGAAGAGTCAGTCAGGAGATGCCAAGGATCAGGGGACAATGCAGGGAATGGATCACACTGAATTGCATTATTTCTCTGGGTCCCTGAATAAGGGCCTGCAGGGGGTCAATCTCCTCCACAACTGGACCTGAAGACAGTGGGAAGCTGTCAATAGATTTTATCATGTCATGTATGGTCTAATGCAGGGTAATCTATCAGGCCCGAACTGTAGCTACATCAATTAAGTTGTCCACTGCTCTTGAATCAATGAGGGCTCATTGGTGGGGAATCTGTCAGGGGTCCTCGGGATGTGCAGCTGGATAGACACCTACAATGATGCACCTAAAGGTTTGTCTCAGTGAGGATGGGGCCCAGGGTGCATCTCACGGAGGAGTACAGTATGGGAAAGTTCTCTTCTTTCAAGGTCCAAGCTGGTTCCCCCCACCAGGCCTCGGTCAGCTTGTTTCCCTGAGCTCTTTGGTATTCGTACTGGGTAGGTTGAGGTGGCATGGCCAGATTCACCACAATAGAAGCATTGGTGGCACTAATGGTGCTGTTCTTTTTCTTCAGGTGTGGGTCACTGATGATTCAGATGGACTTCGTGGTTCAGCAGCTAATACAGAAGGTGGGATCGTGGTAAGGGAGACTGCTGGCAACCTCCTTTCTCCTCCCTTTGTTCTTGCAGCTGATGGTGAGATCACAAAGGCATGTAGGCCCATTGGTGTCTCTATGTGGGCCAATTTGTCTTTGACTTCTTCCCATCAGAACTGGTATGGCTGCACCGCTTCATTCCATTCTGTATCTGCTGTGGGGTGGTGGAAGCGCCCTGCATAAGAGGCCACTGTTCCTTGCCCCCGCTGGAATCCCCTCAGGATGCCTCAGCCATTCATGCTCAGAACAGGTCATCAAAGATGGTTGACAGTGACTGAAAAAATGTATCCCAGTCTCTGGACTTTCAGCAAGGAGGAGGCTCAGTGTAAATGAACCTTCTGTCAGCAGGCTGATTACCACGGCCACCTTGGGCTGATCAGAGGCATAGATTTGGGGATGCATCAGAAACAGAAGGTGGCATTAGTTCATGAAGCCCAGAGCCTTTGGCAGTTCCCTTCAAATGGTTGGGGCAAGGGTACTGCAGGCATCTGTTCAAGGCAAGACACTGCACGCTGTATTCACTTTCCCCAAGTGTAGTATTCTCAGTGCTGAGCTGCCTCATGTGCTCCTTCAGTTGCTTGTTGTCCAAGATCAGCATGGGCCTGCAGTGCTTGATTATCTGTCTGGAGGCAGAGGGCCCCTTTGGGTGAGTCCAAAGCTTCTAATGGCTGCAGTGGTGCATCTGGGTCCATCCCTCTTGCACCAGGCTCAGCCCCTCAGGATAACTGTGGTCTGAACAAGTTGTCATGGCTGGGTCATGAGTGGACAGACTTAGGAGTCAGAGCCAGAGTCCACGGCTGCAAGACAGGAGTCAGCTGGGTCAGCATACTGGGAGGTCAGAAGCAGGAGACAAACTGAAGATCAGAACCACAAGTCAGATGCCAGGATCACACCGGGTCAGGATACCAGAAAATCAAGCCAGGGGAGCAGGAGCATAAGGCACACAATCCAAAACAGGGTTGGAGCCCAGTTGTTCAGACAGCTTCCTGTTTCTGCTGCTGGCTTAAGTAGGGCAGTGGGCCAATCAGTTGCTCCAGTACTATGCCAATAGAATTGCAGGGGCGGAGCCTCAAACTGGGGCTGAGCTTTGTGGGTCCCAGGTAAGCAAGCATCAACAGGCTACCAGATGGAGGATTGGAGTATGGCTGCTTCTATAGACTCTGTAGCCACAAGTTTGAGACCCATGGCTCATGATGCCTTAATTTAGCTGTGGATTCTTCATGCATGGATGTTATTGTAAAACTTACGGAACAATAGCTTGTTGACTCAGTCACCAAGGATACCAGGACATGTTTAATTAACACACTTACGTAGGGTATTGGACTGTGAGTGTATAACAGCTGCCAAAGATACACTTGCAAATGCCAGAAAATCTCTGCTGCCTGGTTACATACGTAGTACTTGCATTACCTTCTAGTATAAAGCCAACTGCAGTCTCCCAAAATATGAAAAACTTTCTAATCCTGCTTAATTACCAAAAAGCACCTTATGATTGTCCATTCCAGCCAGCTTCCTTTAAACTCATGCATCCAACAGACTTTTCACGGTGGGAGGAAGGAAAGCAGCAGTGATCTGTATTTCTCAGTAGACTGAGAAGAAGGTAATATAGCCTTGATATACAATTGCATGTCAGTGTTGAATGTTGCAAGTATAGCACTGGCTACAGCAAAGCTGAGAAAGATGTTGCAATGGGTCTTTATTTTAAAGTAAGATTCAATTTAAACTAGATTTTTTTTTTTTTTTTTTTTTAGTTTCATAGAGTTTACTCTGACCACTAGATCACTGAATCTGACCTTCTGTATAACACTGGATATTAATTTTCACCAAGATACCCTCATATGAAGCCCAAATATTTTAAGTTGAACTAAAGCATTTCAGTCTTCAGGAGAGGAGTTTGTGTACTAGAGGAAGAGAACGGGAAAGACCAAGTTGCCACTAATGAGCACCAATGCAATGACAGGAATTGACGTGGTGAAAGATGCCCACATATGCCAAGCCATAGCCACACTGCAGAAGTGAAAAACTCCCAAGGTCCCTGTCTATCTTCACCGCATATCTGTGGATCAGTTAGACCCTGAACAATTATGGTGCTCTACCCATAGCAAAGATAGATGAGATTGTCAGCATTGATTTAATGTTTTGCTCATACAATAAATCTGTTTTAATAAAAAAACTACTAGAAATGGAAGCTTTTTCTAAAAGAAAGATCTAAGAAGGTGTCACTCGATCGCCTGTGAAACACTATCAAATTAGCGAGTTGTATAAGAGCCACTTCTAGACATTGATAGGAAAAGGGGAAAACAAGAAAAATGCAATGCCCCTTCTATTATATATTGATAGTTTCTGTGGGAATAAGTAGTCTATCTTAAAGTTATAGGATGACAGTAGCCATTTCAGGTCTGTTTTCTCTATAGTGTAACATAATAAAGAAGAGTCGTTGTTGGCTTCAAGCTCATGCATTTTTCAAGAGTTAAGGTTAAACCTTTATACATTGGTAATGGGGCAACCACTCCACTGTAACACTGCCACAAGAGAGAAAAGAACCAAAGGAAGATTGTGCAGCTTAGAAAGAGAGAGATAATAAACTGCAGTGCAATGATCCAATATTCTAGTTGCAGGAGGAACTGGTAAGTGAAACTAATCCATTTTGGTGGAGTCTGTGTATTTCCAAAGCCTCTCAGACCCTGGAATAAGGCTCCCTGAAGTGAAATGTATCCACATAAAGCAAGAGTGGGTGTGGTTGTGGGTGTGGAGGCCACAAAGTATCAGGAAAGCATGGCAGGAGTTTAAAAACACAAAACAAAACTGCACACTATAATAAGAGGGAAAGTTGTCAGTAAAAGGGTGCAATAAAACTTTATCTGAGTATTGCAGAGAGATCAGAGGATTGTTGGCACTGTGCAAGTGTGACTACAGCATTGTTGAAGTTAGAGATTATAAAAAAAATCTGTTATAACCACTTTGGATCACTTTAATCAGAATGTGGAGCAGCTGAGCTCTAATACTAACCGTTGTCAGCTGGAAATACTGTATTGGAAGATAATGGGAAGTGATGAAATAAGTTTTCCCCCTATGATGCATATGATGCAGCCAAGGAAAAAACATATTCAGAGATTGTGCAAGTTTTTTGGACTTATTCTGTTCCAAGATGAGTAGTGTACACAGTGTATTCAGATAGCAGAAACATAATGTTCAGCTTTTATCCAGAGTCACAACATCTTCTTTAGAGCAATCAGCTGGATGTTTATGAGTCTCAGTTCTGGAACATGATTAATGAAGCACCTTTTTCACTATGGAGTCACCTGCTATTCAGCTGGATGAAGCTTCTTTTCCCATTAAATGATTCTGTATTGAAATTTGTTTCACATTCTCTAGGTCATCATGAACTTTCTATTACACCACAACACAGATCTCATTCAATGAGAGTCAGAAGATTGCCTAATCAACTGAATTTATGCAGTAGTTATGACTGGTAATGGCCATGTCTTGGGACAGAGTAATTGCTAATTCAGGGTATTTTTCTAGTTAATAATCAAGTTAATGTTAAATTCCTTTTGGAAGGAGAAATGTTATCTACCAGTATTTTGAATGGTTTTGCATAGCAGTCAGTGGGATTACTCATGCTCAACATTACACACATGCTTAAGTGCTCTGTTAGATCGGGGGGTATTTTTCATTGGAGTGAGTCGGAATTTAAACAGAGAAAAAAAAGAGCACACCAGTTGCAGATAAGCACTGACATTTTTTTATAGGACTTAAACTGGCTACCCACCTCCCATGCTTTTCCTGATTGATTGTATATAGCCAAAGGGACTACTAAAATGGTTTAAGTTCCACATGGGCTGAGGTGCTTTACTGGATTAGTGACTAAGGCATGCAGTTATTGTTCAGTTATATACTTCTGTAGATTTAGATAAGCAACTTTTTCAGTGAAACAATTTCATTTGTTCATGCTTGAAAATCAGTTCTGGAGAGTGGGTGGTAAAGGATTCTGCCATTTTCACACCAAAATGCACTCATTGAACATACTACTGCAACAGCAATCTACTCCTTTTGAGCTTTATCCACTCCAACAATCCACTCCTTTGAGAATTTTTTCCCAAAATATGTGTAAAAATGAAAAACAACACATCTTGGAGAAGAAGGTACTATAAACCCCAAAGCATTTATCATATCAAGAGCCTCTACAAAGACTGACTCATCAGACATGACTAACATATTTTCAATGTTACAATTGATTACACCTATTTTTCTACTTATGTAGGATCTTTTATGGCCCCCATGTTAGAAGTATCCGAGGACTTCATCCATGCTCTTTTTAATAACTTGGCTATAAACAATAAATCCAAATATGGGGTGAAATTCTGGCTCTATTGATGTCCATAGGAGCTTTGCCATTGCCTTCAACATACCCAGGGTTTCACGCATAGTATTGAAAACTACTAATCAGAATTTTGATTACCTGAAGGATTCACAAGGTAATATCAATAGCCTTTTCCATAAATACTATCTGTATTAAAGCTTTTGATTGCCAGCTTGCCCAGTTTAATAATCTGAACAGTTCACAAACATGGACTGTTCCAAAAGAGGGAATGATGAGCAAGTAATGGATTGGATTTATTTAGCTGGTGGTTTCTTATTCTAACCCGTCTCCTGGATTATCGTCAGGTGGATGTTTCATGTTTCAGAGCAGGATGACTTTGAGCCAGTTATTTCAGGTTTCAGTCATTGTTTTATAGCCTCCTCCACTACAATAAGGCAGACATCTGTTACTGCATGATGTGATGAAACTCTGAACACAGTCATTCCTCTTAGAAGCCTGAGCCACATAAGAAGTGAGGTGCACTGCCTGAGTAGCAGCGGCTGACGGGGTTATTGAGATGCTAGCAGGCCAGATGTCAGCTCTTGCTCAGGCTTCAGGCATTAGGTAAGCACTGACAAACTTATAGCTGGAGACCAGACCATTTCACCTGTATGCTAGTTTTGCTCAAAATTAGTCTTATAAGAACGCATTTAGTGCTTAGAGTCTATGAAATGCTTGTAAATTGCTGCATGTAGTATGCATGCAGTTGTCTTACTTGTAATGTCTTGATTCCATGCTATAAGAAAATACGTAAGTTTTGCTTTATAACTTTGAAAATGTTTGCTCTGAATTTGTGAACTCAGGCCTGGGAATAATTCCCCCACCCATCCAGAAGGACTATCAAAACCATATGGGCCACCAAGGAATTGGTTAACGGCCTTATCATACCTGGAAATGCTACATGCAAGGAAGCTCATCCTGTGGACTTGGAAGCTGAATGAAGGAAATAAAACAAAGCCAATGGAACATTTTCCATCTTTTTGGATGTTTGAACTCTGAAGGGCCAGAGACTCTAAACTGAAGCCAGAAATCCTCAGGGGCTATCCCCTAGGTCTGCCCTGAAAGCTACTTTAAATTGGCAGATCACCACCACTCTGACACTCTTTAGGATTTAGATGGTAAGTCATTTATGTGTATAGGTTTGCTTCCTTTAACCCATAAATAACTCTTATTTCTTTTTCCTAGTTAATAAACCTTTAGATAGTTTATTACAGGATTGGCTACAGGTGTTGTCTTTGGTGTAAGATCTAGGTTACCAGTTGATCTGGGGTAAGTGACTGGTCTCTTTGGACAGGAAGCAACTTGTATGTGGTGTCATTTTTTGGTGTAAGTGACCATTTATCACTCATTCTAGTTTGTCAGGATGGCAAGATAGACTGGAGAGTCTAAGGGGACTGTTTGTGACTCCACAGTAAGACTGTTCTAGTGATCCAGAAGCTCACATTTGTTGCTGGCTTGGTGATGTCTAATGGTAGAACATACCACCAGTTTGTGATGTTTGCACTGCTTTTGACAGTGTGCCCTGAGATACGCACTCACGGTTGTGAGCTACTCCTGACTGTGTGACAATTATACTTTTGAAACTGAGGTACTCTGCTGACTAAATAATAGATTGGAAAACTTAGTGCAATATAATATGGTGTCACTTGCAACCATGTGCTATTTGACCATTTTTATAATTTTACCTCAGTTTTGCTTAGAATAGTTCCGCTGCCAGGGCCAATATAAAAAGTAATGGCAAAAGTGAACAGCCTTGTCGTGTTCCATGAGATAAAGTAAAAGACAAAGTTTCCATTAATGTTTTGGTTTGGCGTGAAGCAAAGAGGTACCTTATTCCTGATCCAGCTGAGAGTTTTTTGAAGCTAAGCTCAAATGCATATCTCCCACCCGGCCTGTGTACCTCACATAAGAGTCCCATTACAAAGATAAGCTATGGTAGGTGATGGTGCCTAGAGCAGCCTGCTCTGACACAAATGGTAGCCTTTTTCATTCATTTTGCATAGTGGTAAATTGCTACAAGGTGCAAGGCAGTGGAGAATCAGGCTCCTAGATGGCAGAAGAAACATGGGCAATAGTGGTGTTTTTTTCTTTTTAAGTATACTTTAAATATTAGGGATGAGAGGAACATGATAGACTTAATTGGGTGAACTCTGACTAACAGGAGCTCAAAGCTTTGGAAAAGTAGATCATTTACGCAAGAATCTAAATATGGGATTAAGAGCCTAACTTTAGGCTATTTTTTAAAATCTTGGTCCTAGAAAGCATTGGGGATGAAAGGTGTACATAAGCATAATAGACATGAGTTTGAAATGTGAGACAGCAGTAGACCAGGCTAATTGCTTTTGTGCTGCATATGATTATGCATCCAGGGCCATGGTGGAATTCACTGTCTATACAGCTCTGGGGAAACAGCAGCTGGAGTACTGTGTTCAATTCTGGGCACTTCATTCCAGAAAGATATAATTAGAGGGATTTCAGGGAGGAGCAACTAAAATGACCAGGGAGCTGGAGAGATTTAATTATGAAGAGATTAAAGGGTTAAATATATACTAACACAAAGAAAAGTAAGGCATGTATTTGTTGGGTGGTGGCAGTGGTGCATAGTGGAATGGAAGCATGATAAGGGTGTACAAAAACCAAGGAGGGAAAGTAATTATTTTGGGTAGTACAAGGAAATATAGGTAGGAGTCACAGTATTATATTAAGAAAAGGAAAATTTAGACTCAATATCAGGGAAAACTTTCTAACAAAGGGATCTATTAGTCTAGGCAATCACTTTCCAAAAGGAGTGGTAAAAGCCTGTCATTTAAGATATATTGAACTATACTGGACAATAACCTAAAATAAATAATGTATGGAGCAATCCTTCGTTGATGAGGTGAACAGGATGAGCTAATAGGTTTCACTCATCGCTAACTTCTCAGGTTCTATTAAACATCTCTGGAGTACTGTACATTTTATAGCATACTATGGTATATTATACTCTTTACATTTTGTAAGAGTCTGACATCAAGTGACAAATAATATTTCAAAGACAAATTACTAGACCAGTGAGTTGATTGGTTGGTGCACAGTCCAATATTGTCTGCATGCCTTTTTGGTCTGGCCTTTTCCACTCACATGAAAGCCATAAAAGTGACAAACTACATTTTTCAGAAATTTATGTGTGCACTCTGCCATTGAAAAAGAAATGCTCCCTGCCTTCTGGGGTACATGGTTTTCATCTGCCAGTAATTGCCATCTAAGCTTTTCGGTATTCATGCTAATATCGAACAGACAGCATGCATAGTAGACACAAGCAGTGATCAATGATTTGAGGTATATGGATAAAAGTGATCTATTTGCAGTACCTCTGCACCATTTGAATGATGTGTTAAGACACTAGATCCTAGTAACTGTAGAATCCTATGGCTTCTTTCTTGCTTTTATGAGTTAAAAACTGAGCATTAGCCTTAACATTTAATTGTATGGCTTAATTTGCTTAATCTGTCAGGTTTCCCAATTCAAACATTAATGTCTTTGTCTGTGAATATTATCACTTTTTTTTCAGCCAGACTTTGGTTGCTCTAATCATATACAGGGAATTGTGAAGAACAGCTGAAGTGAGTACAAAATGAATTTGCAGGGTCCTTAATTAATATAAAAAGAGAAATTAAAAAACACAGCCATGTCTGTCTCCTTCTTCCTTCTCCTGTGCTGTCAGTTAGTCAGTACTATGTATCAGTGCCATTTAAACAGGTGGCACACCCTGACCTGGCCTTTACAATAGCTGATTACTATTTTGTATTTAATTGCAACAACTGATATTTTAAAACCTGGCAGGCAGAGGATTTTGAAGACCAGATGGATCTTTTATATCACCAATTTACCTTCATTACAGGTACTGCTTCTCATATTGATGGCTTCATCAAAATGGTCATTGTGATGTGTTCACAAATGCAAAGATAGGGGCTCACAGCAGCCAGAAACAACAAAGGTACTCTAGACTCAGCAATGAAAAGTACTGAAAATGTGACAATTTAATGGCAATAGCTAGAAGCAATCATGATACCAGTAATTGGATTATTGCCCCAATAGTTTTTGCATAATGAACCTCAGAAATATTGCTGCTGCTGCCCTTTTCCAAAGAGAACGTTCCATATTCTGTTTTTTCCCTCCGGCCCTCATTTATTTTGCCCCCATTCGCCTTCCTGTTTATCCTTTTCAATCTGCAGTTGCAGAAGTCTAGTCTAGGGGCATGATTGTCCAGTAGTTACAACACAGGACAGAGCACTCCTTGCTTTGCCACAGAGTTTATGTGACCTTGGCATGTCACTTGAGTTAGAAAATTTTGGCTTGAGTGCCTAAAGTTATTAAGTTATTCTAGATTAGGGAACCTAAATAGTAAGTAACCTAATTCTTAGAAATGTTGATTATCGTCAATGGAAGCTGTGCATGCTCACTTAATGCCAATGAAAAATCAGGACAGTTATATTTGGATACCTAACTTTTGGAACTTACATATGAAAATTTTGTCCTCAGCTTTATTGTATCTCCGTTTCATCATCTGTAAAATTAGGGTAATTGCCTACTTCACAGGGGCAGTGCAATGGTAAATGTTTGTAAATCACCTTGAGATCCTCTGATGGAAACTACTATAGAAGCGTAAAATATTACAAATATTATTATCCTTCTCCACCCTACTCATGAAGAGCTTGATCCAAGGCCCATTTTAAATCAACATGAGTCTTTCCATTGACTTCAGTGGTGTGACAGATTAGTAGATACATCTATATCAATCTGCAAACACCATATTGTTTTGTGAAGGCCATTTTAATAGTAAAATGGTCCTGTGCCTTCAACTTGGCTCTGTAGCCTCCATATGGAGCTCATGATGTGTTGTGAAAAATTCTTGCACCAAGTTAAGACACAATAATGAAGGGTCATTAAACGTTGATGACTTTCCATTCAAGTGGAAGCACCCTTGGATAAAGAACTGGCTACTGCCTGGGGAAACCCATCTCCTAACTAGGCTAGTAAAGAAGGAACAAATCACCTGATGGGAACTCTGATCACCTGATAGAGGCTTGAGGATGGTCAGGGAGGTCACCTGACAGTGAGGAGGGAAATTATAAGAGGACAAGGTTTTCTTGGAGTAGCTTTCTCACCAACTAGACAAGAATGAGAAGGAGGAAAATGTCACTGTGGGGTCACAGCTGAGAATACCAAATTCAGACTGCTCAGTAAAAGGGCAGACACTTCTCAGACTTCACCAAGGTAGTAACAAAAGTGAACTTCTGCATCACCACACTTTTTAACAAGAAGTCATAAATGCAGTTACCTCAGGCATTCCAGCCCCTGGCTTACCACCCAAGCAACTGGACTTTATGATGAGAGGTTGCTGAAAACCAGGTTCATCACACACAAAGTTCTTCCAATCCCAAAGGATTAGCCACGTAATCAGGTCAATGTATAATTCAGATCTTATCCAAAAATCATGCTCGCGGTTGCCTAAACTGGCAGTCCGTCAGTAACTAAAAAGTAAAGGTTTAATAATATAAAAAGAAAAGAAGAGTGTTATTGACTGGTTAAAAGATCATTTACATTATAATTGAATTTCAGAGTTTGCAAGTCAGGATCATAGCAGTGATGGTAAGTCAGCTAGCTTGCAAAAAGTCTCTCTGCATTGCCCAAAACTGGTTGGGGGGTCCATTGAGTTCCTTTGTTCAAACCTTCCATGTTAGAAATCCAGTTCTGAGATGTGAAGCAGGAAATGAAGACAAAGCAGTGATGCCATAGCTTCCACTTATATAACTTCAGCCCCGCTGTATGGAAAGTTGCTGACTCCAGATGAAGTCTTGAATCACATGTCCTTACTACATGTCCTTACATGCTTTGCTGACTCACAGGGGTGGACACTGGCTCTATGCCGTCTGAGTCATCTACAGGAAAAGCTTACTGGGTAGGATGAGCTTCTCCAATGGCCATTGTGAAAGTGGAATGTCTTTAACATGCCATCTACACATAGCTGGCTAATCCTGATGTAAATCTATCTGGAGGGTGTCACTCAGTATCACAAACCATGTCTGAGATACAAATGCTTAGCAATATTCATAACTTCAGATACAAAGATGATAGGTGCACATAAACAGGATTATCATACTCAGCAGTCTATAACTTTTCCATTGATACCTTACACAACATACTTTGTGCAAGATTTATTGCAAGTCTGTAACAGTGACAAAACAAATGGTCACCTTTCTTTTTATACAGCATCACAGAAGGAAATAGGAGAGGGGATGCAGCAAAATCCTGGACTCCTTGAAGAGAGCCTGACCAAATTTGAAAGGACTCTTGGAGTTAAAAACAAATGGAAGAAGGGAATTACCTGCAGGGTGTGTTGTTTTTCTTTAGATAGCAAAAGAGCTATGTAACTTCCTGTGAAATTAACTTTATTAATAGGAGGCAGAAAACTTTATTGTGCTGTTACCTATGACAGAGCAGGATATAATCTGACAAATGCATCCATTTTAAAAACTATGCTTATAATAATTACCCAAACAATTTCAGAATCTTCTTTTGTGCAATTGTGAAATAATGAAGTGATGCTTTTAGGAATCTATTTAAATATCTGAATTGCTTTAAATCATTTGGAAAGTCTAGAAGGACATGTAAATAGGCAGGTGCCAAAAGGATGTAGTTTGAAGGGGCTAAAACTCTTTCACTTAAACTGATAAGCTGGTCAGGAATGAATAGCATTAAACTATAGCGGTGGAGAGCCAGGGGAAGTTAACTTTTTGTTTGGGCAAACCCAGCCATGAACTTGAGGCAGAATCATCTGGGAAACAATAGATATGACTGTTTAAATCAAGTGGAACAGTGCAAATGATTGAAAGTGTAGAAAATATACCGTTCTTCTCATATCTGCTATATGTAAATATACAGAAATTGTGTGTGTGTGTGAGAGAGAGAAAGAAAGAGACAGACAGAGATTGTGTGTGGGAGAAGTGGATTTCTCACCACAATTTGAATAGAGTCCACCTCTGTTAATGCATCAGTCTGCCAACGATGCCAACCTCCATATCTCATTCAATTCTCTCTCAGCTGTCTGTTGTGACAGTTAAATTGATGGACCTGGCTTCTCCAAAGGAAAGAAACTGGATGAAGTTTAAAACTTATACAATAAAGAATGGCTATTCTTGGACTCTAAAACAAGGCCTAAAGTCACTCTAAAGAGGACTTGATGCAAAAGTGAACTTAGTTTGGAGACAGACTCTTGTTGGCATATACCAAGGCTGCATCATGATTGTGGCATTCTTGAGCTCAAAATTTGCTTTGAATGACATGAGTGACTGCAGGAAAACATGGGAATGGACTCTTGTAATGGATTGCTTAGCTTTCCATGGACTGGAAAGGTATAAAATCTAAAGTAAATCAGAAGATAGGGTTTGATATTTGCTTCTGTTGTGGTTTTTTTGTGTGCTCTGTTTTTGCTATTTTTGTTCTTTTAAAAAAATTTAGTTTTAATGTCACCTTTTAAAACTTAAGAAAAGCAACCTTAATGCCACCTTTGCTCTCTCTAGCCCTACTCTAGTCTGGCTCCGAGTGCAGAGATGGAATAAGAAACCATCAGGCCCACAGACTGCAGTCTCCAGGTAGATGTAATTCCCCTTGGTATCAATGTCTCAACTGCTATGTTATACATCTCAGGTTATTTTGATTTGCTCACCTGTAATCCTCTTCCTCAAAAGTATTTACACAGGTATGAATTCTGAGGGGCTATAACAGCCTGTCGCTTAAGTAATGATTATAGTCTGTTTCCTAAATCAATTCAGGATTTCATGGTTTTGGATAAATATTTTGGTTCATATTTTCCCTATATTCCTTGCGTCATTTATTTCCTAAAGTTATTTGGAAAGTGTATCCACATAATTGTTATTCCTTTATCCCCTTTTTTCCAATTACGCCACCTGCAAGGTGATTACCTGTGTGTTGAAGATGCTTTTCAGGTTACTATTTAACTCCTTTTCATGTTTAGTGTAAGAATTTAAGGAGTTACCTTAATAACAATTTTTTAAAAGAGGCATGGTTTGTATTTTTCAGCAGTTTAATGTTATTGTTATTATTCCTACTCTTGATCAAATATGAACTATTGACAGATTAAAATCACATCCCAACTGAGATGAGATTCCACAATGCCATATTTATAGAGTACTTTCTTGGAGTAGAACCGTGGTTTTAGACTTCCAGCCACAAAGTGCAAACTAAAAATAACTCTACTTTGCTGTGAAACTGTATGGATTGATCTGGTTTTCTCCTTCTAAGCTGATTTAGGCAATTAAAGATTAGGAAAAGTTCAAGAAAGTGAAATGTGATTAGATTGGATGGATATATCGTTACAGAATAGGCTTCCAGGTAGCATTATTAAATTTTTCTTTTAAGGATGATTAGTTTTATTTCTTGCATATTTAAGAAGGACTTTACTTTTGGAAGTGAACTAATGCTGAAATTTTAATGAGGAGTGGAAATGAAGAACAGACTGCATGTCAGGTAACTCTGGTTAATCTTACTGTCCATAATGAAGCTGTAAGCATTTAGTGCCTCTGTTCAGTTGTTTTGTCGTTGAAAATAAAACACAACTGAGCTAAATTACTTGCCACAGTTTACAGACAAGAAATGCTGATTCAGAAAATAGCTTTAGGTGTCCAAGATTATCTACGTTTCCCTCAATATGTGGGAATCAATGAGAAAACAGAGACTGCATTTGTGCCTATGATCATATGTCCTAGTGTGGTTGGCTTCAGTTACATTTTGGAGAGGAAAAGGTATGCATTCTCTGTTTTCTGTTCTCAGCTCCATCCCTGTTCCTAGATATGCTTCCTTCTTGACCCATATTGCCAGACTCGGTCCCCATCGCCCTATAGCACATCTCTCTTACAGTGTGCTGGGCAGGATTTAATTCTCCACAGATGACCCAGTTTTATTCCCTACAAATCCCTGTGCTAGTTTGGCTAACTGTGATCTGTCTTACACAGGACAATCATTCAACTCTGATTAACCCTTGTCCCGACAGCCTTTGGAAAGGTTCTGTATACCACATCACAGAACCTCAAAAATATATCAATAGGTAAATGCCAGCTTCTCAACTATCTAATGCACAAGGCCTGGCAGCAAGCTGGAGTTAAATTCTGTGCAAGATTCCCAGATTCTGCAGCACTACGAACGGAAATTCTGGAAATTTGACAACAGTTTCAGATATATTTAAAAAATGTATTATTTAATTAAATTAAATATGAAACAATATGCACAACCTGTTCAGTGAACTCTGCATTTCTTAAATTAGTATTAAATAATTTAAAAAAAATCTTGATTCAATTTATTTTATGCTGTCCATAAATTTTCATTTTTCTATAATCCTTTGATGTTTGCATTGATGGTGCCTAACTGAATCATTTAAGTTGCCAGGGAGAAGCTATAGGTTTTGGCAGCTGGGTATGAGTCACTTGAGATTTTTGGCACTAGGGGAGACATAGGAGGCAGTTTGGGATTGTACAATAAACACACTTGCTGGAAGTTTCTGCTAAAATGAACAGTTATGAAATATTTAACAATGTCGGCATTTAAACTGTCATCTTTAGGTTTCATAATCTCAACCCACTGAGATGAATGGGGCAGTTCTGAGCTATTGTTCCAGGCTATCTGCAGACTTAGGTAGATAGTATCACATCATTTACACAGTTTTCACATTTCTGAAGATTTCTTCACAACCAAAGAGGCTAGAAAAATTGTCTTAAAAAAACTCTGTGACAAGGGACAAATTCCATGGACACAGAACCATGGAATACATGTGACCCTGCTTACATACTACCAACAGAGAACAATTCCTTATACTTGTGATAATCTCAAAGTGGAAAGGACTGAGGGAGGAAGGGAACAAGCAAACCCTTGGCATAAATGCAGCCAGCGCTAAGAGTGACAATAAATTCTGGTGTAGGATATGCTTTGAATGTGGCATTATTTCAAGAGGCACTGATTTACCTATTGAAATCAATGCAAATTGCAGACTCACTAAACATCTGAAAAAAAGGCCATATAATTCTTAAGGGTTTTCTTTTGTATATAAAGCCCACCATTGCATTTAAATGCTGATTTATATCTTATGGATTTAACTAGTCGTTTTGTATAGTATGTCTAATGTATTGCTCTGTCTAAAAGAAAATGAAGGAAGATCAGCAACAGAAATGTTTTCTTTACTTGTGCCTTTTACTGGTCTGGTATGACATATAAAGATGGCTTCAAAGTTTATTTTCCAAACATGGGTTTCTCCACCCACAACTGCCCCCACCCCTCTTAGAAATATCAGGAATATACAGTCATGACATTCCGGGAATTGCAATAGTAGCTTTGGAGAACTTAGATGGAGAGCACCACTAGATTGAAACTTCAACTGAAGCTTTGACTTGAACAGGAGTGTATATAGATAATTCACAATGAAAGTCATAGAGTTTAAAGGACTACCACTCAGCCATGTGCACAACTAACCCAACAACCGATATTAGACCAAAGTATTGCAACCCTCAGGAGATCAGACTATTGTGTGCTACAGGCAGACAACAGGAAGAACCAATGCACACCAATGCCCAAGGCCCCTGGAATGTCAGAGAATTAGTTTGAGATACACCTAGCTGATGCCGGCAAGTGAACCACACTCCAATTCTGCAGAGAAAGGTGAACCCCCACCCAACGTCACTAACAGTCTGACCTGTGGGAAAATTCTTTCCTGCCCCCAGTGATGGCAATCAGTAAAACATGTGAGCAAGAACCAGCCACCCAGTCACCTGAGAGAGAAAATGTTCATATCACCTCAGAACCCCAGCCCACTATATCCCACCCTTTGGTGTTTCAGAAGATGGAGAAACCCCCTACCCCCAAAATACATTGGGGGAAAACATCGTTTCCTGGTGCCTGTGGTGACCAGCTGAAGACCTGAAGCATGAAATTTTAGGAACATAAGACATGAACTGAAAGAGATCCCCACAGTGCTGGGCCCTGCCCACTGCCAGCACATCCACATCATGTAATCCCTCTCATATATTTGTCTAGATCTTTCTTAAAACTAATTAAGTTGTTTGCCCCTATAACTCCTGTTGGGAGGCTGTTCCAGAGCCTCACTCCACTTATTTATGGCAAGTTTATATCTGTTTGCTCTTGTGCCACCATGGTCCTTGCGCTTAAATAGTTCTTCACCATCCCTGGTATTTACCCTTCTAATGTATTTATAGAGAGCAATCATATCACCTCCCAGCCTTCGTTTTGCCAGATGAAGCTCTTCCAGTCTTCTCTCATAAGATAAGCTCTCCATTTCTCTGATCATCCCTAGCAGCTAATTGCTGCACCTCTTCCAGTTTGAATTAATCTTTCTTGAACATGGTGACTGGAACTGTACACAGTGTTCCAAATGAAGTCTTAACAGTGCCTTTTAAAATGGCATTAATAATTCTCTATCTCTACTGGAAATGCCTCTCCTGATGCATCCTAAAATCATATTTGTCCTTTTCAATTAGCCATGTCACATTGACGGCTTATAGTCATCCCTTGATTGACCAAGACATCCTGGTCTCCCTCTTCCTGTGACATTTCTAACTGATGAGCCCCCAATTTATAGCAGAATTAGACCATAAGTGCATGATCTTGCACTTGTACTATTGAATTTCAGCCCATTTATGTAACTCCAGTCCTCAAAGTCATCCAGTTATTCCTGTATGATATTCTGACCTTCTTGGGATTGGCAATGCTTCCCAGCTCTATTATCTCAACTCCTTCAGCATGGGTTTGCATTAAATAGGTCATAAGAAGTAAGAACATTATTTTAAAGTTTGACTAAACATTCTTTCCCTTCTCAGTTAAGGGACAGGATCATTTTACCTACAAATGTTGATAAAACATGGTGAATGTTGGCATAAAACTAGATATTGGGGATTTTGTGGTTTTTTTCTCTTTGCATAGTGAAAAGAAAGAGGCTTTAGTGAAAGAAACCACAGTAGAAAGATAGAGGGAGGAGGAAGAGGTTTGGGGCTTTTCTGACTGAAGACAGGCCTGAAATGATGTCCTTTTTCGGTCTGGTATAGGGAGACCATAACAGCTAAATTTCAGAAGGGCCTAATTAAATTGCTTGTGCAAATCCCACATTTGAATATGCTTTAGGACATGTTGACCCATTTTGTACCCTTAAATGCCAGTTTGGGCTTTATTAACTAGTATCAGTTTTTTCTTGTATATTGGGTTACCTATTTGTGTGAATTGTCTCTACTGTCAATATGAGGGAAAAGTTTTTGTTTGCATATTTTCTTTTACTCCACACCATCTGTACTGACTTCCTGACCTGCATTATCTTCTAAACTGCTCCTTACAGTTCTTACCCATCTCTGGGCACTCACTCCAATAGCCCTCTCTCTGTCTCTTTATGATGTCACTAAATCAGCTTCCAGTTCTGCTAAGAAATAAAGGACAACTGTATGCAAAATACAAACCAAACTTATTTCCAGGGACACAATGGCACAACACTCTATTTCTAGTACAAATCATAGGCATGCATGATTATTTATAAATTGTGGCTTGACCACACCCTGTTTGATCAATTGCTTCTTAGCAATTCTTTATCATAGGATATTAGACACTAAATGAGGGATATTCTAAAAATATAGGACAGGTCACCCAAAGTTCAGCTCATATCTCAGCAACATCAGGGATAAACATCATGGTCTCGAGAAAAGCACCAAAAGTGATCTCATGATGAACATGAAGGGCCAAAATACTTTATGTTCTGTTACCTCTGTGCAACCCCGATGCAGTTATACAGCAAAGGCAAAACTTGGTCCAAAATCCTGTTTTTGGTATCTCTCCTGCATTCACCCTTGCATTTAGATTCATCATCAAGTCAGAGGCTCAAATTCTGATGTATTCTTTGGGCTCATTTTTTCTGATTAATGCATTTAAATTTGCCTTGAAAGGGGAGTCTGCCAAGAAAATGATAACATGGGAAGGATCTGTTTACCTGGGTTTACTGTCAGGGAAAAGAGCCCAGTGTGGCACCAGCGGTAATCTTTAATAATTTTATCTTAACTACACTCAGAGCAGCAAAGGTACACAATGATATAACAATATTAAATGAAGCCATAACTGCAGATTCATGCATTATCTTATCATAAAATATTTACACTCCCGTTATGTTATAAACAAACAATGGAGTCCTAATTACCCATAGATATTCTACAAGTATCCCATGGTAATTACCCTAATTGGAATTGGCTCATTATTGAGAACAGAATTTGTTTTCTGTGTGCTACAGGAAAATGTAGTTGGAAATTACCTAAAAACAGCAGCCGTTTCAGCTGAGTTTACAAAAATTAAATTACCCTTTTACAGCCTGTCAATGTTCCCACAATCCAAGCAGTTTCACATACAAAAACAATAATCAAATACAATTTCCAAAGCATGTTTACTTTTATAGCATTGTCTATGCTTCAGCATTAACAATGAATTGGTTGAGTAATAACTGGGATGCACAAAGCTCTAGAATAAACTGAAGGGCCATCTGAAACACTCTTCTGAGATACATGAATCATTTACCTTGGGAAGCTATTAAATGAAAGATGGGGGTGGAAAGAGGGAACACACTTTCTTGTGGGACTGGAATTTTTTTACATCAGAGATACAGAGGTACTAGGTCATGTTAAAATTGCCTGCAATATTCCTTATCAGATCTAAAACAAACAAACCAACAAAAAACCCAACCCCCTCAAAAATCTCATGCATATAAATAAGCGGGTATAACGTTAGTAGAGGAGTGATTATGTTAATTAGATGATGCAATGCTAGTGTGAATGTGGCATGCTGATATCTCTGTGAAGCCTCTGAACATGACCAGTATAGACCTTGATTGAAGTCCTAGCTCCACTGAAGTAACAGTGTTGCCACTGACTTCAGGTAGGCCAAGATTTCATCACAGATGCATCCAGAAATCTGTGATAGTCTGGCTCACATGTATTCTCATCAAGTTATAAAAAACCTGTTGTGTCTTCTCTGCAACCGTTCTGACTCTTGAGTACTTTGCGCAACATTACAGGTTGTCAGACATTATACTGAGCCAGAAAAGAAGCTACTACATAACAGTACAATTATTGGACCAAATTTATCCCTAATGCAACTGCTATTATACCAGAGATTACTATAGCACATTATCCTTAACAACGTCCCTGGCTGGCATAGCTATGCTGACAAAAATCCCAGTGGAGATGCAGTGTGTTGATGGAAGAGAGTTTCCGCTGATGCAGCTAACATCGTCAGATTGACTTATCTGGATCGACTGAGCGGTCAGTGAAGACCCGCTCAGTCGATCCAGAAGTTGACGTTATTAATCCACCCCTGCAAGTGGCGTAGCGTTGTGTAGACGGGAACTCAGTTCCCATCGGCACAGTGCAGTGAAGACGGTGCGCAGAAGAGAAGCACAGCAGTCGACGGGAGATGCACAAGTTCTTTGCATATTTTGCGTAACACCTGTCGACTGCCGCCGAATCGCGGAGGTAAGTGTAGAACAAGCCTAGGTCACAACAGAGAGATTTCCTCACGCTATTCCCTTCTTTTGGTGGAAACAGTGATAATTTGTAATTCTCTCGCAATTGTCATGCGTGAAAAATAGCTCCTCTGAAATCCCATCTGTGGAGATGGAAAGGTATAACCAAAAAATATACAAGCACTTTGTAACAGCCTGACCACTGGAAAGGGAAATATGACTTGACATGCAGGATAACCACAACTGGCATATGATTTATTGGTTACATCCTGTAATGTGACAGGTCCTTAGCTGGTAACTGTATAGTTAGGACATTCTCTACAGCTTTCATTGTGTTTGATTATTCTTCTAAAAGCATGGCAAGCACATCTTTCTGTCACTGCTGCTGCTACTAATATTCATATTAGTGTGGTTCATCAGCCCATTTTTAAAAATATAGACACATTTTTGTCTTTCTCCCAAAAAGTTGCTAAGAATTTGACTTGTTACTAAAGAGGAAAGACGAGGTGGGAAGGGAGAAGAGGAGGAAGCTGGGAATATGGCTGAGCACTATTTATACATCGACTAGGAAATTGTGAAGGGAAATACACCCTGAAACTTAAAGATTTATTGGATACGATGCATGTTGGTCAGATCCAATGCATCAGGTGCTATGTGTGTAAAGTATGATCATAGGAATAAAATAATATTGCTACAATGTTTTCTCAGTCTTTCAAATAATTTGGAATAAGATGTTAACAGATTATATACATTGCTGGAACTTGGTTATCTTTATTTGCTCCTTGATTTTGCCTGGGAATGGAAGGCTGGAAGCTGAGCAGTAGTTGGAGAGGCGTTGGCTTTCACTGGACTAAGGCGGAGCGTCATCCTTAGAGGGCCGTGAAAGCCTTTGTCCTGGACTGTGCATTCTATAGAAGTGCACAGGGGCCCACTTGGACTTTTGCCAAAATATCAGGGTCTCTCTTATGGGTCTATTTGGTTGTTTATTATCACTTTATCGAATTTCTCTATATTATCTCACCTAAATGGGGAATAAAACTCTTTGTTTATTTTGTGACCCGTGTGTATGTGTGTCCTTTGTGGTGACCCTCACCAGGTGTTAGACACATATGGGACTCTAACAGTTGGAGCACCTGTGTCACTTGCCTCCTCATCTGTGAGGTGGTCACAGATACTGACTTTAACCAGTTTCCATGCACCATTGCTCACAATGCTGTTTTACAACTCGTTGGCATCTAGGCTCTGCAGCCGGGTGGTGCTTGCTCTCCTTGA
This sequence comes from Mesoclemmys tuberculata, assembly GCA_007922155.1. Taxonomy (NCBI): domain Eukaryota; kingdom Metazoa; phylum Chordata; order Testudines; family Chelidae; genus Mesoclemmys; species Mesoclemmys tuberculata. The sequence continues at coordinate 53,735,676 of ML675610.1, read as the reverse complement.
GTGAGCTGAAGACATAAAGGATTACGAAGTCTTGTGAGCAAAGCAACTTGGTCACTTCATTAGGTGGGAGAGAAGCAGAGCAGGGATCTTCAGCTGCATGAGGTGGTGATCAGATCAGGAGAACACAATGCTTGTGATGTCTTTGTCACCAGGCTGTTCAAGACAGGCTATTGACTTAGCTTGGTCCTGTTCCTGGTCCAGCCCAGAACAAAGGCATTCTGCAACTTTTGGTTCTCTGGGATGAGAGGAACAATAGGTCTGACAGTGAGGTATGCAAGGAAAGAAGTAGGCGTATAAGCAAACTTCCTTTATTCAGTAGTATGGTGGTCAAGGACTTGATACTCTCAACTGAGAGGGAGCTGGTGGAAGTGCTTGGGAGGGACTGTGGAAAGAATCTTGCAAAAGGGTCAGGGATAGATTGGCTAAAAGCCATAATTGTTTTTTATTGAAAAGTTTGAAAAATTGTACTATGTAAAGTGAACAGGGGAGTGCCCAATTTACCTTTTTTATAACATTCCTTATTTCATATACCTCTGTTATGTCCCCCTTAGCTTTATCTCTTCTCCAAAGTAAGTAGTCCCAATCTTTTCAATAATACCTAATGTGGAACTTTTTCCTTGCCTCTAATCATCTTTGTGATCTCTGGGCCCTTCCTCTCTCTACTATATTTCTGAGTTAAGATGATCAAATCTAAACACAGAATAAGAGGTGAGGGTCTGCCATTGAAGTGAAAGTATTATAATTCCACTATATATATTTATGTTCAATTCCTTATACATCCATATATTCATATATTTAATTTGCTGTATGGACCAGTGCTATAGAGTTAACAGAAGTTTCATTGAGCTGTCCACATTCATATGCAGATTTTTTTTTCTGAGTGGTTACAATTAATTTAGAACTCAGTAAGATGGCTGAGTGGCTCAAATTATTCCTTCCAATTTATGCTTCTTTGCATCCATCAATACTGAATTGCATCTGCCACTGTGTTGTCCATTTAACTAGCTTTGTTAAGTCTTACTGGATCCCTCAGTCCTTTCTAGTCTTGACTAACACAAATAACTTTGTCTTTTCTTCAAATTTAGCCATTTCATTGTTCACATCTTTTACCACATCATTATATATTAAACAACGCTTCTCAGTGTGGCACTCCACTATTAACATTTTGCCATGTTGTAAATTGCAAGGTGGTAAAACCTCACCATTTTCAAGTGCATGGAGCATTTCTTTAACCTTACTTTCTCTAACATAAATACATGGCAACACGTATATTTATTTATTTAACCTCTTTGCCTATTCCTCCTAAAATAAAAACCAAAATCAAAACCAAATCAAAATCAAAGCCAAAACAGCCCACTGCACATGCTTCTTCCACTGGGGAAGGGATGAGAGAGTAAACACTTAACAGATGTTAGTCATGTTGTCTGATGCACTACTGGAGATACTTATAGACTGTAATCAAGTCATCACTTAACCTTCTCTTTCTTAAGATAAATAGATTAAGCACCTGAATTTGTCACTGTAAGGTATATTTTCTAATATTTTAATCATTCTCACTGCTCTTCTCTGAACCCTTTCCAATTCATCAATATCCTTCTAGAGTTGTGAGCACTGGAACTGGACACCGTATTCCAGCAATGGTCACACCAGTGCCAAATACAGAAATAAAATAACCTCTCTACTCCTACTTGAGATTCCCGTTTATGCATGCCGGGATTGCATTAGCTCTTTGGCCACAGCGTCATATTGAGAGCTCATGTTCAGCTGCTTATCCACCACAACCCCCAAATCTTTTTTCAGTGTCAGTGCCTCCCAAGATAGAGTCCCTCATTCCATAAGCATGACCAATATCATGTTTTCACAGACACATACCTTTGCGTTTAGCCATATTAAAAACCATATTCTTTGCTTGAACCCAGTTTACCAAGCAATACAGATCATTCTGATGATCACGCCATGATTGCACAGGCATTTTTCCTACACATTATAAATAGATGCATAAGGAGGGGGTCATCCTGTTCCCTAGTGTGATTTGGTGGTCTGTAGTAGACACTAACTAGTACCCCCTCTTGTGCTTTATTTGTTAGGACATTGATCCATAAGCATGTAAGATAATTTTATTTTGAGCAATCAGTGACTTGAAAATAGGCAATGCTATTTTAGACATACAGTGCTACTCTTTCTCCTCTTTTTCCATTTGGGTGAATCATCTCATAAGGTTTCAGTAATAGCATCTAAATAGAATTTATGCTCATAAATAAGGGTTCTAGTTTTCTGTGATAAAAAAAACAAAATTCTCCAATTAAAAAAAAATAATAATCTGCATTTTTTTGTGATTAAAACGAAATGCTGAACTTTCATTTCCTTAGCCACAATACATATAGGTATCAGTTGAACACAATGTTTTATTGATATATTTTCAATTTTTAAGCAAGTGCAAAGCCTACCAGTGCCATCAATCATTCTAATTCAATAAAATTAATAGAATGATCCAGTCACACTGCATTGTTTCTTTCCTGGTGTCAATGGCTGTACTGTTTCAGCTTCTTGTTTTCATTTCTTTTCATTCAGTTAATGTTTAGTACTTTCTATGTGTTCTACAGTTGTTTGCTTTTGAACATAATCTGCAGCTTTGCTGCATACAATATAGGCTCCTACCACAGGCTCCTACCACAGGTGTACAGGCAATTTAGGGATTGCTTCTCTTCATGTCTTTTGTTTCCTTGATTAATTTTGTTCTCAACATCTCAATTTTCTGCTGAGTGCTCATATCTTCTTTGTTTTTACCATTACCTTTTGTTATTAGTCGTACCCCCTCCTGACAGTTCTAGCCAGCCTGTTCCCAAGGAGATTGATCCCCCTTCTACTGAGGTAGAAGTCATCCAAACTATACAGTCCCCTCTCCCCATAGAAGGTGGACCAATGTTCCACAAAACCAAAACCATTACAAAACTCTTGCAAATGTCGCCTTTGTCTCCATTTCAGCAACCAAAGGTAGAGTTTAAAAGTAGTTTTGAGCCCTGATTTAGCAAGGCACTTCAGCATATGCTTCATTTTGAACGTGGGCCTAAGTCTCAATGCAGTCAATTCACTTATTTACAGCCACACATTCACAACCACCCTTTATTATGGTAAGCCACAGAGAAAAGGAGATGAGTCATGTCAAGCAATGCAGAGCACCAAAATCTCAACAAGCACCAAATTTGCCAACAACAAAAATTTAAGGTTAAAAATAAATTGGTATACTTTTTTTAAATTTTGGCCCCATTGTGGATCATTTAGCATGATCTTTATATCCATATGATCCTTCCAACATATTTACTTATCTAGATATCCACCACCTAATTATCTAACTTCTCCCTAGCCAGATCACAAAATCGGTTTAAACTTCAAAGACAATGATAATATCATATGCAAAAAAGAGACTTGGAGAAACTATTGGTTTGGCATGTGAATATCAGAACTCTGGCCCATCAAGAGATATCTGAGGCCCTGGTATGTCCTGTTTGTTGGGGCATATCCCCTCCCATTTCATTTCATTTACACAGACTTTTTGGGGGCTCTGGGGCTCAGGACCCAGGTACAATTGTTTTTCCTTTCCTTTTCTCTCATCAGCTCTGCCAGAACTCATTATGGCATTAGTCGATTGCCCATGCCTGCCTCCTAGCACCTGGCATGCTAAGGCCCAGCCTTGACTATGGCCTCTGTAAGCTTGACTATGCTGTAATTCTACAACTGCTACTACTACTAAATAGCTGCTTAGATGCAAAAGGCTTATCTCACATCCATCTGTTTATAAATGTTGCATTTTGATATCAGAGTCTGGTGTGAGTTAGTTCATTAAGCTGAACTACGTTGGAAAACAAAGTATCCTTTAATAAACCTACTGAAGCCATAGTGCATTTCAATTAATTTAAAATTACTCCTTTTCTGAGGGGATGTTCTCCCTATACTTACTCTGCTAGTATTAGTGTCAGCACAAAGAGGAAAAATGAACAATTTAAAAAAATTGTTTAAAAAATAACAAATTTACTCTTGTAAGTAGTTATCACTGTATTTAATATATTATAATATATATAAATATATAATTAATATGTTATTATAACTTATGCAGAAGCTTTTAACAGGCAAAGGTTTAATCTTCTTCCTCTTAATACATATAAGAGAGAGAACAGAGTTCTGAATTTCTTTATCTCCTCCAGCCTTACTGTATCAGAAAAGATCTATTTCCACATCACTCTCAAATATAGAGAGAAAAGATGACGAAAGGAAATCTATTGGGATGTACCGAATTATCACTGAATCCAACGTAATAGAATGTTTCCCAAATTTGAAACTGCATTATGACTATTTGTCACTAATGATCGCTAACTGTAGTGCAGAATGTTCCTTCTCTCTTCTAGCAAGGATAAAAAATGTCCTCCAATCCATCATGACTCAAAAGCATCTCAGTGCTTTGTCCCTCTTGAGCATTGAGAATGAAATTGTCAGGTCTTTGAATTATGATGACATCATTCATTACTTTACCACAACTAAAGTTAGGGAAAAAATTGTTTGTTTGAAGAATTGAGTGTAGTCAGAGTAGAATAAACCTGTTAATTTTACATAAATAAATAATATGTAAATATGTATGTAAATAAATGTTAGATGACTTCATAATATATTTTGCAATATGTAATTCATACTTAGGCCCTTCCCTCCCATTAGCCTAAGGCCCCTCATAACCTTAATTTGGCTCTGGGTGAGACAACATACATATAGATCGTTATTATTTTAAATTCACTTCTCTTAAGTGCTGTGTATATTTTGGAAAATAAATCATGCTTTCTTTAAAGAAGCTATTTTTTGTCACTGCACGCTGTTACAGTCCACAGGCTTCCAAAGAAGCAAGCATGTCCTTTGGGCTTGCTAAGTAACCTGGTTGACAACCAGGGGATTGTAACCCAAAGACTCAAATACAGAGTGATTGGACTGTGTTGTCCTGCCCAAAAACGTGGAGGCCCAGGCATGCCATCTGAAAGGGGTACACTTGTGGGACTGCGAAAGGACTCAGAAAGGGCAGGCAGGGACTGTGACGATTTGACTCATAATATATCTACATAGATGAGAAACTACCTGTATGGATGGATGTAACCCATTCATTGGTTTATGAACTCAGATTACTCCTGAGAATATAAAATCATGACACAATACTCATGAGAGCCGGATTTCAGAAGGGGAGCAGACAGGAAGGATGATTCAGGGCTAGGATGCTAGCTGGGGACCTAGCTTCAATTCTCTGTTCTGCCACAGACTTGTGTGACCCTGGACAAGGCATTTAGTTTTTCTGTGCCTCAATGCCCCTTCTGAAAAATGGAGATAACTGCACTTTCCCTCCTCACTTATGTGTTGCACAGATAAATACAGTAAAGCTTGTGAGGCTCTGAGATGCTATGTTAACTGAGGGTATGGGGTCAGGGGTGGATATGCTTAGTTCCAAGGAGGATGTCAATGCAATTGCATGAGTCAAGTGGTCCAGCTGGGTGGGGATCATGGTTAGTTTGGTGCGTGTGCTGCTATACAGATCCACCATCTAGAGTGGGAGTGCAAAGACCATGGAGGCTACTTTCTCTTTGAAGACAGTAGCAGCTGAGGATCAGATCTGCTGCCAGTGCATGACCTTTTCTTGCTTCTATCTCCACAGAGATCATCCCAGATACTTGGTACTGAGCAGATTTGCCTTGGAATGATAAATCTTTTCCGTTTATTACTGAGTCCCCACATTCCTGTTGAAGTCATTGAGGACAGTTATATATATATATATATATATATATATATACACACACACACACGTATTTAAGCTCTTCTTCTTTTTCAGAAAAACAGGAGATGATTTCATCTTATAATCACTAAATTTATTTGTAAGATGGAAGACTGTCAAAAGCAGTAATTTTCTACGCCTCCTTTAATATGTAATATCCTGATTATAGTGAATATGGCCCTTAAAAATGAACATGTACTCAAATAATCCTCTCATTGAAAAGGATCTGAGTTCACCATTACCTAGTCCTTGTGACTCATTAAAGTAAAGGGCAACAGAGTACAGCAGAGCTGTATTAGTCACTGGTCCTACTACTGGAAAAAAAGAACTGTCATCATGCTTTATTTACAGCATACCATATGCAGCATTTAGCTGATAGTTTTGTAGTGACTCCAGGGACAGTGATGACAAAGAAACATTCTTCTATTTTTGTTCTAGATTTTGCATTTGGACTTTGATAATTGCGTGTAATGCCCAAAACCTGTTTAGATTCTTCATGGATCTCAAAGCAAATCAATGCAGAGTTTGGTAAAGAAAACATTATTGTGTGTTTAATATGGATACTTTTTTTTGAAGCCAATTTGGAATATGAAAAATCTTCATATCTCATTGGGGTGTAGGGAAGATAAATTCATTAATAAGCATTCAGATACAATAGTGAAGACTGCCATAGAAAAGCCCATGAGGAAATGGATAGTTCCATACTCAGAGCAGGGTTTGAATAGTGTGTGGCAAACAAGGGATGGAGGCACACGGATTTAAATGGCTAATTCCTGATTTGTGAGCGTTTGATTTCTCCTCCCTCTAGCTGGACTAACACTAGCAAATGTTCTTTAAAGTGAGACTTGTACTTGTAAAAAGTTTCCAGAAGGTCAGTGCTGAAAAGTGAGTTCTTTCTGCATTGACAGGGGAATAGAAACCTCACACACAGCATAGGCAACAGTAGGGCACATTCCTCACACTTCCTAGCCAAAGTGCCTGAACCCTATCGTACAGGGATCTATTTTAAGAAGGGGAAACAGGTTCATGCTAATGCAATCCATGTTGCCTCTGCTGAGATTGTCATCAAATGTTCCAATTAGTGTCAGTTCTAGAAGCAAATTCAGTGGTGTGGAAAGGTATTTTTCTTTATATTCACACAGTGTCCTTTTTAGCCTCCAACATACGTTTAAAACAAAATTAACTCAATTTTTTTAGAAATTTGTTATTGCAAGAGATACAATTTAGATTTGTACAAAGGCCCCAATCCTGCAAACATTTACATGCTTATCTTTGAGGATGCTTATCTTTGGGACCTTATTTCATATCAGAGCCTGGCTATGGAACAGCACGTTGATGGATTATGGGACTGACTTGACCAATTAGGTTAAAAGTCACTCAAACTCCTTTGCATGTAATAGTGCTCTGTGTCACTTGGTGGATTTGGCCCTTTAAGAGGTATTGGTTCAGTCCACCTGTGTCTCATTAACAACCTCTTGATGGGGCCTGATAGCATATGTCTACGCAGCCCAGGGGAGTGAGCCTTCTCGCCTGGGTCGAGTGTCTCAGGCTAGGCGGGGGGGGGGGTTATTCTACTATGCTACAAATAGCTGTGTAGATGTTGTGGGCTGGAGCTCAGGCTCTGAAGCCTAAGCAGATGGGTGGACTTCAGGCCTGAGCTACAACTTCAAAGTACTGCCTATACTGCAACTTTTAGAGCGCCCTTCAGTCTGTTGACCTGGGCTGAGAGGCTCGCTGCTGCAGGCTCTGTAGACATAATCACAGAGGGTACTTGGTCTCTAAAAAGAGCCAGAGAGGAACAGGTTATAGCAGTGGTTCCCAGTCTGTGGCCCAGAGGCCAAAAGTGGCCCGCGGGGGCTTTCAAAGTGGCCTGCCGCTTCCCTCCCACTGGCTGCAGAAGGACCTAGGTGGAGTGCATTGCCATGGGGCTAAAAGATGGGTGCAGGCTCCTTGCTGCAGCCAACGGGACTGGAAATCGGCGCTTCCCTCCCCCTGGCTGTAGCACAGAGCACAGCAAAGCACTCCGCCTGGGTCCCTATGTACTGGGGTCCCTTCTGGACCAGAGGGAGGGGAGCACTGATCTCCCATCTCCCTGGCTGAAGAAGAGAGCTACTGCCTAGGAACTAGGTGGAGCACATGGGGCTACAGGACACATGTGGTTTCCCTGCTACAGCCAGGCGGATGGGAGAGCCTCCTTGCTGAACTCTTTCCGTCTGGCTGTAGCGGGGAAGGGGGACTGCTGGCAGAGATTGGTGGCCCTTTAGGGGAGTAAAAATTATATCTGTTGCTCTTCAGCCAAAAGGTTGGGAACCAATGGGCTATAGGAAGCGAAAACTGTGGCAGAGTGAAGCTAAAGAGTGTAGAAGGCTGTAGGTGAGTTTGAGGCTTCAGGGACTACAAGACAGTGAAGCTGGAAGGCTTGGGTCTTCTCCTGGGAAAAAGGGCAGAAGCCCCAGAACTGAGTTTGTTTTGAATTCTATATAAATAAATGACGGCCCAGAAAGGAAACATGTCAAGTCCTCTGGACTGGTGGGGTTTATTTAAGGAGTCCTGAAGAGAGAAACTGAGGCAAGATGCTGCAGATCACCACAGCCATGAAAGCATGTGTGGAAAGTAGCTACAGAACCGGATTAAGGGGCAAGTGACCAACTGGGGTGCTGGGCTTCGGGGCGCTGGGCTTGGGGTGCTGTTCATGTTGTTAGAAACAAAAGGGGAAAGGGAATATTTGAAGTAGAATGTTTCAGGTATTCTGTATGTGGATTCATTTTTCACTAACCTCCTAGAATGTTCTGGGCCTTTATAGAATCTTGTAGAACGTTCCAGACTTTCTGAGAACTATGTTTTCCTCAAACCCCCTAGAACGTTGTGAGCCATGCTCTCCCAGATACATAAGAGGCGGGACATTGGCAGTCAGTCAGTGAGATATAGGAACAAACTGAAGTGAAGTGAAAGCCCAGCTGTGATATTGTGAACCTTGTTTTATTGTGTAACTGTGAAAATGTACTTTGTTTTAAGACTTGAAGAGTGTAAATAGTGACTAATAAAGGACATATTTAATGAGACTCCAGAGATATCTATCAAACCCCTATCTAAGCAACAACATAAAAAAGAAGGCATTCAAAAGTTTAACAAACGGGGAGAAGAGGTGTAGGGCATCAAAGATACTTCTTGCTTGTGGTGCCATTTGGTCTAGGGCTGGCCTTAACTGGCTTACTCTGGTTTAAAAGTTTTATGAAATGATTGGTGAACCTTAAAAAATAGGCAGTCAGTTCAAGGAAGCAACCAAAACTTCAGATCATGAACATTTTTGAGTGAGTAAAACTGGGCTGAATTTCATGATGACAAGTTTCTTGGCTTCAGATTGCTGGTCCTTCTTTTGGTAACAGTGAAAGTGCCAGAAAAACACACTGCCTTTCTCACTAGAGATGGGCCTAAACCAAAATTTCTGACTCAAACTGCTCTGAACTTTACAGTATTCCAAATTTACTGACACATCATGACAAATGCTGGCTCATAATATTGCATTTCTAAAAGCAAATTAACAAAAAACATGACTTTAGTGTGAGAAGATCTTATGCTACTTGGAGAAATTATAGGGTGATTTTTTCATCATGTAACACTAACAGTGCTCAGAGACACATAGAGGTGGTAAATTTTCTTCAGCATATCTAGCTCTTCTTTTATTTTAAGGATCCTAGATTTTCTTCTGTATTAGATTTATGCACAAATATCTTGGGCTAAGATTTAGAGACAAACTAGATAAAACAAGCACTGACGCAAACTTTTCTTCAAACCATGAACTGAAATGAGAGATGAAAAAGTTCACCTCTTTTTAGCATTTTTTATGCCTCTGCACTACCTTGTTGTGGGTCAGGATCAGAAATGTAAACACTGAAATGCTGCATGAAAATCTATTCTCATGGTATTTATGGTTCAGTCAAAACCACAAGAACCTGAAAAGTTTTCAAGAAAGCCTGAACTTCTGAGTTTTTTTTTCCAGGCCAGATTTCTAGCATGCAGGTTCCAATTTCTGGCTGCTTCTCTGAACTTCTTGAAAGTTTGCCTGCTAGTATTAGAACTTCTGTGTTTTAGTTGTTTCAAACTTTCTTTTTTATCCTTGACTTCCATTTATAAAATCCGTAAGACCAGTACTACCCTTTCATATATGGTCCTGGGGAAACATTTGCTGTTCCTCTCTGGCTATTTTTAGAGACCAAGTACCCTCTATGATTATGTCTACACAGCCTGCAGCAGTGAACCTCTCAGCCCAGGTCAACAAACTGAGGGGCACTTTAAAAATAGAGGTATAGGCAGTACCTTGCTTAGTCAAGGTGCAGATATCACGTACATAATGCAAGCAGGTTGTTACAGAATAATATCAACGGAATGCTCAACAGATTTAAATAAACTTTCATATGAAGTCCAGATGCAGCTGCTAAAGATAATACAAATAACCCTCATTTTGTTTGTCAGCAGGTCTTCACAATTTTATCCAGTTGCCCCTTAGGTCTCTCATGTTCTTCTGTTGCTCATCCTGCCGTGACTTACCACCTTTTATGGACTGAATTCATGACTGAAATAATTTCGATCTACTTTGTTCACATTCGCTTTGACTCAAGCTTTTCCCTGACTCACTCTTTCTATCTCCAAAATCATGTGTGTATATGTGCAATGTCTTGGGCTAACGCAAAATGACACAGACATCAAAATGTGTTATTCAGACCTCCGTGAGTAATGCCCACTCATACTTTAGTACTTTCATATTGCTTTGTTAGCATCTTGACTTCTTGCCACCTTCCATTTATTTAGGCACTTGGGTCAATGGGAGCTTCCTTGCACAATCAGAGGAATAATTTCTCCCTCACACTGACATCAGAACTGAAAAAACAGCACAAGAAACCAGCCTTTTCAGCCAAGATCATATAAAGTTAGCAAGGAGGGACTAGAAAATGGGTTGGTCATTCTGGTGCATAACTAAACGCTACAATGAACTGAGTAGCTATATCACCATTCACTCCGTTGAAAACGTTTTCAGTTTTCCTTTCCCTATAATCTGTCCCTGACTGAAGATAACTCTCTTGTACAGAGCCCCCAAATTCTTAGTGAGCAAAATTTTATCAAGATTCTCAAGAAACCATGCATAATTTAGAAACTAGAAATGAACTATCTGGCTTTTCCCACTTACTTAGCAATCTTTTCCATAAGTTGTGTGTGAAGAGCATCACAACAGAGTGCTGCCATAACTAATGAGTTTGCTTAGGCTGTAGCTGCATCTACTACTGTATGTCACAGAGCATGCACATACTTTTAGCAGTTACTGTATATAGTTCTACTGTAGAATACAGACCAGTAATACTCAATCTGCCTCTTGGAGTCACAGGAAACATTTTTGTCCTGCATGCAGCTCCTGTGGAGTTTACTGGATCTGGTAGGAATCCTCCTTGCTCTTCCTGGCCTGCATGGTGTAAAGCTGCGAGGGGAATGCTAATGCAAATAGTCTGAAGTTACCAAATACCTCCACATCCCTCCAAGGAGCCATAAAGGTTTGAGGAGAGGGTAAGAGAGAGAAGGATTTTTCTCTCCCAGGAGCAAGGAGGCAGAAAAAGGGTATTGCCAATGATTATTATGTGGTTCACTATATTACTCCTCAAATGACCTTATGCACTGAACTGTTATAATAGCTTTTCTGCAATATTATCAATACATAATGAATACTATTAAGAACGTGGGACACATCTGTATTAATTTTATGAATGTTATATATATTTATGACCATGCAAACCTTGCCTGGATTAGAGATATTGGGACCCACTCCTGGAGTCAGACCTGAGGGCAAAGTTAGGTGAGTGTCTGCTGGCCAGACCACCCATGTAACCTGGCCAGGATCAGCTCAAAAAGGTGACATGGACCTGCTTCTTGGGCCCACCATCCGGAAGGTGAAGAGTGAGGGCTAGGTGTGATGCCAGAATGGTAGCAGGAGAGATGGACCATGACTGACTGGCCTTCAGCAATGGAAACTGGCTCTAGGGATGTGGAATATCACTTCAGTGGTGGGAAAGAGCCAGAGCTGGCAAAAAAGGTGGAAAGATACCAGCTAGATATAATTGACCTCACTTTTGCACATAGCAGGGGCTCTGGAGACAATCTTCTCGACCGATGGTGGTCTCTTTCCTACTCTGGACCCGCATGAGGGGCCCCAATATACTCACAAGTAGGGATACTGACAAGTCCCCGACTGGGTGCTGCACAGTTGGAGTTTGTCCTTGTAGATGAGAGGGTCGCCTTGATGAGACTTCGGGTCTCAGAGAGGAAAACCCTGACTGCTGTGTGTGTTTACACGCCTAAGAGAAGTTTAGAGTACTCAACTTTTTTGGAGACAGTGGGATTGGTACTCGACAGAGTGCCATCTACTGACTCTGTCGTTCTACTGGGGGACTTCAACGCCCATTTGGGGAAAGATGGAGATACCTGGAGGGGAGTGATTGGGAGGAACATTTTCCCTGATCTGGACCTGAAAGGTGAGCTGTTGTGGTACTTCTGTGCTGGTCATGGATTGTCCATAATGAACACCATGTTTGAACAAATAATTTACCTGGTACCAGAGCACCTTCGGCTGAAGATCGATGAATGACTTTATAGTTATTTCATCGGACCTAAGACCATATGTTCTGGACACCCAAGTAAAGAGAGGAGCAGAGCTGTCAACCAATCACTAGTTGGTGGTGAGTTGGATCTGATGCATGAGATGCCAGCTAGATATACAACCCAAACAATCAGTGCGGGTCGCCTGGGAACATCTGGTGGACGACCCTGTGAAGAAAGACTTCAATTCCCACTTCTGGAAGAACTTCTCCTACATTCTGGGTGAGGTTGTGGATATTTAGTCTGAGTGGACCATGTTCAGGGCCTCAATCATTGAGGCAGCCATGAAAAGCTGTAGCCTTAAGGCAGTTGAGGCTTGTCATGGTGGCAACCCTAGGACCTGTTGATGACACCAGTGGCGAGGGAAGCTGTCAAGGCAAATAAGAAGGCCTTCCGAGAAATGCTCATGAATTGGATTCCTGATACAACTGAGAGGTACTGGGGGTTAGGAGGGCTGCAGCTGTCGCAGTCATTGAAACAAAAGCCTGGGCCTAAGAGGAGTTTGGAAAGGCCATGGAGAATGACTATGGGATGGCCTCAAAGGTTTTCTGGCAAACCATTCATTGATTTAGGAGGGGTCAGTGGGGTGTTGCCAAGGCTGTTATCAGCAAGAGTGGTGAAAAGCTGACAGACAAGATCATTGAGAAGTGGAAGGAGCACTTTGAGAAGCTCCTCAACTTGGTGGACATGCCCTCTTTTCAGCAGGCAGTGCTGGAAACCCCCAGTAGGTTCAGATCTATTTCTGTTGATGAGGTTGCTGCGGCAGTAAAGTGCATTCATAGCAGTAAGGCAGCAGAGGTGGATGAGATTTGCCTGAAGATGTTGAAATCACTGGACAGAGTTGGAATGTCATGATTAATGCACCTCTTCAATGTTGCATGGAAGGTGGGTGCAGAACCTTGGGACTGGCAAACCGGGGTGGTGCTCCCAATCTTTAAGAAAGGAGACCAGAGGGTGTGTCCCAGCTACAGGGGGATCACATGTCTCAGCCTCCCTGGCAAAGTCTATATCAGCGTATTGGAAAGGAGGCTGTGCCCAGTAGTTGAATCTCGGATTCAGGAAGAACAATGCGGTTTCTGTCCCGGACGTGGAACAATGGACCAGCTCTTTGCTCTCTCACAGCTACTCGAGGGTTGTGGGAATTTGCTAACCCAGCCTACTTTTTTTTGAAGGCCTGGAGAAGGCTTATGACTGCATTCCCTGAGATATCCTGTAGGAAGTGTTGCGGGAGGCTGAGGTGCTGCTGCTGCTGCTGCTGCATGCTATCTAGTCCACCAATTCCCAGAGTGAGAGTTGTTTCTGTATTTCTGGCATTAATTCGAGTTCATTCAAGGTGGGCATTGGACTCCACCAAGGGTTTGTCCTGTCCCCACTCCTTTTCGTGATATTCATGGACAGGATGTCAAGGCGCAGTTGTCTTGGGAATGTATCTGGGATAGGGACTTGGCAGTGGCCTCTGTTTGCAGATGATGTTGTCCTTCTTCCTTCTTTAGAGTGTGATCTCCGACGTGCACTTAAATGCTTCGCTGTCAAGTGTGAAGTGGATGGAATGAGAATCACACCTCCAAATCAGAGGTCATGGTTCTTTCTTGAAAGATAGTGGAGTGTTCTCTCCAGGTGAAGAGGGAGCAGCTGTCCTTAGTGGAAAAGTTTAAGTAGCTAGAGATCCTATTTACAAGAGATGGTAAGCGTGAGCATGAGACTGACTGGTGGATTAGTGCAGCGGTGGCAGTGATGCGGGTGCTGTACTGATCTGTGGTGGTGAAGTGGGAGTTAATTTTTTGGATGGAGCTCTTGGTTTACAGGTCAATCTATGGCCCCATCCTCACCTATGGTCATGAACTTTGGATAATGACTGAAAGGATGAGACTGCGGTTACAAGTGGCAGAAATGAAGTTTCTCTGCAGGGTGGCTGGGTTGACTCTCCAAAATAGGATGAAGGGCTCGGCTATTCAGGAGAGCCTCAGAGATGAGCCGCCATTACTCCGGATTGAGATGAATCAGCTGAGGTGGTCTGAGCACCTGATAAGGATGCCCCCGATAGGCTTCCTTTGGAACTATACTGGACATGGAGGCCCCGAGGCTGACCCAGGACATGCTGGAAGGATTATATCTCCCTGCTGGCCTGGCAATGCCTGGGAATTTCCCAGGAGGAGCTGGAACCTGTTGTGGAAGAAAGGAAAATCTGATCCTCCCTACTTTCCATGCTGCTGTCATGACCCTCACCAGGAAAAGTGTCACAGAGGAAATGAAAGAAGAAGAAAATATCTGTTTATGTGGATGTGCTGGGTATTGAGGTGTGGCTGGCTGAATGCAACCCAAGGGATAATTCTAGCTGGAGATCTGTCCAGGAGTCCAGCAATGACTCTAATTCCATGGCCTGGTGCTCAGTTCAGAGACTATCTTTGACCCCTGCTGGAAAAACGCATAGACAAGTTTGACTAAGTTCAGGGGCCCTGCTTGCAACCTCAGGAGATCTTTGGGCAGGAATTCCTGAACAAAGGAACTTTGACATCGGTAAGAGACAGCCTGTGACCTGAGGACTGCAATTTCATACCAATCACAAGCTCCTGGAGAGAAGGGTCAAACACTATTTGATCTGCTGGTGCTAACACAGGTAAGCAGGGGATACTGTAAATGATCCACTCTAAAGTGGGATGAATTGTAGGATTCCCCTCTGAAAGAAGAGCAGGTGTAGGCCTGTCACTTGGAAAGGATGCCCTTGACTTGTAACACTGACAAAGAACATCACACTACAAACATTAATATCACTATGTTGTGGTGTTTTTTACGCACTCTTTTGAATGCAAAGTGGCACTCTGTTTTCTGGAGGTTTAATACCACAGTTATAGATGTTACTAATATTTGCCATTTAACACTGTATGTATTTTGTCTTCAAAAAACCTAATATTGGCATGAAAGATTAAATATTTCTTTCTAGAATATGAGCAAATTTTCTTTTGCTTCGTCACTAGATTTTCCAATTTTGGGGTAACCGAAACTATTTGTGAATAGTGCAGAGAGAATGAGCGTATATGTTTTGGTTTTTTTTAGGACAGTTGCTCTGAGATATGCATTTAGTAATGGCTCTTAGCAGCTTGCTATTGCAGAAAAATGTTTTAGGAAGTGGGAAGCACTGGTCAAAGATACACATTGATTAGTGTATTAATATAATGGATGCTCTGATGACTACCACAGTTCTCAGTAATTTTTAGATGAGCTGAAGAGTCTAGAGATCAAAGTTTAAAACATGCCATTTTCTGTAGGCTGGATGTTTACACTTTGTGTGAAAGTAGGCTGAAGTATGAGATGCTTATACGATTACAATTGAAAATACTCCAATTTTCTTGTGAGTCATTCAATTTATATTCACTATGTTCCCTTTAGCCTCTCTTAGTGAAGAGAATAGAGGTTCCAGATCTCTTGGGCAACTGAATTGTACTTAAATACTTTCCTTTGTTGTGTGCCAGATTTCTTGCAATTCTCACCCTGACATTTCAATGTCCTTACCGTTAAAGTATCTTGGGAAAAAACAGGGCTAAACTATAAAAGATTCTCATTAATACAGTATACTCCCAATTACCTGAATAGATTTTATTTGGATAATTGGGATAATTGGGAGTTCAGATAATCATGAAGGCAAGAGCCATTCAGCACGGGGGTGGCCTCCTTTCTGGCCAGGGACTCGTTGTCCTCCTCTTCCTCACAGTCCTGGCTGGAGGTTTCTGCTTTGTTACCTGAACCTCCAAGTTATCCAAATCCCTGCTTTGGCCCCCAGCAAGAGATACATGTCCTCTGCAGCATGCATGGGAGTCGGTGGCATCTCCATCTTTAGAGGTTTTTAAGCTGTGGCTTCACAAAACTCTGAGGATAGTCCTGCTTTGAGCAGGGGGTTGGACTAGATGACCTCCTGAGGTCCCTTCCAACTCTAATATTCTCTGATTCTATCTCATGCTGGGGAAGAAGGAAGGGATTCTGATAACGTGGAAGTTTGGATAATAGGGTTTTGGATAAACAGAAGTATACTATATATAGTTATTTAGATATGCTTTTTGTACCATGGTTACATGGTAAATGTATCATGCTGATGTATGCTCATAGGCTAAGCTGGAGTCATAGGACCTAGTGCACATTCTGATTTGATAGCATTCTACATCCATTATTGTGCTCACTCTGCACTGGTATAAATGACTATACCAAGTACAGGGCAATGGAGGATTGCTCCCCACGTGTGTATTTTGGGGTTTCTGGGAATCGAAAGATACATTTAGTACTGCAATTATTGTTCTGCCCTCCACCTTCATTTTAAATAAATGTCTGGAGCCAGACAAGCAATTACAGAGCTCTTGGTAAGGGAGCTGACTTCTAATATTGGTTGTACAATTGTATCTCCTGCTTTTTGAATTTTTGTTTTAATGTTTAATAGAAGTTAAGTCATGTGTCTGTAGGTACTGCAGATGTGCCTTGAGATCCTTCAGTGCACAACAGTCTGAGAGCTATTCCCACAGAGACCTAATTAATGTTTTTTGCTCAAGAGCAATGACAGAGTTTGAGTGGCTGCAGAGGACTGAAGTGTAAGCCCCACTCTCCTATTACATTAGCCCCAGTGTCCTGATACTTTTTCAGAGGGTAGGGGTAACACTGTGAACATTTAATAGACCCATTTTCAATAGCTCATATAAACAAAGAGTTACATTATTACACCAATAGGAAGTATCGCTTTTTTAAAAATGGAACCCTAGAAATTATACCAGTCAGTGGTTCACTGCACAGAAAATGATCAGTGTTTTGTTTTCAGTTAAATCCACATCAACATATAATGATTTACAAAAGCTGACCCTTGTAGCAATTTCATCTTGAGGCAGGGAAATGTTTCCATGGCAATATACTTTGTTTAATACTAAATTGCTGTGTATATTTGTTTTAAAGCAATATAGTTTTATAATTGAAAAATAGACTTGGGTAGAGTTAAATGGTACATTACAGCTAAGTACCATCCACCTTTAAACAAAAACAAATACAGCCATACTCATTTTCCATTTCTTTGTCTCTGATGTTTAACATACAGGGTTAAGAAAAGTAAGTCTTTAGGCTTTATGTGCTGAAAGGTGGAAGATTAATAATTTTTTTTTTAAATTAGGGCTATCTCATTTGTAGCTCTGCAATGATTCTATTTGGTACCATAAACAGACTACATTTTCGTGTTTTTTTCCCCAACAGATAACATATATATTCAAGCAGTATAGTTTTTTTGGGGTTCCAATCACATGATTCAAATACGCTATCTAAAATGCGTTCACATATTCTTTTTGCACTGGTGCCCAGTTAACAGGCCATGTTGTAAGATTATGGATTCAATAAATGTAAATTGGGATGTCACAATGCCACTAAAATTCAAATGCTCCTCCTCATGATGACATTCTTAATTAGAAGGTGAGTTTGTGCCATATTGAGGAAGTCCATTAATTTAATTCATCCCCAGTATTCAGACTGTCTCTGGAAGGAAGGGATCAGCTTTAACCATCTCTTCTTTTATTTAAAAAAAATAAACAAACAAACACTTGATAATGCTTCTCTGTATACTTTTAAGCCACAGATTTCAAAGTACTTTATAAAGGGAAGTAAGTACCATTATCCCTATTTTACAGTTGAAGACACTGAGGCCTGAAGAGGGGAAAGGACATGTATAAGCTCAAACAGTAGATCAGTGGCAGAGCCTTGGATAGAACTGAATTCCTCTGGCTCCCATTCAAGTACCTTATCCACTGGATCATGCTGCTTCCAATCAAAACTGAAAGGTTTTTTTGACTATAGCTCTGTAAACGTGCAGATGCTCTGACCAGAATAGTGAGACCGACATTCTGGCTGAAAATGTAATCCTTTTACAGGAGCAGTTGCAGCACAAGCCCTCTTCTTCCCATAACTTGCCAGGGCACACAGGTAAGCCTCCCCTTGCACAATTAGTGTCAAAATTGCAAGTGGGTGACCACAAACATTCCTGCTGAAATGCAGACTTGCAGGTGTGTCACAGCAATCCTAAGTCACAGTGCAGTTCAGCACACAAAACAACAAGAGCAGAAAGGTCCTTTCAGATGATCCTATTGCCCAGACCTCTCCAACTGCAGCAGCGAAGTGGCTGCATTCATCTGGTTGACTAGGTGCACTTATTCAGTGCTCGAAGTAGCTAGCTCGAGATAATAACTAGTTTCTCACTACTGTTCTATTTTATTTTTATTTTTTGGTACTACCCTTAACCATCTCCAAACAGCAACTAATTAAATCAGGGGAGAGTTCAGCATTCCAAAATTTCATGTTTGCCTAAGGTCAGAAAATTGCTTAGCATTGCGGAGTTGCAAAATTACTAAATAAACAGTCAGATAACTGAAGATGGGGATCTCTCTGAGTCAGCAGCAATACATGCTATAGTCTCAGTCTACACAACCGTAATAAAGCCATAAATTAGATTTTTACATTTCACCACTCTATTTTACAAAAAGGGAACATATACAATGAAGGTATAATAATTTTGATCTAGATCTTTGACAGGTAAAGGACCGATGTAGTAAAGTGGTAAGGACATCCAGATTGGGACTCAGACCTCCATTTTAGGCCTAATTCCGATTCATCTCTCTGTGACTTTAGTTAAATCAGTTATACTGAGGCTATGTCTACACTATGCGCTAACTGTATCAGTTCCCTGTTTGCGTACACATACGTGCACTAGCTGTCACTGGTACGTACCTGCCGGTTTCAGGCAGATTTGTACTCTGTATGGTTCAGCTCTGCCTCTGCTGCTGCCGCCAGTGCTACTGTGGCTGTGTTCTTATTTATATTTCTGCTAGGGTGATGAGAGCTAGCAAAAGTATATGTACACAAGCTTATAGTGTAGACAAAGCTTCTATCTTAGTTTCTCCTCTGTAAAATAAGGCTAATATTTGGCCCCTCATTTGTTACGTTCTCAGGATACACACTGAGAAGTTAGATAAAAACAAATATTCTTGCTGGAAGGCTGCAAGGGAACACTATTTTATTTCTTAGCATTCAGAATGATAATTCACACAAGACCCCAAAAACAGGCAAAGAAAAACTAAGCTGCTCCCTAAAACAGTGAGGAACAATTCACCCTGCCTTAATCTGTGTGACTCTCTTCACATGCTTTGCTACAATGGTTCTAGCCTCCAAGTAATACCAGGAAATACTCCCTTCTCTTAAAGCTATAGCTTGCAATTCCAACCCGGGCTTTGCTATACCACACCATTGTCAGACGCCTTCTGATTGTGGAATAAAAAGTACTAAATTTATGTAAAGTATTATTTGATCATTTATTTTGTATTTACACTGTTATCCTGCATTGTTCTGTGGATTCTCTACTGTGCAAAATAAATGCAATGAGTAGCTGTGTTGGCTCAATTACTACTGCATGTAAAATGCTATTATAAAATGATTACTTTAAATAAAAAAAGTCAGTTGTCAATGGTTAGCACTTCTATAATGCTCAAATGGATGTATGCATAATTCTCATTTAGATACACAGGGGGCATATATAAGTATAATTTCAGTTGCCTGATTTGCAAGAACACATGTAGGTTTTATGAACTGACAAGGGTATGCATGTAAATTTTTCAGGCACACATTTGGGAAGCCCTTTGGAAAATTTAGCCCTTAATGTATATTGCTCATACACTCACTTCAAAGAGCTATGTGCATTCCAAGTATATTTCTTAAGAACCTTTTAGATCCTGTCCCATAAAAAAACCACTCATCAAATCATATATAAAATTAATATCATGGTTTTCTTTATTACACTGTATCTTCACCAGCAGGCTTTCAGTCCCAGTAGCTTTGCTTTCATATTTTGAATTTGGGATCTGCTGTCTTTCCTTGAAAATGGCTACTGCTGAAATAATGAAATGATATTAAGACTGCTAATCAAGCTTACATCGGTTGCTTTTAAAATATAATGGCAGATAGCATAGTGGAAAGTTTGGAAATTTGGCTTGTTGTGCAATTCAATGTAATTACATTTACATGGCTCCTAGATGTTGCAGTATTACAAATACACAATAATACATTTTAATGACCCTGTACACCGCCAAAGTGTCTTAAAAGGGAAGTTAGTATTACTGAGAAACAGGCCCTGCTTCTGTAAAAAAAAAAATCAACCAACTGAACACCCTATATGAATGCTACACACACTCTTTGACTATTTATGTGTTTTATCATCTCATGATGCTATGAATTGTGTTATGTCTGTGCTTGGTTGAGACGCAAGCCACAGTTCAACACAAAGTAGACAGGTTGTTTTGGATTGTCATAGCATGAAAACAGCATAATTTTATCAAAGCCCACTTTTCAGTGGGAAATAAATCAAAGCTACTGTTCCTGGATTGATAAGAGCACTGTTTCCTCTCAATTCTAGCTGTTTCGCATCACTGCAAGCAGCTGTCAGCCAGTATGCAAAACCAAAGATCAGGTGCTCACCTGGCTTCTGCTGACAGCAAAATAATAAATGAGTCAGGACACATACAGAAGAATTCAGCAGTAATGCAACATTTCCCAGCGAATGCTGGCTGTCAGAACAGATAAGCTGTCTCTCTAAGGTTGTATACTTAGAACAAAAGAAAAATGTTAAGTGGGCAGTCATAAATAGGGAAGGTAGAGGCAAACCAACATGCTCAAATAAATTAGCTGGATTGAGTTTATATAGGCAGAAATGTATGCCTATCTCAAACACCGTACTGTCAATAGAAGAGAAACACTGAAATGGTGAAAGTCTGGTTTGGTAGGCTACAGATGCCCAAGTCAAAAATAGAAAAGAATCTCACCTGTGGTGAATGTGTTTTTTGTGAGGCCCTAGTCTCAGTTTACTTACTTTATCATATTCACCTTTGGCATGCACCACTGAAGTTCACAGAGCTACATCAGAGACAAATTTAGCTCTGACTCTCAAATTACAGGAGTCTTGCTAAATATACAGGGAAATAAGGTGTTGTATTACACGATTTTTAATTATGTTCCCTGGGGGAAAAGGTCCTTAATCAAAGTGTCTGACTAAATATATTATACATGAAATACTCCCTCTCAGAATTAAAAATACAATATTGTATATTTTTGCCACTATTACAAAGAGGAGAAAAAAAAGGATATTGCCAGACAAACAAACAATGATTTACCCCATCTAAACATACTTCCAAAAAGAAACAGTTAAATTCCTAGAGAGCTAGCACAGAATGTTTCCTGCTGCTAATGCCATCTAATGGGCAGGCATCTGCAGTTTGCAGCCATAACTTCTAAGCGCTCTGCAAGGGTAGTACCAAGTACGTTGCACCAATTCAACCTAGTTGTGTATATCAATATAGGAAATACTGATTTATATGTACTGCTAACAGGACCTGGCTATTAAAAAAGGAAAAATTTTGGGGGAAAATTATGAATCCGGAAGCGTGATTGTTTTTGCACCAAAAGGAAAACTCAATGAAAAGCAGAGGTAAAAAGGATTCTTTTTAAATAATTGTAAAGATGTAAGAATAGATGAGAGTATAAATATTCAATAGCTCTCTTCAAAGAAATGGAGGTGGAAGCATATGTAAAAAATATCAAACCAGCCAATATTTCCCAGCCAAAGTATCTGAGTTGCTTTCCGTCCCCCAAATGTATTGAAATTGCAGAGCAGAAACTAGTACTGCTTCTTCGTCTGGATGACAGGATGGGTGACTTGTATAACACAGTAGAAGACACAAAGTCAGACTTCCCAAATTTTCAGAGGAAATGCAAGAATCACTTGGGACCCAGAAAGGAGAAGGAATGCCAGTCCAACACCTGCCTCTCTTTGTTGAGACTCCCATGCCATCCCCAACTCCCACCCCTATGTTAGGGTCTGCAGCTGGCAGGGGCAGATTACAGGAAAACAAGGCCCAGATCTATCAAAACCAGGAAGCTACAAACACACTTGAATTTCTAACCACCTAGGAAAGTTCTCTCTTTCCTTCTGTAAAAAGACACAGAATCTCATTGCTGTGCTCTATCTCTTCTCAATAGCCGGGCTTCTTCCTAATCTCTCATGTTTACCTTTTTGATTAAACCTGTCTCCTTATCTACCCTTTTCCTTTCTTTCTGATTTCTTACTGAATACTGTCCTGTTCATTCCTTCCTACTTTTCATTCTCCCTCATGTATATCCGTCTGGGTTGTCATGCTAACCTGGCACAATATAAAACTCTCTTCCTCTTCTATCTCAAGCACATCTGCTGTGTCTCTTCCCACCTTTCTGGTTGTATCTACTATGCCCCCATCTCATCCACGCTCATCCTTCTGGCTATACCAACCACCACCTCATTTCCTGTAGGAGGCAGGCTATGAAGTTTATTCAGTGTAAGGGAGAGAGGGCATTCTTGATCCAGTACTAGCTCTTTTGTCTTTTTTCCCTTTCTTTAGTGGAAGAAATCAAATCCATCCAAAAATGGTGGCTTCTTGATTCCTATTCACTGTGCAACGTATGAAGCATGCAGTGCTACTAGACAGTTGAATCTTTACCTTGAAAGCTTCATGGCCTGAGAAGACATCCCTGGGTCATCTTCCTTCTTCACTTCACTCCTGAGTCTCTGCCTTCAATAGCAAGCACAAAATGTTTAATCAGTTATGTTGGTGGTGGGGAATCAGGAAATCAGATAAAAGATGACATATAATGAATGACCATTGTCTGCAGTCTTCTCTTGAAACCTGAGTTGCTTCTTGCTTGTTTCTGCTGATGTCAAGTGAAAGAAGAAGCATGGAAATTTTCATCCCCACGAGTGCGTGGTCCACAGCCAGTGTTACATTAAGTGAAACTCATGACTTATCAAAAAGGGACACAAAATGCAACTGCACGGGTTGCAAAGCCTTAGAATAAGCTCTGAGGTGGAAATGGAAGTGAATATGGATTGCTTTACCAAAAGTAAGGGGTAAAATAGCCCATGTGAAATCTGACAAATGCATCTGATGAAGTGGGTTGCAGCTCACGAAAGCTTATGCCTGCAGAAGTTTGTTAGTCTTTAAAGTGCTACAGAACTCTCGTTGTTTTTGCTGTATACAGACTAACACGGTCACCCACTGGAACTTTTCCCTGTGAAAGTACACATCTAAGTTAAGCAGGTGCAAGAGGCCTGTCCTAGTACACAAAGCCTTTCCACTCTAGATCACAAATTCAAATCTGGCCTGTGTCTGTAATGAATGACATTCATAGAATTTAATGGCTGTGAAGCAGCCTGCATGAAATGAATTTGGTAGCACTGGTTCAGTTTCTTGTTGACAAATGTTTTTACACCCATTAGTGCTAGTTGGTATCTCTGATAAACAATGAATTAAATGGTGGAGTGGCTGAAATGCAATCTGACTCCTAAAAGGGTCTCTTAAGTTTAGGGTTAAGTAACATTAATGGTGCAGTACAAGGAATATTACATTTGTTCTGCCCATAATGTGCTACATCTGTGAGAAAACAGAGGACTTTAGTGATCAAGATTGTTCATGTGATTAATAGATTTTTAAGGCCAAAAGACCATTATGATTATCTATCCTGACCTCCTGTATGACAAGGGCCATAGAACCTCAGCTAGTAATCTGTGCATTTAACTCTAACTTTTGTTTGAGAAGTTATCCACTTTTACAAAGTTATCCAGTCTTGATGTAAAGACTTCAAGTGATGGAAAATCCACCACATCCCTAGCTAAGTTGTTCCAGTGGGCTATTACCCTCACTGTTAGAACTTTGCACTTTATTTCTAGTCTGTATTTATCTGACTTCAGTGTCCAAGAATTATAAATGCTTACCATTACTCAGGATTTGGCTGTTTATATTTATTTGCTTAAATATCTAGGCTGGATACTGAGCAAACCTGGAAAGGATGGGGCAGACGTGGCATTGCACCACCTTTCCACATGTTCTTGCTCTTGGGACCACAAGAAGCCAATTCAACTTCCAGTACAAATCAGAACACTCACAGAGCGACTCTAATTTATGCTGACTGGAATACACCTGGAATGATGTCACAGTGAGGTGTGCTCTACCCATCCTGTCTTTGACTGTTCACCTACATGTAAGGCAGGGGAAGTAGGTGGCAAAGAAATGGCTATGCCAGATTTATGACACTGGGTGATTCCTCTATGACAGGAAAATGCCATCTGCCCTTTTAGAACAGCTTTAAATCCTCTTTGCACCATCTTTAGTCTGGGATGGGGAACTGGCCCATAATTTTTAGCTTGCATAATCAAAATCATAATCAATTCAAACTTGAATCTAATTCTAGACCTAAAAGGCACTGAATGATTCTTGTGGCATTCCCTCCATGTAATCTTTCTTTTGAGGTAGTACTTCCTTAAATGCTAATAGTCAAAGGCAGGTTATAGAGTAGTCAAAATATTCAGTCTCTTTGGACTTTCCCAAACTAGCCTATAAACAGAGATCCCCAAAGTTTATTACTTTAATTTTGTTTACAATGCCCAACAGTTTCTAGCTAAACTGATAGAAAGCTCACAATCTAATTTCAGTCTTGAGGCAATGATGAGAGGATAAATAGTGGAACAGGCTAGGGGAATGAAGTCTGGGAAGGAAGCATGGGGCACCCTTGATAAGATAGCACGCTTACTCAGCAAAGACCAACAACAGGACATTGCTAGTTTTTTTAAAAAAGA
This sequence comes from Mesoclemmys tuberculata, assembly GCA_007922155.1. Taxonomy (NCBI): domain Eukaryota; kingdom Metazoa; phylum Chordata; order Testudines; family Chelidae; genus Mesoclemmys; species Mesoclemmys tuberculata. Next base: position 53,710,570 of record ML675610.1, on the reverse strand, counting down.
ACAGACGGTTAAATAGATTGTTTAGTTAGCTAGTTTCTTATAGGCTTGGCTTCAGAGGAAGTGGATCTTGAGGAAAGGTTTGAATGAGGAGAGAGTGGTAGACAATTTCAAGAAGAATATTCAATGCATGGGGTATGGCAGAAAAAAGTGCAGGGTGAGTTGTGGAATATGCAAAGAAACAACAAACTGGGATTGGCATCGCTTGTGTAGCAGAGGGACCAGGGAGCAATGCCATAAGAAGCAAAACTGAATAAGTAGGGAGGGACAGAGGGATGCAAAGGACAAGAAACTTGAATCTGATACCATGGAAAAGGGGGATTCAGTGGAGTGATTCAAAGAGGGCTGTGACATGGTCAGATTGACCAGGTAAAGATAGTCTTCTCAGCAATTGCATTCTGTATGGATTTGAGAAGGGTGATGTGGGAATCAGGAAAGTTAGAGAGGTTACCGTAATCACAATGGGTGATGATGAGGGTGTGGAAAGGAGTTTTAGCTAGTTGGACAGATGGAAAAGGTCAGATATTAGAAATCTGGTGTTGCAACAAGCAGCAAGATTTGGAGAAGGATGAGTTGTGGGACAAGAGAGGGGCTGAAGTTTACAGACCTGAGTACTAGAAGAGACTGTGTGTGAGAGTGTTCTGGAGAGTGTGTTCAACTGTGAAAAAGAATGGGGTGAAAAGGCTTTCAGACAATGAAGAGCTTTTTGCTGGATATACTAAGTGTAAGCAGACTTTATAATAGGTCCTCATCTACTTTTCCTAATTTCCTCAACTCATCTAGTCTCCATCTCCCTTCTCATCCTGCTTACCATCCTTTTGGTGCAAAAACCTTCTTCTCTGTCTATTCTGCCAACCAGAATCTTCCAAATGCCTCTCTGCCTGGCTAATTCTTTGTCTCCAAATCTCATCTGAAAACATACTTCTTTCTCTCTCCCCGTGACACTTAATTTCTTCATCCCTCTGTTATTTGTAATTTAGCTCTGTAATTATATTTCCAGTTCTAAAGCATCCAGAGATACATTTTTCAAGAGACAACATGGAAAACTAAGTTGTATTGTTTTGTCTAATATTTATTTCATTCATTCCAAATTCTGTTTGCTGGGAAATAATCTACTCACTTAGGAAATAGTCCAGAGGCATAAAAATAAAGACATTTATTATTCAGAAGTAAGAAAAACAAAGAGAAACCATATCACGCTAACAATAAATATCAATTCCTTTGCTATTTATTGATAAGAAAACTTTTATTTTAGTGGCTTTTCAAATTTTAAGTTAATTATGTAGCTCTAATATACAGATCAATTATTGTGCTGCACTGCTTCCACTCATGCAATTTTTTTTCTGAGTTTGTAATCTTACCTTTTGATCTTCTTGGTCCTTCAAGTGAATACATTTTCAGACACAAATTGTCCCTACCTGTGTACCCTATGCACTGTAAAGAAAACCAATCACTGTTTTCTGAGTGAAATAATAAATTCCATGAAGATAAACAGACTCCTTTGGTGATTGCTTAAATCTAACATGTATTACTAAACATCTTTACTGCCATATCCACTGCAAAGCTGATTGATATAAAAAAAAAGAACAGACTCTGCTCACCCTTTGCCTAAGACCTTCTATTATAATAGTGGATTAGTGAGGGAATGCATTCTCTGGGATGGCAAAGTTGGCAAAATATCAAAGCTCATTATATTTAGTGGTGAACGAAAGTGAGCTAGCAGAGCAGGCAGATTCCCTCATTCTTCTGAAATGTCTTGTCCAAACAACTTTATTGATCCCTGTCAGATTCCTTTCTCTCCCTCCAGTGTCCTGAGGGGGGTAAAGCTGCATCCAGCAATGTAGCATTGAATAGCACAGTTGTGTTAAAGTGATGAGACTGAAACTTCCAGCATTTATTTTACCCTAGGCTGCCTCTAAACATGATAAAAATGTGTGGTGTGTATTAGAGAGGCAATGTGGTCCAGTAAGTGGGTCACCAGACTATCGCATGTGGGTTCTATAACTTGCTGTGTAACTTTGGGGAAATTTTCCAAAACATACTAAATTTGTGTGCTTCAGAGTTTGGGTGCCCAACTTGGGACACCTACAGGTGGATCCTGATTTTCAGGTAGGCTGAGCACTTAGGCTTCTATTGACTTAATTTGAAGATGTGAGACTCAGCACCTCTGAAAATCAGGTCTACAGGGTGAAATACTGGCTCCAGTGAAGTCAGTGGAGTTTTGCCATAGGCTTCAATGGGGCCAGGATTTTAACCTATGTGTCTAAAATTTCGCACTCAAAAATTGAAGCACCAAAAGTTTAGCAGCCTTAATTTATCCATCTGTACAATGGAGATTACAATACGTACCCACCTTTGTAAAGCATGTTGTGATCTATGGACAAAAAGCAGTGTATAAGGACTAAGAATTATTATTATTTATTGCGGTAATACTGAAAAACGAAAAATCTCAAAAAGATGTTTTGTAAAAATTGTTTTACTTCTCTTTGTTTTCATTGAGATTTCAGTTTAGTCTGTGAAACAAAAAAAGGAGAAAGTTGCAAAGTTAATCTTTCCCCACAGGCATTTGAAAATGGGGATGAACATAAAAGGTGAGACGCGGGGGTGGAGGGGTGGGGGGGTGTTGAGTTTTTTAAATTGTCTGGATTACTGGAGATGGTGGGTTATATTAAATTGTACTGTTTTACTTAGGGCATTATTGATAAAGCTGGATGAAGTTATACTGGTGACCAGGAAATTCACTGAAAAAATTTATTTTTGGGACACCTAAACTATTAATGAATTCAGTGGATAATTTGATGCATAATTTTGGTCAAAACAAAAAACAAAAACCCCTGAATTTTTTTTTAAATGTCAAAACAATTCAGTTGGATATTTTGTTTCAAACCCACATGTTCCAAACAACATCAATTCAAAATGATTTTTTTTAAAGTTGATTTGAAATTCTTTGTTCGACCTGAAAGATTTTTTAAAGCTTTTCACTTTGATATGAAAAATAAAAAATGATCAGTTTAAGTGCTAAACAAATCAATTTTTTTTCTGGAGTTTTTGTTTTGTCCATTAAACGAAATAATCAGTTATTTGCTCAGTTCTAATTACATTTCATTCTAAATTTATGTCAAGTATGCCTGGAAAGTATATCATTTTTATAAATCAAGGCGACTGCATATTGAACTTGGCACCAAAGTATAAGTCATGAGACCTGAGTTTTAGTCTTGTATGCCACTGAATTCCTCAGTACCCTTGGACAAGTCACTCAGCAACACAGGTTACAATAAACCTATCCTTTCATCACTTTATTGACTCCCTATAGAATATTGCATAAAGTCCAAAAGTTTCAGTCCTTATCTTCAAAGTCCTTAATGGTTTGATTTTAACCCGGATCTCAAAAAAAATCCTCACATCCTTGGATGAAGACTGCAGTCATCAACTCCATTTCTGTGGAACAATTAAATGATTCCCTGCAAGGGGAAGCTTGATTGTGCATGAAGCAGAGCATCCTCAGGGGCAGATCTAAGATTCTGGAAGAAACTCCTTTATGCACTAAGACTACTTCAAACCTCATTGCTTTCCATTGTAAGTGAAGAGCACACTTCTTTGACCTGACCTTCACTAAAGAAAACTCATAACATATGCAAAAACAAAACTAAGAGTTTGGTCATGGAGAAAGCTTCAGATACATAGCCCTGTTCAGCACCACTTAGTTTCAACTGACTAAACTGACGAGTAATTCAGAGTAGTATCATGACAAAAAGCGATTGATAGACAAGATAAGAGATTGGTGGAGAGATAAGATAATGATGATGACATCACCAGCAGTAACATCCCAGGAAATGATGGTGTACTTGATGTGACTCATAAGCTCATGACCTAAATGCTTGCCCATCAAGGAATAGGCCTAAACTCATCTGCTTGTGACCCCCAACTGGAAGGTCCTATAGAGGAAAGTCAATAGGATTTGATGTTTGACCCAGAACCTCTAAAACAGTGACTAATAGGCCACCCTAAAAATAGTAAAGAAATATTGTACAGCTAAAAACATGAAAAATCCCTAAAATGTCAAATGAGAAGAGAGATTTTAAAAACATGTGTAAAGAGATCCATAAAGGAAAAACATGTCTGTGAATTTAAATGTTATCTAAAGCATCTGTGATAAAGTCACACCTGACAACTTTGGTAGGTGGATGAAGGCAGGTATATCAGTCAGAATGGTTAAATCTCTTTTCCTATGAACTGAAGGAGGTTACCTCAAGTTAATTGTGGAAACCTGAGGTAACCTGTGATCTTTAAAGGGAGGGAGAGAAAGCAGGAGGGATGAGATACAAGCTATAGAAGGGTTGTGTGCAGTGAAGAGAAAAGGCTTCCCTTAGGTAAAGAGCTGTTTTTCCCTAAAAGGGGAAATCTTGTGTTTATTTCTGTTTGGAGGGGGAGCCTGGGTTCCCAGCATAACTGGGACCAGAGTGAATTAGAGAGGGTAGCCAGTGATTGGTAGGCAGCGTAAGAAGAGGCATTACTTTAGTAGGAGTTATGAAATGGATTTATTTTGTTTTTTTTTAAAGAAGCCCTCAGGCCATCCCTAATGCCTACATTGTAAAGAAACCAATGTGAAGTATTAAATTTCCAGAGTGGGACTGATTTACCCCAACCCTCTCAATGCCAGAGGGAGATATACCTAGCCCTGATGTGATGACAGAAGGCCATTGTCACGCAATCCAATGTGTTTTCATTACAGGAGGGCCTGACCAATACCCTATTAGTTTCAGGGAAGAAAGCCAATAGGATTTACTATGTGGTCTACAACCCTAATCCAATGACTTGTATGTAACACCACCCACAGGATTGAAAAAGAACTGCAGCTCAAATAATGAGAAAACCTAAAATATAATGAGACAGATTTTAAAAAGGAGGAAGAAATGGATGCTGTAAATCTAAATGTTATAATGAATATTACAGAGGTGCCTAACCAAGTTCCTTTTGCCTCCCAAAGATCCTCCTCACCTATAGAGGGAAACCAATAGGATTGGTCCAGGATCTCTAAACCAATGACTGCTAAGTAGTCCCACAACTAGAAATGATAAAGAAACAGAACTAAACACATGAAAAAGCTGAGAGAGAGAACGGTTTTAAAATATATTCCAAGAGACCTGTAAATGAAAAAATGGATGTTTGTAAAAAAGACCTGTTGGAATCTGTTAACTGGATCCCACAATGTGTTAATGGAAGGGGATCCTTACATAAGCCCCTCTGACCTCTCCAAGGCCATACCTGTCTACCAAGGGAAACGAAAAGTTCTTTTTCATTTCTAAGAGTGATACCACACATAAGTCATTAGTTTACAGGATCTATTCCACATACCAAATCCTTATGTAGGTCATCAACCTCTGATTTTACCCGTCAAATGTCTCATTTTGACATAAGGTAGAGGCAGGATATTATTCTGAAAACAAAGGAAAGAAATGTAAAAAAAATATTGAGGTTACTAACTGGAGCACATTAATTCTGCAGTCAGATTTGCAAAGCACAGTGTGCCCCAGATACCTCATGACTGTTGTATAAGGATAATTAATTTGATTGTGGAAGACCTCTGAATTTCTTGAATACAGTGATTTCCTCTTGTATTATTGGGTGTAAAACAGATAGATCTCATAGGTAACGTACTTCCAAGTCTCTCAAGATTATATTAGCTACCTTGATGGCCTGTTGTAAGAACCTTGTGTTTTCTGAAATGGAACTTTTATCATTAACTCAGGAAGAGATCAGTCTGACAGCTCTGAGTGAATCCCTGCCAGGCCTGAGTATTGATTACTGTGTAAAGCAATGAGGGTGATGGGAAGGAGGGGGTGGGGAATTAAAGAAGAAAGGGAAGCTGAGGTACCCAGAGTAGGCTTGTTCTTTATGAGAAAGACACACTTACAGGTTTAGAAAATGATGCCAGAAAAATGGGAATATAATTTAGAGAGCAGGGAAATCTCTCAGAAGGACGTGACTCCTGGCAAATTCTTGTGACGCTGAAGGTGATGGCAGCAGTGTATTCTGTAGCTGGAATATTGTAGGAAGCAGTGAATGAATATATAAAATGTCATTCCATTTATAAACAGGTATTCCCACCCTATTCAGAATGGTCTTGCCAAGTCTTGCCCCACTGCACTACTCTGGAAGCACAAAGGCAATTTAAAGATTCCTGTATGAACAGCGGAAGATGGACAGTTGTGGAGTGTGACTTTAAGAAGAGCCCTAGGTCCAACCTGTCCCTGCTCCAAATTCTGACCCTTTAAGGAATGGCATTCTGGGACCTTTAGTTTATCAGAAGGATCATGTGACTGCAAACTTCAACAAGGCCTGCAGGAGAAAGGGAACAGACTATGAAAGATCTGCCCATTGCTCAGTACAGTGGGAGATTTAGGGAGTACATTTATGGTGTTCTGGGGAAGAGGTCTTGAAAGGGGCTGGGATAAGTGGATGGAATGGCCTGGAGAAATCTGGAGAAGGCACTTAGAATGGAATGTCTGAAACAAGCCTGAGAAAGCCAGGTAGAAGGCTGAGTAGGAATTGTCCCAGGGAGAAGTGTGGCAGTAGAGTAGTAGTAGTAGTAGTAGTAGTTGAGTAGTAGTAGTAGTTGAGGGTAGTGGCTGGCTACTGCATGGTTGGTGTCCTTGGGCTGCAGCCTGGAATAGGAGGATGACCTGGGCTCTTCTCAGATGCCACTGAGAGGTAGTGGTGAAAGCCCCTTGATTACATGGGAAGGAATTGCTTAATGTTGGGAGGGCAGAACCACTGCTTTGTTTGGTTTCTGTTTGGACTTTATTTACCCTCATAATGTCTCTTATTTGCTTGGCAGGTCTGGGTACTGGGATGAGGTAAACTGATTCTGTCGAAGATGCCCTTACCTTAGGAATCTTCAAAGATGACCTTGGTTTAGGAGCAGGATGGGGCTTGGTTGTAACATGCTGTGTTTTGGTAGCCCTAGGCTGTCAGAGATCAGCATAATTCAAAGCTGCCTTGAAGCTGCTCCCTGAGTTGTACAAAGCCACCTTTTCCTCCTGTCTCTTGTATTTAGTAGGTGTTGTTCTTGTGCACTCGAAATTGGAGCCTACTATATTTGGTTAGTCCAAACTGGAGTGAGGTAAATAACTGATTTTTTGGTTCACTCCACTCCAAAAAAATATCCACTCCACTCCAAACACTCCACTCCACTCCAAAAAAACAAAACTAAAAAATCCAAGTCCATTCCGGTTGAACCAAATCCAAACTTTTTTTGAATTTTCAGTAACTTGGAAAAGTCCATTTGAGTCAATTAAAAATACCCAGAGGCGAAACATTTGAAAGTGTGGGTTAGTTACACAAAATGGCCGGGTGTGGAAGTGACCCTCTTATCACCCTTTATTTACCTGGAGAGGTGGGATGCAGATTTAGGTCCCTTCTCTTGAACAGGAATTTGAGCCCATGTCTCCTTCCTCCTAGGTAAAAGCCCTAACTAGTGGACTATTGGTTATTTTGGGTCTTGTAATGGACAGTGCAATTTCCAGCACTATCCCAGAAAAACCTTCTTGACTTAAGTCTGTGTTTTAGGAGTTCATTGTATTAAAAATGGAAATGTATGTGTTGTGGGATTGTATGTACCTTCTCTGGGAGGCATAACTAATGTAAACCTTGGAAAGGGTTATGAGCTTCAAAGGATTCTTTGAAACAATGTGATAGATAAGGAAAGTTAAGTGGGATGCTTGGAAAATACTCAGGAATAGCAGAAGGCAACTTCTTACGTCTGGACCCAGCCTTTTGAAGCTTTGTCCTCAGGAAGAAACCCATTGTCTGCAGATTACCTGATCCCAAAGACCCACATGTTTCTCAGTTCAGTTTTAGTGTCTGATTCAGTTTTTATATTAGTTAATATGACAACTGAATTGCAGAAAATCTGAAGAGAAGCTGAGTTTCTCAGTTTTGACATGGTGTAATGCTATTTTTTTCACATAGATCAGGGTTCTGTCAGCTCTAAAAATGAAAATTAGAATTGCAATCCCAAAATTCCAGTGCACCAGATTTCTTGACACCAGAGGTCACAATGTAATTCTGGAGTACTGGAGGACTTACTGAATCCGAATTAGTATTTCACTTGGAAAGAAAAGGGCTCAACTAGTTTTCCCCTCCCAAAATTTTAGATAAAAACACGTTGAAAATGAAACTTCCATGTTCATTGTGTTTAACATATCCCCCTCCAGTGGTTGCTTCATATAAAAGAATAAGGTAATATAAAATGGAGAAAGAAAGGTTTTCAAAGCAAAATGTTTCCCTTGGGAGATTATGTGATATTTAGGGTCTGATTCTTCTCACATACATTTATTTTCCACAATTTAACTTTGTTTACTTCAACCGAGTTACTCCTAGTTTAGCTATTCTCAATTTACACCAGTATGAGGGAGAAGAAAATCAGGCCTTTAGAGTACTTAGTAAATGATGAAATCACCAAAAGCCACTTTGTGATTTATTCTTCCTGATGTCACCATAGTAAAAATATATTATTATTGAGGCAGTTCCCATTAAAGGCACTAATCCAGGAAGGAACTTAAGTGCTTTCTTAAGGCTATCCCTGTTCAGGAAAACATATGTTCAATTGCTTTCCTGAATCCGAATGCTTTCCTAAATCAGGGCTATGTACAGTAGACTTGGCCCTGTTTAGATAACACTATATTAGTGTAACCTTGCTGCCAGGCGGTGTCACAACAAAGGCCAGGTTCAATATCTAGGGGTTCTTCTTAATGATGCAAAACTGAACTGGCTTGATCCCCTACCTGGTAATGTGGTAAAACTAAACATCGCCCGTGGGTATCTTTTAGAGGCAATATTTCCCCTCTCATAAGCTCTCCATCTTTCTGTTACAGATGAAAATTTTTAATAAAAGGGAATTTGGGACTACACCACAACCCTGATTTGAAAGCATGTAGCCATAAGCAAATAACCATCCCACAATACACTTGTCAGTGTCCTTTGCCTCAGTTACAGCCTTGCAGTGTGAAAGACCAGTGAATGATATCCCTTAACATGCCATTCCCCTTTCCTTCTGTTGCACCCCACTCACAATTGGTTGTCCTTGGTTAGCGAGGACCCAGATTTGACAGGTGTGTTCATCTGTGAAAGGGGGGGAAGGCCATGTGGAACAATGTCTCTGCTGTTGCCACTGCCTCTGCAATTGACTCACTACGACTGCTGTTATCTCTGCTGCTGCTTGCCACTGCCAGCCACTAGCTGCTACTTCTGCTGCTGTCATCATTGCTGCTGCTTGCTGCTCACTGCAGCTTCTGTGATGCCACATTTTCGGGGTCCACCACTTAGCACAGCCAGCTTCAAGACTGAGCTTGATAAGTTTATGGAGAGGATGGTCTGATGGGACAACCTAGTTTGGCAATTGACTGACCTTTGACAACCAGTGGCCTGTGATGGGACATTAGATGGGGAGAGTTCTGAGTTAATACAGAGAATTCTTTCCAGATGTTTGGCTGATAAATCTTGCCCACATGCACAGGGTTTAGTTGCTCACCATATTTGGGGTCAGGAAGGCATTTTCCCTCAGGGCAGATTGGCAGAGGCCATGGGTTTTTTTTCACTTTCCTCTGCAGCATGGGGCATGAGTCACTTGCTGGTGAATCCTCTGTACCTTGAAGTCTTTATCTGAGGACTTCAATAACTCAGTCATAGGTTAGGGGTCTATTACAGGAGTGGGTGGGTGAGGTTCTGTGGCCAACGTTGTGCAGGACGTCAGACTAGATAATCATAATGGTCCCTTCTGACCTTGAAATCTATGAGTCTCAGTGACTTCAGCTCTTTGTGATTTCACTGGGTAGTGGGAAATCTTTCAGCTGCTGCCTCTTCATTTCACTGAAAAATGGTCTCTATGTCACATCTAAACCTGCTTGTCAGTGATTTCAGCTCTAGTCTAAACTACTAAGCAGAAACAACTCAGTGAAATCCAATCACCTCTGTCTTTAAACACTAAGGAGAGGGGGGAAAGATCAAATGGTGTCAAGGACTCTTGGCGTGGATTCTGCTTCATCAGGTAGAAACATCTATGCCCATCAACTTCACTGGGATTTTGCAGTGCTTATCAAGTAAGGTTCAGTTTAGGGTGACACCCTCAATCAGGGCATGCTAAGTATAGTTCTGCTGCCCTTTACTCATACAATAAGGATAATCTCTGCATTCAGTATCTGAACATTTTGTTAAATCTTATGTTAAAATGATCTAAAACATGCCTTAATGAAAAGATTTCTGTTAATCTGGGTATTCAGTGGTTTAAAAATCATTCTCAGGCATCTGGCAGTTTAAGATTTAACTCCTGCTCCCTTCACCACAGCCAAAAAGGGCTTTGTTCCAGCAGGAATTGAGTTTTTCCATTGTAGAAAGGGCAGCAGGATTTGGGGGCCCTAAATACTGCACTGCTGAATGCCACAGGGGCTCCAACACCCTAGCACATGGTGTGGGGGCCTTCAGCTGTGGGGCCACCCAGGGGTGCTGGAACAATTTTTTTAGTAGGGCTGCTGAGAGCTATTGAACCAAACTAAACCCTGTGTAGGATAGAAAGCCCTTCAAGCCAGGGGCTGCAGTAGCTCCAGTTCTAATATCTATGGGGCCACTGACCCCTTGATATGGCAGGAGTCAGCTTTAACAATAGCTTCATTCCCTGGAGTGAGGGAGAAGTTTTTTCCCTTTGGCCCTGTAGGGGAGTGTGATCATATCTCCCTGTCAGTCTAGGTGGGAGGCCATACCGCCTCACTGTCACACAGCTGTAAGAGTAGTCTTAATAGGCAGGTTCAAACAAGAAGAAAAGGGGGAATTAGCAGTTTCCGAAGCCTTGGTCCTCCAAGCAGGGCAGAGCAATAGAGAGTCTAGGGGCTTAGGCCTTGAGGCAGGGTGAAGCATCAACCAGTCTAAGGTTCTGGCCCTCAGGCAGGGCAGAAGAGCAAATAGTCAGGGAGCACAGTCTAGGGGCTCAGACAGGCAGCAGACCAACACAGGTCTCTTGGTCTAAGGTTGCCACCCCACCCATCCCTGGGGTAGCAAGTGGGGGATTCAGGCCTACTCAACACCACCACACGCCAGCCCAGGGCCCCAACAGTGACAGAACACTCTGCCACTGAGTCAGAGGGGCTCCAGCTGAAACACATCAACCAGTGTTGAAGCAGGAGCACAGCCAGACTGTAGTTGACCACTCCTGGGCTTCTTCCTACACACCCTCTGTAGTGTTCCTGGATCTCAGGGTCATCACCCAGCTCCCTGGGGTACACTGCAAGCTGCAGTCCCAGCAGCTCTTCAGGCTCTCAGTCAGCCAGCAGCTCTGGCCAATCCTCAGGCAACAATCCCAGCAGCTCTCGCTAGCCCTCAGGCAGGAGGCATCTGTCTTCTTTAGGGGCTGCAGTCCAACTAAGCTGGAGGGCCTGCCTTTTATACTTCTTGTTCCGGTCATGCCCTTCAGCTTCTGCTATTCGGGAGCCGGGAAGTGGGTGGGCGTGGGCCTCCTGGCTCTTCCTGGGACTGGGCAGGTTGTAGTCCCTCCCCAACAATCACTGAGGGAGGCCAGGCCTCCTCTCTACAGGCCCTTACAGAGATCTCCAGCAGGCAGCCCAGCCACTCAGGGCCCTACATTCCAGGAGCTAGCATGAGGCCTGGATACAAATTTGGGGCCTGAACCTGCATTCCTTACTGAGGCAAATCTCCTGTTGATTTCAGTGGGAGTCTTGCCTCAGTAAAGAGTGCAGAAGAAGGCCTCATCCCATTTCAATCCAACTTCCTTTACACCTTATTTCTGTGTGGTTAATTAAAAGTACAGATTACTTTTTGGAATACCATCTAACATTTTTGTTTTGTCCTATCTAGATAAAATACATATATTTTAAGACAAGGAGAACAATCTAAACAGATAGGTGTACATGTGGGACAGTTCACATGCTCCAGACTAAAAACAATTTCATGAAATGTTTCTGGATATGGATTTTTTTTTCCCTTATTACCCAACGTGGCATATTTACCATTCACTTCTTTCACTGAGTAATACTTTTTTGGCCTGTTATCTTTTAGTAATTCTTATTAATCATTGTAAAGAACTGAAATAGATTAAATCCAAAATTTTTAGCAATATTAATATCCAAATCTAATCCTAAATCTGACTTTATTATTCTACCACAGACAGTTCTGGTATTCTTTACACACACGTATGTCTGCAGCATGGTACAAAAAGCAAGTTCAAACAAATAAAAAGTTGCAGGCCCCAACCTTCAAGCTTTGATATCTAAAGTAAAATGCTGCATTTGTATTTAGGCACTTCAACACTTTTTAATACAGATTTAGGAGATCAATTTAGGCATCCACGTTTGGAAAATTTTGGCCTGCAATTTCTTTTTTTGTTTGTTTGTGAGCTATGTTTCATTTTTTTAAAATTCTCTCAATCCACAGACAGTATTCTCAATTTTGAGCTATAGTTGTACAGCATAGCTATCAGGTTCAGAAAGCTCACCTACTGCTAATAATATTTACCATGTTAAGAGGATCATACAGTGTGAATGTCTGTGGGAGAATTCTATAGATGATATGAATAAAGCTCTGAAGACATTCAAATTTTCTGAGTCAAAGCGATGGGAAAGCGAACTTAGTACTAACAACATACAATATATAAATTAATTAAAACAACCTTGCTGCATGTTTGTAGCAATAATAGTTATATTAATTATGTTGTGTATCATGGGATTGACCTGTGCTGCACCGGCAAAGAAGTAAAAGTCAATGACAGAAATTTTGTTTTTTGCCATTTTGAGGACTAGACTGTTTATACTGATGAGTCAAACTGAAACTAAAACAGGGCTCTGCTTTGTTCTAACCAAAGTGAACAGACTGGGAACAGTGCTAGTGAATGGAAATCACCAGCGATCGTGTGTGAACAACCCCAACTCATACTAAAAGACGAGAGAGAGAGAGAGAGAGAGAGAGAGAGAGAGAGAGAGAGAGAATGAGGGGCAGCAATGGCTACATTTTGGGGCCCCTGGGACTTTTTGATGAGACTCTAGAGAATTGGAACTCATATACTGAGTGCTTTCCAGCTTTTTGTCATTGCAAATGAAATTATAGATGCAAAGAAGGAGCCCATTTTCTTAAGTTTTGTAGGAGCTGAAACCTGTATTGCACAGCTTAGTACACCCTGATAAGTCAGAGACAAAATCTTATAGTAACATTGTGAAAATCCTGGGGTTTTTCTCCAAAACTGCTGGTAATTGCAGAGGGATTTAGGTTCCATAAGAGAACTCAAGAAGAAGGTGAAACAATGGTGCAATTTATAGCAGTTCTGAAGAAGCTTGTTAAGCACTGTGAACGTAATGATGTGTTAAATGACACTATGTGACAGCTTAGTGTGTGATCTGCACAATGAAGCAATACAGAAGCGCATACTGACAGAGGCCCAGCTCACCTGGCAGAAGGCCATTGAAATTTCAATCTCTATGGAGCTGGCCACAAAGGTGAGGCAAGCCCAGGCAAGCCCCAACCTCCACAAGATCACCTATAGGTAAACCTTTGTGCTTTGGAAATTGATTATGGCTGGAGCCACCTGTCTTTGTATCTGTTTCTCTAACCCTGACATTATACTACACTACTAACGAGTTAAAAGAGCAGCTAAAATTCCCCACTTCCCTATTTTTAGCACTAATTCAGCACTTTCACAGGAACCCATGCTAACCCTAGTTCAGCGACTTTTTGGAAAGCTCCCCTCACCGACTTCCCCCTAGTAACAACAATTCAGCAATTTTATAATTTACCAATAGACTAATGGAAAACAAGGGTAAGGCCCACTTCTGGAAAGGGGTGTGAATATTGTCAAGTGATGCTAACGAGCCAATCAATGAACTGCTGATGTATGTATCTTTGGAAATATAGTGATGCAATGTATAAATATTCATGTAATCCTAAAATGTATATAAGGCAACGCCCCAGTATAATCAGGGCTCAGCCTTTGGAAACGATTCCGCTGAGCCAGCTGCCGGCAATCAATAAACTGCTGTTTCCTCATTTCGGTGTCCGTCTCTCTGTGTGTTCCTGAGATCTTGCAACAAAGGAAGCCCAACAACTCAGTGCATTGACTAGAGTGCATAAGGTGTCACAAGAGCCTACCCACAAGACAGTGGGGAGCCAGATATGTTACTACTGTGGAAAGCCTGGTCATCATGCATCAGAATGCTGGTGTAAAGACCTACTGTGTTGACAATGTGGGAAAAAGGGACACATTGAGCATGCTCGCAGACAAAAGAAAGAAGAGTCAAACAGAACAGGCAAACTGGAGGAAAAAAAGCCTGCTGTCTGGTGGACCAAAAATGAAAATCTGAATGTGGTAGAGCAGACTCAGGATGATCAAAGTGGCACCCAATCAGAAGAAGTGCTGCTCTATGTCTTGTCCATGGCAGTTGGCTCACATGAATATTGGATAACCCTGCTGTTGGAAGGTAACCTGTATACATGGAACTGGACACCGGCACAGCAGTTTCGCTGGTCTCAGACACCATATAAGGAGAAGCTAAAACATCTCCTGCTTAAGCGGGACAAAAATTGTTCTGAAGACGCACACTGAGAAGCTGTACCCGTGTTGGGCACTACTGATGTTAAGGTGGAGCTCAATAGACACACTGCTAAATTGTCACTGTTTGTGGTGGGAGGCAATTACCCAGCCTTAATGGGAAGGTGATGGCTTAGGAAGATCCAGCTGAACTGGGCAGAAGTGCACAGGACGGCTAAAGAAGAAACCAGTCTGACAGATGTATTAAAGAAACATGCTGCTGTTTTTGGAGAGGACCTGGGAAGTATGAAGAGAATCACTGTGAAATTGAACATTAAGCTGACAGCTAACCAAAATGACTGAAAGCCAGAACTGTGCCATATGCCATCTGGCCAAAAGTTGAAGCAGATCTGAAGCACCTGGCCAAAATTGGAGCCCTAGTACCAGTTACCAATGGACAACCCCAATCGTTCCAGTATTGAAGAAAGGTGGCTCCATTCAGATTTGTGGGGATTGTAAGGTCATTGTTAACCCGCTGTTGTGTGCAGAGCAGTATCCTCTTCTCCGCATTGATGACCTCTTCACTGGCTTGGCTGGCGGACAAACGTTCAGCAAGACTGATCTGAGTCAGACGTATTTACAGATGCATGTCCATGAGAAGTCCCAAGAGCTGTTGACTATCATGACACACAAAGGACTGTTGCTTGCTTTTCGGAATAATGTTTGCTCCAACTTTGTTCCAGAAGGCCATGGAACAGATCTTGACTGGCTTGCCAAGAGTCAAATGCTATCTTGATGACATCCTGGTCACTAGCAAGAATGAGGAAAATCATCTTCAGAACTTGGAGGCTGCCTTACAAAGACTGGAAGAGTATGGCCCACAAGTCTGCAAAGACAAATGTGAATTCTTCCAGCCCTCTTGAATTTTTGGGACATATCATAGATGCTAGTGGCCTGTGTAAGGCTCCTGCAAAAGTCAAGGGTATTGTGAAAGCTCCACCTCCTCAAAATGTAAGCCAACTTTGCTCTTTTTAGGGCTATTGAACTATTATGAAAAGTTTATTCCACAGTTAGCAACACTACTAAAAGCACTACATGAACTCCTTGGCCAGAACAAGGTCTTGTAGTGGGCTGAAGCCTATGATGTTGCATTTAACAAGGCTAAACATGCATTGCTAAATTCAGAAGTTCTGACACATTTTGATCCATCCTTACCTCTACAGTTGGCCTGCGATGCCTCCCCTTATGGAGTGGAAGTAGTCATGTCACACATTATGCCTATGAGAGAGGAAAGACCCATTGCTTTTGCCTCACACATCTTAAGCAAAGCAGAAACTAACTATTCCCAGATCGAATGTGAAGCACTGGAAATCATTTTCGGAATTTGGAAATTTCATCAGTACATGTTTTGGTAGAAGTTCACACTTCTCACCAACCGTCGACCTCTAACATAAATTTTTGGACCACACACAGGCATTCCACCATTGGCTGCTAGTCGTATGCAACGATGAGCATTGTTGCTTTCTGCATACACATATGAGATCAAATATCAGAAATCTACTCTGCACTGCAATACAGATGGTCTCTCAAGGCTGCCTTCACCAGATAAACATAAGATATTGCCCAGAAAGAAAACTTCTACTTTGAATAGGTAGAGAAAACACCCATTACTACTACTCAAGTAAAGAAAGCAACTCCCGTTGACTCAGTACGGTCCCAAATTATAGACCTAGTGATGCATGGAACATCTCTAGGGGACTCTCAGGTCTCACCCGACCTTCTTCCCTACATGTCCAGGAGGATGGAGTTATCAATCCATTCTGGTTACTTGTTTTAGGGGATGTGCATCATTATTCCACCACTTGTGAGATCACAGACAATAGAACAGTTACTTTCAGGTCACTGCGCAATAGTGCGCATGAAAGAAATTGCACAAAGTTACTTTTGGTGGCCTGGCCTGGACAGTGCCATTGAAGAGAAGGCAAGAGCTTGTACTTCATGTCAGAGTGTGAGGAATGTGCCTAAATTGGTGCCCCTACACCCACGGGACTGGCCTGAAAACCCATGGCAGCGTATTCACGTTGATTTTACTAGCCTATTTGAAGGAAGCATGTTCCTGGTTGTTGTAGATGCTCACTCTAAATGGCCAGAAGTCTCTGAAATGCCATCCACTACTGTGTGAAAATACTATCCAGAAACTGTGTGAAATCTTTAGTCGTTTCAGTCTGCCAGAACAACTTGTGAGTGACAATGGACAGCAGTTCGTCTCTCAGGAGTTTGAAAATTTTATGAAAGCAAATGGCCTACATCACATCACTTCAGCATCGAATCATCCATCCACCACTGGATTAGCTGAAAGGTGCATGCCGACCATGAAACAAGCTTTAAGATCTGCAAGGGGACATTCATCCATTGAAAAGCGTCTGGACATCTTCTTACTATCCTACAGAAACACACCACATGCTATGATCAAAGCATCCCTGGCCTTTTCTAATGATTGGATGACAGCTGTGCACTTGCTTTGATCTGCTGAAATCCATGAAAGCACAAAAAGTTGTGCAACATCATCAGCAAAACCAAGTAATTAGACATGCACACAGAGCAAAAGACCGAACTTTTAGTTCTGTACATCCTGTCCTAGCTTGGAACTATGCTTCTGGAGTTAAATGGGTCCCTGCTATAGTCATTGCCCAAACAAGACCTGTTTCCTATAGTGTCCAGAGTGCAGATGATCTCATCTGGTGGCAGCATGTAAATCTGTTGTTGCCAGGTCATACATGTCCCAAGGACACATCTCCAGTTGAACTGCCTGACCTCACCATTACAGGTGAGATATCATCGAGTCAAGAGTCACTCGTTCCTGACTCCCTTTCTCCATCCACCTCTTCAGCAGATACAGTCCCCTCCCCTATTTGAGCAGATACAGCATCCTCACCTGTTCAAGCTATGAGTCCTGAGCCCATTGTTAGACTTGTACCAATAACACCTTCCGATGCATGAACACCAGAAGTATGCCATAATCCACCTAGAGAGAGAAGGCCTCCTCAACCACTGGATCTTTAGCCAGGACAAACCCATGTTACGGGGCAGCATAATCCCTAGGGTTTAGCTAGGAACTGAGGCAACCTACCCTCATTTCCTAGTTAAGTGACTGTACTGTTAAATGGGCATTTTCATTAAGGGGAGAGGAATACATTGTGTATTTTGTGTCCTTCCTTATTGCCTAAGTTGCTGTAGAAACAGAGCTTAGCTTGTTGCCATAGCAACAAAGTTAGGCTATTAGGGGATAGCTCAGCCAGTCCTGGCTGATTTCAGTGTAGTTCAATAAAGACTTTCCATTGGCTTGTATCTCTCTGTGTTCCATGCTGATTTCTTTCTGAATACAAGTACTTTCCAAGGATTTAACATAACAGAAGACTAATAAATGAAATCACCAATAAAAAAAGATATTTGTACATAATGCATATTCATAGTCACCCCTTTGAATAAGTCTGAACTTGAGTGGCACACCAAAATATGCACCTCTAACCTTTAGATGCATCAGAAATAAAAGCCAGGCTACAGACTAAATCTAAATATGTAATGTTGCCAAGTCCATGAGGCTCTCAGCTTTTATTTTTTTAAAAAGAGTAAGTTTCTCGCTCCCAGAGTTGCAGAGAAAAACTTTAAAACATGAACCCTAATGGCTAAAAAATCTCCACCCCAAATACTATTTTTTAAAATCTCATGATTTTTTAGAAGCCTGCCTCATGTGAGTGTGGTATTTATACCTATGTAAGCTGGGAAATGGTCCCGCTACTGTGGGGAACTTTCCGGGCTCCTACACTATACTGATGGAATTGGCTAGCAAAAGGATCTGAGTCCTTGCTCCCACTTCCTTTACCAGAGGCCTGCCTGACCTCCAGGACTCCCCTCCCATTCTCCTGTATGGCAGAGTCCTTATAAACCTGACAAGGCTGGGCTCAGGATGTTGACCCCCCAGTCTTGTTGTGGTCACTTAGGGAAAGGGCTAGGGTGTCCCCACTCCAGGCTACTTTTTCTGCACTGGATGCTTCCCTGACCCACTGATCATTGCGTATAGTTCCAAACAAGACAATTTATTAGACAACAATAAATAAAAAAATAAGGAAAAAATGAGAAAGGTTAAAGGAAAACACTTATCACCACCCCTGGCCACAGAGCCACCACTCGCAGTATCTCTGGGATGAAAGGGACTTTCACAGTCTGTTTCTCACATGTCACAGGCCTCCTGCCCAGGCCCTGGCTGTGCTGCAAGGATGATGTGGGTGGACACTTGCTCTAGCTGTGGCCACACACCCTCAGGCTCTAGGGGGCAGAGCCCTTCTCCCCAGCATCAGCCCCCCTGCCGGTCATGATCCCCCTCCCAGGTTGGCCTGCGAGGCCTCTTGGCTGATGGCCTCCCTGTGCTGGGCCCTGCCCAGGGTCCCCCTCGCTCTTCCCACCACTCACCGCACTCAGCTCCAGACGGCTCCAGCTCCAGCCCCTGCCCTGCTGCTTCAGCATGGCTGCTGCTCTCTGCTACCAGCACAGCTCTGTCCTTGGGCAGCTTCTCTGCCGCTGGCTGGCTGTGCCTCTTGGTGCTGCTCTGAGCTCGGCTTCTTGGGCGGCTCCTCGGGCCCGCCTGGCTCAGGGTGCTGCTTTGTCCTTAGCTCAGCCTGGCTCTGGCCCAGGCAGCTCCCGCTCACATGGAGGATGGGACACCTCACCCAGCCTCCTGGCTCCCTCATTGGCCTGTCCACCCTGTCAATCAGGCTGACCTGGGGCATTGGCCTCTTCCCACTGGCCTTGTGGTCTGTTCGTCTTCGGGTCCTGATTTCTCATTGATCCTTCCCCTGTCCTTTGGTGCTGAGAGATGCCAACCAAAAAGACGCACCAAATTTCAGGAAGGGGCCAACAGTCCCCTTACACCTAAGAGCATTGCCATCTAAAGATCCAAAAGAGTGAAGCAGATCAACCTACAGGGGGCACATCATGCAGCCAGATCCACCCTGTCTTTGGCTTCCCCCTCCCCTACTCTGCTCCATCTTTCTCCAGCTTTTCTAGCAGACTGTTAAAAACCCCTATTTTTTCTGTCTCCCAGTTCCTCCCTCACCTCTGTTTATTTTGTGTCTGAATGTGGAATTGGGAGGCAGAAGGCAGGAGCAGCTTCTTCACAATTTGTGGAGTAGGCAGGAGGGGTCCAGGAGGTAGCTGTGAAAGGAGACTGGACAGACTTGCTAGGAAAAAGTGAGCTGAGCATCAGGGGGGCAGTTGTTGCATGTTTGCGAAGAGGAACCTACAGAGGGGTACTGCGTGGGGGAACTAATTTGACAATGTGTGGGAGAAATTTGTTATAGATGTGGGATGGAAAGGACAGGAGAGGTGATCGTAGGTAAGAGGCGGGAGAAATGTATTATATGTTTTTCTATGGGGTGTGTCAGATGATCAGAGAAACATAATGAAATGAAACTAAAAGTGAAAGAAAATGAGGAACAAATTCTAGAGAAGAAATGATTTTTTTTGTTTGTTAATCAACATACAAGTTAGGGTTAAGGGAAACCTGTTTGTGTGTGTGGAGAAAAAGATGATTGATTGAAATAGTGCTATTTCAGACCAAGGGTGTGGGGAGAGATCAAGAAAATAACACCCCTCCTATATGACTCTTGCACTTCTCTTGAATGGATCTGTACATATTCAGTACAGTAAATACTAGCAGTCGCTAGATGGCAGTATGCCAGGCTGTAAAAGGAACACAAGTAAAACATACACATTGTCTGACATTAACTCTCTAGTATGTTGCTGAATTCTACAGCCACTTCAACCTGAGGACATGTAGTTGGGAAGGGTGAAAATCAGTCATCCTAAAGAAAAACTCTGACCACTTCCATAATTGCACATGCTAGTAGTTATGTTACTGCAGTTGGGATAGATTCTGTTTTACTCCTTTTTCACATTCCACATCACCAAAATCTTTGGTTTCTATCTGGCTACTGCATTGGTTGCCAATGGCATTCTTTTCCCTGGAGGAGTGGCACAGGGGGTTACTTTACTAAGTTTTTGTTCTTGAATGGGTTAAAAATCTTGATTGTTAGAAACTAAATGAATTCAGTGCTGTGTCAATTTTTTTCCAGATTTAAACTGGTAGCCTAGAGAGAAAGATTTTATTCCATTTCCAACCTTCTGAGCCATTCTGTCCCCTCTTCTATTGGCTTTGAATTGACATCTTGTTCCTACATACTTATGTCTACTTTCATCCCTGTTGTTAAAATGCACGATATAGTCAATTGTTAACCGTTGCCAGGCCTCCCTTTCACATCAATCCCATAACACCAGTGTTGCTGCAGATGCAGGGCAGAAACCCTTCCTGCCACTTATGGACAATCAGACTATACCTTGAAACATGAGGTTTGATTGCACTTGCCCTAGCACACAAACTACAAATGTTATCACCAATCATAAAACAGTATATTTCTTGTCTTCTCTCAATATCTTTAAACTTTATTTTGCAACAAGGTCTGGTAGGCTTCTCTGACCATGAATCTGTTACTAGACAGTCTGCCATATCCTCATTTTATTAATTTCACAGGTAGGCTGACATTTTCATCATTAAATAGCAGTATTCCCTTGAATTTATGGTTATAAACTGCATGTAATGATTTCTAATTTTCCCTCCCCTCCCACATTTTCAGATGAAGATAAATAAGCATTTCCCATTACAGGAATCATATTATTGCACTTCAGGGTGGATTGAGTGATGGATAACAAGCAGTTCCATTTTTTCTTCTAAATATTTTTTTCTGGATTCAGTGGAACAAAAGGAGAAAGATGTTTATGGAACTTGTTTTCAAAACCCTCATTCATGCATGGAATGCACTTTAGCTGTAGCGTAGTACTATAGATTCATGGTTCACATTATAACAGCAAGGATGCAAAAAATTACAATTGGTAGTTAGAAGATCTTTGTTTCTCAAGCACTAAACAGGGCCAGTTGATCTTTTCCACTCTGGTTACAACCTTTCTTATGTTTGTCATCTCTAGCCTACAGCAATCTGAGTGGCAGTAGTTTTGAATGTCATCACAATTACAACTCCCTTTATTGTGGGCTGACCTACACACTGCCCTCTGCAAGCATCAACTCAGTGAGTGAGTGCTTCTGGCTAGCCATTCAAGGGCTTATGCAATAGAACAATCCAGCGAACACCACCAGTCCCAAGTGCAACCCTAGGAACTTCTGTCTTGCAATGTTCCGTGCTGCCCAAGGAACAATGCAAGTTCATGATCAGTTTTGTCAATTTATCAAAGAAATTGATATGCACCTGCCAGATCACTCTAAATGAAGTCTTTAACACACACGAAACAACATGCACGGTTTTAGATAAAACAAAAACAAACAAAATGTATTAAGTACAGAAAGATTGTAAGTGATTATAAGTCAGAGGAAGGCAGGTCAGATTTGACCAAAAGTAAATAAAAGGCAAATCACATTCGAAACTAAGTTTAACATTTTCAGCAACCTTACAGTCTTAGATGATTTTCTCACCACAGGCTTGCTGGGTTGTCTCCAGCCAGGCCCTCCTCCCATGATTAATGCTTCAGTTGTTTGCTGATGTTTATAGATGGGATGGAAAAGAGAGAGATGGCAAAATATCGTTCCTTTTTAACATGTTCCTTCACCTCCCTCTCTAGGGTCAGGTGACCAACAGTATTTGTGCATGGTTTTCTCCATGTCCTGAGACAATGTGGTTCTTTGTGGATTCCCTTGTTGATGCCTGGGCACTTTCTTTGTTCTTGGAATGCTGAGCAGGGTTGTTCTAGACACTTCTTAATGAGGTGTGAACGGCTTCTCAGCTCTCCAGAGTTTTGCCTAGATCTGCCTCAAGACATGAGACACATATTTGGGAAGATTACACAGCAAAGCCTCCTAACCATACACATGACATTGCAACAAACATATTACTATAACAATAATGTTCAGCGCATCATGAGCATTCCAAAAATGTCTTACATGGCATACTTTGCATTAAACGGTACACAATTACACCATAAGGGTGAACATGAGTGATACAGAATCACACCATAAAGGTGCACATGGGGGTGCAGTATGTCACAGTTGGGCAATGGAAAAACAGACTCTGAGACTCAATGGTGAGATGAATACAAACTTTACAGATCACACCAGCATGGCCAGGGTATCATTAAAATACTGGCTTGCTCTGGACTCCATGTAACACGTGGGATGGAGTCTCTGTTGGCAGTCACTTCACGTCTCTGATTGTTTCAAAGTACTGCTGGGTATCTGGAGGGGAAGCCCTCAGGCCATACACCAAACAGAGGAGCTGAGGCTTAATTGGCGTTGTCAACTCTCAAAACTTTACTGCAAGTCTTGTGATACATGGAGTGCTAGCATATGCAGGTATGTTATGTGAGAAACTCAACTTTAATTTAAAACAAAAAAGTTTTCAGTTCTCCTGGTTGAGGAGAAACTTTGAAAATTAAGCCCCCTAAGGGCTCAAAAACCAGAAGGAAAATAAACGGAACCCCACGTGACCTGTCTGCCTAGGATAGACGACCTGAAAATGCCAAGGTTAGGGCAGGCTGCGAAAAAAAAAAAAAGGAGAGCAAATTCTCCCAAACTGGTGGCTAACACTGCAGCTAGATTCACCAACCAGTCACAAACAATGCTTCTGGTTCCCCACACTGGTTATCAAGAAGCTAAAACAAGAAGATGCACAGCCCCCTTTATTGGATTTCAGTCTCTGGCTCCCAATCAGCAATGAGGTCCAGTAAAGAGATAAGTTATTTAAAAACTCTGTTCCCTTAACAAAACATTCTCCTGATCTCCAAAGGGCCAGCCACAGGACCAGATCAATATGAGTTAGGCTCTTATCCAAAATACCATGCTGCCAGCCAATCCTTTAGTATCTAAAACTAAAAGTTTTAGATTTAAACTAAAGGTTTATTGTAAAAGGAAAGAAACAAACAAGAAAAGAGATGTTAAATGGTCAAAGCAATCAAATATATACAAGTGATTTCAAAGCTGATGTATATCTGATTCTCAGCAGAACTGTAGCATTTGCAGGCTTGTACAGTTCCTGTGGAGCACATCCAGTATCTGAATGGGTCTCACTCCTTTGTTTCATAGCTTCAGATGTACAGTAGTTGATCCAGATGTACAAAGCAGGAACGAAGACAAATATGGTGCAACTGCATTTTATAGTCTCTGGTCTGCCTTGTGGCTTGTTTCAAACACAAGCTCACAGCATATGGGCAGGGAAAAGCATCTGTGGTCCCCTTCACCTCAGGAATGCCTGTACATGTGCTGATGACTCACAGTCACAGTCCTGTCCTCTCTCCCTGGACTCAGTGTGTAGGTGATGGCCCTTGATGAGTCATCAGTGTTGTCACTAATCTGCTTGTGGGGGGGTGTAACCACGTAGCACAGCACAAGTTTTTAGATACAGATATATCCCACATATCCATAATTTATTTACTAAGATGATACATACATATATATATAATTAAGATTACCATACTTAGCAAATTATAACCTTTCCAATGGTACCTGACATGGCATATCTTGTAAGAATCATTGCAATTTTGTCATATTGTTATTAAATAATTTTATAAATGGTCACCCCTAATTCAGACAGCATCACACTCCAAATATATTCTCTTTTAAAATCTCAGTTTTTAGCCAAGCATGATCTTTTTAATGGTTGAGGTGAGCAATTTGCTGAACTCAGGTTTGTAAGGAACTTTGAAATCCTTGAATGACTTAGAAATTCTTTTATCAGGAGCATATCGTTAAAGCTATGCACCAAAACAAGTCACTATGTGCTTGAAGAGACAAATTATAAAACTCTTCTTTAGACTAAGTTCCATTCTGTCCTCTCAGTCTGTGTGAAGAGCTCTCTCTTCCCACAGATATTTTTCCAATTATCTACAAGCTTTCAGATAGCCTCTTCTCTGAACACCTGATCAAGGAGAATAAAAGGGAAGTCATATTTAACCACTTGATTCCTGGGGGCTTGCTATGGCTGCTATCACACATCCACTTGTCCAGAGCTGTGTGAAGAGACTCCTAAAGAGTGTTCCTTTTCTTTTGCTGTTCCTCTGCTGCAATTGCTTTGCAGCCGCCAAAATGCATTTAATATGTACATATATCATTGGTTTCAGACTGCAATTTAAATGGTACAATATAGTGCAGGGCCTGCCAATTCGAAAAAACAACAAACAAAAACCCCAAAAAACCCCAACCCTGCTGTCTAAGTCTCTGTTAAAAATATGATGAATTATAAATGCTTCAGATTCAATTTCAGTCTTGGTTTGTTTATTTTTCTTCATGCTGTGTAATTGAACTGCCACTTTGAAATCACTGTTCCCAGCTTGTTGTCACTTAACATCTCTTACATTTCAACCCTTCAAACCCTTTGCTACATAACTGAATTTCAAATGTAAATAACAGCAGATCCTAGAATCTAAGGTTCTGAATCTTCACAGCTGTGCACTTATGTAGCCAATTACACTAGTGTGAAGTGGGCGTAAAATGGCAGTGCTTTGGGTTTTTTGAAGCATTTTACACCCACATGATGCAGGTGTAAAGGCGTACAAAAGGCACAAAGTACTGGAGAACTGTTCCCAGTAAAAGCATTTCATAGGGTAGAGTTTAAAAGGTACAGCCAAAGGGGTCAAACATAGGCAGTTGCAGGATTGCGTCTAGGTTTGCCAAGGGTGGAAGGAAGGCATGTGTCCTGGTACAATGTTTGCTGTTGAGTGCTTGTGTGACTGGCTGAAGGGTGCATGAACCTGCTGAAAGCCATATACTGCACATTAGAGAGACATGGTAGGTGAGATACTAGCTTTTGTAGGACCAACTTTGAGCTTACACAGAGTTTGTCTCTTTCACCAACCGAAGTTGGTCTAATAAAAGATATTACCTCACCCACTGAGTCTCTCTGATGTCCTGGAACCAACACAGCTACAACAACACGGCATACACTGTACATGTAGTCAGTCAGTGGAGTTCTGTGCTGAACTGGAGTGTGGAGGAAGGTGCTGTGGCCTCCCTCGGAGTCGGGACCCGAGGATAGGCCGCAGCGACCTGGCTGGGCCGAACCAGCCCCTGCAGGAAAGTCTGCCCGGCAACAGAGAGGTTGGGCTGTGATAGGGCTGGCAGGCCAGTCTGCCAGGCAACTGCCAAGCCGGCCAGTGAAAAGGCCGCCCGGCCAGCCCAACCAACAGCAGAGGGGCGGAGCCCCTGCAGAAAGGAGCAGTATAAAAGCCAGGCCCCAGAGCTCCCTAAGATACAGATGGCTGGTAGAAGCAGCTCAGCTCAGCTCAGCTCTGGGGTGTCCACCTTCAGGGGTGGAATCCCTGACTTACCTGGGCCTGGGTGACTGGACCTGGGAGCAAGACCCTGGTGACCTGACTGGGCCCTCTGATTGCCCTGGATGGGAACCACCCCCAGAGGCCGGATGGGACCGGAATGACTTGCCTGATGCACAGGCCCCTGAAGCTGGTCTGGACCTGGATGAGTTGCCTGATGCCAAAGGCCCCCAGGAACGCTGTGACCTTGAGGAGCTGCCCCCTGCCAAGGTGCTCCCTGCCTTGCTAAGCCTGTGGACAAGGAGGGACTGGTGAGCCAGCTGTAGGCAGAGTGCCCCTATGACTTGGTGGAGACAGGTGCCTGGGGACATGGGGAGGAAGTGGCCAGCCAGAACCAGTGGCTGAGTTTGGGGCACAGCCCCATTGGCCTGTTGTGGCAGGAGCCCTGCTGACTTGGTGGCAATGCCTAGTAGGGCCCTGGGCTGGAACGCAGTGGAGATGAGTGGGCCTGTGTCCTCCTCCCCCCTTTCCCTAGCCACGCTGGGAGGACATGCTCTCCCCTCCTGCTACAAACAGCGGATCCACTGCCTGCCTCACTCTGCTTGAGGGGGCCAGGGCACTAGACTGCTCACTCACTTACCTGCCCGGTCCGAGAACCCAGCTGGCGACCCGTGCCCGGATGCCACATGTTCCCCATTTAGGAAGGCACTGTGGCCTTTCCCAGAGTTGGGACCTGAGGACAGGCTGCAGCAACCCAGCTGGATCAAGCGGCCCTGTAACAGAGTGGAACTTCTATGTTACCATTCTTAGCTCTTGTGACTTTATTTTAATGTAAGTTAAACATTATTAATGAAATTCAAATGAGTGTTTTGTGATTCGTCAATATACAGCAGAAACAAAGTTATAGGAAAAATTCAGCCTGCACTGACATTATCTTAGGTCTGCCTAATGAAGAGAAAGTGGGATAAATGTACATGTTAGCTGTTCAGTAACTTAGGAAATCAGTAGGCACCTAATGTGATTGAGTCACATATGTCTGTATCAAATTATGAACTCCATTTTGGTTTGTGACTTTTCACCCCCCTCCCTTTTTGTACCCTGTCTTCCATTTTGTGTGCAACTGCCATTTTGTTTTTAGTGTTTGAAAGCCAGCCTGACCATGACAAGGCCAGTCAGAGACATTGCTCTGCCAGGGAAAGGTGTAGGACACCTTTGAGAGGACTATCAATAGGAGAGCCATCAACTGCATGCCATCAACTCAAAGCCATTGTCCCCTGAGGCGGGCCAATCATTCTTTATGTGGGACTTGTGTGACTGGAGATTGGACATTCCCAATCTGGTCACATGGCAAAAGAGGATCAGAGGCTATATTTAAGGAGGGGCTTGGCTAGAGAGGAGGTTGCTCACCACCACATGTGAGAACTGGGCATGAGAGGGAGAGGCTCTGTCTAGCCTGAAATGCTGACCAGACCTCAGCCTCACAGGAGGGGTGAGATCAGTCTAGGGGAGAGTGCATCTGAGAACTACAGCAAAGATCTGTAACTTTCTAGTGCTTTCTTAAAAGTGACAGTGGTTAAGAAATACCTCTGCTAAGTCTATATCCTTTGTTTGCTTGCCATGTTTTCTCTGAAGAGAATAAATGAGAAATTCAGCGTGCCCATAGAGAAGTGGAACACGGAGACAATGTGTATAAGCAACTGGGAACTTGGGAAGGCAAAGGTACTGGTTCTAGAGTCTAGGGTGGTTTGGCTGTGAAGCTCCCTACCACCAAAGACAGACAGATCTGCACTTGCATGTGCTTTATAGATCCAGATCTAGGAATGATGATTTAGCTCTTCCCAGACTTGGCTGGCAGAAGAGCATGCTGGTTCTAGTATGTTGGGAACACTCATAGCAGGAGATGTCTGACCAGAGAGGGGGACTGGGACAGGGACAGGTTATGACAACTATATTCTACATTACTATTTATTTTTATTTAAATGCAGAGTCAGTGAGTATTACATTTGAATTTTTGTTTGCTGTTTAATCAAAAATCTTTCTGAATAATTTCAGAGCACAGCGTGGGATGCATTGACTGACATTACATTAGACCAGGAGGGTGAAGAACAAATCTAATTCATTGGAGGACACCTGTGTAAATGAACTAATCAGTTTAACCAACTATTATGCTATTTATTTTGTGAACAGTAGGTGGTGACCATGCTTCCTCTCACACTATCCCCTGAAAGATGTTAGCTGTTTCACACAGGTGCACTTCAGCTCATCTGTGCCTTAGTTGCTAAGGGAACCAGTTGTATATGTCAGGGAACAGCTATCACTGTCCATCTTTTCATACTCCAGCTGTTGGCAGACTAGTCTAATGGCATAACTAAACTATATTTTTATTCACAAAAGCCTGTTTATTTAAGGAGAGGGAAATAAACATCCAATTTTCAGCCTTTGGAGCAAGAAACTCAGCAATGGCTGGCCTATCATGGCATTCTCATGTGGGAGGCTATTTCCTATTTTTAGAGATGATCAATACTTTTTTTTTATATGGCATGGTTATTTTAGAATCCCTTTCTCCTTTTCATTCTTTTTTCACTTCACTACAGGGGAAAAGGAGAGAGAGAGAGGAGGGAAAACTCATTTATTTTTGGTGAAAAATTGTCTAAATTGTTTTAAAACCAGCTCTCTACTAATTTCCTATCAGCTCTTTAATTAGTCTAATACTGTTCTGATTCTCAGCTGTGTATTGTTGAGGCCAGGGGATTTAAACTAGTTGTTCCTTTTTAGCTGGTCTGCACACCATTTTTGGTCTGCATGATCATTTAACTGCATCTGTTTAGAAATCAATATAATGGTGCAACTCCTTGTAGTATGAATGCAGTTATACCAGTTTGAAGAGGCTTATATTAATATGGCTTTGAAAAATATATATAATTAAACTGTGTATATGACCTCAGTTACATTACAAGGACCTAATAGTGTGGTGAGACTCTGGAGAGGCCCTCAGTTTTGCCAGCTGCTACCCCAAGACTATCAGCCACAGATTTTTTTATAGTTTGTGGATAAGTTTACTGCAATGTCCTTTGTAGTGCTGTGCATTATTCTTCTACCTTGTGCTTGGTGCATCACTATATAGAATTTATTATGTGTTGTCATCTATTCAGAAACTTGGGATGAAATTCTGGCCGCACAGAAGACTGAGTTTTGCCATTGACTTTACTGAATCCAGAATTCCATACCTGCTGTTGACCCTTGAGATCCTGCAGGAGCTCTGATGAACTGAAAGGAGTGTGCAATGGTGCTGCTACCTTTAGGCTTGCGGAAGGCAAGCTTTACTGTATACAATCCTTCTGTCCAGGAATGAGGGATTGTGTGAACAAATTTGGCTTGAATGCATTTCTAAAAGCTGTAACAGTGACACTTGAAAAGCAGACTGAGAAGAGGGGAAACAATTTTCTATTTATTCATTTTGGAAACGTTTACATTTTAAAAAAATTGGAAAACTCGTACCAGCTTAATAGAAAATTTCCCCTTCCCTTTAAAAATATTGAAATTTTTGAACAGCTACCTGCGCACATAATAGCGCATAAAAGTGGAATGACAGTGAGAAAAATGATAGAGAAAAGTCCATCTTTTACTTCAAAGTATAGAAGGCACTTACATATTTATTAGTTTTTATTGTTTTATGCTGTACAGGAAGTAGAACAGCTAAAATGTTTTAAGTGTGCCCAACATTTTTGTTGTATGTACTGTTCTAAGAACTTAAATTATAAATGTAAAAGACCACATAATTTGAAACAGAAGGAAAAAGAGCTTTGGGGTCTTGCAGCTGAATAACTCTATCATCTACTTCAGCAAAGCAAAATAAATTAAACATAATCCTGGAAGTGGTCAATTAATAAAACCCCAAATCATGAGCACCTTGTGTTTGTTCTGGATTCCCTCTTATTAGCCTCTCTCTCAAATCTCTGATGGAAATTTTTCAATTATTTTATGTTGATTTTTATTGTAAAAAAATAGCATAAATCATTAACAAAGCTGTTTAAATAGTAACATCACCAGATCCTTTTAGATTTATGAACCAATATTGTTTACTGTATGTCATATTGATCATAAAGGTTAGGTGTTGCCTAGCTCTCTGTAGGGGGTGGGGATTGGGGAGGGGCAAGGGACATTCTCCTACATAGGATCCAGGCACAATCCCAGTCCTTAGCTTCCCTGGGAGCCCATCAGAAGCACTGCATTAAGGGTGTACGTCTCAGATTGGTGGCTTTAGACTTCTCAAAGCATGCAGTGACTGCTAGGAAATGCTTATCTCAGCCCACCTCCATACCAGTCAGCAGAGCTGGGTCAGAGGAAGGAGGAGTACATGCTTAATCCTGTAGAAGAGTATTAAATAGATCACTCAGACCTGCATGCACTGTGCCAGCCCGACACCAGGAGCACTTCCCAAATACGCAACTCTGCCTTCCCCACTTACTTTGAGGAAGATTGTGCCCATGATGTGTAACTCGACAGTAATAAGAGAATTGCAAAATCTAGCTGACCTGAAAAATCCTTGTCAATACATTCTTCCCCTCGTTCACTTTTAGTAATTTGATTTTGATACATTTCTTCTCTGGCTGGCTTTTGTTCTTCTTCTTTGTCTCTTCCACTAGAGGGCACTCTTAAACAGAAAATAGTACAGCTCTCCGATTATTTTCTTGTCTTTCAAATCAAAACACCCTCTGTTCTAAATTGCAAAAAGATCTAAGACAATTTCAGCTTTGAGCAAATATTTTTAACGTGCTTTTTTATTTTAAAGCCTGCCCTGCTAGGTTTCTGCACTTTTTCTTTTCTACTGGGGAAAATGCTAGAATCATATCAATCACCCCCTGCACATGTAAAATTATTCTGTAGTGCATTAGCCCAGAAATGACCATAGTGCTGAATCATATTGGGAGTGACTGAACAACTGGTAAAGAGGATTTTTGCTGCATAAATGGCAGGTGACTCTCTAATTACTGCCTGTGAACATTACATAATCACTCACGCATTGGTCTCTACCTCCTGGAGCCATGGTACCCACTCTGAGCCATACCAGAGTAAATTTTACTTGAAAATCTTTCAAAATCAGGACATGAAAGAACATGGGATCCATTGTGAGATGGATGAGTGACTGACATCCTCTTGTTTGCAAACAGTTAATGAATGAATACCTGTGGGAAAATAGTTATGAACCTGAAGAAAACTAACACTGTCAGAAATCAACAGCCACCTCACCACCCTACTCAAATTATTGTGGAATCGGAATTGGTTTATTGTTGAAACATTTCTTTGTGATGGGCTACAGTTATCTGCTCACAGATCACAGCAGAAATTCAATATACCTAAATCTCTTATAATTTTCTCTTTATAGAAGCTCTTTCTTTGAGGTATGGAGGGCCGAAGGTTTGTGCCACTGTTGAAGACAAAATGGAAAGACTTGATAGCTCTGGAAAAATCAATCTGGTGTCTTTCAGAACTAAATTAACTTTATATATATATATATATATATATAAAAGCAGGAGCAAAAGAATCTGCTGCTGCTTCAGTAACTTTTGAGAATGAAACAACTTCATCACAATTTTGTTCTGAACACAATGGTGTGTGGTTGGGAGCCAAAAATCAGATGGGTCAGAGAAGTAAAAAGAAAAGAACGGTGTATGGATCGAGAAGCAAAAGATAAGAACATGTGTGCCACCAACAGATTGAGATGGAAGAAAAAGTGAAGGAGAGGACAATGGAGTGCAGCATAAAAAACACTTAAAATGATATACAATCTGAGTTTTAAACATAAAGAACTATTATGGACCAGTCTTCAGTATAGCACAAAAATGAAACAAATAACATTGCATATATTTTACTGATTTTTTTTTAAATAACATTTGAAACATATTTAGGGAAGAGAATATTTTGTGCACAAGCAGTAATTTTTTTGATAAGAACTAATGTTATTAGTTCAAACTTTCTTCATGTGGTGTGGGTATAGAACTATGATATTGTGATGCCTTTAGTGTGCTGTACCTTAAAGTTAAGAACTCTTCATGTGTGGCAGAAGCCATTTTATCCTCAGAATACCTGCAGCCTGTTACAGTGAAGACCTGTGCTCTTTTCTCATTGAAACACTACTTTTGTTCTTTCTTCTTGTTTATTTCCCTTAATTTAAAGTAAAAATAATTGAGTGGAAATAGAGTTGCTCTTTGCGAATGGAAAAACCATGTGTCTAAATGTCCTGACAGAGTAAGTAGATGTTTCTGCTAGTATAGTATAGAATGGTGCATTAGTTGTCATGGAAAAAAAAGAGAGGCACACTGGTTCCAAATAGAAGATAATTTCTGAGAAACTGGAATGTCCAAAGTGGAAAAGCTACATGAGTTCTTATAGAGGTGGTGATCTGGGTATATTGCTAGTAGCAGCCATCACAGAGACAGAAGTAGCCCAAATCCTGAATCTAAACAATTCAAATCTAGGATTAAAGATTTGGAGGAGAAGCTGGAAAAGACTTTTCAAAGGAGGGTGAAAAAACAAAGCAGAATCAGAAGTGTCTCTGAGCAGCAATAGCAAACCAATGGCAGAAAAAGACATGGCCCAGAAAAATAAATTGTCCTGATGTCCTGTGGTTGCCAGTAGCACACAAGTTGAATAGCTTGGTTTGAGAGGAAGGGTGTGGGATGGGGGAGGGGGAGAAGAACCATCCTCCTGTTTGCTGAGTGGCAATAAAAGCCACTGTGAGATTGCTACTTCAATCTTGGGACTCTGTGTCCCTTCTCAGAGGGACTGGCCAGTGGAACTGTGTAAAGGCAAATCTATTTTGTGCAAATCTATTTTGTGCAAATCTGCCTTGTGCGGGAGGTCAGACTAGATGATCATATTGGTCCCTTCTGACCTATGAGTCTATGAGTCTATGAGTCTATTAACCCTGCCTCCAATTCCACCCTGCAAAGCAGTGCTCAGGGAGACCCTGCCTTGAGAATGGGCCTCTGAAAACATTACTGGGTAGGAGTGGGGAATAATTTGCTCATTAGACATGGTTACATTGTACTGTAATGGGTGCTGAGCTGGAAGTGCAGTTTCATAAACTGTGTTGAGGTGCACCTAGTATTAGCTGTATAAGAAGTGAAATAGATTCAAACCAAGGCTGAGATTTTCAAAGCTGACTAAGGAAAATTTCTTAAATTTCATGGTCATTGGGAGTTCAAATCTCAGCCTGGAGACTTCTTTAAACCTCCTGTTGCATTCCACTTAATGGTCTCTGTGACTGATAGTGAATATGATATCAGAGAGGTAACTTGAAAAGTAACTTCAGGAGACAGAAAAAGATGAGTAGAGAATTTCATGGTTTATAGAAAGACACTTTGCATTGGGTAGCCATTAGTTGAAAGGTAACCCAGAGTAAGCCATATGGAGCTAGCTAGAATTAGTTTCGATATAACAGTGCACACATATGAGTTGTGCCTTTACTGCATTCTGCTTGGCCATTGTAATATATAGGAATAGGGTAGAATCCCTTAAAATTGCTTGTGATCCTCCAGTGGTAAGCTATGGTGTACAAGCTGCTGGAAACCAGCTGAAGAAGCAGTATATATGAACTGGCCTGGCATTTTTGTATATACTTAGCAAATATGGTTATTTGGGATCCAACTGAGTCCTTGTGGTTTCTCTTACTGCTGTTTTGTTGTGTAAAAAAACAAAGGACACAAGTCATCTAAGAAAGTCAGTGATTGCAGAACAATACACATACAAATCCTCCTGATCATGCTCCACCTCCTTCATTTTTCATCACCATCATCATTGTGGCAAATCCCAAAGGAATATGGCCGCCTTGCAAACCACCTAGATTGATTTCTGGCTAGATCTTAAGGTCATCTATTTGTATATTTTATGTCTGTCGCTGGCAATCAATTGTGCTAGTTAAGTTTTTGACTCCCCACATGAGCTGCCTTCCTTGGTATATATGCTGTGAAATGCATTGGTTTTCCATTCTAATGTGTCTATACCAAGAAAGCTGTTGAAACCGAGTAAGTGCTAATGGAGGTGGTTGCTGGGTTTGGTTTACAACATCCTCATTTCTGATCTTTTCCTCTCACCTGCTGTGGAGCAGCTGGGGAAAGATGATGAGAATCAAAAAGGTCAGTCCAGTATTCTTCAGCCTTTCTCAGTGCCCACACTTCACTTCCATACGATAGAGTTGTATAACTAGTTCTTCATAGAAAGCTTGATGTCATAGCATTGCCACTGGGGCTTCTGAAGGCCCATAACATGGCAACAGATGCTGCTATGCTAGTGTCTGCATCTTTTGAGCATCCTCCAGCAGTGTGTATATCAAATTTTGACAGTTACCATACACATGAAGTCCCATCCAGACAAGTTAATGTTGAGCGGGTCGTAATCTGGAGCTGGAGGTTGCTTGATGGCCAGAGACTTACTTTTATCCAAAATAATAGCCACACCAGAATGTGCTGTGTTTTGCCCAACCATACTGGCTATCATCTGCAGCAGTTCACCAAAATAAGCAAACAAGACAATGTCATCAGTATATTTGAGATCTCAAAGTGGAATGGTGCTCATCTTAACACCACCACCATCTGTCTCCTCAAGATTATCCATCAATCAATCAAAACTAATATTGAACAACAATGGTGACCAAAGTGGTCTTGCTGAACCCCGATGGAAACAGGAAACCATTCTGTGTATATGCCATTGACTCACACACAACTTTACATTCCATTATAGTGTCACTGATAGAAGAGCTCTGTCTTCCAGGGGTGCCATGTCACCTCATCTGATCCTACAGATTTGCTTGATGCAATTAATCAAAGGCCTAATGGAAGTCTATAAAAAGTGCTGTGCACAGCTTATTAAATTCTGCCACCTTCTTAAAAAGCCATCTCAAGGTAAAGATCTGATTGAGTGTGGAACTACTAGGTCTAAAGTGCCACTGAGAATCCTGTCCTTTGCCAAAAAATTCATCATTGATTTGAAACATTAACACGGAAGTGGAGACTGTCCCTGGGACCAACAACAGTTCTGTAGTTGCTACCTTCAGCCTTTTTGAACAGCGGCAGAACAATTCCCTTCTTCCAGTTGTTGGGGGTAATATTGTTGAGCCCGATGGTCTTGAAGAGCCTATGCAGCCATGGTACAACAATGCTAATATGCCTTCCCGGACTTCAGTTTAAGGACTGCAATCAAGATCTCTTCTTGGTTGAAAGAGGGTGTCTCTACCAGAACTTCTTGCCACTCTTCAGATGCGGGAGAGGTTGCAGGCAAGGGGCAATTGAGTAGTGTTTTGAAATGATCTTTCCATCAGTGCAACTCATCCTGCAGGCTCTGGCTGACACTGTCATCCTGATTCTTCAGTGGACAAGCTGGTGCAAACCTGCCCTGCAGCCACTGTAAAGTTGAATAGAGAGAGGGGGGATTGTGCCTGGCACAGCTTGTTATTGACTAGCTGCCTGAGTCAACCACCAGGATTCCTTGAAGCCTTTTCTCTTAACTCAACAGCTAAAAAGATGTGTAGAGCAAAAATTGTTGTTGAAACAATAGTGGAGGAACCTGCAGAAGATATGGTACACTGCACTGAGGAACTAAGAGTTATGCTGCACCATATGTCATTTTAGTCCTGGACAAAACAAGTTCTCCTGTTTATGGACAAGGCTAGGATAAGGTAGCAGACACTCGTGGCTTGAAGGTCCAGAAGATAATGCAACATTTCTGTCTCAAGCTCTGAGGCTGCTAAGGGAAACTAGAGCTAATGAACTTTTCTTTCTCTCACTGTACCCCTGTTTCCTCAAGCTATATCTATTTTATAGGCTCAGTACCCAACTTTCAATTTGATACTGGGTACTTCAGTAAATATTCTGGATTCCCTGGAGTTATTGTTTGATTTTTAATTTTAAATATATACTTTGCAGGTTACACAGAGAAAATTCCATACTAAGGACCATTACTCTTCTGCACCTGTGCAATACTACCAACTTCAGTGAGGTTGGAGTGGTGTTAAGTGAAGGCAGATTTTGATTCTAGGTTAATAATTCCACATTTTCATAAGACATGATCCCCAGAGCCCTCTAAGGCTTGCTGTGTCTGAATCACATAAATACAAAGTGAACCCATTCTTCACTTGTAATTATATATGGAGGGTAGGGGGAAGAGAGAGATTTCACCCCCTGTTACAAATCTGATTCCAGGGTAAGAAGCAAAGAACAACAACAACAAAAAATCAAATGCCTATGTGCTAGATATGCACAACTGGATGTGTGCCACTGCTGATGCATCTGCAGTACAGGCCATGTGCCAGATCCTTAACATAGGCTAGGAAGATGATTGATTTAAACAAAATTAACCATGGTACAAGTCAATCGTTGAAGCTATAGTAGAACAAAACTGAGAGTGTTCAGTTACCATTGAAAGCAGGTGAAGTTGAATAAATGATTTAAAAACAAAATAAGCACTTCATAGGATGGGAAAAGGTGACAGCAAAACTGTCTTCAAAGAAAGTGTTATAGGTTTTAATGGTATTTATAATTAAATATTTCAAGTGTAATTGCATTTTTTAATCTTGATACTCTGAGCACAGTATTTAAGTATGCCTGCTTGAGAATGTGAATTAAACACTATATTTTGCTCTTTGGACTAATAATTTGCATTGCCAGATGCTGTTACAGAATTTTCCCAAATTATAATTTCTGTTGTGGAATGTGTGTAGCGTGATGTTGGCTTTGAGTGATAGGGAAACCAAGTGGAATGAAAATGTGCCACCACTAAAAAAGTGCCTGATTGTTCTTGCAAATGAATTCTTTATTCATCACCTCAGCAGTTTTCAGCTGCACACATGAAATCCCTTCAGATTTTTCAATTCCTTTTGAAGAAGGGGCGGGTGACCTGTCTGAAAAACATCCCCTGGAAGTGATGTACGGTGGGTAATGCTGCAGGCTTTGTGCACAGTAGTAGCCCACACACAACTGAGTCACCATGTCAGCACTAAGGTTTAAGAAGAATCTCTACAAGAGCCAGCTTTAATCTGAGTAAGAATTTAAATAAAATCCCAAGTGAACACCCTTATTAAAAAAGTAGGCTTGGAGGTGGGCTTCTCTATGAAATAAATACTATATATTGAGTTTAATTTAAAAAACAAAAAGGAGCCACGTTTCCTTCCACATTTCAGAAGGGGCTTTCCTTCTAAAAGCAAACTTGATGTTTCATTTCCTTAAGGACAACTGGTGATGATTTTTCTGGCAGTTTTACATCACTGAACAATAGAAAAGATAATATTTTAAAGACAAACCTGAAAATGCCAAACTTCTGTTAGCCTTGTCCCCTTGTCGTTGTATTTAAAAATAAACAGGATCCTTAATTTGACACTGGCTTGTTTACTCACTTTGGAAATGTATCTTCTTACAGTCTTCTTACAAATGAAAATCACTATCACCCCTTCCTATGCCTCCAGCTCTGGCTGCCTGAAGAATATTCAGTTTACTGGATCAAAAGAGAAATGGAGTATGGGGATGGGGGTGAATGTGAGGGATGGGCTCAGGGTTCAACTCATTACCCACTTTTTATTTTCACTTGATTCCTGGCTGTACCAAAGTATAAAAGGTAGAGGCCATCATTTTAAAACCTGGGTTAAAGCCCTAGCCTAAAGTCAGGAGCATTAGGTTCCTAAATGTGGATTCAGAAGTCTAAATAACAGTGCTCACTTTCCAAGGCATATGGCACCAGGATAGGGAAAACACAAGTGGAGGCTGGAGGAGTAAATGTGGAATGTTTCATGAATTGAGCAGGGTGTGAGGATTTTGCCTCTGCAGAAAACTAGTGGCGGGTAGAAGGGAAGTGACTTTTAGTCAAGAGTCAAATTCATTCTTCACATCTGTGCACATCTCTCTCACTGGAGTCAATGGGAGGACATCGTTTAGAATGAAAATCACTATGAGATGTAAAATCTTCATTCTATTACAAGCAATTTAGCTTTGGTATAGGCCCAAACCACAAGCCTGGATTCAGCTTTACAGCTCTACCTCATCTTTTCAGTGAGCTGAATCAAAACATAAATTCTTAATATCCCCAAACTGGGGCTATTTGGATTCAGATTGAAATCTTGACGTTGAAGAGTTTGGGATATGGGAATTATGCACAATCTATTGTAGAGATTTGGGGTTTGACTCTCTTTTTACTTATATTAGGGATAATTAGCTCCACTGATGTCACCAGAGCTACACTCCTGCAAGTGAAAGGAGAACTGGGCCCATAATGTTAAAATCTTGATCTGACATTTGGACATGGGGTCATGGATTGAGTTGCTGTCTGTAATTGAAAAAAAAAATCCATCAGCCTATCTCATTCTATCCCTTTGTACATATGCACATACATATACACATAATCAGGAGAAAACTTTATCTTTGCTGATTATTTTGGGGGTGACGATGCTAGTCATAAGCATTCATTTCTGTAACGTTATCCCACTCCACCTACTCAACATGTGTTAAATTGCTATGGTATTTTTGTTCTTCTCTTGTAGTGTTCCCCAGCCCTCTCTTTTCTCACCATTGACTTATGAGAACTGATTCTTTTGTTTCTCTCCCTCTTCCTCTCTTTCTTCCTATTTTGAAATTGTGTGTGAGTGAAATGAGGGCAGAACAACACTGGGCTACTCTCCCCCCTTTGCGTTGGTGTTTACTATGAGTCATACCAACAGCTTGATGCTCCTGAAAACTTTTCAAGTGGGAGAATCAACAGCATGAATACAGCAGAAGGTTCTGCAGTTGTAGTCCACTGTTGACTCAAGAACATAATTACCGATGAAGGGGATACATTTTGCTGGGAATTTGCACCTACTCATACTGTGCATACAACATTTCTCTAAGGAAGCAAACCTTGAGGTTCAAAGTTCACTTACTGTTTGTCCATTGAAGATAGGCTTACCGGGAAGGGATTTTGATTGGCAGCTCACTCACCCTTCCAATGAGCTACTGAAATGTAGTCAATGTGATAAGAAGGAACTGTTGTGTATATATATGGTACCACTTTGAGGCTTCAGTGGAGATTGGGCTCTATTGTATTAGGCACTATACATTAACTCAGTAAGACAAAGACCCTGCCTCAAAGAGTTTACAATCTCTTACAAAAAGATGAGAGAAAGGCAGTATTATTATCACCAGTTGAGATGAGGAAGTAAGGTACTGAGAGATTAAATGACTTGTTCAAGTTTTCAGAGGAAGTTGATACCAGAACTCCAAAATGAATCCATATATCCTGTGTCCCAAGTGAATGCATGAGCTACAAGCCTGTCTTTCCCCTCTGAAGAAGTGAGAGAAGTAAAGGAGAAGAAACAATAAGAGAATCATCAGTTGGAAATAGTAGGGATGAGTAACAATGGAGTCCAGCTATAGCAGCAATCTATATTGCCAGGGAAAAAGTGCTATAACATGACCATCTCCTGACCATCTTATAAAATGACTTTGGCTTGCCTGAGTAGATGGGACCAAAAGGTGGTGTTATAACCATGCTTCCAGAACATGTTCCAATTCTGATCTGTGCAGGGCAGAACACAGACAGACCAAATAATGCCATGCCATGTTGCTGAGACTATCAATGTTATAATCATCCTCTTCCAACACAGTAGTTGGGCTAGTGCAGACGAACCCAAAGAGAGAGAGTGCACCAGGATGGAGGAAAAACTCACATCTGAGTAGTTTCAATTACTGATTACAGGGTGTAAATTTCAGTGCA
Source organism: Mesoclemmys tuberculata (assembly GCA_007922155.1). Taxonomy (NCBI): domain Eukaryota; kingdom Metazoa; phylum Chordata; order Testudines; family Chelidae; genus Mesoclemmys; species Mesoclemmys tuberculata. Next base: position 53,670,987 of record ML675610.1, on the reverse strand, counting down.
GAATGCCAGGAAGTTACTAAGAACATCCAGTGGGGTGAAAGAAAGAGCAATTTAGGAAATGGAAAAACTCACTAAGCTACCGGTGACAATAAGGTTCCATTTCTAGCTTTGCAGGATCTTAGGAATATACCAGCCACTGGCCTGTCTTCCTCAAGCTGTGTTATTTGGCAGGCACTAATTTCATAGGTGAACAAGAACTATACTTCCCCTTTGACCTCAGTTATTCAAACCTGAGTAAGTACCACACTTGCCAGTACATCAAGAAGAAACACATTTTATTGCATCAATCACAGTCAGATTGACAACTGAGGAACCCATCCACCTGAGTATAGATAATAGCAATGAGAAGCCAGAAAGAGTTGTTAGTTCAATAGCAAGAATCGTGATTGCTTATTGGGGACATGGAAAGTTGGAAATACCTGAGATAGCCAAAATACCAGTTGAGGCAGCAGGAAAATAGCATAAACTTGATTACGCCAGGGACAGATAAGAGGATAAGACACTATGTATCAGGACCAGCAGAATCATTATAGGCACCAGTATTGCTTAAATTGCCAGCTCCGAATAGTACCCTGGCTGAAGCTACAACATAACCAGCCTGGAATGAGTCATGTTAATGGTTGTGTCCTGAATAATACAGCCAGAGATATACTGGACTGGAAAAGTATAATTGACTATTTAAAAATCTGTGGGCTATTTATGTTGTTTCAAAGTTAAATGGAGCCTTTAGAAGATACTAGAGTAGGCTAGGGGAGCATGGAGGAGAAATAGAAAAATAGGTAGAATTTCAAGATATGAATACAACACTGATTGTACTGATGCCTGCGTTAGATCTCTGAGAGTGCCCCCTATGAACTGTTTTACAGAAGCCAGGCAGAGTCAGAGTGCCCATGAAGTTAATGACAGTGCTGTGCCTGCTCTCACAAATCTGATTTGAGTGCTTACTAACTATCAAATAGTGGAACACAAGCTTGAAAGCACGATTTCTGTCCTGAGGCGTTTCACTTGCAGACGGAGGAAAATGTATGGCTCTCAGAGTCAGGAGAGGGCTTGACTTGTGGGTATGTCATTGGAGTGGAGAACTGAGTTCAGTCCCTGGCTCTGCCACAGGCTTCATGTGTGATTTTAGATTAACAGATTCAAGGCAGAAGGCACCATTGTGAGCATCTGTTCTGACCGCCTGCACACTATGTGGCATAGAACCTCACTCAGTAATTCCTACATCAATCACATAACTTCTCTCAGAGCCACGGCATGTTTTATAGGAGGATATCCAGTTTTGATTTAAAGACTGAAAGTGAGGGAGAAGCCGACACATTCATAGGTAAATTATTCCAAAAGTTAATTGCTGTTACCCTTGCTGTAAAAAAATGTGCATCTTACTTCTAATCTGAATTTATCTGTACAGTTCCAAACATTTTATCTCGTGTCTTCTTCAGCTCAAGTAAAGAGTTGTCGACTGGCAGAAATCTGTACCCCACATAGATACTTGTAGATTCTGATCAAGTTTCTTCTTAACCTTCTTTTGGATAAACTAAACAAATTGAGCTTCTTAAGTCTCTCACTGTAAAGTATATTTTCCAGACATTAAATCATTCTTGTAGTTGTCTTCTCAACCTGTTCCAATTTTTCAACATTCTTTTTCACAGTGTGGCCACCAGGATTAGACACAGTATTCCAGTAATAGTCTCACTAATATCATATACTGATTTAATACCACCTCCTGACTCTTACTTCATTTTCCCTTGGTTATGCCTTGCTACAGCATTGAACTTGGAGCTCATTTTCACTTGTTTATCTATCATTACCCCGAAGTCTTCTTCACGATACCATAAGTATCCTGCAATAAGGGTGACCTATGTTCTTTGGTCTTGAGCTTGCATTTGACTGTATTAAAATGCATGTTATACAAATGAGCTCACTTTACCAAGTGATCCAGATCAGCCTGACCTGTTACCATCATTTTTCCCACTTCAACTTTTGTGTTGCCTTTCAAATGTTACCAGGAATAATTTTATATTTTTCTTCCAGATCATTGTTAATAAATATTAAATCATATTGGTCCAAGAATGAAGCCCTGTAGGAGCTCCAGAGGAAGATGATTCTCCACTTAGATCTCAAAATATAATTCTTTCTGTTAACCAGTTTTTAATCTATTTAATATTGAATACAGTGATTTTTGTCTAGCATTAGTTTTTTTTATCAGAATGTCCTGCCAGAACTAAGTTGGATGCCATGCCATAATGCTTTTAACTATATTATGTCAACTTTATCACCCAATTTGTAATCTCATAAAAAATATCAAGTTTGTTTTACAAGGCCTATTTTCCATTAAACCGTGTTGATTGACATTAATTCTGCTATCATTCCTTAATTCTCTACTGATTGAGTTCCATATTATCCTTACCAAGTTTTCCCTGGGACTGATGTTGGGTTAACTGGTCTGCAGTTACCTGGATCATGCCATTTATCTTTTTTTAAATAGTGGCACAACCTTAGCTTCTTTTTTTTTTTTGCAGGTCTCTGAAACTTTACCTGTTCTTCTTGTTGATAATCATGTTTATTTCAGCCAGGCCTAAGGACAAACCAAGAATGGGGCTTCATTGTGCTAAGCGCTATACAGAGAGTAGCATGTAGATGCTGCACCAGAGAGTTAACAATCTAAATAGTCTGGATAGACACAGGGTGGAAAAGGATAGAGCACACAAACAGAGTGAATCATGATTGTAGCAAACATCATGTTAATTCCATGACTTTTTTGTGTTTCAAGACTTGTTAAAAATCAACACTAATATTTCAGAGCACTTCTTGGCCAATTCTTTTAATGCACTCGGGTGCAAGTTCTCTGGTGCTGACTTTAAAATGTTTAACTTTGCTGTTTAACATCCTTCCTAGTATTTTATGGATTAGAATGCATTTCTTTCTGACTGTAAGATATGAATAAATCATTCTGCCTCTTTCAAAATATAGAACAGACATATTTATCATAGACTTCTGTTTTTTTCCTACATACGACCTAACTGACTTATTGGATTCAGGAAATCGCTTAAGCATATGCTTAAATGTCTTGCTGATTTTGGGGCCCAAATCTCTGTGCTTTATTTCCCCTACTGTAAAATTTATTAGTGTGTGTGTCAGTTCCCCATGTGTAAAATGGAAATAAAATAAAAATGTTCAGAGGCTAAATTTGTTGGTATGAGTAGATGCTGAGTGTGACATCTCCCAGAGTGCAACCCAGACAGTAGGACAGCTGTGCTCACTTAATTCTCCAGTCTGCTGTGTGCACCATGCCCTGCTATGATGTGTGAGCTGAAACTCTGCCATCCACCCCAGCCTCCACATACAAGTCACTCCCAGCCATGTACCAGAGTGCTATGCCTAGCCACTTTTGAATTACATATAGAGTGACACCCACATATTCGTAGTCCCAGCCTTGCATGCCCAAAATGTACCATCTTGTACTGTTCAGTTACTCACTGAACAATACAAGCTCATTAGTTAGTTCACCGTTCCATTAAAAGGAAATGGGCATGCACTAGCCTTTGTAAACTGAGTAGATTCCCCAAACATATCAGCCAAGACTACATTGGTTTAGATTAAATATAAAATAGCTACAGAAAAATAGCTTTTAAGAGATCAAGTGGCATTGGCATTGAAGATCAGAGTCGGTTACAAAAGGAAATAAAATGGCAAAACCGCAAGCTAAATCCTAAACTTTACCAAGCTAATAATTCTAAAAGTAAAAGGATTTCTCATACCTTAATCTTCACAGCAGTTCATGATAAGTAGGATGCCTTCTGGTGAGCACCAGCCACTCCCAAAGTCTCAATGGAGTTTTCTTTGTCTTCCTGGCAATCTTGTCTCCTTTTGCAGAGATGAGGTGGGACAGACAGGTGAGGTGATGATGTCACTGCCTCCCATTTATACTCTTCTCCAGGTTCTAGAAAATCTGTGCTGTGTCATGGTATTAGGCAGCCCCCATAACACATATGAGCTACTGACCATCCTTCAGGTGAATTGTAAATTTCTTCATTACAGCTTCCCTGCTGGTGAATGGCCAGGTAAGAAGACAATGGTCTCTTAACCCCTGGCCGGGTATTGGTCACCCCATGTTGTCACTAGAGTCTGTGGCCCTTATACAGACTCACAGCATGCTTCAGTAAGAAACATATAGCAAAATCTCATAACTTCATGTGCAATGGTGATACACATGTTTCAACAGGACAGTAATGGTCAACAGATTATGACTTTTCCAGTGATACCTCCCCAGGAACACTTTGCATGAGATTTATCATAATTTTATAAACGTGGTGGCCACAGCAGTGTAGACTGTCAGATTAAGATACCACAGAAATGGGGAACATAAGAATAGATACAGAACAAAGTGCATGTATCAAACCAGGTAACCCCTTCCTTAATCAGCTTTTGAATTCCTGCCTTTGCTGTTTGCCACTTCTCAGATCAGAAAATCAGTTGCACAGTTTGAAAGAGTTCAGAACTCTGGCGTGCCAGAATTAGATTTATAGATAAAACGTACCCATTGACTAATATTACACGAGTTACATTTGGTGACTCCCCATATGTAAGAACAAAGTTCATGAATTCCATGTGATAACAATGTATCAAAACCAATTTGTTGAGTTTATTGGAATGAAGCTCAAGTTAAGTGGATTCATAAAGGCTGAACGCTTCCAGTGCCTTAGGCGTTGGTTACTGCTGATGCTTCCATTTACAGCAGCTTGACTGATGTACAATGTTGGTTTCCCCCCTAGATTCTTAGTATTGCTGCATTTAAAAGAGGAAAAAATACGGGTGCTTTCATGTTTGTGCCCATCAACTGGAGCTGAAGACACTGTACGTGGCATTTCATTATATCCACCAGCTTGCAGCCTAAAAGTCTAAACGTAAAACTGATTAAGGGCCTGCTCTTGATTCCACTGAATCCAGTGTCGACTCCCATTGTTTCTAATGGGAGTAAGATCTGGCCTTCAGTTTTCTGCCTCACACCCCCAACTAACACAGAAAGGCATTAATTAACAACAAAGATTTTTAGCCTATACGGTTTTCAATTTTGGCGAGAGATTAGGAATATTATTTGTAGTTCGTGTATTCAGTTCTTGATATGAGTTATAATATCACTGTGATATATCTGGTCATGTGACATGTCACCAAGCGGCAGTGGGCCAAGTTATTCAGGGAAAATTAAGTCCAAACACCCACACGGGACACATGCACAAGTATAAACTCTCATTGTGACTTTTCTTTTTTCTGTGCATAACATGTGAGGTGTACATCCCACGAACAGTGGCCAGGAATGCAGGCAGGAACACTGTAATTGTCAGACTGGGGACTCATTTTACAGAAGCAAAAACGAAAGCTGCTCATTGATCTAGAACTTATCACAAGTAGGCAGGCAAAATCTGAGGAACTAGGAAAGAAGGAGGAAGAAGCAGTCCAAATCACCACACAAAGGAACCACAGAGAGGTCAATCACCTATAGTCCAGGACCACCAAAGATACCCCACCTTCCACTATAAGAGATACGTGAATTTTTGAATATCTCAGATAATACTGTATATGCAAAATATATTAACACTATATATTTTAGTTATGAGACTGCAGCCTTTTAAAAATTGTAAATTATATTTAGCATATTACATAACATGAAGCATTTATTAAATATTTTTGTAAACTGTGTTGATAATACTATATTATGTTTTACACATTATATTGTATACGTCTGTCTTACACTCCTTCCATCTCATAAAGGGCCAATGGTAGTTTTGTCCTTTAAAAAATAAAAATCTATTTTTCCTTTGTTTGTATAAATCAAACCCAGACCATAACACCATACAGGCTGGTGAAGAATTTAACAATATTTGGCTCAGTCACTGATACAACATTTTTTGTGTGTGTGTGTGGACATCAAATAAAAGTCTCTACAGCTCTTATGTGAGAAATTCTTGAAGTCTCATTAAGGGCCCATTCCTTGTAAGGGATTACAGGACTGGGCTATAACAGATTATTTCCTTTATTCTTATAAACATAATTAATCTGTTTATATAAGAAAGAAAAAAAGGGGTAATCAAACTAGCTAGAACGTTTATATTATTTTTAAGAACTGCAAAAAGGAACCTGTCAAAAGTGAAAGCTTATATCTTCATGGTCTTCTCCATTGAAGGGACTGGGACATGTACACTGTGGGGCTGGGTACAAGTACGAATGAGTTTAGAAAGACTAAACACCCCCGTCACCACAGATGATGCAAACTAAGAAATTAAAAAAAAAGAGTAATGGAATGATGCTCAGAAAATGAGGTGTAATTTGCTATGCAGTAAGCATAGCTAGCATACTGCATTCATCTGAGGCTCATCATCTTAAAGTAGGATTGAATTAAAGGATTTAACCTGCCAAAGGTCATTTGTATGCAGCCAACACTACAGCTTGAGTATCTTTCAGGAATACAATTTCTTTTTATACCTGGTCATTTTTTCCCTTCATGCCTCTGTTTTTATGATCTCATGGTTTTGTGTTTTTTAATGCATGACATTTCTTCAGTGCTGCTCTCTTTCCCTCTCTCATTCTCTTGAAAAGTCCCTAAAAAAGTAAGCTTCATTATGAATCACAGTGCCATCTGCTCCTCTTTTTCCAACCAGCATAATCTTAATTTAGTACTAAACTAGTGTCAAAATACCTAGTTTAGTTTAGTACTAAACTAGTGTCAAAATACCTAGTACTCAAAAGTACTCATTGGTAGATGCTCAACTAACCAAGCCCACTAATTTAACACCCTTGATGTTCAGTGTCCAGATCAGAGACAAAGCCCCCCCAAAAATAAAAAACCCCAGTAGAGGCTGGATTGAATATTGGCTCTGATTCTGTGCTGCACCCATGGGAGGGAGAGGAAAGGTGACTGTATAATACCATTGCATCATCCAGATTCTGGGCTAGCTGGAGTCCAGTGTACATTGAAGTAGTGCCAGGGGCTGCTTGAATTAGCCTCTCGAGGACTGTTTATGGGCTGGGTTGCAGCTCAGAATCTCTGTAGTACAATGCACTATGCAGATATGCCCTTGCTTTCCCTTTGTATTCAATAGAATATAGATACTTGAGTTATAATTTGACTTAACATCCCTTCTCCCCTCCTCTTATAAAACAATGATAGCCTTAATGGCTGTAGGTAGTCAGGACCTTGACTTGAGGTATTTATTTAGTACTGACACAATGAAGTACGTTGCCTTCTGAATTGCCAACCTCGTCCTGCAGCCCTTTGGTGTTCCTCAGAGGCCTCCCATTTAAGTACCCACTCAGATTTTATCCTGGATTTGAATGTTGTTGCATTAGGCCAGCTCTAATACTTGCAGGTGTCTGTACATGAAAAAATTCTCTCTCACAGTAGTTTCGTTTATGTTTGACTGCTTGTGACTCACGTCTTAGATAGTGAAAAACCCCACTCATTTGTAAAGGGCAATCCCCCCTCCCCTCAAAACGCCTTATCTGAAAAATCAATTTAGGCGGTGTTTCCAAAGTAAATGAAGCAGGAATTATTTTGAGAACTTCAGTTATGCCAGGCAAATTTAGATTATTTAAGGATCTGCTAAATCTTACTTACAAAACAGTAGGAAATAACATGAAGACTCTATTGATATACACTGTTCCAGTTATTTCTTCTGGGATTATTTAAAATGATAGGCAGGCTACAAATATTTTTTCTGAAATTTATCATTTAGAAATTGCTCTCCAAGAAGCAATTAGCAGAGATGTGACATAACATTTTTGCCAAAAGGAAAATGAGGAACCTCGCGCACTGCAAGATACTCTTCTGGAAATCTTAATTCGTTGTTGTTGCTATCAAGCAGGAAGACTGCCTGCAATTGTGTTGGTAGTGTGCCTGTAAATTTCATTTAATGATAGGAAAAGCATCACGGCATCGGTGGCTTGAGCAAACACCCGGACTACAAAAGAATAACTGCCAGACACCTTCAACAGCATTCAGATTGTGCCAGGGAAGGAATATATATCTATAGACATATAGATATAGATAAATACACATGCACACACACAAACCAAGTCTGGGAGGAAGCGGTTAGACTCATTGAGGAAGTAGTCTGTGCAAGCTTCAGTCTAAAGAAAACAATGCCGATGTTCCCAAAGCCTTCAGGGCATATCTATGTTTCCTGCAGTCTGCACATACATTTACACATGTATGATGTATGTTTAAAGGTTCTGTCTGTATTAACGTGTTTCTCTGTTAGTAGTTTGGTGGTACAGATGTTTGCATTTTGTATTTATTTTTAAGAGGGGGAAAGAACGTAATGTAGGTACAGCCATAGACTCCAACTCCTTAATTTTAGAAAACTTGATGATGGTTTTGCCCGCTGGGCCCTGGGTTATGCTTCAAAGCTAATATGCAAAAATCTCTTTGAAATTCCATAGTTACACATTTACTCAGAACCCTGGGTTTAGTAACAATTTCCATAGGGGAAAAGCTCTTTCTGTTCCCTGGTTAACTAGAGGAGGCTTGAGGAAACAATTTGCCATCTTAAACCTTTTTGAACCTGGGGTGACTTAGGCTGGGTTTACACTGACGGCGGCAAATTCGCCATCACATCGATTGCTCTGGATTGACTGAGTGGTCTGTATAGATGCGCTCAGTCGATCCAGCAAGCGATGCAGGAAAACCACCCCCATAAGCAGAGTAGTGCTGCGTCAAAGGGAGCACTGTTCCCTTCGACGCAGCGCAGTGTGGACGCCACGCAGAGGAGACGCTGCAAAGTTGATGGGAGATACGCAAGTGATTTACGTCACTTGCAGATCTCCTGTCAACTGCTGCTGAATCGCCAAGGTAAGTGTAGACCGGGTCTTAGGCAGACTTTTCTGACTCTGATCCCTCTCCTGTCTCATGAACATCACTTTCAGTTTGCTCTGTTTGCTCATTGATGTGCCACAGGGACCAAACTATTTAATAGTGATATCAAAATATACAAGTAATCTTTTGTATAGAATCTTGTAGCTTCATACTCTTCATAGGTAACTATGCAAGCAGTATTCCTATGTGATTATAAGACCAGACCAAATTGTCACACAAAGGTTAAAGGAGAAAAATACAACACAAAGCTAGCTTTGCACCTGAATATTTCCTTCCCTTCAACTAAGTTCATTGCTCACAAGCCAGAAGTGAACTTTACATGCCCATAGAAGCAGGTGAAAACATGATTATTAACAGTGTTATATATATTCACAATATAGGTAAGCTATGCTGAACTTTTGTATAGGTTTTTCTTAAAGTCACATTTTTATTAGTACACTAATATTTTGAAAAAACAAAACCAGTTACTAAAATATATGACAAAACAAAAGCTTTCCTGGCAATCAGATGGAAGAGAAAGAAAACCTCTAGAATTTCAGATAACCACTAAGAAATCCAGTGCACACTGCTAGTTTTAGAACGGTTTACATTTGCATTTGGTTCTGTTTTCATGATAAATGCAAACCTTGTCATTTTCTAGAATGGAAAGGAAGAAGGTGTTAAGAAAACAAGAATCTACAGGTCAGGTAAACATACTTTTCACTTAATTACTTAAATAGTGTTGTATTCATACTTTCTTTTGCATCTCAAAGAGAAACCAGCAAGTAAACAAGAAGTGACATTGCAGTGAGAAATAATTATTAGTCTGACTAAAGGAAATGTTTAACAAAATACTATAAAAATCATGCTAATGAAGCTCACATCAAGCTGGAACATAAGTCCCTGGGGAGAATAAAGTAAAGAAGGCCAAAGAACGAGAGAGAAAGAGAGAGAGAGAGATACAGAAAGATGCCTTGTCCCCTTTTGAATCCAAATTATTGATACCACAGCAATCACATTGGTCTAGTAAATTATTTCCTTGCCATATGCTGCTTATTTATTATAAATGTAAGAACTCTGTTGTTAGGATTGTTGTATGTTTGAATAATTATCCATAGATCAAACTTTTCCGACTGTGTTACCAAACATTCTGCCCCTTAACCCATATGTAGTAACCTAAATAGAAATGGCCTAATTTTTAGAAGCATCCAGAACTACTATTGAAGTCAATTGGAGTTGCAGATGCTCGGCATTTCTGAATGTCAAACCACTTGTTCACGTGCCTAAATGTAGGTTTAAGTGTGTGTAAATTTAGGTACACAGGTTTTGTAAATGTTGGCTCAGATGTTTAACCTGTTTAACTGAAGGTTACTTACTATTCTAATCAGAATAATCTGAGTGTTCCCTTCCTGCCTGTCTGTTGTATTCACCTGTTGTCGCTCTCTCTTTCTCATCGTGTACCGTCTCCCATCGACACAGCCACTGGGGGTGGAGATGTACACGCACTAGCTCGAGCTAGCGTCTATGAATAGCACTGCAGCTGGAGCAGCACTGGCAGCAGCTTGGGTTAGCTGCCAAGTATATAGCCATCGGGTTGAGTGGGAGTGTAGTTGGTTGGCTAACCCATGCCACTCCACCCACACTGCTGTTTTCAGGCACTAGTGTGAGCAGAGCTAGCATGTGTACATCTACCTGATTGGGGAATTATACTTCTCAGCTGCTGTGCTCTCAGATTGTAACCTCCTTCAGGCAGGAGCCATAATTTTATTATATGTGTATATGGTATCTAGTGACTGAGGTCCCCAGGCACTACCACAATGCACATAATAAACCGTTGAGTTAAGTGTTGCCACCGATGGCAGGATTGCTTAGTTCAGTTTTCTTCTTCTGCATGTGATTTGCACGTCTCTGTCCAAAACATTTACTCCAGGAGAGTAAATCAGTTTGCTGATTTTCAAATAAAAAGCACTGGTTCATCCCTTTCTGTGGAAGGTGGCAGAGGAGCTAGAAAACTGTAAGGATGATTCTTTGGAATTTTCAAATAATGGTTCCTTACAGTGAGAGGAGATCTGGGGATGTGGAGATGGATGGGTTTGTGACCTCCCTGTCTCATGAAAAATGGAGATACAAATTTGGTTCTTCCTTTCCCAGTATGAGAGCAAAGGCCTCCAAACTGAGGTCTAACTGCTTGGTGCTGCTCTCCTCTTTTGCTTTTCATTAACCCAAATGAGGAATTTTGTATTTACATAACCTGAGGACCTGATCCAAATTTCATTAAAAGCAATGGGAAGACCCCCAAGCGGGTGGAAAAATACCTGGCTGCTTCTGAGGCAGGAGCTCAGACCATTTCTACCAGAGATTTTGCTCCTGATTCAGCTTGCTAGAAGACATGTTAGCATTGAAAATCTCAACCTCAGCAGCATAATCATGATAAATGACTCATGGGATAATTTATTGTAGGCAGGAGGGGGGTGTATGTATATTATTTTGCTTTCTGTGTGCTGCATTTGGATATTGCAAAGAGTCTTCGGTCCACCAGCGAAAGCTGCCATTCAGTTCAGACTACTTTTCTCTTTCCTGTTCTTTTGCTTTTTCCGTAGTCTAGAATAAAAGACATTTAAACTGAAAGTATTTGATTGCTCTTTTTATTTTGAAAATAGGGAGAGAAGGGGTGAGGACAGGACAGATACAAAGGAAATAACGACTCATTTGATGTGGCTTCTAGCACTTAATAGTGTGTACTCTTAGCTTCACCAATTTAAACTCCTGTCGTCTTAATATAGCCTGTAATTATTCCTCAGGGTGCTTCAATTCATCAAGTGTCTATTTAAAGTAACGAATAAGCAATCTTTGACAGCTTTGTGATTGGAGTTCTATAGACACTAGGATAAAGCAACTGACTTATTCCTAGAAAAATATTCTCTGCCAAAACAAAAAGAAGTGTTCTAAATACCTTAGTGGAATAAATTCATCTTTTATCTTTAGTTTTGATTTGCAATTTCTCATTTCGTACTTGAATAGGCGTACTCCCTTTGGTTTCACAACCTTGTATAAAATTCTGCTGGTATTTATTAAAAGCAAAATTAGAAAAACTGTTCTCTGTTTGTATAAAGAGATATGAGTTTAATTCTTGTGATAAGACAAACCATGGCTGCAATTTAATGAGGTTGCAAGCCACAAACTGATCAAACGTGATAGAACATAGCACTTGCACTCATTTGCAAGATGCAATAAATGTACATCACTTTTGTATTTCTGGTGGATTAGCATCTAACTTCAGCTACAATATACATTGTCTATTGTGCTTCCTATATTCTTAGTTAGCAAAGAATGTTATGAGGCTAAGCCAATACCTACAGTATATAACAGAATAACAAAAAATCTCCCCCCAAACGCAATCCACCCCTCCCCAACCCACTATCTATCTCCCCAATCCACTAGTGACAAATAGCAATCCTGAGGGTCATAACGATCAAGTGTAACTTTATGAAGTAAACTCTCCCGTTAAGGCACAGCCCTGTGTTGAGTGTGGTACAGAAGCACATTACTCTGCTGGAGCATCCGGAGGAGTGCAGCTGCTGTTCCACTTTGAATGATGTAGGTGCTTCTGTCCCTGAGTGACCATCTGTGGGATCAGTCTCCTACCCATACCACTTTGCACCCTTTCAGTAGGTGCTAATGGCCCTGTAGAGCCTTTGTGCTTCCTTCATGTAAGCACAGATGTTGTGCCCAGTCCTAGTACAAGTACACAAAGCAGTATGGGGCAAGTGAAAGATCCACCTCCTGCCCAGGAACCATGCACAAACTGACCCCATAGTGGCGGTCCACAACCAGAAAAAGTTTGCAGGCTCTTTAATCAATTGCACAGCCGCATGCAAATGAACTGAAATCAATTGCATGGTGATTAGATGAGTTACTTCTGATGTTGCAATCTAGCCCCAGAGCAGTCATGCTGGCTGAAAATCAGTATGTCTAGAAATCATGTAAAGCATTCCCCACCCTGGTTTTATTCTGTTACCCTCCAGTGAAACAGGAAAAATGAGAGCTCCGGGCAGAAAGAAATTAGTTTGATTTAATCTAAATATGTAATGCCAACCTGGGGTGTTAATCACTGGCTGCTGCCTCTTCATTCTGGACTGACAGCAATATAAGAAGCCAGCGATCACACTTTTAAACAACACTGCAGAAGTACGGGCATCTGTGGAAGAAAGCCTTATATCTGAATCTCAACTTGATTGGTAGAGAAGGCTCCGGTCCTGAGCCTGGACTGTGCAGAGTCCATCCTTCGGTGACATCTTGCAGTCTGATCTTGAGCATCTACAACCCCCATAGAAGTCCCTCATGTTGTGGGGGAGATTAGCATCTCTCAGGATCAGGCCCCTAGAAAGAGACTGATTGGAAGAGAAACAGAAAATTTCAACCATAGGTCATCAAGGAGGGTAGAGAGAGGGGTAAAAGGAATTTTGAAGGAGTTTGTTGTTAGGTGATGCATAGGAAAAGAGGTAAGCCAGAATGGGGAGCGGAGATGAGTTATAAAACATTTGGAAAGTTCCTGGGGAAAATACGCATAGATCAGGAAATGCAAAAGGCAAAGCAACAGGTTTAGCGATTATGCAATATTTTGTATTCCACTACAGTTGTCAACAAAACAATTCCAAGGCCAAGCAGCCTTTTCTTTCTCTTCCTCTTCCCTCCACCACTCCAGATCATCTGTGAGCAAAAAATAAAGGAACAGGCTAAACATCATCTGTAATATTGCTTGTGGTATTTTAGGAGGTTTGTTATTTGCGAGGAATGTGATTGTCCTGCTTTGGAAGCTGCAAAGGGAAAAGATTTTGCTCATAATGGCCTGGAAAGTTGTACTGGGGACAGAGACAAAAATTTAGGCTGAGATCAGCAGCATCCAGTTCTGTTTGTAAAATGTAAAGCCATTTATTCTGTTAAAAGAATTATTTTCCTTGTGGGGCAGATCAATCACTGAATGCCTGGTTAACTGAATTACTGAAGATTTGAAATGGGTGTTTAATGATGTGAGGTGTTTGGACCCTGGGAGAGATGCCACATAAAACTAAATCAATGAATAGAAATAGTGAGGAAGTTAAAGCGGAGGTACTCTGACATTGGTATTATCTCTTTGAGTTCCCCCTTCTCTCTATCCTCATGCCTGCTCTCCCTGTAAATGAATATGGCATTGCTGTACCCTGGGAATTCAGGGGATTAGGGTTCTTGTATTACTGGGAGTCCTACTCCTGAGATTTCTTATTTCGCAGTGAGTTTTTTTTTTAATCGACACCACTTATCCCCCTCCAGAGAACATTTCATTATATGTGTTTTCCTTAATATTTCTAAAACTTAAAGTTGACCCAGTAGAAAGCCCAGAGGGAAGGTGGCATCAAAAACACTGCCTGTCCTATCCTGTATGGGGGGCAAGCAGCAAGGCTGTGGCAAGGAGGTTTTGATTTATAAGGCCAGGTAACCATGAATTTGGCATTACCTGGTATGTACATACCACAGCAATACAAATAATGAAATAGCTGAAAATGGGTTCCCCTTCGAGTTGATTTCCCTTGTACAATTGATCAATACACCCTAAAGCACTACAGGTAATGCAGCTCCCAACATAATACTAATTAGCAGCTGTATGAAAAAAATCTTGCCTAAGAAACCCAGAGCCTTGCCATCTCAAGTCTTTGCAGGTAAAAAAAACAACCAATAACCATGACAAGAGAAAAAACAAAAAAATCTTTCAGATCGCTTTTAAATAAATATACTATGTTTTAAAAGCATTCTGAAAACAGTTAAGATTTATTAAAGTTGCCTGTGCTATCTTAATTTATCCCCCTGATGCATTACAATAGAATCTATAATTATGAGGGAGCTAAATTAAGGTTGCACAGGCAACTTTAATTCTGGCATTTCCTAATTTTGAGCGCTTGACTTTGCAACCTTAATATTCTTTAAACATAGTGGGGGCTTGTTGCATAAAATTTCCTATTTAAAAAAATACACACCCAGCCCCTGACATTTTAAGTACATAAGAATGGCCATACTGGATTAGACCAGTGGCCCACCTAGCTCAGTATCCTGTCTTCCGACTGTGGCCATTGTCAGGTGAATCAGAGGCACAGAATAGAACAGGTGATCTTCAAGTAATCCATCCTTTTGGCCATACCAAGCCTCTGGCAAACTGCAATCCCTGCCTATCCTGGCTAATAGCCATTAATGGACCTCTTCTCCATGAACTTATCTAGTTCTTTTTTTAACTCCATTATAGTCTTGGCCTTCACCATCCTCTGGCAAGTTGTTTCACATGTTGATGGTGCATTGTGTGAAGAAATACTTCCTTTTGTTCATTTTAAATCTGCTGCCCATTAATTTCATTTGGTGACCCCTAGTTCTTGTGTTATGAGAAGGAATAAATAACACTTCCTTATTTGCTTTCCCCACACCACTCATGATTTTATAGTCCTCTACCATATCCAAAAGTCATCTCTTTTCCAAGATCAACAGTCCTATTCTTATTAATCTCTTCTCATATGGAAGCGTTTCACACCCTAATAATTTTAGTTGCCCTTTTCTGTATCTTTCCAGTCCAATACATCTTTTTTTAAATGGGGTGACCAGATCTACACGCAGTATTCAGCATATGGGCATACCATGGATTTATATAATGGTATTATGATATCTACTGTCTTATTATCTTTCACTTTCCTAATGATTCCCAACATTCTGTTAGATTTTAGGCTGCTGCTGCACACCGAGTGGATGTTTTCAGAGAACTATCCACAATTGCTCAAAGGTAACTGCTAATTTAGATCCCATCATTTGATATGTATAGTTGAGATTATATTTTCCATTGTGCATTACTTTGCATTAATTGAAATTTAATTTCATCTGCCATTTTGTGGTCCAGTCACCCAGTTTTGTGAGTTCCCTTTTTCTAACTCTTCACAGTCTCCTTTGGACTTAACTAGACTCAGACTTTAAGGCCAGAAGGGACCATTATGATCATCTAGTCTGTCCTCTTGCAGAACACAGGCCACAGAACCTCACCCACTCATTCCTGTAAAAGACCCTTAACCTATGACTGAGTTACACTTTCTGGACTGGTCTTGTATAATCTTCCCTCTTAACCCATGACCGCTTACTTTGCTTAAGAGCCTTTTGTGAGAGACCTTGTCAAAGGCTTTCTGAAAATCTAAGTCCACTCTTTCCACTGGATCATCCTTGTCTACCCACTTTGTTGACCCCCTCAGAGAATTCTAATAGATTGATGAGGCATGATTTCCCTTTACAAAAACCATGTTTTCTTTTCCCCAGCAAATCGTGTTCATTTATGTGTCTGATAATTCTGTTCTTTACTATAGTTTCAACCAATTTACCTGGTACTGAAGTTAGGTTTACCAGCCTGTAATTGCTACGATCACCTCTGGAGCCTGTTTAAAAAATTGGCTTCTCACATTAGCTATCCCCCAGTCATCCGGTATGGAAGCGGATTTAAATAATAGGTTACATACCACAGTTAGTAGTCCTCCAATTTCACATTTGAGTTCCTTCAGAACTCTTGGGTGGGTACCATCTGCTCCTGGTGACTTGATACTGTTTAATTTATCAATTTGTTATAAAACTGCTCTAATGACACCTCAGTCTAGGACAGTTCCTCAGATTTGTCACCTAAAAGACTGGCTCATGTTTGGGAATCTCCCTAACATCTTCAGCCGTGAAGACCAATGTCATCATGATATTAATTGACATCATATTGACATCCACATGGGTCATCAGCAAGATTGGAACCTTTAGACTACCACACAGACTTTGACCACTTGAGCCAACAGTGACTGACAACAGTAGAAGGTAGTCATCTTCTATGTGGACCAGCTCTACAGGGGGAAGAGAGACACTTTGGCAGTGGGTTTCACAGAAACATCCTGACAGTAGAGGAATGGTGAAACTCAGGAATCTTGGATTTCATTCCAAGTTCTGGAGGGGAGTGTTCTGTAAGGGGAGTGTTTTCAACCTTTTTGATACCAGGGCTGCCTTCCTGAACAGGATGTGGGTAATCTCAGGGAACAGTGCTGGTCCACAGACCGGTCGTTGAGAAACACTGCTATAGTGGGGAGAAACTGGCAGAGGATCTGTGATAGTTTCTCCCAAGATTGGCATATTTTTTCCACTCATGCCCTCTAAACTGTCCAGTCCTGTCTCTTCTCCAGCTCTGGCTCTTTGTCCCAATCTATTGCTTTCCCTCTCCCAAACCAGCTCTTGTCCCCACTGTATGTGGGTCAGGTGGCCTTCTTCTCCACGCTGCCTGAATCATAGAATTGTAGCACTGGAAGGGACCTTGCAAGGTCATCTAGACCAGTCTCCTTTACTTATGGCAGGATCAAGCCTTATTTAGACCATCCTTGACAGATGTTTGTCTAAACTATTCTTAATCTTCAGTGAGGGACATTCCACAACCTCTCTAGGTAATTTATTCCAGTGCTTAACTACTCTGACAGGAAGTTGCTCCTGATGTCCAACCTAAACTGGCCTTGCTGCAATTTAATCCCATTGCTTCTTTTTGTATTCTCAGAGGTTAAGGAGAACAGTTCTCCTTCCTCCTTGTAACAACCTTTTGTGCTTATGTCCGCCCTCAGTCGTCTCTTCTCCAGACTAAATAAACCCAGTTTTTTCAACCTTTCCTCATCGGTCATGTTTTCTAAATTTTTAATCATTTTTGTTGTTCTTCTCTGGACTTCCTTCAATTTGTCCACATTTTTCCTGAAATCTGGTGCCCAGAACTAGACAATACTCCAGCTGAAGCCTTATCAGCATAGAGTAGAGCGGAATAATTACTTCTTGTATCTTGCTGCTTACAACACTCCCACTAATACGTCGCAGAATGAGGTTTGCTTATTTTGTAAGTGTTACACTGTTGACTCATATTTAACTTGTGATCAACTATGACCCCCAGATCCCTTTCTGCAGGACTCTTTCCTAGGGAGTCATTTCCCATTTTGTATGTGTGCAACTGATTGTTCCTTCCTAAGTGGTGTACTTTGCATTTGTCCTCATTGAATTTCATTCTATTTACTTCAGACCATTTCTCCAGTTTGTCCAAGTCATTTTGAATTTTAATCCTATCCTCCAAAGCAATTACAACTGTTTCTAGCTTGGTATCATCTGCAAACTTTATAAGTATACTCTCTATGCCATTATCTAAATGATTAATGAAGATATTGAATAGAATTGATCCAGAAATGATCCAGAACAGAACCCCACTTGATATGCCCTTCCAACTTGACTGTGAACCACTGATAATTACTCTCTGGGAACAGTTTTCCAATCAGTTATGCACCCATCTTATAGTAGTTCCATCTAGGTTGTATTTTCCCAGTTTGTTTATGAGAAGGTCATATGAGACAGTATCAAAAGCTGAAGTCAAGATTGCCACATCTAACGCTTCCCCCCACCCACAAGGCTTGTTACCCTGTCAAAGAAAGCCATCAGGTTGGTTTGACACAATTTGTTCTTGACAAATCCACGCTGACTGTTACTTATCACCTTATTATCTTCTAGGTGTTTGCAAATTGATTGCTTAATTATTTGCTCTATTATTTTTCTGGGTACTGAAGTTAAACTGACTGGTCTATAATTCTCCAGGTAGTCCTTATTTCCTTTTCTATAGATGGGCACTATATTTGCCCTTTTCCAATCTTCTTGAATTTCTCCTGTCTTACATGATTTTTCAAAGATATTTTTCCTCCCAAAGCCTCTATTTTTTTTAAGACCCCAAAAGGGAGCAGTGGGTGGAATAGCCCATGTCATTCTCTCCCCCTTCCCGGTCCCCCCCCCCCCCCCGCCATCAGCTAGGCCTAATTTCTTACACCTATTTTGGTTTACTGATTTTCAGCCCCACACTTCTCATTTACCAGTCCTTGAGTTCAATCAGTAGGCCTTTTTGTTTCAATGAACCTAATCGTTTTGTTTCCCTTTTGCCCTCCCCCCATCAACATTCCTATAACATAGGTTATTGTGACATTTTATGAATCTTTACTCACTTTTCACAGTTAAGCTCACAATCAGGGTAAATTTGTAGGTCCTATAATTACAATAGTGGCTTGGTCTAGTCCTACACTGATGCACTCAACTGAGCAGAGTCAGTCAAGGTGGAGATACAGCACAGCTAAAAGTTAATTAAGGAAATAAATTTTTGTGGGGAAAGCAGAAGGATTTGAGCCTTTCACTTTTAATGGCAATATATCCCAGGTTAGTAGTTTATGAAAATTGTTATTCTCTGTTGGTTGCCTATTGATCAGTGCAAAACAACCAATAGCATTAATCAATCTCTTCTGTTTTCCATGGCTTTTTGAAGATAATCACTAATGGCTCAGATACCCTCACAGTCAGCTTCTTGGGTATTCTAAGATGTATTTCATGAGGCCTTGGTGACTTGAAGACATCTAACTTGTCTAAGTAATTTTTAACTTGTTTTTTCCCCTATTTTAGCCTCATATCCTACCTTATTTTCACTGGCATTCACTATGTTAGATATCCAGTTGCTACAAACCTTTTTGGTGAAAACTGAAGCCAAAAAGTCATTTAACACTTTTGCCATTTCCACATTCTCTGTTATTGTTTCCCCTCCCATTATTGAGTAATGGGCCTACCTTTTCTTTGGTCTTCCTCTTATTTCTAATGTATTTGTAGAATGTTTTCTTGTTACCCATTATGTCTCTAGCTAGTTTAATCTTGTTTTGTGCCTTGGTCTTTCTAATTTTGTCCCTACATACTTGTATTATTTGTTTATATTTATCCTTTGTAATTTGACTTAGTTTCCACTTCTTGTGGGATTCTCTTTTGAGTTTCAGATCATTGAAGATCTCCCGGTTAAGCCAGGGCAGTCTCTTACCATACTTCCTCTCTTTCCTATGCATTGGGATAATTTTCTCTCTTGCCCATAATAATATCTTAGAAAAACTACCAACTCTCTTGAACTGTTTTACCCTTTAGACTTGCTTCCTATGTGATCTTACCTACCAACTTCCTAAATCTGCTGAAGTGTGCCTTCTTGAAATCATATATCTTTATAGTGCTGTTTTCCCTCCTATCTTTCCTTAGAATCATAACTCTACCATTTCATGATCACTTTTACCCAAGCTGCCTTCCACTTTCAAATTCTCAACCAGTTCCTCCCTATTTGTCAAAATCAGATCTAGAATAGCCATTCTCCTACTCGCTTTCTCCACTTTCTGAAATAAAAAATTGTCTCCAATACATTCCAAAACCTTGTTGGATAATCTGTGCCCCACCAGGTTATTTTTCAAACAGATGTCTGGGTAGCTGAACTTGGCAAAACCCTCGCCAGGATGATTTAACTGAGGTTAGTCCTGCTTTGAGCAGGGGGTTGGACTAGATGACCTCCTGAGGTCCCTTCCAACTCTAATGTTATATGATTTTATGAACTCTCACATCACCACCAAGACCTGTGTTTTGGATGATTGTTAGTTTAAAAAAAAAAAGCCTCTTCTGCCTCTTCCTGGTTAGGTAATCTGTAGTAGCCCCTACTATGACATCACCCTTGTTTTTTTAACTCTTTACCCAGAGACTTTCAACAAGTCTGTCTCCTATTTCCATCTCAAACACAGTCCAAGTGTATATGTTTAATATATAAGGCAACACCTCTTCCCTTTTTCCCCTAGCATGTTCTTCCTGAGCAAGTGAGCTTCTATACCAATATTCCAGTCATGAGTATTGTCCCACTAAGTCTTTGTGATGCCAGCTATGCCGTAGTTGTATTTATTAACTAACATTTCAAGTTCTTTCTGTTTATTCCCCATACATCTCAGATTAGTGCACAAACACTAAAATACTGATTTGATTTCCCCTATATGTTCTCTCTTGTCTCTCCCTTATCCCTGCTATAACAGCCCATGCTCTCCCCAGATTCTGACCTTTTTCCAGGTATCCATGTTTTTGACTTACCTGTGGGCTTTTGTCACCTGCCCCCATCGCATCTAGTTTAAAGCCCTCCTCACTAGGTTAGCCAGTCTGTATCCAGACATGCTCTTCCACTTCCTTGATAAATGGACCCCATCTCTGCTTAGCAGTCCTTTTTCCTGGAACAGCATATCATAGTCAAGGAAACTGAAGCCCTTCTTGCTGCCAGGCATTCACTTCCAGGATGCATCTCTCTCTATCTGGGCCCCTACTCTTGACTGGAAAGATAGAAGAGAACACCACCTGAATCCCCAACTCCTTCACCATTACTCCCAGAGTGTCTGCCCAGGGTCATGCAGTATCATTCGTGCCCACATAGATGAATAATATGGGGTAGAAGTCACAGGGCCAGATGCCTGCAGTGGAGTCCACTGAGACCAGAGGAGAGACTGGATTCCAGCTCTCAGTGCTGTTCTGCACAGGGTGGGCTGGGCACCATAAGTTTCAGGGAAAATCTGGCTTTTCCCCTCTAGCCCTGGGTCAGAACATTCTCAATCACTCTGTGGAGATGACACTGTCTGCTCACATGTAGAAGCTGTGATGGAAGGAGCACGCTCAGTCGGGGTGGAATCTTCAGAGATTTTAGCTGCTGAATTCAAAGAAGTCTCTACTAAGCCCTTGCGAGCTGAATTTTTTCAAAGGTTTATAAATTGGCCATATTTGGGTAAACTTTCACAGAAACAGCCATAGACACATCATGGACACAAAGGCTTCCCCAATGACAAATTTCAAGTCCCTGCTGCCTTCGTGCTTTGGAGCAGATATTCTCAAAGAAAAGATTACCAGAACATTTTTTAAATGGCAAAACAATATATTTTCCCTATTTTTTTACTTTGAGAAGTCTGAACTCTTTTGGCTGAAACTGTCCCTCCCCAAAAAAATTCTGCCTGAGGCAGACACCTGGTATGGAAAATTTCATCCCAAAGGATTAAAATTTGGCAAATTTATAAGCAACTGAACACAAAGTCTCATCATTAGAAATGTTGGGCAACCTTTAAGCAGTGTTACCAGGAAGTGATACATGCTTTCAAAAATCTGTGAATCACACAGATGATATCCTATATTATCTTTCACTGAAAGAAATGTGCTATATAACATTTATCTGACTTAAACTCCAATCTTCTTGAGCACATATTATTTAATTATTGAGCACTGTAGGTATAAAAGATTGAGAATACACACGTTGTGGTAATTAAGCATGGATTAAAAGACTTAACTATGGAAATGAAAGAGCAGAAAAGAGCATGATATACCCCAAAAGCAGCAGAATGCGATAGATCTGCAAAGCTGGTTTTTGGTGGTTTTGCTTAATGATGAACACACTTCCACCCTACTAAGAAGTGACCAAGTATTTGCTGGACTAACAAGTTTGTTAACTGAAACAAATAAAATGGCAAATTTATTTATTTTTATCTTGTGCATATTTCCCTTATGAGCTCTCTCTAATTAGGAGGCATAATGTTTTTAAAGAACAGTAATTGGGACTAAGGTGTGTGGGAAGGGAGGTGAAACTTATTAGTGAGATGTAATTTGTATTGGAATGGTCTTCAATGGAGGTTTCATTATATTAGATTGACCACAAAATTCCCCTTTTCATATCAGATGAGGGAGCCTCACATGATACCAAAAGATATCAGAGCTTTTATCATAGACAAGGTCACTGTACTCACATTTTCCTTGTAGCTAGGAAACTCCTCTCAACTCACACACAGATGTACTTTTCCTTTCCCAAGGTACACACAGCTCTCTTGTGAAGGGGCATTATGGGCAGGGGGTACTTATTGTATTGCTCACTTTGACTGTTGCACCTGTGTGGAGTTCTGAAGGGCCCTGGAAAGTCTCTTGTCTTGTAAGGATCTCTTTGCCAGGCTAGAGAGTCATCCTGATTTGTAATGAGGGTGCCCTGCTCAGTGCTGGACAGTGTTTCCTCCTGGCATACCCATCTTCTATGCTAGATTCCAGTCCAGGGTCTTGTAGTGAATAGTTAAGATCTGCATCCACATCAGTCTTTCCACTCTCAATCCTTGACTTCTTCCCATTGTGTATCTTTGCTATTACCTCAGGAAAATGGACTGCAGGCTTTTTCCCTATTATCTTCCTATACTAGTTCCCATCTCCTGGCTTTATAGAAGCTCTGCCTGCTTCCTCACAGGTGAACTTCCTTCTAATTAGTTTCCTTAAGCCTAAATCCTCCCCCCCTCCCCTGTTTACAGCCTAATTAGCTGCACTGGTTCCTTTAGTCTCAGGGTAGGGAAGGCCACCTCATCACATGCATTCACAATGTAAAATGAAAATGTAGAGTGCTTTTGCAGAGTGGGATTGTAATAAAGAAGGAAAAGCTCTTTGGGAATTTACCCAGGAAGTGCACTTTTCACTTAGTATTGTAAGCTCTTTGGGGCAGCACCCCTGTTTCCCCTCCCATCCTTTGTCTGTCTTGTCTGCTTGGATTATAAGGTCTTTGGCAAAGGGACAGGACACTGATCTCAGTTGGGGCCTCTAGGTACAGCTCTATTAGAAGTAATTATAAGTAAACAACCCAACCACAACTGCAGAAAAATTTTACCTAAGAGGGAACAAAATAGGCTAAATGTAACCTAAAGGCAAAATGGCTCCTAAGAACACACCTGCTACCAAAAGAAGGAGGGAACAGGCAGACAATGTGTCCCCTTCAAAGGGAAGAGCCACCACATTAAGATAGGAGAAACCCAAGAAAATTCCTGATGTGGTGGAATTGCAGGGCCTTAAGGGTTTAGATGGCTCAGGTAAACCTTTTCTGAATCAAACTTGACCTCAGAGTGTTGGATGTTCTCCCATCAGTAATTATAAGCACTGAAATTATTTAGTTTCCCTACACTTCTGTGTTGTCCCTATACTTGTGTTGGAGCAGAAGCTCAAATGTGGGGTCCTAACATTCAATGCGTTTCTGGCCCAATAGATTCTTGCCATTCCATGACCAACTTTTGACTTCCAGTTGTCAAAGAAAAATCATCTGTTCTACAGGATTTGGCTAAATATCATGAGCAGTGGCCCTAATACACCCAATAATACATGTTAAATAATCATTCTAAAATAGACTTTGTTTACACAAGATCTTTTGGGTGTACAATGACATGTACATGTTAGTCACACAGGGCCTCATTTATAAACATGGATGCATTGATCCCTTTCACTGTTAAAGCGAGTTGGAATAAGCGGAATTTCTGTAGATTAATACAGCTTTGATTTGTCATTACAATACAGGTATCACATTACATAAATATATCCTGCCAACAAGTATATTTATTTATAATATCAATACTTAATTAAAAAATTATATGACGGTTATCACAGAAGGCACTGGGCAAGATTGTCACCCTTAGGAGTGGTAGTGGAGGAAAAGTTCTTTGTGGAGTTTTCCCTATTTTTTTTTCAATTGAAGTAGATTTCTGCATATTATAGAACAAAGGAAAGCTTTGTCTCTAGTCACTAAATATCCCTAAACCCATAGATCCCTTGGTTTTCTACATGGAGATCCTATGTCTCCACCCCATTTCTTGTGTCCACTCCATCAGAATGGATCTCAGTAGCATGACACTGATGGAGCTGCGTTTTCAGGGCTTCCTGCACTAGTAGTTGTCACGAGAAAAAAAACCCAAACTAGGATTTCACAACATGAATGCAGATTTCCTATGAGGCTTATTTATGTGCCCCATCCTCCTCCTGTTTTTCACATGCAGTCCCTGGACCCATTCCCATCTTTTCAGGGAGCCTTGCCTCATGTTGTGAAGGTGACATCTCCCTCCCCATTTGTGTGCACTCAGGATTATAAGGAAAGTCATCACCATGTGAATAATCCCATGCAGAAACCCAACATCAAGGTCTGTGCACTAGAGGATGCCATTTTGTTTTGTGGCAACATTCAAGGTTTCAAAATTTGTTTTCATTCCACATTGGGATGACAACAAAATCTTTCAAATGTTCTTGTGAAAAAGGAAGGGGGTAGAAGCCTCCATTTTCAGATCAAAACCTAAGCCTTCTGATTTGGGAAGGCTTTTGTGCGTCTAGAGTGCATGCTTTCTCCTTCTAGGCCTGGATCCCCAGAAACTTCCATATGAAAATGTCAGAAATGAACACAACTCAGCACAGCATTTTGGCTTTGACTAAATGGGTCCAACCATCTCTACTGTGCAAGACCCAAGCCCTCAAATTAGGATCTTTAGTGGGGGTAGAGGATGTGAATTTCTAGGACGAAAATATGGTCCATTGAAATAAGAGAGTGTGTGTGTGTGTGTGTGTGTGTGTGTGTGTGTGTGTGTGTGTGTGTTAATTAAACTGATACCAAGCAACACAAAAATGTTAGGAGACACCTCCATAAAGACCAATAGATAAAATATGCTGGTATTTCTCTAGAATTCAAAATACTTTCCCTTTCAGGAGAAGCATACATGTGTGCAGAAGGGGAACAGTCATTAAGGTTGGGGGAGTAAGAAATTTCTGCGTCAAAGCCCAATGTTACAGCTACTTTGAATGCTCTATTTCTAGGAATTTGCCAGAAGTGCTAATTAGCTTGTGAATGCATGTCAACGTACAGGTCTGTTACTTGGGAACATATAATTATGTGTATTACCAGTATGTCTAATTGACAACTAATAATTTGTAATATGTATAGGTAGATCACTGGGTTAAGATACATTAGTTGTCAAATTAGTAATAAAAAATACATGATAGAATGCAGTGTATTCACTAAGTGGGCCCAGGGACTGAATAACAAATGATAATAAATTTGGACTGGCCAGCTCCACTGTTTTAGTGTGTCGCAACCACTAAAATAAATTTTTCTTACATATTTCACAGAATAACTCACCTGACAATAGTTTGTGGAATAAAACTTTTAAGAATTACCGTGTTTAAAAATAATAGGACCAATAAATACATTCTAATAGGACCAAAATTAATAGAACCAATAAAAATACATAACTAATCTATCTCCCCAGCTAGTATAGGATTATTGCCTATAATATATTCTCCCCTGTCATGCCCAGCTGTCATGGTTCAAATGATGGGGTTTCCACCACTCGCCTTGGTGTTCTGCAGTTCAATAGATGTCACTATTGAGATTTTCCTCTGACATCCCACCTAAATGTTTCCTTTCCATAATTTCCTCCATTACATATTAAACAACTCAGTCTTAAGCAAATGAAAGCTGTGTGTTTTGAGACAGAACAATTTGATGCGTAAACTTTGGGCCTCTCAGAACACAAGTGTCTCTCTAGCACTATGCTTGTTTCAGAATATCATGTGTAACTTGGAGGTGTGTAAGAGGAACTTATTGAAATACATCATTTAATATAACAGCATCCTGATATGGCAGAAGAAAAAAAAATGCAGGAAGTCCTCACTTTATTTGTATTGTTCTTATATAAAATATAGACACAATGAAACAAGACATATATAACTACATTCATAAGATGGAAATACCATATAAATAACAAAATTCAGTGTTCACTAATTGTAGAAGTCCTCACTTTAAAGACTTCTTTTTATTATTATGTTTTAAATTGGTACCTATTGTTAATCCTAATTGCCCTGAAGTAACAGACATCTGAATGGTATATCAGTATGTTCCAGCACATCTTCAATTCAACAGCAAAGTACTGTGAAACAGTTACTTCAGCTGCATGGTGAAAAAATACTACAATAATGGATTATGCATGTAGGCAACCCATGCAAAATCTTTATATGTATAAACAGCTGATAAGTAAAAATACAATTTAATGCAAATATAGAAATTTGAGAGGACAAAGACATTGTAGATCATTTAGTCCATCCCAATACTAGTGCAGGATTAATGAGTAATCCATCTGTTCATCAGCAATCTACATTTAAAAGGCTATTAGCATGAAATTTTTAAAATGGTATTTCTAATACAACTGCAGAAGCTTAAAACATGATCTCTGTCCTTTCCAACAACACTTTCCATGCTGTAGGACACTTCATCCGGTGGCTGGCTTAGTATTGGTGGCTCATGAGTTCTGGGCCCTTGACAGATAAATAATAAAAATTAAAGCATTTCTTTTGAAAAACGTGATAACTAATAGTTACACGACCACTGAAAATGGAAGAAAAATATATGGGTCAAGTTCTGAGTCTTCTAGTCTGGACAGCTGATTTCTTTATTACCCTGCACCTTATGTAGTCGTTCATTCCACTAGGAAATAAGTGCCATATAGGTGTAAAATGATTTGGTGGTATTTACTCCCAACAAGCACTCACTTTGCACTAATGAAAGTGACTACACAAATTGTAGGGGAATGGAAAGTCCCAGGGTCTTCTAAGTGCCTATTGTTTATAGTATATTTTATTTCTGTCTCTTGTGCTGGCAAGGAACGAGAAATAGAAGGGAGGTGAGGATGCAGATGCAGCAGCAAATGAGCATTCATCGCACACTGCTAATTTCAGCTAAAACATAGCTAATGCTTAACCTACATAGATGTGGAAGACAGCAATTAAATTGTTGCTAGTCATACGACTTCTGCAATTGTAACCCAAAGATGTTACAATATGCAAATTGGTGGAGTTCCCATTCTGTTTGTAATTCAAACGGAATTCCTTTCTAGGGAATGGCTTTATTGTTAGGTCAAACAACAATAAATATCAACTCAAGCTTTCTTCCTCAAGTTATCGGTTTTTAAGGGTTGCCTGGAGAGAGAGAGAGCTCTCTGACTTAGCTCCTTTTGCCCATGGACACATACTCACATCCCTTATATCTAGGGTGCAGTTAATGATTAGCTTCTGGTACAATAAGTCAGCAGAATTAGTTAGCATTTCTCTTTAGGGTTCAAACACCTGCTCACAAGGTGAGTCAAGAGAAGATCCCTGCTGCCTGGTTAGCAATTTTCTTTTCTCCCTTTCATTACAAATAAACAAGTAACATTGCAGTAGTGAGGCTATAGTTAATGTTGATATGGTAACTCTATCTTAGAGACTTATGTAGTGCTCTTAATCAGGACAGAAATTCATTACTGTGATGTCCCAGATCTTGAACACAGACCTGGGCATCCTCAGATGACTGCTACATTTGGGCCTCCACCCAATGGCTACTGAAATGAGGTGGGTTGAGAAGCTACTAGGGCTATAGCCCCAGACAAGGAGCTCTGATTGGAGAATTGCTTGGCTCCACTGATTGGTCCAACTATACTATTTAAGCCAGGGGGTGGCACAGGAAATTTGTCTGAGCAACAAGATGGTTTCTTTTTGTGGTTTCATTAGACTCTGCTTGTATCTGTCTCCTGCACCCAATCCTGTTCCTGCCTTTGCTGTTGTTCCCACCATGCTTGATCCTTGCCTCTCCCCCTGCCCTTATGCTTCACTTCCAAGCCTCAGTGGCCATTCCTGGCTCCAAGCCCGACCTCTGAATTCTGATCCTGACTTTGGCTTTGGCATTTGGAATCTGACATTGGCTCTGGTCATTGATGGACTCTGGTACTGACCCTTGGTTTTGTTTCCCAATCTGTATGCCTGCTCTGCCTAACCTGACTTTCTACACCTGAATTCATAATGATTACTGGGAGTTCAGAGATCAAGAGCAAAATATATTTCTAGTCTTTTTACAACAGATTGTAATTTTTCTCAAAACATGATCTAGGTTGGAAGAGCTAACGCTTGGGTCTGGAAAGGTTTATATAAGTCTGCTCACATATTTTTTAATTGTTGAACAGCTCTGTAACAAATATTTTAATTTAACAGTACATCTTTATTGTGATATTAGCCTTACACACAAGACTGTTAAATTATAGCTACATCTTATTACTATAGAAAGTACCAGTGTTACTTATGCACATTTCCTCTTCTCACCGTAACATGATCATGTATGATGACCACGCAATCCCTTAGCAATGGCATCATCCAACCACTGCCATAAGTAGAATGTAATACAAGTTCATTAGTAAGAGTGAGCTTCTCCTGGCAGTCACATTTATGATTGAATCTCTTTTCTGCATGCTGATCTTTATGCATGAACATGGGAAAGATCACATTTCAAATCATCTTCTGTCTGCTACTTGCAACTGGGTGCAGTAAGGTTTACTAGATCCATAATACTTCAGCACAGGCTTATTGTTCAACTAATAGCTACTCTTTTCTCTAGTGTTAGATTTATGCATATGTTTATGGTTCAACGTGTCCTAGGTTCATTTGTAAACTTCAGTCTTGGTCTTTAGTGTTTCCTCATTTGAGTGTGCGCAGAATGTCAGACCAGATAAGACTAACATTACCTGAAGCACATTTATGTTTGTCAGTCTTTAATCTGAAAAAAATGTTTCACCATGATTATCTGACTGTTTTTCACAAAAACTATGTGCAATGTTTCATTCCCATCTTAACTTGACCTATAGAGTTGCATATACAAATGACGGTACCCACAATAGGGTCACTTGGACTTTTAAGGCTCTGATTATACTGAAAAGTAAATGTTGCCAACTATTAGAAAGATAGATAAAAAATTGTATAACTCATCTACAGGATTCTTAGTCAAGTCTTACTTATCATCCTCAATGGTTTGGCCATGCTGAGGAGGAGGGAAAAGGTGATTTCTTGTCCATGTGTATTCTAACACATGGTAACATTGTATTGGAGACAAGGCAGTTTGTATATTTCACATGCATTAGGGGGCAACCTAAGGCCTGCCTCATCCTGCTGATGTGTTAAAATTTCAGTTGCCTTGGCTCTGCTAATATCTGGTAACATCTTAATGGAACACATCATAAAAAATAATCTTTTTTCCCTAATGGAGACATGGCCATGGAAGTTAGTTTCCAAAGAAGACAGTAGGTTCTGTATATTGCATACCTGTCTGTGAAGTGAAGAGAATGTGATATACCTGATGGGTGTTTGTGAGTTGCCTGTGCTGCAAATTTGTAGTCTGCTTAGTCTCCATGAGGTGCCAACAGTGCCATGGAGGAAACTGCTGACACCCTTATGTGTTGAGCAAAGAAGATCTATGTGTAGAAGACCCTCTCCAAACATGGCCCTCCAGTGCATGTTCTGGTCCTGAACCTCCTGATGTAAAAAATAGTATCTTCCTATAGCACATGGAAAAAAAGTGAGACTATTGTAGTTAATGACTGTTTAATTCCATGACCAAATCTTGACATAGAATCACAGACCAGCTGTATCACACTCTTGCAGCACTGCTTTGCAGTGCACTGCTCCTACATGTTGCTGGACTGCTCTATGGAATAATACTTTTTCTCTTACTTAACTGTGAGTGTAGCCACACCCCAAGAAGATACTTAAAATCCTTTAGTAAAAATCCCCCTTAATTTTAAATATTTATTATAATTATAATTATTATTTTAATTTTAAAATTGTCCAAAACTTTTATTGTGAGTATTTGACACTGAAACCCAACAAAGTGAATATTCATTTAATTAACAAGGGTTGCTATGCTTGCTATCTAAACAATAATTCAGAGAAGACCTTAGCTTCATCCTGGGTACTGGGAATCATCTTACTTGAGTTGCCATCCGCCAGATTTATTTTAAGAAATCTTAAATAAATACATGTCCAGTACTTCATGGAGACCGAAGTTTCCTTGTTTTGAATACAATGAAAGAAAAACAATTGTTCTTTAGAGAAGATAGATGTTGTATATTGACATAAACTCTAGAAAGGTAATTTCTAAAATTCAAAAAATTGTAACTTGGGGAGGGGGGGGAGGAGAGGGAGCTTAGCTCATTTTTTATTTTAGGTTGTGCCTCCACAACCCAGACAGGCTGGGTGGCCCTGCTGAGGTGAGGCAGGGGGGTGGAAGTGGTGCTCCCTCCCCAACTCCCATCCTGTGGGATGGCCCGAGCTGCCTGGCATCGTTGTTTGCTCCCCTTGAATGTTTCTCTACACCTTCTTCAGGGGCATGCCCCACAGTTTGAAAATCTCTAGAAGCTATTGCTAAATGGAGGACAGAAATCTGGGGGGGAAAGGGGGAGCACGTGATGCTGCATGCTCCCTTGTGCATTTTCTCTGCTTATTTCAGATGGGGGTATACAGTAGACTACATTATTTAGAAAGGGGTATGCAGCCTAAAAAGTTTGCAAACCACTGATCTAATGATAACGAGAGTCCTCTAGCAATTTAAAGACTAACAAATTTAATTTCTGCAGGCATAAGCTTTCACGGGCTGTAACCCACTTCGTCAGATGTAGGGAATGGAAATCAGATAAAGGGTATATATATATCCAAGGAGAAAGAACAAGAATGGGGGAATGGGGGGGTAGGTAATAGCCAAGTCCATGCAGTTAGAGTAGTTAATAGTATTACCTACCCCCTCATTGTTGTTCCTTCTCCTTGGCTGTATATATATATATATATTCCCCCCTACCTGATTTCCATTCCCTGCATCTGATGAAGTGGGTTACAGCCCATGAAAGCTTATGCCTGCAGAAATTAAATTTGTTAGTCTTTAAAGTGCTACAGGACTCTCGTTTTTGCTGTATACAGACTAACACGGCTACCCCTCTGGAACTGATCTAATGGTTCTTTCTGTCCTTAAAGTCTCTGAATAAGTTTGTTCCCTTATCTAGAATTCATACAGAAGAAGTTTCGTTGTAGTATCACGATACATAACACATAAAAACCCCGTAGTGACTTAGCCATAAAAATTCCTTCCAGATTGGAACTTGATATAGAGACTCTTCACATGGTAAAAGCCTTTTATTTTTTTCTTTCTTGGATAATACCAATAGAAAACTGACAAGTTCTCAGAGGTGCTGAGCATCCACAGGGAGTTGGAGTTGTGGGTATCTAGCACTTCTGAAAATCAAACCAAGTGTAGTTCAAGTCAGGCACTTAAAGAGAGGTAATCAAAATCAGAGGCCACTGCTAAGAATATTTGCCTTGATCTCTTTGTATTAGGATTGTAGCATTTGTTGCTACAGAATTACTCATGGCATGTAATAGGTATCTGTAGCATCATGTGTGCTTCAGCATAGTAAAGGTTGTGTTGGCCTTTCCTTATTTCAGGGACTAACATAGGGACTTGGCATACTGTGCTGACTTTCAATGTGGACAGAACTGGTTTGTCAAATTTGCTCTTGGCTTTCATTTTTAATTAAAAATGTTAAATTGGATATAAGTCATGCCTCCAATTTAAGTTTCTTCAAACACAAAGACTTAGCAGCCTTCTGGCTAAGCAAGACCATAGAACTGTCCAGAAAGTCACAGATCCTGGGCTGGTGGGAGGCCAACATATTCCTCAGAAAGGAAGCATAAAGGAAAAACTAACTGTTCTGCACCAGAAAACTGCATGGCACGTGGAGAGTTCTTGCAAACAAGAGTTACTATGAATGAGCGGACAGATGGGTTTGTCGGTCCATCCCTAAAATGTCATTTAGAGGAAAAAATAACCAAAACTTGGAGTGTGTGTGAATAGGGGTAGGGGATTTATTGGAGGATCCACGCTCATGAGGGCCAGCACTATTCTGTTGACAAAAATCTTCAGGCTGTGATCCCTTTATTATTCTTCCCTGGCTGGTTGAGATTTTTGAGCTGCTACAGGAAGGGCTGTACATGTCAGCTATTTTCCCTCCACTTCTGTTGATGTTATACGGAACTAAGGACAAATGGCTGATATTTATGACTCTACCTGGAGGACCTCCAGGTACAGACTGATCATCTGAGTAAGGATTCACATCCAAATGGCTCTCAGTATTATTGTGTATTTCTGGCAACTAACCATTTACAGGGGCAGGACAAGGGGTTAACCACAGCCAAGGAGATACCTGGGCAACCTAGAATAAGGTAACATTGTAGAAAATGAAATTTTGTATACTTGTTCACCTTGCTACACTTATTCTGTGCTATCTTAATACTGTATACAGAGTATAAAACATGCCTATAAAGATTCCTACCAGACAATAAGATGTAATAAAAGCAACTGATATTTTATTACAGTATGCCTGCCTAATAACTGCTGTGCTGAATTCTTATTGAACAGAACAATGTATTGCAAAATATTCCATTAACCTTTATGTTGTAGGGAAACCCAACCAGTCTTTAAAAACCAGTAATGTAAAACAAAGGGAGCAACAACAGAGACTTTCCTTGCTGATGTAAGGAGGCAGAGGGGCTGAGCCACCTACATCAAATTCTGATGAGGATCCTGAGGGTCCACCTCTAAAAGGAATGAACGTCCCTTCTCGTTGAGAACTCACCCTCCACTCTGGGCATTTTTTAGTCAAGCTTCCTTAACGTCAGCATCAAGAGCCCCTTTTCCAAATATGAACTCAGGGCACTTTAAAGATGGAGTGAAAGGTGGCCTGCTATGGCAGATTATCTGAAAGCCGGAAGCCCTAGAGGTAATTTCTTAGATACTGGAAACCAGATTATGCCATTTAGGTACAGTAAGTGGGACAGAGCTGCACTGTCCTGAAGGGAACACCAGACAGTGTACTGCCTCCAGGAGTCTTGGGCTCTGAGGAGGCTAGTGCCTAGTGGCTAGGTGCCTACACCTTTAGCAGGGTGCAGTTTACTACCTTTGTATGGCCAGCCAGCTCTACTGAGGGGAGCAGAGCCATGGCCCTGTTTCAACCCCATCTCTCTTACATCTTTTGTGCCCCAAAGGGGGTAAAAAGTACACGGTTTGCAATTCGGTCAGCCTTTTATGCTGGCAATGTAAGGTGAGAGGATAAGGCACTTTACACCTTTTCCCTGTCCTGAGCTCCTTCATAAAGGCTAGGCACCCTCTGGCCCTTGATAAACAGTGAAATTTAAAAATCAGAACCTGTCTGGGGAAAGCTTTTTAAAAGCCTGGCATGATTATAAGAAAAATTGCATTAGCCAATTTAAAAATAGTAACGACTGGCTGGTAGTGGTTGTCAATAATCAGCGCTTAATTTGTGCCAGGGCTCGCCATGGCTGAGCCCCAGCACCTCTAAGCTTGCTGAACCAGTTATGAATGTAAAAAACATTGTTTGAACCCCAGCACCTAACTGCTTGTGCCCTGGCACCAGTTTCACTACAAATTAAGCACTATCAATAACACTTCACATAGAGGCTGCTTTTAACTTTTACATATTCCATTATTAATAAAGCTAAGTTGGAGGCCAAAATACCTTCAATTTAGATTAGTTTTTTTTTTTAAAGAAAGTTGACCTGTGTTCAGGCAAAGCCAGAGCTGGGGCAAAGACAATTACATTCACATGCAACTAGGATTAAATAAAATAAAAAAGAAGCCATAGGAAGGGGATGTCTTTTATATGTTTGTGAATCTGAAAGTGTGTGCTGGGGCTGACTTGAGCCACTCATCATTTTACAGTTGTTGCAGTTAGTCCTTAGTAACGCACACCTGACATCTAATTCAAATCATGCCCCTTCGTCTGGCCTTATTCATAAGAATATAAGATTCTGCAGATAATGTGAAAATATCATCAGTTCTATTCTACTGTAGGTTTTCAAAAACTGTTTCTCATACTCAGGATTTTCTAGATGTTCTCTTCTGGACTTTTTCTCCTTGGTAAGAATAAAATAAGATTAGTCAGGCATGTATTTTCCATGCAGATTATAAAAGATTTTGAAAATAGGGTTCATACCTGATAGGAAATTGTTTAAAAGAAAGCCATACTAATAAATTACAATACTGCAGCTTAGTGCAAGTTACCAGTCTCATCTGCATATTTCCGCAGGCTCCACTCTCTTCTCTTCACTTCTCACTGAACTTTGTTACAGATAGGTTTATATTTATGAGCCTGATTAAATCCCCTCCACAGCAATAAGGAAACATTCAATATTCTCCCTTAAATCAGAACAGGTCATTGTTTTCACACTGACTGTAAAAATTGGTCACACAGAATAAAAAATGTGTCCATATATATTACAAGTTGCATCTTGAGGATGAATAAACTATTATTTTATTGCAATAAATCAACAGCTTTTTAAGACAGATGTTGAAAGTGCATTTGTTTTATTTATTTAGTGCTGTACTTTAGGGCTCATGAAAAGAAAAAAGATTTACTGGCAGAATCCAGTATAATTAAAGAAAATTTACTGTTGGGATCTGGAGTGCTGAAGTCCCAATTAGAAACAATGTTTCATGTGGTATTGATAAAACTATTAGATGGCGTGTGTGTATGGGGTAGGGTGGGCGGACTTGACTTGTCATGTTCATTACTTTGTTTTACTTTGTTCATTACTTTATTGTTTGTGTTGCATTATCCCATAGTTATTCTGGTCCATGCTCAGAGGTGTTTGAGTTTCCTTACTGGCCATTTGCCTCATCATTAGCCAGGAACTGGCAGTGTGGACAATTAGAAGGCTGAAGTTCAGCACCAATGTAATTATAAGTTATTTATAGGGTTATTTGTGTCATGTGGATGATGTATTTACAGCATAAACTTTGGTAAGCATGTGAGATGCCTCTGGGGATAGGCCTCTTATTTCTAAGTCATCAGTTCAAACCTAGCCCTACAGATAGTGGAGGGAAATAGTCATCATCATATATGCACCATAGTGATTTCAAGATAACAGAATATATGTAATGAAGCCTCAGAAAGCTGGATTCTGCTCTCAGGCTATGTCTTCACTGAAAGCAGCAAATTCGCCACCTTCAGATCGACTTCTCTGGATTGACTGAGTGGTCAGTGAAGACCCGCTCAGTCAATCCAGAAATCGACATATCAAGACCATCTTCTCAAGTGGTGTAGCGCTGCATCAACGGGAGCACAGTTCCTGTCGGTGCAGCGCAGTGCAGCTGGCACGCAGAACAGAAGGAGAGAAGTTGATGGGAGTTACGCAAGTTTTTGGCGTAGCTTGTGTAACTTCCGTCGACTGCCGCCAAATCTCGGAGGTAAGTGTAGACAGGGTCAGACTCTCACACTAGGTTTACACTGGTATAACTCTACTGTCTTTGGTAGATTTAGTTCTGATTTACAGTGGAGCAGACGACATCAGAATCTGGCCCAGAAATGTGTGGAATAAGCAGTTACTGCAAGCTGCGATTGTCAGACGTGCCTACATGAGTTAGAGACCCAAATCCATTGAAATTTAATGGGAGTTAGGCCCTTAAATGTCCCTCTCTTAAATGTCTTGGAAAATTCTAGATACAAGAATCACCTTATGACATTTAGGGGCTTATCTGAAAATATTTTATGGTTTCAGTCCATTCTGGATAACTACATTGCAAATTGCATATTATTTTACTGTCTCAGAATAAGTCAAGGACTGAATGAGCATGGGGACTAAGCTGTCTTCACACCCCTACAGATGGCATATACTTTGTGTATTCCAGACACGTTATGTTCATAGCACAGAAACACAGGGCTCGATGGGATCTCAAAAGGTCAGGTAGTATACCTCCTGCAAGGATGTGGGATCAAGTAAACCTAGACCATCTCTGGCAGGTGATTGTGTAACTTGTTCTAAAAAAAACCCCAGTGATGAGAATTCCACAATCTCCCTTGGAAGCCTATTCCAGAGCTTAACTATTCCTGTAGTTAGAAAGTTTTTCCTACTATCTAACCTAAATCTACTTTGCTGCAGACACATAATGAAGGTAGATAAATAATCTTGATGGAAGGTTTTTATTTCTAAAAATTTAGAACAAGAACCCAAAAGAAAAAGAGAAAAAACAGGCTGCTCCCTAAAGCAGCAAGGTAGAGCTCACCTCCATCTTGCTTTAAGCTGGCTCTTTCCAAAACGACTCTGATCAGACATTTTGCCGTAGAGTCCCCTGCCCTGCAAGGAGGATCAGGAAAACACTCTTGCTCGTACAGTGATAGCTTTCAAGACTAACAGTCTTCACTACACCACAGTCCTTCCCTGCAATTTCCTTAAACAATAAATGCAATCATAAAATACAAAACCCTCACGTTTAACCTTCAGGGAGGTCTGCGATTTCACTTCTGTCACTCCTGCCTACAGAGAGAGAAGGTTACATCTGACCTATGTCCTGTTCTTTATTGATATTATTTGGATCTCCCCTAGCAGGAGCACTCTTGTTCCCTTAGCCACCATTTTCTGACTACACCTTTTCCTCTAGCCAAGAAAACCTGCACCCATCTTTATTGATTTCAGGAATCACAATCTGCAAGTGTACTGACGTTTTAGCTGGTAACAGTTGATCAAT
The DNA here is from genome assembly GCA_007922155.1 of Mesoclemmys tuberculata. NCBI lineage: Eukaryota > Metazoa > Chordata > Testudines > Chelidae > Mesoclemmys > Mesoclemmys tuberculata. Next base: position 53,634,064 of record ML675610.1, on the reverse strand, counting down.
GTGCCTCTTCATTACCTTCCCTTTTACCGCTGCCAAATACATCACTGGTCTCAACATCTGTTTTATCGCACATTTTCCCCTCATTTCTTCCCTCCCCTGTAATTTTGTACCTACACTGAAAAACCTGGGAGGTTTAATTTATGGGTTTTTCACTGTTTGCTGTCTGACTTCAAGTGCTCTTGGTAAGCCTGGTCTAAGTAAGTAAAATCTAGTCTGAAACTAACATCTTAAAAATACTCTAGAGTTTTCTGAGTGGTGGACCGTGGGGTAGACTAATACATGAAATACAATGCAATATGGGAGGAGGTCTCCTATCACTTTTGTCTCATGCTCTTTTTAGCATCTGCACAAGACACTGCCAATCCATTTGATGCTGGAGTATAGGTAGCTGACCTAGGATGTTTCACATGGTTTTGCCATAGAAATGTCTTAAAATTCTCAGAAACAAAATGTGAACTGTTATCTGAAATTAGCTCCTCAGAAAACCCATAAGTGGCAAATGTATTGCGAAGCACTTCAATTGTTTGTACAAAAGAGGTTGTTGCCACGTGCACCACCTCTGGCCATTGAGAATAAGCACCAACCGCTACTAAGTACGTCTGTTTATTTTTGTTAAACAAAGTCAATGGGCAGCTTTTTTGTAGCCCACTTCCATGTGTGGGATAGTACCTTTCCTGGCCTGGTTTCCATGGCTATTACAGGAGTCACACTGGCTCCTTTCCATTTCCATAGTTTGATCTAAAGCCGGCCACCCATAATAACTTCTGGTCACCTTTTCAGTTTTACTACACCTTAGTTTTGCTCATATAATTCCACTAGCATCCTTTCCTGTAAATGTTTTGGTAATATACTTCATAGCCCTTATAGCTAACAACTATTGTCCATGAATAACTCATTTCCTGAAATATCAGGGGCTAAATTACTCTTTGAGCATGTGACTTGGCCACCCCAGAAGAGTGGGGTCTTTTCTTGTTTCCAGAGCAATTTTTTTAGCTGTAATAGGGAGTCCATCAAGGAAATAGACTCTATAAACAGAATTTTCCTGTATTTGTTTCCCTGTGTAAAAGGACAAATGGTACACTGCATCTGTATTAGCATGTTTTTCTGAGAGTCTGTTGAGGGGCAGCTAAGATAAAAGACCGTCCCTGCAACCTAGTTGCTGCTAGTGGTTGAATGCCTATCTTTGGACCCAGTATTTTTACCAGTGGTTTATGATCAGTGGTGGGGGGTATTTCTTTTCCCAAACAGGTGCTCATGGAATTTAATAATCCCAAGAATGATGCCCAAAGCCTCTTTTTCCATTGGTAAGTAATTTCCCTCATCCCTTGATTATGTGCTGGAAGAAATGCTCTGGGTTTTTTCCTCTCCATCTTTACAAATGTGTGAAATGACTGCCCCAACTCCTAGAGGAACGCTGTCATGGGTAGTTGTTATGGGAACCTCTGGATTAAAATGCACCAATAGTCTGGAACTACTCAGTTTCTTTCTTTGCTTCCTCAAAAGCCTTATTTTCCTTTGCTATCCAAACCCACTCAGTGTTTTCCCATGAAAGAGCAGACATCGGACTGATAAATGATGATACAGTTGGAATTAATCTTCCATAAATATAACTTGGCCGGAAATGATCTAAGCTCTGAGACTGTCTGTGGTATTGCTGCATTCTCAGTGGCTTTTGTCTTCTTTTTTTAAAAACAGATATATCCCTTTTGCATTCATAGAACACCCCAAGTAAGTAATCTGATTTTGGGGGTGAGGGCAAATCACACTTATCATTGTTAACTTTAAACCTGCAGCTTTCTAATCATTTTAGAATGTCCTCTAGGTTTTTAAATATTCCTCTGAATTCCTTCCAGTTATTCATATGTCATCCAAATACCAGACAACACCATGTACCCCTGTACTGCCGCTCCATTATTCTTTGAAATGGAGCAGGTGCATTGCTATCCCATATGATAATCTTTCATACCTAACTAGTCCCTTACATGTATTCGCTGTCAGAACTTTTTTTTATCTGGCTCCAACACCCCCTCCTGGGACACATCTAGTTTGGTGAACTTCCTTTCCCTGACAGTTTTGGAAATCAATCTTGCACTTTAGGAATTGGATATTGATCCACTTCCAGCCCAGGGTTTGTGGTAATGTTATGGTCCTCACAAAGTCTTAAGCTGCCATCCCTCTTTGGGATACATACAATTGTTGGAGCCCATTTGCTGAAATTCAAAGCTCTGATTATACTCTGTGTAGCTGGCTTCATTTGAGGGCCAGCAGGCCTAGTGGACAGTCATGGCTTCACAGTTCCCAAAGTCCTGAGGTGGTCTTTCCAGGAAATTATCCTCCTGTGATCACCAGTCAAGCAAAGGGGGAGGGAACAGTAGGGAGACCCTGCTGAAGGCCTCAAGGTTCTGCCACACCCATCCCAGGAAAGGAGCAATGGAGCTAAGTTCTCCAAGTAGCCTAGAGAGACTGCACAGGAAGCAGCCAATCAGGGAAAGGCTGCAGGGAGCAGCAAATCAGGGCCCAGGAGGGCCCTATAAAAGGAGCTGCTGAGCCAGAAACAGACACTTCCTGTCTGGAGCTAAAGGAGTGTAGATGGTGTCACGCGGGCCGCATTAGGAGGGGGGGGGCATTTGTGTTATTTGACATTAATGGGTCAAAATCATAATGATTCATGTAAGACATGCCATGTCAGGTACTGTTAAAAAGGTTATAATATGCTGAATAAGATGGTAATATTTATGTTCATGTGTAATATGTGTGAGGAAGGTTATGGAGATCTTTGGTATCCTGTATTTCAAACTGTGCTGTAAAAGACACGCCCCAGACAGAGAGGCCACAGGACAATAGCCCGCTTAATGGCCCATCAAGATCTTTACAGAAGCCAGAGGCCCGGGAAGAAGCTAAAGGCATACCTGAAGAGTTACCAGGATTGGCCCATGTGACTATGGACTTCATTTTGGTTCCAGTAAAGTTCCACAAGCCACATGGCCAGTAACAGAGGGTATATAAGATCAAACCACAGAAACCATTTTGTCTTCGTCTTTTGTCTTGTTCGTTGTTCCTGTCCAGCTGCGGACACACCTCTGGATTAACACACTTTGCAACTGAACTGAAGGACTTAGACCCATCCAGGTACTGGATGTATACCAGAGGAACTATACAAGCCTGCAACTCCACAATTGTTCTAGAAACCTGATGTATATGGACTTTTAAATCATCTGTATGTATCTGATTGCTTTAAGCCTTTAACACTTCTCTTATTGTTTGTTTTTCTTTTATCAATAAACCTTTAGTTTTAGTTACTAAAGGATTGGCTGGCAGCGTGGTATTTTGGGTAAGATCCAAACTTATAGTGAACTGGTACTGTGGCTGGTCCCTTGGGATCAGAGGGAATCTTTTAGTAAAGAGCATAGAGTTAAAGCAACTGGTCTCTTTACTGGACCTAGTGTCGGTTTTGGGAGCCAGAGACTGAAATGCAGTAAAGGGGGCTGTGTGTATTTGCACAGTGGCTTCTTGATAACCAGTGTGGGGGAATCAGAAGCACTGTTTGTGGCTGGTTGGGAAGTCTGACTGTGGTGTCACCCACCAGTGTTGGGAGAATTTGCTCTCCTTTTGCAGCCTGCCCTGACCCTGGCATTATCAGTGGGCTACCCTGGGCACGGACGGGTCACAGATGGTTCTCTGGCAGGCATCAGGGGAAGCTCAGTGCTGGCAGGGACTAGGGGAGGAAACAAAAGCTCCTGGCTGGCTGCTGGGCCTGAACACAGAAGAGCCCTGAGCTAAGGGTGAGCCATCAGTGAAGGCTGGGGCTGTGGGCACGTGGCCCAGGGAACTGAAAGCTGTTTTGTTAAAGGGAAACGGTGGCATGTGGCACAGGGTCTAAGAGGGAAGGGGGTGAGGAGGGTCTTATTCCCCTCTTGCTGTTGGCCCAAAGAGGCTGGTCTGGGCAGCTTCCTACCTTCCCTGTTCTCTCTCTCCAGCTTGGGGCACACTCACAGCACTCTGCTTTCTTCCCAGCCAAAGGTTCCTTAAGCTGTCTCAACAACTCAGATTGCCAGACGGGGCTTCCCAGCCCACTTTTCAGTGTCCAGTTGTTTCCCCTTAGCAGGGAGAAGAGGAGAGAGGATCAGGCCCCTGGCCTCCCAGTTGAGTCTTATGCACAGTCCCAACCCTTGCCCTGTAGATTCATCTGTCTCAGGAGCCACAAACGAGCTTCCTTCCCATAGGCAACTTCTCCTGTGCTCTTCCAACACCTTACCATGAGAGTCCCCTTTTAGGCAGATCCTCTATTTGGCACACGCTCTGCAGCTGCTGAGGGGCAGGGCCTTCTTGGCCCAGAACTACCCCATCGCTTCTTTAGCCTTTATGTGGGGTCTGTAAACACCACCACACCCTCCTTTTGTGTTTCATCCAGTTGTTTTTCCATAGGCTCTTGCAGAGCATATGGCACAGGTCTAGCTTTCAGGACTGGCCTTTTCAGTTGCAACCAGCCTCACTGTTCTGACTTTTACCAAACGTATATCTGTACTAAATGCAGTGTTGGGTTTTTCTTTTAATTCCCCTACTCAGTCCGATGTGGTGTATTACCTTTCACTCCAATTTAAGTTTGTATAGCCAATTGTGGCCTATCAGTGGGGGCTATTTCCTTTGGTTACAGTTAAGGCTATTAGAGAACAGATATAGGTGACAATGACAGGGATACTGACTCATGCGCCTGCCTGCCCATTATTGTAATGCTACAGAAGCGCATTAGTTTATCTTCACCTAAACCTAGGAAATGTTTTTTGTACACCCTTTCAGAAATCATGGCCATTGCTGCCTCAATATTTATTTCCATTTTTAGTCTCTCATCATTTACCTTTATATTAACAAGGTGTGAGGGATAATGTCTGTTCATTTTCCACCACATATGGTTCTGTGAAAAGGTGCAACCCGCATATCCTTTCATTTAGGGGGGCAATCTGCTTCTGAGTCTGACTCCTTCACAGTCACAGAACTAGTTGGGTGGCGCCTGCTTGTAGACCCTGATGGCTTCCTCTTGGCATATACTTCAGTGCCACCCTTCTGCAGCAGGCATCGGCATTGGACAGCAGTAGAGTGAAATGCTTCCTATGCCATTTCAAGGTTTATAGCTGCAGCCATGTCCTTGTATACTCTGAGACCTCCAGGAGCTGGGGCATGGCAGCTCTCCACCACCCTAACTGGGAACAGCGTCTAATAGGTACAGCTGAGTCCAAATACAAGCCAGACCTTAGTGTAAAATGATACTATAATTCTATTAACTTTCTATATTGACTGGTATCAGAGCCAGCTGTTTCCTCATTATAATATACTGAAGCTCTGATTATTACATTAATTTGATTTTTTTTTTGGTACATAATTCTTTTTCTATATGAAGTCCAGTGTGGTTCAGTATTAGAAGATGGATACTTAACAAATGATACTTGAATTGACTTTTCTATGTCTTTTGAAATTTGTAAATGACAGTCCGTGGTAAATCAGTTTTACCATTTTTTGTACATTCTTATGTTCTGTACATTCAGTGCATTTGAAAGAACCCCTTTCACCTTTCAAACATATCTCCTGAAAGCAATTTTCATAGTTTAAATGTCATGATTTGCAGCAGCACAGCATTACCCTTTGATGCAATGGAAGCTGTTTAAGTTAAAAATGTTCTGACTTTTGTAAAAGCACAGTTAGTCAGTTTCACTTTTTTATGACATCCTAGGTGATTCAGTCAAATGCCCATTTCTCTTCAATAAGCTGGGAAAGGGAAATGACTGCAACAGTATTTTATACAAATATGAGGATGTTCTTTCATATGTCTGTTACTTGACCATATCACTACACTGACATTCAAAGAACAGAGAAAATAGAGAGGCTTACACTTTTAAATAAGTTAGAGTCACTGGTGGCGTGATGGACAACTGCCTGACATTGTTTTCAAACAATGTGCCTTATAATGATTTCTATTTCTGATTCGCTTAACTTCTTCTGTGCGGTAAGGACACTTACGTGCACAAAGGAGCTTTGTTTCTAATGACCGTCTACTACCAGTGGACCACAGGCAGAAGGGCCAGTGATATCTGTGAGCTGCACGCATAACTTTATGGCAGCCCACAGCCCTAAGAGTTTATTTGTTCCCACTAATGATTGTCTCCAAGTCATAATCCTGTCTCATCACAGCACTTTCCCCTCCATGTTATATCAAATGTGGCCTGTGCAGTAGACTTTTAAAGCAGCCTAGATTTCTTTTCATTGACCCAGATGTGCGCTCCCCATGAAGGCATTCAACTGAGGTGAACTATATGCTTGCAATTATGTTGGTAATGTAAGGCTACAGCTACACTTGGAGCTAGGGGTGTGATTCCTAGCTCAGGCAGACATACTCATGGTAGCTCTCACTGAAAAATAGCCACTAGTAGCGGTGAGCGGCAGCATGAGCTAGCAACATTGAGCATGTGCCCATGGGCCCCCTGTGGGTTTGCACATGACACAACTTGGCTGTGTTGCATTTGCTGCTGCCTGTGCTACCATGGCTACCCTGCTATTTTTAGCATGCTAGCTCAATGAGAGCTAGCATGGGTATCGCTATGTAAGCTGAGACTCACTCCCTAGCTCCAAGGGCAGATGTGGCCAGAGTGCGTCTCTGTGTGTATGTGTATAGAAGGAAAAGGTGGTGTCTCCCTCAAGTCCTCCACCACAGGTCTGGTGTTCCTGAAATACCGCCAAGGCAGCTGTTCAGTGGTTTCCCTGTCCGAATGCCTGCCAGTGAGAGCAGAACTGAGTTAGGTGAAATCACTGTGCTTAGATGCTCTCCTGCTACATTTAGACCTGAACAGGATGCTCAGTGCAGCAGAGAAGAGGTATAGGATTCCCTCTGTTTCCAGTCACTCCTTTATTTACCTTACAGCATAGATGTCAAACTCAGGCCTGCGGGCCAAATCTGGCCCGCAGTGTAATTATATTTGGCCCGCGAGAAAATACCAAATGTCTACTAGAGCTGGCCCGCCGGTAGACAGCGCATGCACCGATTTCACATGTGTTTATAGTATTAAGCTTTGCTTGTTCCAGATTCAATGTTCAAGCAAAACTTAAGTTTGTTTCCATATGAAAAGGTTCATCGTTATATTTGATGAGAAGGAAAAACTTCCTCAATTGTAGACATTTTTTCAATAAATATCAAGGTCGGCCCGCGACTTTGTCCAAGTTTTTAATTTTGGCCCACTGTGTATTTGAGTTTGACATCCCTGCCTTACAGGAAAAGAAGAGACTCTTAATCATTGTCTCCCAGACCTGATACTCCTCTCTGGACCTGTTTGTTTCTGGTCCAACTAACTATTGTCCAGATATTGCAGCAGGTGTCCTCACCCAAAACGCCGGGCTTAGGATGAGTTCTCAGTACTGTGAGAAGAGTGTTTGCCTGCCTCCCCTGATCTGGAAGGTTCTGAAGAAGAACAGAGGCCCGGGTGCCAGATGATCCTAATTCCCTCAGAGCAGCCTGGTTTGCCAACCTTCCCTGACTCTTGAAGGGCTGCTCCCACATAGATTGGTCTTCGTTGAAGGGCCTGTGCTCCACTCAACCCATGCTCAAGCTCCGAAGTGGCTTGTTAGTGGATCTTCATTTAAAAAAAAAAAAGGTATTTCTGACAGTCTTCCTCACTGTTATGCTCTCAGAAAAACAGGATGACCATAGCTCATTACAGAACCTGGGTTCTCAGCTTGTATAGGTCTCACTAGAAAGCTTTCCCAGACATCCTGAGCTTTATCCAGAGTGTCACTGATAATGGTAACTCAGGTATATCCCTGCAGCTTTGGCAAGAGATTGCTTGGGTAACAATGCTGGGACAAAAACGAAGCAATTCTTTTTCCTTGTGAAAATGAAGTAGGGTGAGAATAGCAAGCTAGTGTCACGGGCTCCTGTGACACTACTAAGGTGACTGCTAGTAACAAGGCTGCTTTCCAGTAAAGCATGTTGAAGAGAACCATAGACTCATAGACTCATAGGTCAGAAGGGACCAATATGATCATCTAGTCTGACCTCCCGCACAAGGCAGGCCACAAAACCCTACCCATACACATTTATAACAACCCCGAACCCATGACGGAGTTATTGAAATCCTCAAAAGTGAGATTTGAAGACCTCAAGCTGCAGGGAATCCACCAGCAAGCGACTCATGCCCCATGCTGCAGGGGAAGGCATATTTTATACTTGAGTAACTGAAAGCAGAACACAGCTATTCTTGATTTACACTTTAGTTACTGATAACAGAACAGAGTTACTCTGGATTTCTAGTGGGGGTAAGTGAGAGAACTGTGGAGTTAGTCTACGTTGCCACCAATACAGCTGAGAGAAGAATTGAGTGCCCAGTGTGTAAATTAGCATCTGACCTTCATTTAGCATCATTCCTGCTAATGAGAAAATAGAAATTGTGCTTTGTAAAACAGGAAATATAAAATTCAGGAGAAAGAATAACTGATGAGGAAGGTTTATTGAGGGATTGAGCTGCAGCCCTCTTCATAACCAAAGTGGAAAGGTGCTGGGATGGGATGGGAATTTCACTATGGTAGGATATTATCTTTAGCAATATATTTTAAATAGTATTTAAAGGGGTTGGGGGAAGGCTTGGTGCAAAATCTCAGGCTCCTAATTATTGAGTTGCTTCTTGACTGACATTAGAAGAGAGGAACCATATAATACAAACATTGGGAAAACAAGCCAAGGAAAGAAATTTCAGCTTTCCATTTCAATTAATAAAAAAATACTTTTCTATTTCATCACCATATCACACTAGGGAAAAATGCCTAGAACTCTGACATGGCCTAATGTACACTGATTTCTAAATCTTGACTGCTCATTTAATAAACAGCACTGTAGGAAGGTGCAGGGACCTTCCCCCGTGGCTGGGCCCCAGGAAGGGCAGCCGCCGCCCCAAACACAGCCAAGCCCGGATTTAAAACCCCCACCTGTCCGTAAAGGCCGGGAGCCGACCGGGACAGGCCCGAGCGACTGGCCAATCCCTTCCCCAGAGGGCGGGACTTCCCTCAGGCAAGGGGAAATAAAAGGCAGGGCCCGTCGCTCAGTCCGGGGCCGACGGTCAGCAGGGTCAGACCTGTCTTCCCGCCAGCTAGAGGCCTGGCCTGAGCTCTGCCTGGCCAAACCCCAGCACAGGCCCTTGCCGAACTGGGAGCGACCCTCCCGCCGGGGGACCGACGACTGGGTTGGACCCCCAGACACCCGGGGATGGGGTGAGTCCTTGGACCCTCTCGGTTGGGAAACCCCCCCCCTGAGGCGGGTCGTGACCTCGAGGAGCTACCTGCGGCACCCCCAGCTGAAGCCGGGCCGGACCTGGAGGAGCTACCCGAAGCAGAGGCCCCCACCGAATCCTGCGACCTAGAGGAGCTGCCCCTCGCGGAAGAGTTCCCGGACCTGCCGCCCGCGGACACAGAAGGCCTGCTGAACCTGCCCAGAGCCAGATACCCGGCGACCACCGAGGAGGGAGGTACCTGGGGCGAGAGGGGAGGAAGTGGCCCAGGGGCAGCCCCGGATAGGGCTGCGGTGGAAGCCCGGCTACCTCTGGCGTGTTACGGTCGGACCCCGCCAGAGCAGCGGCAGCGGCCCTGCCGCTACCAGGGCCCTGGGCTGGGACGCAGTGGAGTCGGGTGGGCCTGCGTCCCCCCCCCCTTTCCCTTTGACCTCGGCAAACCTCGCAACCCCTCCTCCAACCCGGCACTAGACTGCTTGCTCGCCCGCCCTGCCAAGGGGCCAGGGCGATAAACTCCTTGCTCGCCCGCCCTGCCAAGGGGCCGGGGCGATAGACTGTGTGCTCGCCCGCCCTGCCAAGGGGCCGGGGCGATAGACTCCTTGCTCGCCCGCCCTGCCAAGGGGCCGGGCGACCGACTCTAGTACTAAACGCTAATTCCCCATTGGTTTCCCGGAAGGTGTAGGGACCTTCCCCCGCGGCTGGGCCCCAGGAAAGGCAGCCGCGTCCGACGGGCGACGCCCGCCATCCTACAAGCACATACCATCAGAAAGTGTAGTGTACTGCCTATTCTCAGTGCAGAACAAAACAAGGGGGCAAAGTTCTGGCTGGGTGATGTAAGTTGGAAGTGGTGGTAGTGAGTTAGGAAGGTGGTGGGTATTTCCCAACAGTGGGGTACTAGCTGCATCCCATAGCTATTTGTTTATAGACATTTTCATATTCTGTGTGGAGGGAGGCTTGAACTTTCTTGGTAAAGAAAATGTAATTTTGGGGAGTGTTAGCTGGCCTCCAATGAAACACATCTTCAGCCTCAACTCTTTTTAAACAGGGTTTAACTGGTGAACATTAGGATTCTGCAAAGAACCATATTTATATTCTTGCACCCAAAAGCAATCCCTCAAAAACATGAAGAGAAGTGATTGACTTAATCCAAAATATCAACATTTGTAAGTGAAAGCAGAAGTCACCCAAGTCATACATTTCCCCACTAATTTATTTTCTTTTCATTGTAACTGAAACCACAACCAAGCATTGTTTCTTTATTCCTGTGAAGAGCCTGTTGAATAGCCTACTCTTTGCATTAGAGGGTCAGGTCAACAAGAGACTTCTGTGGAAAAACTGCTTTCTGTGATGAAGAGAGAGCATCAGGCCTCCTTTAGACATACTCTCCTAGAAAATCTGCGTTTCTTGAGACCAAATGTAGGCTAAGAATTTACTTCCCCACAGGCCTTTGGTGTAGCAGGGCCACATGGCACTTGTCCCCTCATATATAGCTTGCAGTTTTCGGTCTGATAGGAGAACAAGGAATACTGTAAGCTGGCGGGTATTGTGTGCTGGTCGCGGCGGACCCTATTGGGGACCAGCCGCTCTGGAAGGTCCCTGCATCTTCCCAAAATAAACGGGGAATTAGTCAATCAAGCAGTCTTTCACCCCGGCCCCTCTGGCCGGGTGGGCGAGCAAGCAGTCTTTCGCCCTGGCCCCTCGGGCCGGGCGGGCGAGCAAGCAGTCTATCGCAGGGGTGGAGGAGGATTTGTGAGGTTCCCCAGGGACAATGGGGAAGGGGGAGGGGGACGCAGACCCACCCAACTCCACTGCGTCCCAGCCCAGGGCCCTAAGAGTGGCAGAGGCATTGCCACTGTGCCGGCGGGGTCCTCCCGCAACACGCCAGCGGTGGCAGGCCTTTGGCCGCAGCCACAGTCCGGGCTGTCCCCTGGGCTACTTCCTCCCCTCCCGTCCCAGGTACCTCCTTCCTCGTGGTCCGTAGGGTAGACTCCTCGGGGAAGATTCAGCAGGCCCTCCTCGTTGGCGGGCGGCAGGTCAGGGAGCTCCTCAGCGAGGGGAAACTCCTCCAGGTCGCAGGACTCTGGGGTTACTCTGGCTTCGGGCAGCTCATCCAAGGCGGGGCCTGCCTCTGGGGGTGGTGCGGCGGGCAGCTCGTCCAGGTCAAGACCCGCCTCGGGAGGTGGTTCCCACCCCAGAGGTTCCTGGGGCTCGTCCCACTCCCTGGTATTTGGGGGCCCGATCCAGTCGTCCGGCCCTGAGCAGTAGGGCCACTCCCAGCCCCTGGCTTCAGAGAAGGCCCTATGCTGGGCCTCGGCCTGGCTGGGCTCAGGCCGGTGTTGCAGCCGGAGGAAAGGCACGTCTGTATCCGCTGGCTGCCTGCCCCTGACTGAGCGGCGGGCCCTGCCTTTTATCCCCTGCTCCCTGGGGGAAGTCCCACCCTCCGCGGAGGGGATTGGCCAGTCGGCTGGGCCTATCCCCGTCTGTCTCCTGGCTTGACGGGCAGGTAGGGGTTTTCAGTCCGGCGGCAGCTGTGTTTGGGGCGGCGGCCCCTCCTGGGGCCCAGCTGCTCTGGAAGGTCCGTACACCTTCCTACAGTCCTCAGGACTGGCCGACTCTAGCGGTGTAATTCGGGACAAGGCATCCGCATTTGCGTGGTCCCGCCCGGCCCGGTGTCTGATGGTAAATGTGAAGGGTTGCAAGGCGAGGTACCATCTCATTATCCGGGCATTCTTGTCCTTCATTTGCTGGAGCTATTTTAGGGGTGCGTGGTCCGTGATGACCGAAAAGGGGCTGCCCAACAGATAACAGCGCAGGGCCTCCAGGGCCAGCGCCTCTTTTTCGATGGTGGCGTAGCGTTCCTCCCGGGGAAACAATCGGCGGCTTAAGTATAGGATGGGGTGTTCCTCCCCGTTGAACACCTGGGTCAACACAGCCCCCAGCCTGACGGCCGAGGCATCGGTCTGAACGATGAATGGGCAGGAAAAATCGGGGCTGTGGAGTACGGGCTCCTGACACAGCGCCATTTTGAGTGTCCTGAAAGCCTGGTCCCATTCCGGTGTCCAGCTGATACGGAGGGGCTGGTCCTTCCTCAACATATCGGTGAGGGGGGCAGCGAGGCTGGCAAAGTTCGGTACAAACCGTCGGTAGTACCCAGCCAGCCTGAGGAATTGCCGTACCTGCTTCTTAGTGGTCGGTCGCAGTATCCTCGCAAGGCTTGGACCTTGTCAACAAGAGGTCTGAAGGTCCCCCGCCCCAGAGTATAGCCCAGATATGTGGTTTCCTGCCACCCAATGCAGCACTTCCGGGGGTTCGCGGTCAGACCTGCGTCTCGTAGCGTTCGGAGCACCGCGGCCACTTGGTTAAGGTGTTCGTCCCAATCGCGACTGTAGATGACAACGTCATCGAGATAGGCCGCCGCGTAACTCAAGTGGGGTACCAAGAGCCTGTCCATTAGCCTCTGGAATGTTGCCGGGGCCCCGTGTAGTTTGAAAGGCATCCGGACGAATTGATACAACCCGCTAGGCGTTGCAAAGGCCGTCTTTTCTCAGGAGGAGGCTTCCAGGGGGATTTTCCAGTATCCTTTCGTAAGGTCTAGTGTAGAGAAATACCGGGCCTCTCCCAGGCGGTCCAGTAGTTCGTCTATGCGGGGCATGGGGTATGCATCAAACTTCGATATTTCATTGACACGTCGGAAGTCGATGCAGAAGCGGCAGCTTCCATCCGGCTTGGGGACCAGTACTACGGGGCTCCGCCACTCGCTAGAAGAGGGTTCAATAACCCCGAGGTGCAGCATGGACTGAACCTCCTCTTCCACGGCCGCCTGCAGATGTCGGGGTGGGGAACGGGCACCGGTCCTCACTACCTCTCCTGGTCTGGTTTCAATTAGGTGGTGCACCTGGTCGGTCTTCCCAGGGTTGGTAGTAAAGGTAGTAGGGAAGGCCTCGAGCAGGTGTCGGGCCTGCCGCAGCTGAGGTCCGGTCAGCGTATTTCCTAACTGGGGTCCTCCGGGTTCCTCCCGCTCCAGCAGCAGGGGTCCTAGTTCGGGATCCGAGAGGTATGGGTTGATTAGCAACCCCTCGCGCTCCCGCCACGATTTCAGCAGGTTGACATGATATATTTGCTTCTTTTTGCGGCGGTCTGGCTGGCGAATCTCATAGTTCACCGGGCCCACTGCCCGGAGGACCTCGTAGGGCCCTTGCCATCTGGCGAGCAGCTTGGACTCCGTGGAGGGTAGTAAGACCAAGACTCGGTCGCCGGGCCCAAAGGACCGAGTTCGCGCCCCCCGGTTGTAGGTCTGAGCCTGGGTCTGTTGGGCCTCCTGTAGGTTCTCCTGGGCTAAAGCCCAGGCTTGGCGCAACTTATCTTGCAGGCCGAGGACATACTGGAGCATCCCCTGGGAAGGGGATGGGGCTCGCTCCCAGTGCTCCTTCATCAGGTCTAGGATCCCCCGGGGTTGGCGGCCATACAAGAGCTCAAAGGGGGAGAATTGTGTGGAGGCCTGAGGGACTTCCCGAATGGCCAGGAGTAAAGGTGGCAGTAGCTGGTCCCACTGCCGCAGATCTTCAGCTGAGAATTTCCGGAGCATATGTTTTAGGGTGCGGTTGAACCACTCGACCAGGCTGTCAGTTTGGGGGTGGTAAACGGAGGTCCGGAGTTTCCGGATCCCCAGGATGGTACACACCTCTTGTAGTAGCTGCGACGTGAAGTTAGTCCCCTGGTATGTTAACAATTCGCGGGGAAGGCCCACCCGGTCGAAGACCTTGACGAGCTCCCCGGCTACGGTCCGGGCGGTCGCGTTCCGCAGGGGGATGGCCTCGGGAAACTGGATGGCATAATCCATGAGGACCAAGATATACCGGAATCCGGCCAGGCTCCTCTCCAGTGGTCCCACCAGATCCACGGCCACTCGCTCAAAGGGGGTTCCTACGACGGGGATAGGGACGAGGGGGGCCCGGGGAACTCGCGCTGGGGCAGCTCGCTGGCAGTCGGGGCAGGAGATACAATAGTCCCGAACCTCCCAATACACACCCGGCCAATAGAATCTGGAGAGGACTCGGGCAAGGGTCTTGTCCACCCCGCCAGGACGTCGTGTGCGAGGCGCAACACCGCTTTGCGGTGGGGTCGAGGTACCACCAGTTGCGCGTGGGGCTGTTGGGCCTGCGGGTCCCTCTCAAGGCGGTACAGCCAGTCCCAGCGGAGCTCGAACCGAGGGCATTGGTTGGTGCGTTGGGCCTCGGTGGGCACCCCATCTATGGCGGCCAGCTGCTCATACGCCCGGCTGAGGGTCGGGTCCTCTCGCTGGGCCCAGCAGAAGTCGGCCATTGGGTCCTCCGAGGGTGGGGTTTCCCCTGGCGGGGGGTCCATGTCTCGGGGAGGTTCCTCCCCCTCGGGGGGAGGTTCCGGAGCGCGTGGCAGCGAGTCCTCAGCGCTTGCTTGGTCGGGGTCTTCAGGGTTTTCTTTCTCTGGGTCCCCGGTATCCGGGCCTCCGGTGTTCGTCACCCGCTGGAGAACGCCCACAAGGTCCGGCCAGTCTCGCCCCAAGATTACGGGGTAGGGTAGGCGGGGTGCGAGTCCTACAGTTAGGACCCGTGTCACCGGGCCTATGGTCAGGGGGACTGCCACAGTAGGATAAAAGCGCAGGTCCCCGTGGATGCAGCGCAAGCCTACCTCACCCAGGGGCTTCCCCTCTTCGGGAGCCAGGCCTCGCAGGACGAGGGTTTGGCCACATCCGGAGTCGATCAGGGCCTCGACCTGTCTCCCCGCCAGGCCGCCGTAGATCGTGGTCCCTGACCCGGTGGGGTCCTGGGCCCACCCCTCCCCGGCGTACACCAGCCCGTAGGTGCATGTCTGATGTGGGCAGTGCCGCCGGAAATGTCCTTGCTGTCCACAGCCGAAACACGGGCCTGGGTCCCCGGAGTTGGCCGAGTCGGTGGCCGGCTTCGTCCTGGCTCCGGGTTCCGGGAAGGTCTGGGCATCGACCCGGGTGCAGGTCGCATGGTTCCTGGGGGTCCGGTCTGAACAGGAGGGGTTGGTGGAGGCCCGACAGGTTTCTCAGCGGCCAAAAAATCCTCCATCAAGCGGACCGCCCCCATCAGAGTGGTGGGATGGTGCCTGATCACCCAGGTCCTCCCTTGGGCCGGTAAAATGTGTATAAATTGCTCCAAGACGACCTGCTCGGTGACGGCGGAGCCTGTATTTTGCTCCGGCTGGAGCCAGCGCCAGGCGGTGTCCCGAAGCTCCTGGGCGACCGCCCGTGGTCGGGCTCCGGGGGGGAACGTCTTGTCCCGGAACCGTCGTTGGTAGGTCTCGGGACTAATGTCCAGAGCATCCAAAATTGCGGCCTTTACCGCCGTGTAATCTGGGCCTCTTCATCTCCCAGGGCCCGATAAGCGGCTTGGGAGGCCCCCGTCAAGTAGGGGGTGAGGAGTGTCGCCCAGTGGGCCGGGTCCCATCCTGCCATCATGGCCACCTGCTCGAAGGTGACGAGGAATGCCTCGGGGTCGTCTGCGGGCCCCATCTTCGTTAGACGGGGCTGGGGTCCAGTGACGGGCAAGGGTCGGCGCGCAGGCTCCTCTGCCCCAGCGGCGGCCATTCCGAGGGGTCTGCCTAGTCTCTGCAGCAGCTGCCGTTGGAGCTCCTGCTGTTGCGCCCCTAGGTCCCGGATCAGCTGCTGTTGCTGCGCCCCCAGGGTCTGGAGGAGCTGCTGCTGTTGCTGGAGCTGGGCCACCTGTTGTTGCTGTTGCACCTCGGCCCACCATTTCATTAACTTGTTGGGCTCCATACTCGCTTCTGTTGACGTCCACCCTCCGTGGGTGCATCTGGGCGGGCAGCCCCCCCTTACGTCAGAGGGAGAGATGCCCGCATTCTCCACCACGTGTAAGCCGGCGGGTATTGTGCACCGGTCACGGCGGCCCCTCCTGGGGCCCAGCTGCTCTGGAAGGTCCCTGCACCTTCCCAAAATAAACGGGGAATTAGTCAAGCAAGCAGCCTATCGCCCCGGCCCCTCTGGCGGGGCGGGCGAGCAAGCAGCCTATCGCCCCGGCCCCTCTGGCGGGGCGGGCGAGCAAGCAGCCTATCGCCCCGGCCCCTCTGGCGGGGCGGGCGAGCAAGCAGCCTATCGCAGGGGTGGAGGAGGGTTTGTGAGGTTCGCCAGGGACAACGGGGAAGGGGGAGGGGGACGCAGGCCCACCCAACTCCACTGCGTCCCAGCCCAGGGCCCTAACAGTGGCAGAGGCGTTGCCACTGTGCTGGCTGGGTCCTCCCGCAACACGCCAGCGGTGGCAGGCCTTCGCCGCAGCCACAGTCCGGGCTGCCCCCTGGGCTACTTCCTCCCCTCCCGTCCCAGGTACCTCCTTCCTCGTGGTCCGTAGGGTAGACTCCTTGGGGAAGATTCAGCAGGCCCTCCTCGTTGGCGGGCGGCAGGTCGGGGAGCTCCTCAGCGAGGGGCAACTCCTCCAGGTCGCAGGACTCTGGGGTTACTCCGGCTTCGGGCAGCTCATCCAAGTTGGGGCCTGCCTCCGGGGGTGGTGCGGCAGGCAGCTCGTCCAGGTCAAGACCCGCCTCGGGAGGTGGTTCCCACCCCAGAGGGTCCCGGGGCTCGTCCCACTCCCTGGCATCTGGGGGCCCGATCCAGTCGTCTGGCCCTGAGCGGTAGGGCCGCTCCCAGCCCCTGGGTTCAGAGAAGGCCCTATGCTGGGCCTCGGCCTGGCTGGGCTCAGGCCGGTGCTGCAGCCGGCGGGAAGGCACGTCTGTACCCGCTGGCTGCCTGCCCCTGACTGAGTGGCGGGCCCTGCCTTTTATCCCCTGCTCCCTGGGGGAAGTCCCACCCTCCGCGGAGGGGATTGGCCAGTCGGCTGGGCCTATCCCCATCTGTCTCCTGGCTTGACAGGCAGGTAGGGGTTTTAAGTCCGGCGGAAGCTGTGTTTGGGGTGGTGGCCCCTCCTGGGGCCCAGCTGCTCTGGAAGGTCCTTGCACCTTCCTAAAAATACCATTAACTTTAGATTAGTCTGGACATTTTAAAGAGGAAAATGATGTTGCTTGAGGAAGGGAATGTTCCTTTTCTCTAACCTGTGACCGAACATGACAAGAAAGTTTAAGGGCTGCATATATTAACTAACTCATTGCCTTTAAATGGTTAACATTATGACTATGTGAAGTAATTCTTCTTGCACAAGGGACTTATCACATATTGCTGACATAATTTTTTAATTAAGAAACAGTTGATGCCCTTTGTCTGACTAATTTCATTTATTTATCCTGTCACACTAGCATGGGTTGCTTTTTCGGAATATCTGAGGAACACAAGGCTAACAACTCAGCAGTAACTTCAATGTAACCTTATCTTGACATATGAGTGTAAACTGAAATACAAGCAAATTGTAAAAAGAATGAAAGAAAAAGAACAGGCCCTGAACAAACTGGGGCTCGTCACTTTATCTGAAACCATTTCCAAATGTGATTACAACTGTTCACAGCTAACATCCACATCTTCCACGCACAAACTCGTAGCATCTTCAGAATCTGTGCTACAGAATTTATATAGAGAGGAGCAGCGGTCTATAGCAGTCTCAGGTGCTGTAGTTTTTTCCAAGAAAATCATGGTAGTAACAAGGAGAGGAAAGAGAGGATGCTTGACTGAGCGGTGGAAGACCTAAGTTCAATTCCTTGCTCTACGATGGAATTTTTGTGTCACTGTTGGCAAGTCACTTCTACCTAAAGTAACCAGTGATTTTGGTTGCCTCAATTGTTGGGTGTCCAACTTCAGAGAGCTGTTAAAGGAGCCTGATTTTCAGAAAATGCTGAGTACCCATCCTCTCAAAATGAAGCCCCTTTGAGTTGTCACAAGTTGAGCAGGCAATAAGCGAGATGATAAAAATAGTCAAAACAAGTCACTTTGCCAAAAAAAAAAATTCTTGCCTTTAGTCTTTCTGGGTATTTCTTACTGCATGTAAACCCCAGTTTCCAACTCAGGCTCAAGTCTAACCACCCCTCCATCTACACACACAATGTGTTAACCCAGCATTCCTTGGACCCCCCAGGGTTGGAGAGTCCAAGCCTGAGTCAATCTGGGACCCTGGATTCAAGTCCCATTGCTTTGCAGTATAGATTCAGTCTCAGTGCATGCTTGTTCTGGGAGTCTGCCAAAAGTATGCCACAATCCCATGGGGCGATTTTCTTTGTCCTCAGGACAGTCAAGTTTTCCAGCACTTCACTATGAACAAAGGACTACAGTGGCCACATTTTGGGAAGGTGTGAGGAAATCTGGGGTATGGGTGGCTGGACTTGGGCCTGTATAATGTGGTGTAGATGCAGGAGCCCCAGGTTGGGACCAAGGGTGCAACAATTCCTAACCTGTGGGTTAAAAATGAGAGCAGACCTTGTCGGGAGGAATACTATAAAACTACCTCAGAAAGCCAGAACAACTGTGTTTGAAAATAGTATTTCAGATTTTGTAAGCTCCTTAAAACTCTGGATAAAATTGTAACAGGGTCATAATTACATTTTAAAATGAGGCCTCTAATTTAATCATCTCTGATAATGATTGGAAGAAGTTTGCTGTTCTAGTAAAAAAAACTATCCACCTTTCCCCTTGCACAGGAAGAAATTAGTTTTTGCAGTACAGTGTGCTTTCCTTAATTGTGCACAGTATGCATGAAATTACACAGACTGTATATAGTGTACCCCTGGGTGCCTACAATATTGCAGAGTTTATGCAGGGAGAGCAGTCAAAAGCTCTAACTTCTTGCCATCACTACTCCACCCACCCTATAATGACAGAGCACAAATAGGAACATTCTCTGGAATCTCATTTCCTTGCTGAACTGAAGCCAATATTTCAAGCTGAATAATTCAGCTGTGGTATGCTTTGGTTTCACACACTGTACTGTATTGTTATGCATTGAGGGCATGTGACACCCAGCAAGGACCCAAAATCTGAGGCCTGAGGAAACAGCTGCATTGCTCTGTGATAATGTTGCTGGCAAATTTAGTGATGAAGAAAACAAGCATTTTCTCATCCTTTTATATGCTGACACAGTAGCAGCTTTTGGTTGATAACAGAAGTTAGTGTCATGATATGCCTTCAACATTTATAAAAGGTCACACTTTAAAAATTTTTTATCTCCCTATGAAAGATGTTCCCTGTTCTAGGAGAAGTCCCCGTTTTAAGGATAGGGAATACTTCTCAAACTGGTAAAATCTGTAAAAATGGAAAAAACTTTTAAAATGCAACCACTGTATAAAACAAAACGGCATATGCTCATCATATGAGTATCCAGGCATGCTAACCAAAGCAGCCTCTAAACTTGTGCCCTCTTAAAATAAAATAATAATGTGAACAAGCAGTTGCTTTTGCATGTCAAAATTGATTTGATTGGGTGGGATGGGTTGTGCATGCAACTTATAGATGCTAATTTGAAAGTTGTTTTAAGGCCTTTTAGAAATTTGGGCCTGTGTGTGGTTTTGGATACAGTATCATATGATTTGGGTTGACATCTTTTCCATTACAGACTTTCCTTTCATAGGTTATGGCTTCTCTGAGCCCATAGAGTTTTTGAAACATGAACACACTTGAGCTCCGGTGAAGTTCAGATCTGGACCTGAATTTTCGGCTGGACCTATGACTTATAGTCAGCTCAGAGAGGCCAGAAATTATTTAGAAAATGAACTAAACTGAGGTTTCATACACTTTTGTAAAGTTTTATTAGTGGACCTTTCAAATAGACTTTGGACAGTAATTGAGGCCGTTCGCTTTTCCAAGCTCAGCAGAAACAGACCTAATCAGTACGAAATGCCAGGTGCTGGAGGAAGTGGTGCTGGTGTCTCAGTAGGTGGCACTGTTCCCTCTGAGCATAATAATAGCCGGGGTTGGGTAGGCTGTAAATTTGAGGTACTGGCCTATTGTGTTGTTTAAAGATTTCTAGGGACTTTGTATAAGAGTGGGAGTGAGATAACCTCAGTATGCTGGCCAAACTCCAATGAGGTAATTATATATTGCTTACTGTAATCCTTCCTCTTCACTTCTGGTCCTAACCTGTTGGTTGGTGTTGCTAGGTACTGTAAAGCAGTTGTTTTGTTTCACCCTCGAGGGGGTGACAGAAGTGATAACTGTGAAATAGCTTTTCCCGTAACTAATAAGGCTGTTACTCTGGAAAAAAGCTCTGTTTTCTCTTGCTTATTACTTCCTCAGAAATTCTTCTTTTGGGATAAAAACTGTTGTGCCAGAAAAGGATGTATATAACAGACCCAGTTTAGATAACAACAGGAATATATTTGAGATAAATCACTTACAGAGAAGGAAAGTCTCTGCCTAGCTCATGCCTTCCCAGGGCAGACTGCCTGTCATCTCACGGAGCTAGAGGGAGACACACAGCGAGGGTACAGAAAGGTCAAGGTCTGAAGGATACAGACACTGCAAATAATATACCAAACAAACAAACAAACAGAAAAAGAATTTCCCTGCAATTGGTAATCCATTAGAAATGGGACCCCATTCAAAACAGTTTGTAAATTCACTGTTTCCTGTAATTTCATTATATCAGAGGAACTTCTTTGTCAACAGCCAATCTTTTACGACTAGAGGAAGCAAATCTTTATTAATCTCAGAAGTCCTTACACATGAATAAAACTCCGTTATTCCCATGACAATAAAATGAGGACAGGTCATGTTCTGTTGTGGAAGACTGAAAGATTGTAGAGGCAGAATGGACACTTAGCCAGAAAAAACAGTGCATAGAATTTAACTGCAGTCCCAAGAGAATGCAAGAGGGCCCAGACAGATAGCAATTAGACAGAAAAAAAATGTCAATTGAAAAGACATTGACCTGAAAAGAAGATTGACAGCAGGTGCTATGTATAGATGCATGCTAGTGCAGGAAACTATCTTAATAATTAATGATGTCCATAAAGTGCAATGTGGCTCAATTACGTTTTTGGTGAAGGGGGGCTGTAATTATGCGAACTCTCTGCCATGTATTGATTGACTGGCTTGATGCATATTATGGACTTTATCCTTTCGAGAGTACTTTGTGTGACTGCATTAAAAATAAAATTGTGTTTTTCCACACCACAGAGATTGTAAATTGCTCAGTTCTCCAGACCCATTAAAATAAATAAAAATGTAGTAACCCAAGAGTTCAAGATGTGCAATAGGAGCTGGAGGGTAAAGAGGTACAAGGGCCAAAATGTACAGAGTTATCTGGGAATGCTGCAGATGTCACTTGAGGGTCATCACATTAATCCTAACTAAACAATAATTACATTATTTATGAACCCCACTGAGTTGAGAAACTGCTTGTACCCTGCATTTGGCTGAAATTTAAAAAAGAAATTCCCAGTCCGATGCCAGAATGTTTTTCAATTTTACGTATGACGTTCTTCCCCAATCATTTTGGCTATCTGTAAATTTGGGTTTGTTTTGCTTTTTAAACTCAACAATTGTCTAGCAGTTTTGGTTGCTTTATTGCTATTGTACATATGAAAATTCCAACAAAGAAAATGATTAATTCAAATATGATTTCAAATAATTAGTTCTCTTTTGGTGCATTGAATTTTTTTAAAGTTAAATTGTAAGATCTTCAAGACAGGGTGTTTACACAGTGCTTAGATGAAGTGGGGCCTTGATGCTGACTATCTACATTTTGTCGTTGGCACAAAGCTGCTTGTAACAGGATACTTTAAGGTATTGTGAGGGACTAGTTCTCTGGTATCCAGAATTATCAAAACCAGACAGTTGGTGAGAAGATGGTCCTGGGGAATAGTGTATGAAAGGAGGAAAGTATAAGGAAAAGTCCAGGCTATTTTTCCTTTAAGGGACCAGGAGTCTGTAGAGTGGATGGATTCCTTTTCCAGACAGGTGTTTGGGGGTAATTAGACCCACTTAGGAAGGGTCAAGGAGTGGTTAGGTAATGGTGGGGATATGACTCAAAAGGGAGGCTCCAAGCCCAGTCAGGGAGAGATCTGCTAAGGGAAATGGCTGGGAAATTGCTGGTGCTAGCTAGCAGAGGAGCTGCTGAGGGGGAAGCACTCAGAGAGGACACACTTCCAGGATGGAGGGCTGTGAAACCTTTGAATCTAAGGGGCGAATCTAGAGGCCAGGGGGACCAGGACTGGAAATGCAGCCCCAAGAAGAAGGACTAAGAGACCCTAAACCTGTGGGGTGAGCAGAAAAGGGTCGTCTTGGGAGCTGAATGATATTTAATAAATTAGACTGGGGAAGGGCGGAATATAGTTTAGAAGATCTTGACTGCAACTGGATTATTCTGGGAAGTTGGAGGGAACTGAGGCAAGGTGCCTGCACACTCACTCCATGCCATGGGGGAGTGCTCTGGGATGGCATCTGTCTACAGTTCTTGTCTGAGGCAGTGCCTTGTTGTGCTGCCCCAAGATAGCCCCCAAATGAAATGATCAGTTGAAAAATCTGGAGATGGAACCTCCCAAAGTTATCCTTCCCCCCTATTCATCCAGTATTTGTACAGTCCTGTGGGGCGGGAGGAAAAATATGAACAGTTTGCCCCATGTGGATTGTTATAGCAACCTTGAAGGGATTTATTTTTTACAAGTTGGAGCACAACTAGCCATTTTTGAGTTCTCTGACCAGATAAAACTATACTTTGTGGTAAAGTCAGGCCAGATGGCTACAGAAGGGTATGCCAGGGCCGATATGTGAGCCCCAGGACGGTAAAAGCCCTTTTCCCTGCACACAGGGGATAGGTTACTCTAGGTCAATTGGAGGCACCTGGATCCGATTAAGAACCTAACCCAGGTATATTTAAACCCTGCCTTCCCTAAAGACTGGAAGGAGGGTAGGAGAAGAGAGGAAGGAGCAGGTAGAAGGTTGTGGCAGTTAGAGGAGGATCACCCGAGACCGGTAGTGGGGTTTCCCCTACAGCTGGAAAGGTGGAGCAGGAGGGGCTCGGACCCCAGCCTGCAGGAAGGCTAAAGGGGGGCTAAAGGCTGGGGGGCTAAAGGGCGGCCTTCAGGCCTGAGATAAGGCCTGCACGCCACTGCTCTGTGAGAGAGGCGCCGGGGGTGGAATCGCCTCAGCCCCCTGGCCAGAAGAGACTGTGGCTGGCCGGTGAGACCCAGAGCGGACTTGATTTACCACAACTTTCCTCAGATGTTCCCATTGAAAAGTATGGCCAGACCCTCAGCCATGTGCCAAGTTCCATTGAGTTTAATCTAACTCTGCGAAAGCATAAGGGTCTATTCTTGCAGACCCTTTTCCAGGATTCAGCTCTGGTTCTGTGCCCCTCAACAAGCCTTTAAAAAATACTGACCTCATTTTCTCCAGACCTGGAATAATTTTCGAGTTCTGACTACGCAAAGCCAGCACTCTGATGCCCGCACATTACCCATTTTCTTTTTTATGTGTATGCTTTTTGAAGATGATTCTTAAAAAAAAGATTCCTTTACTATGGGTGCCTTTGTTATCTCTGCAAACCCTATGCTGGGGTGCTTCTAATTTCTGACGGTCTTTAGCCCAACCTGGTTCAAAAAATTTACAAGCCCTGCCAGCGTGAGATCCCCCCTGTGCAGAGGGACAGTCCAAGGCTTGTGCCCTGTGCCATTTAGATTCCACTTACTCTTACTTTGTGGGTTCAAGTGGGACTTAAGTGGTTGCATGGCCTTCCCCTGCTGGGAGAAAGGGGGAGATTGCTTGCCTAGGGAAGTCAATGGGCTGTGTAACTTCAGCCAGCTGAATAGATCCAGCTTTGCTTTTGCTACACTATATTTTCTTATAGCAACGTTAAAACTTACGTTAAGAAAGCAAAACCATAGAGAACAGTAGAGATGGGTAAAATTGACTACCCTGCCAAGTAGCCACCACAAGACACATGCACCACTTAAAACCCACTTTTGAGTACTTAAGTGGAGGGAAAGGGGTTTTGCTGAGATCATTTTCATGCTAGGTGCAGTGTGGATAAACTAACTCCTGGAATTACCTGAATAGTAATAGCCCAGTTTATAGCACTTTTCAGCAGTAGATCTCAAAAGTGTTTTACAAAGAAAGTTATCATCTTCATTTTACAAACGGGGAAACTGAGGCACAAAGGAGACATGGCTTGTCTAAGGTCACCCAGCAGGTGAGCAGCAGAGACAGGAATAGAAGCCAGTGCTCTGTTCACTAGGCCAGATTTTAGTTATGAAACTGGGACATTACAATATTGCATTAACTCAGGGCTTTGCAGTTAATACATCCAGTAGATATAATAAAACTAATTATACAAGGCAGTCATTAAGAATTGGAGAAAGAGTAAAGAAGTGAGAGCTCAAAGCTGTGAATCTAGCCTGAGTTCACATAATTTTATCCTGTATTTTATGATCTTACTGAAATCAGGAGGCAAGACTGGTTTTGAAATCCAGCAGAGCCATGGATTAGAAAAATGTCTGAGTTTTATATATAGGCTCCTTTTGTCACCCTTTGCATCCTGTAATATTTTTCTCTTAGGTGATAGCAGGATGAACAGGGATGAAATCATTGCATGATCTAAGACCAACTACTAGTATTGTTTTGAGGTCTGATACTTTACAGTTACTTTTTAAAATATGGCCTGCATTAACTCCATCAAAGTATGACATCAACTCTCTCTTCCAATATGAGTATTCTTCTCATAACATGAAATCCATTCAGTGTACCATTTAAATCCTAAGTGGGGAAACCCATTCTCGTGAATAAAACTCATGTTCTGTGCATGGGAAAGTACAGAGTGGCTAGGGAGGGCATGCACAGACATCCATGTGTGGTTGGTCCTCTGACAGCCTGCGCAGCGGAAATGCTTGTACTGACCCCTCTGTCCTATGGGTGAAATCAAGGGCTTACGTGGAAGCAGCAGGGGAGAATTTCATTCATCAGGTTTTAAAAAGCAGAGAAATATAGTATTACACTCATTCAGGTTCTTGTGGAGCAAATGAGAAAACCATCCTATAGTTTCCAAAGACTAAATAAATACCCTTTATCCTATTGTTAGTATCCTGCTATGTCATCTCTTATGATGTTAAATTTCAGTCAAGGGAAAACATTAATGTATTCCAGCATGTGTGTCAATAATTGTTTTTCCTAATATGAATTTAGAATGAAATCAATCATGAAGAGGGTTTGAGTAACATGGAAAGATCAATTCACTCTTGGGACCTCATCCTTGTTAATATGTTGCTTCCTTGTGAACAGAATCTAGCTAATTCTTTAAAAATCCAGAGGCTTTTATTTTTAATACCCAGATGCTGCCGCAGGCAAGGTGATTTCAGTCGTGGATTCCTCATTATGTCAGGGGAGGATCTGGCATCAAAAACCTGGAGGTTTCCTAAACTGCTTTGCCAGTGCCTATCTATTGATAATATTTACACACTGCATTCCTGAGCCACATTTCAGACGTTCTACTTTGTAGCCTCCAGGGCATTAATGGTGGGGAAACTGTGGGAAGAAGAGAACTCCACATTCATACTTTTATGGGTGTGTTCTGTACATTTTCTGTTTTATACCTTGCCTAAGAAGCCTTTAAAATACAAGTCTAGCCTTTTCTTTTGAAAAACCAGCTTTCAAAATGTGAACCAATGGGCTGTTCGTACTAATCATAATTAATAAATAAGAACTACATTGCCCAAGAGCCTTAACAACCCCCCCCCGCCACCAAATAAAAAGTAAATGGCAAAACAAGCAATATGTCTGAAAACCTTTTATACAGTGGGCCAGATCCTGAGCTGACGTAGCTCTACTGCAGAGTAAAGACAGTTTATAACAGCTGCGATCTGCCTGAGAATATTCAGCCTAACGCACACCACTTAAAATGTAACAAATATGGAAAAGGAAATGAGTTGAACCCTGCCCAGAGGATGTCAGTGATTTATTTTTGGGGTGAAACTAATCCAAGTACAGAGGGCCAGCTGAGGGTCCATACATCACTTGAGTCCTACTTACACCCTCTATGTGGTGCATCAGCCTTTTGCTAGTGGTCTGTAAAAGGGTGAAGTTCTCTCTTGGGATTATTACAAGGAGAAGTATACTTTAGAGTTATGAGTCTTCAACAGAGAAGGCCCTACCCCTCACTGTCATGTGACTGTGATAGGGTGGGCCAGCAATCTCAACCTTGCTTATTTCAGTTGCTGTGATTGGAGATAAGATGACACAGCCCCTCCGGTATCGCAGACTGGTGCTACGTGATTTATGGCTTTCAATACTAATGAGCTTGAAAGAAACTTAGGGCCACATTGATAAATGTATTTCAGCTCTTAAAGATGCAGATAAATGCATATGGAACTTTTAAAAGCTCCTAAATCAATGGGAGCTATGGGCAGATTCACAAAAGTATGTAGGTACCTAAACCCCAGCTTTAGGCTCCAGTGTGAGCCACAAGACTCCTGCCTAATATTGTGAGGTGCCTAATCACACTAGATGGCTAAACTTCCAGGGTAAAAATTCCCTTTGTGCACCAAAGGTGTGCGATTAATGCTCGTTTAAAAAAAAGCATTAATTTGTTTTGCGTTATTGTGTGTATTAGCTGAGATTAATTGACAGCCATAATACATTTGTTATAAAAAACCAGAGGTGCAAGTGAGAGTGACTAAGAATATTGGAAACAAGTGGTTACATAGCAAACAAAACCCTAATGCCCTTTCTAGAGACTAACCCTAACTCGCAGGTTAATCTCCAGTTTAAAGACGTTTCTCAACCAAGGTTGTCTCCAGCATTTTCAACAAGCCTGATTCAGACCCCTGCGGATTCAGATGAAAACTTGCTCTCCATTTACTTCCTCAGTGAAAGATGTCTGGGCGTCATCTTTGTTGCCCAGATACCGTTGAGCAAATCTGTGATGTGCATGTCAAGATAGGGTTCTCCCTGCCCCCCACTGCTCTTTTTCTTTTTCTTTTTCTGTTCTGATCCCATAAACCTTAATTTTGCATTAAGTTCAGAATGCATTGTGCACTACGTGTTGCTTGCTTTCCATGTGCACAGCCAGATAGATAAACATTTCTTGTCTGACAGAAAATCTGTTTCTCATCTTTGCTGATGACCAGTCCCTAGACACAGACCTTAAGGATGTATTTTCAATAAATAGGCATACATTTCACAATGACATTGATGACCAGAGTGAAACAGGCTTTTATTAGAGTCCTCACATGATGTTATATTGGTGAATTAAAATGTAAATGCCAGGGTCAGGAGATTCCTGTAACCCCTATGAACCTCCTCTGTACCCCTTGCCAGTTGGCACTAAGGTTCCTGAGTCACGGTCTCTGATATTTAGATTCTAGGGCCAGATGTGAACACCTCGCTTGACCTCTTGTATAACACTTGCCATAGAGCTTCCTCAAAATAATTCCTAGAACATGTCTTTCAGGCAAACATCCAATCTCGATTTAAAAATGGTCAGTGATGGAGAATCCTCCACAACTTGTGATAAATTGTTCCAGCAGTTAATTACTCTCACTGTTAAAAACGTATACCTCATTCCCAGTCTGAAATTTAATGACATCAGTCTATCTCCAAGCTTAAGGAGACATGCATCACTGTGGAGAGGGCCAGCTTTAACCCAACCTTGCAGAAGGCTGTTTCCAGCCAGACAAAAGTAACATCAGCAAAGGTGTGAAGTCTCTCTCTCTTCTCTATCCAGTTCCCTAAAATGTTAAATTTCAAATCGTAGCTGAGATTGAATCAGCTGGCCAGTTAGGAGAGGAGTATTCTATGCAAAGTGACCGTTATTTGGCTAGGCTCCTGTAGTGTCCTGTCCCAATCACAAGAACCCATCTTGAAAGCACACCTGTGGAGGGAGTTATGAAAGCTTGGTGGGGGACAGAGAATGGTGAGCATCCTGAAGTATTTCTGCTCCCTGATCCACGGAGCAATTCACTATCCTTTCCCCTCATCTGCTTTCTAATGCAGGCCTTCTCTGGTGTTCACTATGTGGATAAAAGGCTGGTTTCACATATGAAAATTTGGCTTTTTATTTCCCAACCTAGAAGTTTACAAAATGCAATGGAATGTTGGCACTCGACTTCCTTCTGACAGGATTATAAACTGCTACATCTCTCGCCTGACAAGAGGGGCTGTGAAGTCACAAGGCTTGCACCTCACTCATGGATTTTTTGCAGATACCTTGATAATGTCTAGTCTAGAGAGCTGTGTCTGTGCTGGAGACATTTGTAAATGAATCCTGCCAGTGGGAGCCCTAATGGACACTCGTTTTTATCCCCATGCCACTTAAACATGCTTTTCTTCAGATTTATCTATCATGATGATACCAGCAATGGGAGATGTTGGAGCCTTCTCAATATAAGGGCTCCCATTGGTGCTAACTCTATTTCAGCTCACCCAGTACATTGCAAACCTGTTGGGTGGGAGAAGAAGTCTGAATCGGTATCAGGGGAGAAAAATTTAAAATCAGGCAATTGGCGATATTCAGACCTTACAGCTCTGATATATTATGAAGGGGGGGTAGTGCTCTGTCAAGGGCAACAGTGTGCCAGATAAGTATCAGCAAGGCAATATTTGAAAGAGCTCAGGTCCGATGCTGTTGGAGACAGCGTAAACGGAGCAGTTTTTGAATGAAGCAGTCTTTAAATGGAGCAGTTTTGGTGTCTGTACGGGAAGCAGACATTAGCTGGAGCTCCTTTGCTTTGATGAGACCTAAACAACTTGTACGACCAGTGTTGATAATCTGGAATCTCAGGACTAAAGGCATTGCTGTATGAGGACCCCGCTGAAGGCTTTTGGAACCTGTTTCATTGCAAAGCATTGTAGTACTGCCAGACTTATTTCTGGATCAGGAGAGTGAATTTGATTTAGTGCCTTGTGTGAGTTGATGGGAGTAAGTGGTGCCCTGGGAGTATTGTCTTCCTATGAGGTAGGTGGTATCCTAGCCTCATCATCAGTTGCCCATGTTAGCCCTTTGCGGACAAGTCAAAATATACACACGTGTAATGTCAATTCTTTTATTCTAAATAATGGCTGTGGTCATTATTACACAACTTTTTACTTCTTTCTTTCTCCTCCTTCCCCAAATACTGTAGATTTTTTACTTCTCCTTAACTAGGATTAGCTATGCACACTTTCTTTAGTGTTTTAGACACAGTAGGTCAAGTACTGTTGATCTTATACCCTCAGCAGCTCTACTGCTAGCCACCCCAAAGTGGTGGAGAGGAAGCAGGGTCATTTCCTGTCCCTCCCTTTCCATCAGCCTAAGACAGTGGGCTGGGTTTGGAAGAGAGCATCCTGTGCACCTTCTAAAAGCTGTGTTGCCCAGCAGCTGCAGAAGACATTGTGCCTGTCAGACAAAGTGCTTCCTGGCTACCACCCCAAAGGCATGGCTGTGTCTTGAAGATACAGTAGAGCACTCAATTAAGAAACAGATTCAATTTCAGTGAAAGGATTCAACCCAATTTAAAGGCCTCTCTCCCCAAAGGACTCCAAGCTACCTCTTCAGGGAAAACCCTGAACTAAAGCATGGGGTTTGGAGTGCCCAGTCTACCCATGATTCCTCTTTGATATAGAATAGCTTTAATGTTAAGAATGAATGAAGAGTTATATATGATGTCTGTCTTTAAAAGCAAACCATACTGGTTTCAGATTATCCCCTTCTGTTGTTGGAGGGGGAAGCCAATTTGAGGTGATGAGATTCAATGGCAGGCAGAGGAATTAATTCCATGAGCTGACACCTTTGAAAGAACTTTTTAAATTATAAAAGAAAAACAGGAACTGAAACTGCTGATCCATAGCAGTGAATCCAGTCCTGAAGGGATTTGGGACTCAGACAGTGGTCATTCCTGACAGACCCTGGGGAGCACTGTTTTGCAAGGGAGTGCCTGATCTGATAATAAGCCAGGCATATTGAAGAGACTCGAGGAGCATTACAGGGTGAGTCAGGCTCTAGGAGGGAAGATGACATCAGAGAGTCAGATGTGTCTCAGTGATGTGCTGCCTGGACAAGAGAGACAATGGAGAGAGAAGAAGTATTTTCTAGAAATGTAAGCTATTTCTGATTCACTGTAGCTAATCAAAGGTGAATCTAGGAAGAGGAGCATTTGAAGTGTGTCTGACTAGGTACGTTATTGTTATCTCTATTTTGACCCAAGCAGTTAGCCAAAATTCGATCTGGTGAGTTCTTCCCATTTGGAAGAGAAATTGATCCTGGGGTCAGGTGTTTCTCTGATGCTTCCTTGTTTATTTACAAAGAATGTACCAAGTCCTATTTCTCTGAACACTGGAGCAGGAAATAGTTTCTTTGCTCCCAATTCCAAGCCCCTTTCTAACCAGCGCATAGCTCAAAACTCTCTCTAGGCTTTTCTCAGGGCCACTTGCCCAATGCCTGTTCTGGCCGTGTCCTTGGCTTTGTGCTGCTTGTCTCACATGCACAAACACACATGCCTCTCTCAAATTCCCAGTGAAAACCCTTCACCCACAACTCAGATTCCTGAGTGGTTTCAACATACGTCTTTGTTTTCATTTGAGGCCCCTGTTGTTTCTTACCTCTATCCTGAATGAAAGGTGGCTGCTATACTCACCAGTTTCAGTGAGGATTATCCCAACCCATAACATTACTGATGATGTTTTTTCATTACAAGCTGCTTTTTCTCTTAGTATAAGTATATGTAATGTACATATTAATTAGGCAACTTGGTCTTAGACTGCTTTATTTAGAAATTTCACTCAGCATGTTCTGCTGAGGTGAAACAATTGTCAGATTCCAAGAAGAGAGGGTGAAACAAAGGTTGTCTCGAGCTTAATTCCTCTGGATCTTCAGTTCAAAGTGCAGGGACTAGGGAGTCCCTTCAGATCAAGCACATTTACTTGCAGGATTGCACATCAAGGGGGTTCACAAAGATCTCCTTAAAGTGGCAGCCCTGAAGATTAGCATCACACATTCTGAGATTGAATTCCAGATTTGAGAACCATACACTGAAAATGCCCTGTTGTTGAACTTTGGAGGCAGTTTACTTCAGTACTAATTGAGAAAGAACTCAAGGAGCCAGGCAGTCTCTAAGGTAGGTAGGAGGCAAACTACTAAAATCTTTATAGATTAAACCCAATACTTCATATTCTACCTGTTCATGAATCTGACTGATAAGAATCTTACTGGCACTTTTCACTACTACATTTGGAAATGATCAAATAACCCAATCTATATCTAATAGATATCTTCTTTGTTGCATAGGTAGTAAATTCCTCATGGGAAGAATCATTTCACTCTGTACTCACGAGGCAAAAACGTGTTCACCAGGCTCTGATCCCTTCGAGAACAGTTATATTGATCTAGATTTCTCAGACACTATAGGGATAAGGGGTGGGGAGCAAATTTTAGCAAAGTTTTCTCTCACCTCACTTTTAATGTTTTTTCATGCTTGCAGTTGATCACATGCAGGAACAAACTAAGGTAGTGGCAAGTAAATTTAGCTCTCAAATGAGTGGTAGAGTGGAGCTTTGAATAGAATTTAGATAAAGAGGACGACTTCCATGAGTCTACGGGACCACTACTGATGACACGTGGTTATTGATTACCTCCCCTTTAAGTCACTGAAGCCAAATTAAGCAGGTGTATTAATTATGAAGATTTCTCAATCCCTCTGTCTCTTAATATATACACATACACATATATCTATATATATGTATAATATAATTAAAGCTGGAAGATGGTGATGAGCAGGGCTATCCTTTACTGAGGTATAAATGAATGACTTGATGGGTTCTACAATTTCAGATCCAAGTGGAACATCACATTTTTATAAAACTTGTCATGCATAGGGGCATAGGTACTCTTAGCCCAGGGGAATCTGAGTGTGACTCTGCACGTCCCCGTGGTGTTACTGGGGAGTTGTGTTGCTAACAGTCTTTTATATCCCCTGGGAACATGGCCCATTAAGTAATTGCCTGTGAGAAAAGGGAGTGGTTGGTCATCTGAAAACACCTCTATGTACTATTTATAACAAACGATGGACGATGTGGAGGTGGACATTGTTAGAAGGGTTCTATTCACATTAAGAACTATTCATCAACAAATAGAAATTAATAGTGGCAGCTTGGGGAGAGAACAGTGACTTGGTGTCACTTGTTTATGGCTGCTGCTAGGCCTTGTGATACTTCCCTCCAGGCTATCAGCTCCTACTAAAATAAACTCTCCTTTCCAAGACCCTTAACTTGATGCAGGGACAACTGGAAGCCTGAAGGAAAACAGGAGCACAACCAGTAATTCAGAATGGATCACAGAAAGTCACTATTCGTACCTCAGTCGAGATTGCTGGCAGTATTTTCCAGTATTTCTTTGGGGGCACTTACAGGGAATTGAAATTGATTGAAATTTACCAATTCTCTCTGTTGTTAGATACCAGGAATCCCTAAGGTACCAACACCATTCTTAGTGAAACAGCATACTTTTATGAATGGTCTGTATTTTTCTGTCTTTAATTCTCCACTAGGTTTTTCTGCTTGTCCGTTTTCCTTTGCTCATGTGGTAACCTGAGCTAACGTTATTTACACCCCTCGGGAGTTTTTGATTTTTAGACTTTCCCTGCAGTTAGTCATCTGTCAAGAGTAAATTTAACAGGTTTACAAGAGTACCGTTGCAAAGGTCATTCACATAAATTAGAAAAGGCGATCCAGCCACTCATTTCATTGACATTCTGCTCAGGATTACTCTCCAGATGGACCTTAGCCTGAAGATGCCACTTGCAAATCTTTTTATGCTATTAATCTCTCTTCATGTATTTCCTTCTGTTCTAACCTGAATACTTCTCCTATTAGTGTGTCTTATATTGGTAAAAGAAGCCCACCAAAGAATATATCATGAATCACATTCAGAAAGTGCAGTGACATTTAGAGATGCTCATACAGATTCTATAGAAGGATAAGAAGTCTAAGCAAATAGAAATGAAAAGCAATGAACTGCTATTTATCTGCTTTCAAAATGTAATGGGGAGAAGGATATTTTCTCTAAATATAGATATTTAATAATGATCACTAGAAAAGGGGAGCTCATTCACTGTCACTGGTCAGTCACGTATCCTGCCTTCAGCTGTGGAAAATATTTCTTGAAGGAGGCAGCACCATAACTCCTACGTCCATCCTGGATAACACAGAGCTGAAAGCCTGTTCTGTTGAAGTTAGTGGGTAACAACTGCTGTCAGAGTGTGCAGGTTCAAGTCCTAGCTGCGCACAATATATGAAGTGAAAAATACCTACTGTGCATTAACACCAATTGCAAGAAAGCATTTACAAACATTTTGTTACGCCATTCCTTACGTTCAGATCATTTGTATGTTAGTTTGTTCAATAACCTTGGGTTTTTGGTGTTCTAGCCGTAAGTGAGATGAAACAATAAAAGCATAAATCTGTCTTTCCAGGGTTAACTTGCTTTTCTCCTCTCTCATAACAGCTACAGGCAAACCTCTCCCCCTCCTGTCAGTCAGATAATTAGCATCAACACGGACACTAGCTTGTTTACTAGCCTTCAAACTCTTCATTGTTACCAATTCCAAGGTGAGACTCTTTTTTAAAGTGAGGTTAGAGGATTCACACACAACCAAAAGATTCTGGCCCTTAGGAGCTGGCACACTTCCTTCAATAGAAATACTGTTTACTATCAAGAGCTAGTGGATGCAATTCTGTTCTGCATTCACCAAGCACAACTATTGATCTTTCACAGTCTCCAAAGACTTCATCAAGAAAAATCTTTATCTCTGAAAGATGCTGAATGGCAACAGATTCCTTCTGTGCTATAGTCAAGTTTAAAACCACTTCTGTAACAACAGACAACTGGCTCTTTCCTTCCTTAGCTGTGGGTTGCTCTAAAGAAACATTATTTTGAATCAAACAGACTTTCTTGGTTTCAGTTAAGTCCAGAACCATTTCTGGTATAATAGGAGGCTTTGCATACAACTCCCTGTTAAGTAAACTGCTAGGCTTCATCGTTGAAAGTTTAGACACTCTCACCACTTTTGCAGCTTTTCTCACTGTTAATAGGCAAGCTACTAGGCTTAACATGCATAGTCTTAGGCGCAGTCTACACTTACCTTTGCGATTCGGTGGCAATCGATGGGAGATACTGAAGTGACGTAAATCACTTGCGTATCTCCCGTCGACTTTGCAGTGACTCCGCTGCGCGCCGTCCACACTGCGCAGCGCTACGCCACTTACTGGGATGGTTTTCCTGTGTCACTTGCTGGCTCAACTGAGCGCATCTATACAGACCGCTCAGTCGATCCAGAGCAATCGATCTGACGGCAGCAAATTTGCCGCCGTCAGTGTAGACCCAGCCTTACAGACTTCTCCTTGTATCAATTATTTCTCCGTAAGGGTCCCCAGCAACTCCTGTAAGCAGGAGCTGGGTTAAAGAAAAACAGAAAGACAGTGGTCAGTGAGGGATTCATCTTGGTGACAGAAACTACAGCTATGAACCTTTTTGAGTCGTACTGACTTGTTTTTATTAACAGGCTCAACTTCAAAGTCTGTTGGCTTACTGGACTAGTAAATCCAGCCATTATTACCTGGATGGTGTAAACTGGCACCTTTTGCATAAACTGACCAAAACCTTGATGTCCAGATGACGTGTTTGTCAGAGATGGCTGAGATTCCAGAACCACTTGCTGCCAGTCTTAGGGGGTCCTTTCTGGACAGGAGATGCCATACTAGCCAGTTGGAGCAGATATTTTTGAGATTGGCCCTCTTTTCTTCTAAGTATATTAATGCTGAAGTTTTGAGTTCTTTAGAATTTTTGAAGTGTCCAGTTGAATCTATTTTCCAGATTGCCCTATATGTGTACTGCCTATGTAGCCCTCAGAGTTACTGTAGTGGGGTAACAGATTGGGGCCAGGAAGTTCAGTCAATGGAAGGTTCCAGTCAGCATGTTCTGTCAGATGAAACTGCTCATTAGGAGTAAGTGTGTGGGGAGGGAAGCAGAGGAGAGGAAACTAAAGGAGGGCTAGCTTCAGGCTTGACAGTTCATAGCATTCCCTCTTAGGTTTGCCTCTTCTCGAGCTGATCTTTAAATAGGGGTTAAATCAGATAGCGCTGAATCAATTGCTAGCTCTTTCACAAGAGCTTGGGTCTTTGTGAAGAAGATTGTAGAAGGAAGTTGGGGAAAAGGGGGCCCGAGAGGAAACATAATAAAAGAGAGAAAAAACGGCAATGTTTAGTGGCTGCTTGTGTTAAAGGCTCTCTATCCGCTTGAAACTAAGCTAAAGTAAAACAATTCCTTTGCTTAGAATCACTTCACAATGAATCCCAATGATGGGTTGAACACTTACTGTTCTCACTGCAAACAAAACATCAGGGGAGGCCATAAGAAAATCCACTTGAGAACAAGTGTTCTAATTAGTTACTTTCTGTGTCCCCACGACAGTAATCTTCCAGTGACATTGAGGTAGGAGTCAAGTCTGTCCAGCAGCATCTCAAACCATCTGCTATAGTACTGCTGGTTCTGCTTCATTTGTGTTGACTCCTCTGCCTTCCATCTGCCTTTCAATTTTCCCACTGGCTCTGGCTGTTTGAGTGCATGTCTAGACATGTGAGTGTTTCCCATTGTGACTCTTACCTCCCCCGATGGGTGTAATTATTTCCTTAATATTTTTTTAAGTGTTTTGGATCAGAATTTGGTCCTACCAAAATGTAGACAAAACACTGAGAATCTATGCCGATCCTCTTCTTCTATTGCCTGTTTCTTCTCATGAACCATCTGTTTCTAGGGCATATGCTCTCTCCTTATATGACTCCATTCCTTTCATTTTCTGCACCTATGGCACCATTCCTATATCTTTATCTCAACTTGTATAGCTGCCTTGTATCTCTCCTCCAGTGTCCATAGCTAACCTGACAAAAATGTCAAGTTCCTCTGGTTCTGCTGTCTCCCTCTCTCTTTCCTCCAATCCTTTGTTCTATTTAGCCCCTCTGTTTCTTTGCTCCAAGTCCCTCTTTCCACCGTGAGTCCTGTTACTCATGAGTCCTCTTTTCTGAGACAGCTGATCATCATGTTTCATTCTGACAGGTACATTTGTAAAATTTGGGTGCTGGGGGGCTCCCCTGGGTGAAGTGGAAAGATTATGTATTTTGTCATACTGGGTGTACTACCATACTGTTTTGTTTTTCATCAGTGCTATCAGAAACTAACTACTTCATCTTGTCAACAGCATTAAAAATATTAATGGAGTCACTTCTATGGAATACAGAAGCTTAAGAAAAAATTCTGTTCCTTGAATATACTTTTAAACCTGAGTTCTAAAATTTATTCAGATACATTCTTCTAATCTTACCTAGATCAAGACAAAAAAAAGTTTAGCAATTAATTTAAATAAACAGGGACTGGTTGTTACCCTTTCTAGTGTGAAGAATAGAGTTCATGTTCCAGCTGCTCATACTCATGTGTGCTCCTTATACGCAGAGATAGGCACAAAATTGCTAGTATTTTCTTATTCTTCTCTAATTCACATTGCTCCTGTTGTTCAGTGGGCTCTTTCAGAGAGGAACGATGATCTTGTGTTTAAAGAACAGGTTTGGGAATCTGGGGAACTGGGTTCTATTTTCAGGACAGACTTAGACATGCTTTCTCACCTTGGGCTCTCTGTGTGCATTAATGCTCACACATCTGTATAATGGGTATAATAATGTTGTCTTATGTCACAGAGTTGCTGTGAGAAGAATTTTTAATAGTTTCCAAAGTGTTTGGAGATCCTGGAATGGAAAAATAGAAATTCAAACTTTATTGGTAATCATGCCCAATATAAAGAAAATGTATTTTAACTCTTCTTGTTGGCTATTATTGCAGCTAACTTTTGGATGGCTCAGGCAGTTACTTCTTCTTTAGAACCAATATTTAAACAGGTCTGAATTGCAATAAGACAGTTAATTTCAATTATGACTCATTACCACGTATCTGGTCATATGGCTGTCACTTTTCAGTCAAAGAAAAATTGAACTAAGCCACGATCTTGTCCCTTTTCCTAAACCACACCCATTTTTGCCAAGCCATCCTCTCCTACTGTTGGCACCCAGCCTTCAAATCCCAAATACAATATTGCACCTGTTATGACTGGAATGATTAATGTGATAAAATTACAAAGCAACTAGCAAGACAGATGGCAACATTACAGGATGAATTCTATGTAATTAAACCAGTGTTTTTTTTCCTGACTGCCAGCTCTCCTCTCTCTAGACTCCTGGCTCTGGCTCACCTCTCTTCCCATTTGGCTATGTCCTGATTTCCCTCTAGAGCTGCCAAGTTTCAACCAAAGACTGGGGAGAGAACTGGAACTTTTTTTGCATTTTAAGGCCACAATGTGCTGTCTGTGAATTGATGTCAGCCTGCTGGAAAGTTGGTCACTTCCCTGTTTCTTCATCTCCCTCTCCGAAGTGTTTGAGTGCCATGGAATGTCAGTACTTCAAAGAATGCCACAGCCACATAAATGGCAGTCAGCAGTGGAGGAGGTGCAGTACAGATGACCCTACGTATACATCTGTAAAGTGAAGAATGCTATGGAAGTATGTGCACTTATGGTGACAGTTGGCTGTCTAGAATGCATTCATTAATATTCATCTGAATTGTGATTGAGACTAGTGGATCATTGTGCTAGGCACTGTAGAAAATGAATGGATCCAGCCTGAAAGAGCTAACAAACTAAGTATAAGATGAGGAAAAACAGGTAGATACATGAGCACATGGTAAAAATAGAGTTGTGTTGGGTATGCATTTAAGAATGTTTCTTTTTTAAAAAAAAAATAAAGTACTGTCAATTAAAGAGTGGGGTAATTCCGCATTAGGTTCATTACAGTATATAGGTCATTTGTAGACATAAAATGTCCCTTTTGGTCACTGTAGAAGCTTTAAGTGTGTTATTTCAATTTCAAAAAAAGGTTCTTTCAGTAATGCTAGAGCAACTTTGCATTGTTAAGAACAGGGGCATAGCCAGACGTGATCTTCTGGAAGGGCCTGTGGCTGATGGAGTGGGCCGGCCAAAAAAACTGAACTTCCAGTGTCTGGTCACCTGACTAGAAGCAGAAAGTTTGGGAAGCCTGACGTGGGCAACTGGAGCATCATGCAGTTTAGTGATTCTCATCCAGTGGCTTCCCAAACTTCCTGCTTCTGGCCACATAACCAGAAACAGGAAGTTTGGGAAAGCCACCGGCCAAGAAAGCTCCAGGCATGCAGATAGCTTAAGTGGAGCTTGGGTGGGCCTGCTTTCAAAGTGGGTGGGCCATGGCCATGGCCATAGCTACGCTCCTGGTTAAGAGAAATCAAAACTTGAAACTTTCCTGCCTCATCCCTGCTGAGTGCAATGTCCAGCACATGATAGATACCTGAACTGTAAAGAGAAAAAGGTATATATAAAATGGCTATTAACAGCCTAGACACTGCTGCTGTGTCTTTACTAATGCTTCACTAGCTTCTTGGCTATTTTTTTTTACTTTCTAAATTTCAGATATAGAAGTTGAGTGCATAAAATAAATTGAGATTCCACTTCATCCTTTCTTTGTTTTATTCTTTTTGTCCCCTTTCTTCTCGTTTTAATCTCCTCCTTCACCTTATCTTTTTCTTTTTTCTCTTTACCTATCTTCCATCCCCCTACCTTAGACATACGCTATTTGGCCCGTTCTTTACTTTTTTCCACAAACAATTCAAACATGTTTCTCCATTTTTAAAAAAAAAAGAAAATTTCCTGTTTAAACTCTTGTTAACATCTGTTTTTAAAATGCTGCCATGATCAATATCGATGTGAGAGGAGCATGGCCCTTTTTCTCCTCGATCTCTTATTTTACCTTTTGTTTTAACAGGCTGGCACATGCTCTCAATGGGAACTTCACAATTAGATAGGTGCATGGAGGTTTGCTATTCCTCTCAAGTGGGCTTTCTCAGACTTCTCTCTAGCAGAGTTCTTCTTACGATTGCCTAAAGGTTTGTTGTTTTTTGTATTACAGTGGCCCCAACTGAGAATAGGGTGCCATTGTGCTAAGCAATGTTCTGGCTCCCCCTTTGGAATCTCCTTTAAAGTGGGATCCTCACAGCAGAACGACAGATGGCAGCAGCACTAGATGGCCTTGTTTTTCCATGGATCTCCCAAAAAGTTTAAGGATATTGTGAGATCATTTGCTTTTGCTCTTTCCATGGAAGAGGACAAACCTCACCATCAGAGCCAACAATACAAGGTAGTCTCTGCAAAGAGAACCTCAGAGAGTGTAAAAGTTTCCAAATGGGAATTAAGGATGAGCTGGCCCTTGTCAATTTAAATAAATAATAATATATTTGGCCACACCTTTCTAGCTCTTGTCTCCTAGGCTAACACATTACTGAGAGTGGATATGTTCAGTGAAAGGGAAATTACGTTTTTCAAATGGTTTAAACAAATTAAAATGTAATACTAAATATTATCACAATGAGACACTAGGGCATGTTTTATGGGGCAATTCATACATACCTCAAGCAGATGAATGCTCTCAGCTTTTAGCTTTGAGACTTAAAGTCAAACCAAAGTGTGCATTAGCGGCATATGAAAGGCCATGCTTTATATTATTATTGCTTAAACAGTCCTTTGCCAATG
Source organism: Mesoclemmys tuberculata (assembly GCA_007922155.1). Taxonomy (NCBI): domain Eukaryota; kingdom Metazoa; phylum Chordata; order Testudines; family Chelidae; genus Mesoclemmys; species Mesoclemmys tuberculata. The sequence goes on along the minus strand of ML675610.1, from coordinate 53,594,291 downwards.
TGGTTTTGGCAATTTTATCTACGGTAAATCCTGCTCAGATTAAGTTCACTGCCCCCTCTGGGTTTACAGTAGAAAAAAATTGTCAAATTACATTGGCAAAGGAATATGTAAGCAGTAATAGTAAATGATAGGTGGATAGATAGATGAGCTTTATGGGATCAATACATGGGTGGATTTAAGGCAGAGTGGCCCAGATTCTCTTGTTCAGCTTAGTTTTATTCAAGGCAAGACTGAAGGTGGGGGTGGCTTCCTCAATCTGTTCTGATTTGTGTCCAGTTGCCCATGCTCTAGGAGCAGTTTCAGCAGCTGGGGATCACTAGGGAATGAGGTGTTCCAGCCATGTTCCCGTTACCCTGGTTACATCCCCCTCCCATACTGCAGACTGTCGGAGAGCTGATAAAATATAGAGTTAGGTGACATTTTTTGCCTAAAACTTTTATTCAGCGAGAAATGCAGATTTGGTGACATCAAGGCATTTCATGAATTTGTGTAACTTTTTGGCAAATTGTGTTAAAGAGCAAAGCAAAACCTCACAACTGCCCTGCTCCTGATTTTCCAAAAAATCTGTTTCATTCTGACATTTTTGAAATGCAATGTTCCAATATTTTGGTCCAAAATGGCTTTTTGTTTGGAAGTTTTTATTTAAAAAAAAAAATAAAAAACAGAAAAATCACTCAATCGAAATCCATTTTCCCCTAGTGCTATTTTTTTTGGTATGAGGAGGGCATTGCGGAAAATAGAAAAATCCAGTGTTTGCACAGCTATAGTGAAGAAGGCACTACTATGGTTCTTCACCATGCACAAATGTCCTTTAGAAAGGAGACGTTCTTACAGGGTAAATCTGCTGGCTTCCACCACCCAGGCTTATACCTACAGTTTTCAGAACTACTCCTCCAGCTGAGTCTTAAATGACTGCTGAGATTGGCTTTGTAGTTCCTCTGTGTGGCTTGCCAGGCCTGCTGGCCAGTGGAACCTTAGCAATTGTGCTATACTTTGATGTTCCTAAGGGCACAGAGGGGGCAGAGGACTATTTCATATTTAATGCATAATACAGTTCACTTATATTCTTGGTTCCTTACTGAGAGCTATGAACAACAAAGCTAAGCTTAAAAAAAGAATGAAAGGTAACAGCAAACTAGACTAGTGATCATAATGTTCCTTTCTGGCCTTGATATCTGAAAATAGTACTAGTGCTCATGGAGGAAAGTAACAGAGAAATCAAGAGTTTAACCTCCAAATTAGAAAGAAAAAAGGGGAAAAACTGACATGTGAATGGGACAGATCACTGAATCTTCTCTAAAATGGATTGTGCAGATAATGAGAAGGCAACACTAGGCCAAACTGAAGTCAGTGGAGTTACAGCAAGGGTGAATTTGGATATTGTGTTCAGAAGGAAGTTATGGCTTTGTAAGGCATGGATAAAAAGATGATAACTTGGGAGTTAGTCTTCTACCTATCAATATAGTAAAAAATACACTACTGAATTATAAATATCCATGAAAAGTTCAATAAGCAACATCAGTAGTGCCTGCTTAAGAAAACACATATAGGACCTGCTACACTGGATAAAAGCATTGGTCCATATAATCCAGTATCCTGTCACTGCCAGCGCCTGTAGATACATTTTTCAATAGAAATCATAGCTGTGCTCCAAACGGTGTACAAAAACCAATTGCACCTTCTTCATAGCTAATAAACTTCTTCCTGTGTGAATTGAAAGCTGTATTTAATTTAGTTTAAACCCCTGCACACACTCCCATTTTTACTATGTTGGTACACTTGATAGCAGTCCAGGAGTCAATATCAGCTCTGAGAGAGTGAACTGGATGCTTTTCTGCTTTCCTTATCATAAATAGAACTGTTCTAACGTTCTGATGGCAGAATCTCTATTGTTGGCAAGCTAATACAAAAGATTGACTTTTAGATTCCAGGTTGAGATGGAAGGTTGACAACCAGAAAAATAATCTCTGTTTTTCACTCAGCTAATCTCTGCAGTTTTTGGGTAAAATTCTGGTCCTACTGAAGTCAATGATAAAAAATCCAATGGACTTCAATGGGGCCAGATTTTCACCCTTGCCCCAGAAGTCATTGAGAGAATAAACTTGAAATCTCACAGTGCCATTTTACAAAGTTTCTTTTCAGCATAGTTCTGCACTTTAAGGAAAACAGCTTCAAAATATATTCTCTTTCTCTCTCTATATATATATTTAATGCTTTTTGTGTCACTTGAAGGATTAGGCAGCGACAATAGTGGGCATTTTCCTACATGCTGAGTTAAAATCATTAGATCAGTGCGTTCACTTAAAGAAATTCTCACAAAGACATTAAAAGCTTTGAAGATATTCCCTTCACTTAAAATGGGGAACGTCACTAAAATTAGCAATCATGCTAGAACAAGAAGGAGCTTTTTAAGTGTCTCCTCTGCCAAGCTAATTGAAGTAGCTCTTGTGGTCTAGTTGTTAGGGGAAAGAACTGAAAGGCAGGGAGATTCTAATTGGATCTTCTTTTAATGTAGCTTGCTACTTCTATACCTTTTAAATGATCTATTTCTGACCATCTGTAAGGTTAAAAAAGAGTTGATATAATATTAAATAATTTGTTTCTTATCTGTTTGGTGCTTGCATTTTATAATTATTATTATTTCTTTATTTGTATTATCATGGCATGTAGGGGTCCTAGTTACAGACAGGACCCCACTGTGCTAGGATTCCCTATTAAATACATCTATCCCTGCACTACTGGCAGCCATTTATATGGCCAAGGCATTCTTTGAAGTACTGACATTCCACAGAACAGTGTGTAGGGTTTTATTTTCCTTTGAAAGTTGTCTCACTGGAGTGGATCTTTTCATTAGCTGAAGAATGCTGCATGTTTGTGGACCATGCTGCACAATAAGTTACTGAGGGAACAGTTCACACTTTGCTGATACTTTTCAGCACAGTATATTTGTTATGCCATGATCCTCCAATTTGTCCTTGAATAAAGTTTTAGCCCGAGAAGAATGTTGCTGCCAACCTTTATCCAGACTTATTTTCCATGGATCATTCTTCCTATGCTCAGCTCTTTGTTTTGCATGCCATTAAATTTCATCTTGCTTTCAAAACAGTTCTGCTTTTAATTAAGCGTTGCACCATCTGAGCCCTCTCTTTGGCTGTGGACCTACTGTGTAACTCTGTGTCTGGGTGAGGTTTGAACTGTTGGCTTCTTGGCAACTCCAAGCTCTGAACAGAAAGAGTTTGCCAAGCTGGATCTTGAATTATGATGCTTTCTTGAATTTGGAATTCATTACCTGTGGCTGTTTATAATGCCATCACTGGTTTTACTGATCAGAATAAAATTTTACTTGTTTTCTTTGGGATACAATAATTGATTGAGCAGTGCTTTTTTTTGGTGCACTTGGTTCTGTGAAGAGGCTTGGTTTGACTACAGGCATAAAGCATATAGAAATCACAAAAGCAACGAGTGACCATCATGGAAGCCACGTGACCTGCTTCCTCAGTTAACCTAACAGTAAAGTTGTCTAAAGTAGAAGATCAATGCCAATCAGCTGCTACACAGTATTTTAAGGTAAAGAACTGTATGGAGAAATACAGGCTTCTCCTTACAGTGCCATGTCACTAACTTAACAGGATACATCTGGATAGCGTTAATGTCCAAAAGATGGGCCCTGCCATTCTGTCTGACACATTAAGTGATTTTTTTTAAAGTAGCAGAATCATGGAAATCAGCAGTAGAAAGCAAAAGGTCTCTTAGGTCACATTGTCCTGAACTGGCCATTTCAGGCCAGGATTCTCTCCTATAGTATATTCTCCAGTTCTCTGCAATCCAATTTTAAATGGCTCATGGGATGGGACTTCCCTTGGGAGAGGAGACTATTCAGTTATTTGAGACTGAGACGGGCTGTCCATCCGCACAAGAGAGTTCAAACGCATGGTAAGTCCCTATAGGAGTCCCAGAATCTTGGGTACAGGTATGGAGAAGTGAGCAAGGTTATTCATGTGCTTGCTCCCTCTGTGGAGCAAGGAGATGGGAGGAGCAGGGACTCTCAACTCTGCTCATTCTGCTCAGTAGCCAGAGTAGCCAGAGCCAGTGCTGGGTAGTATCCTGGTCCTAAAGGTCAGTAGTAAATTACTACCTGCCAGGAGGAAAAAGGAAGCTTTGGGACACAGATGTGACTGATTCATCATGCCTTCTTGCCTACGTCCGGGATGGTGCCCCTTACACACCATCCCTTGTTGAGGGCTGTGCTGAAAGTCATAACACATCTCAGAATTAAGAGGTGTTCCGCATATTTTTCCTAAATATTCGCCCTTTTTCTTTTCTTGTTTTGTATGTGTGTATAATTTCATCCCATGCTGAAATAGTGTTTTCATCTTCGGGGGAAAGTAGGTCCACCAACTCTATTCTTACTCCTTCTCAGGCTGGCCTTCAAATCCTGATGCACAGGGATGGAGCTGAGCTCCATGACAAACAAGGAGTGTGCACCCCTTGAGCAGAGTTCTCAGATTCAGCCTTCATTTGCCATAGTTGAACTGCTGAAGTTCTGTGGAGACAGGGTGTTTCTTGGCCATAATAATGGAAGCAGTGTTTTCATCTTAATTTCTGAAGTTCAAGGGTGCTGATTAGTTGCTAATTAAAAGTGGACAAACAAGGTGATAGGTTTTGTTATGAAGAAACTCAGGCCACCAACAAACGACCAGCTCATACTTTCCTGGGTTGTTTGAAACAGGACTGTCTTGGTGAAAGACTCTAATGCATTGTCTTCAGGACTAAAATAGGTGTGTTCTTTTCCTTGGGGTAGCTAATGCACATGAGCTATCCCATGGTAAAATCACCGTGTAGTCAGGGTCCTTTTAGTTTTATTGGGAGGTCAACCCCAGTATGTGATATAGGGGTAGTCTCAGCAAGTTTACATCATGTTAAAACTGAAGGGCCTTGTCCTCATTGTTAAAAAAACACAGTGAAGACAAAATCTATATCTCATTAACAGCTTCCTATAAAACCTAGAACCAGTTGTTCTCCTTGCCAGATACTCAGCAAGATTAAAAAAGCTCAAACATCTATCAGTAAAGCATGATGTGTTCTTATTACTTTGTGGCTGCTTTGAATTATCAGGGTTTCAAACAAGCCCATGGGTGTGCTATTTCCTTTCTGATGGCCCATTGCTTACTTTTGTTCTGCTACAGCAGGCTTTTGGGTGTTTTTAAGCCCTTTCTTCAAAGTAGATTTGTCAAGTTACACTGATGTTCTTTCTCTAGAAATAACTCCAAGAAAAAGACAGATTAGTTCATCCCAGTCTTACTAAGAAATCAGAGTTCTTATGATTCTAATTCCAAGTGTGAGTTTAATGAGGGTTTAGGGAAAAATTAAATTTGTGGTGTTTTCCTCATATTGGAGCTATTCAGTTCATGAATAGTCTATTTTTGAGTGATGCAAATCCTCTGTTGAGGCTATCAAAAAGTTACAATAGACTCCATGCTGCAAGTGAGAATCTTCTATCAAGAGAGTCTGGAGACTTCTACGACATACAAGCCTTTGCTCTAGAAGCTCATTTTGATGTAGGAAACATCCCAATGGCAGCAGTTTATTGCTCTTTGTGCTGATCTATTTTGGTTTTGTCTAAGCTCTAAAAATGGAAACTTTCAACTCACTTCAAATATGAATAGTGAAAGGACTGATTATTATTAATACAAATTCCTATCAAGAACTTTCTTTGGGAACTAAGGGCTTCATTTTAGGAAAGCTGTAAAAAGTATTGAACATCGGAAAAGATTAAGATTGAAGAGTTTGATCGTATTTAGTTTTTGTTCCTGAATCTATTTGACCTATGGATTGTTAGGAATACAGGCATCGGATAGTGTGATTTTTATTTAGAAGGGCATTTACTGATTCTTATTTACTCAGTTCTTTCCCATATGATTTCCTATAACAAGTTATTTATTAGAAATGGTATGAAATTTGGTTCTGACCTCCACATTTCAGGAATCTTCAGATGACAGGATTTGGGAGGCTCATTCGTAAAATATAAGTCAGCTGCATAATTTAGATGTTGATCCAGTTTCCAATTTTGAACTTTGCTGAACTACAGGAGTACTCAGATCCAGAGTGACATAAGCCAATATTTCAAACATGGACCTGAAAATTTGCATACTTAAAAATTAGACCTTCACATCCATACTTAGGCACCTACATTTCTGGTTTTGAAACCTATAGTAAATGTTATTTTATCACCTGGTTACCGAAGTTCAAAAATGCGATTCTACAGAGATATATTTCATATATGATAAGACAAACAACTTTGGGGAGGTCTGACATTTGAATCCAAACTGCACTGCTGGCCTCTGTCACTAGTATGGGACAAACTTAAATTTCCGAAAACGTTGGAATATTTGAAATCCAGATCTGGAACCAAATTTTGCAATTCAGCCAATATATAGTAAATATATAAAGCCAAAAGCTTCAACTTTGGTTGAGGAGCACATGCAGAAAGTTGGGGGAAAGTAGTTGTGAAAGGAGTTCAATGAGCAACTGTGTCGACAGTGAGGTTTGAGGGAGGTCATAATGGAGGAACTTCTGTAGCATTGGAGAATCTCCTGGCAATGGGGTGAATCGTCTGAGGCCAGATATTCTAGCTAGAATATGCAATCAGTGAGGCACAAATAACCCCGTGGTCTGACCCAGTATATTTTAAACAGAAGTAAAAATAAAAATGGCAACAAGAGAAATAAAAGAAAACCATTAGAGCTCCAGAAGCATTCTGAAAGCAGGTAGTGTTCCCAGCTGCTTAAAACATTGTACAGTCCAAACTTAGCCATCTCTTGTGATTTTATGTTACTGGTAACTCAAACAACAAAAACAAAAGCAAAACTTAAACCTTTCATCTTGGCTTATTCTAGGGCTTCTCTGCCCATGCTATACACACATTCTCTCTCCATAGAAATGAGACAATCACAGTCTTGTTCAACACACCAGGGACTGAACTAAAAAATGACAAGTCTTTAGTGCCTGAGCTAAGATGCCAGGCTCTTTGGCCCGAGAGTTGTAAAAAACTAGCATCTTATACATATTGGGCCCATAGCAGGACATGTAACACGTACTGACTGATGGGTTTCAGAGACACTTTCGCCCCTCATATGTGGCTGGAGATAACAAAACCCACCTGCCAACAGGAGTGAGTAGTTATTCAGCTTCTTCATACAGGGGTCTTGGACCTAAGCTTAGAATGAAGCAGCAGCAGCACCTACATTTCCATGAAAGCACCATTTTATCAATGTAGAATTCTTACATATATTATCCTGTAACATGTACGTGACAGTGGCAGATTTATGGAATAATCAATTACAAATAACAAAACCATACCCAGACTGGCACTTCCCAGCCCACAGAAATGTGAGGGAAACCTACAAGCCATTTTCTCTGCAGCTGTTGCTGTTGTATCCCTTTACAAACAAGATAATGTTATAGTAAGTATATGAAATGCAAATACTCCAGAAACAGTTTATCATTCGATACCTATCACGTGGCTGTATCTCATTGTTAAAAACTGAAAAGAACATATAAAAATAATTTGTGTCCATCTTCTCTGGGTATAATTCCTGGGGAACTCTTTGGTGATCTACAAGGACATACTTTATAGCATATAAGCATAGGTCATAGCATAGCATATCTTATCTGCAGTAGTGATGGATGAAACACTTTAGATTCAATCAATACCATTTCATGCCTTAGCACAATCTCTGATTTATTTTTCAAGGTTCAGTAACATCTCCACTATCTTTTTGCTGACACTGAGGGCCCACCAGCCATGGTAGCTTCTCTTTATAAAAAATTAGGCAATACAAACAACCAGTTACTTCATATTTGTTTTACTCTTTTGGGCACACAAACGCTCCTGTCTTTTCTTGGAATAAATGTCTTTTTATTTTTTGTCATCGTGACGTACATAGGTACTACACTTAGAAAGGAAAATGCACATGTACAAATCAAAATGAGGAATAATTGGCTAGGCACTAGTACTGCTGAAAGGGATCTGCAGGTTATAGTGGGCCACAAATTGAATATGTAGTATGATGTAGTTGTGAAAAAGCCAAATATCGTTCTGGGATGTATTAACAGGAATGTTCTATCTAAGACACAGGAGTTAATTGTCCCACTCGACTCGGCACTGGAGAGGCCTCAGCTGGAGTACTGGGTCCAGTTCTGGATGCCACACTTTAAGTCAGTTGTGGAAACACTGGAAAGAGTCCACAGGAAAGCAACAGGCATGATAAATGGTTTATAAAACCTGACCTATAAGGAGAGGCATGTTTAGTCTTGAGGGAAAAAAAGGCTTGAATGAGCGACAAGCTTGGTGACAGTCTTCAAATAGGTTAAGGACTGTTATAAAGAGTTCTCCATGTTCTCTGAATGTGAGACAAGAACTAATCAGCTTAATTTGCAGCAAGAGATAGTTAGGTTAGAAATTAGGAAACCTTCCTAACTACAAGGATAGTTAAGTGCTGGAACAGGTTACCAAGGGAGGTTGTGGAATCCCCATCATTGGAGGTTTTTAGGAACAGGTTGGACAAACACCTATCAGGGATATACTTGATTCTTCCTGAGTTTAGGGGATGGACTAGGTGACCTCTTGAGGTCCCTTTCAGCCTTAACTTTTTATGATTCTATATGCTAGGAGAAGTCCACTATAAAACAATTTGGTGTTTTGAACAGTCCTCTGTGTGAACCAGAGGCTCTTTTGTGGTAACTACTCTATGTCATCAGCTCTTATCAAGCCTTACATACTCACTACACCACGCACACTGTTGGCATAATCTGTGTCTAAAAGGTGGCATGTAAGATATTGTTAGAAAACTAATAACTCACTGAGCATTAATATTCTTGTGTGATGTATGCAGAGGGTGTGTACAAAGAGTTTTTAATATGTTAAAATTACATTTTTTAAATGTATTTGGCAAGCAGTGCATAAGCACAGTCTGCCAAGACAAAGAAATAAGGGTTAATCTCAATTTACATATAAGCAGTAAACAGGACCATATAACTAACAAGGGGTGGGGGAGATTGCAGGAAACACAACAATTTTCATTTTAGAAAACACCAGCATGGAAAGAGAGAGCATAGAGCTTCCTTCATCACCAGACTTCATGTTGCCTTCCTCACAGCTTGAATAAACTTTATTTTTTAGGGGTAACCTTCAGAAGAATCCATTTCAAAGGTTTACTTGTCTATAAAGATGGTGGGAGGAACTGAACCTCAAGTAATAAGCAATTGAATCTATTCAATATTGCTGTATTATAAAAGTATATATAGAGAGGTCTTTTCCAAAAGCTAATGATACACTGTTGATTAATGTCATTGTGAAATGTATCTATTAACACTATGAGGAAATATGGATACTTAATGATAGTATGCTTTAAAGCCTGTGACCAAACAGGGAGAAATAGGTCTGTTGCAGACAGGAGCGAATGCCACAGCTATCTACCATCTCCTATGTAAATTAAGGATTGTGGAATCAAAACAATGGAAGCCCCACAAGAAGGGAAGAACAAACTTTTGGAAGATAAAAGCAAGGACAAAAGCCATCTTTGGCATCCATCACTAAGACAGACACAAGAGGCTAGAACTCTTGCAAGCTGAGTAAGATGGGTCCTTCAACCAAAGGGGACAGGGGATGGAGAGTGAAATCTCTTGAAACCTGCTTAGGCAAAGAACCTTTCCTTAAGAAGACAAGAAAAGCTAGCCTCTTGTACTTTTGTGGAAGGTCCCAACTGAGGGAATTAGAGAAACAAGGTAATATATTTTACTGGACCAAATTCTGTTGGTGAGCGACAAGTTTTTGAGCTTCCACGGAGCTCTGTGGCTACATGGCTACAACAACATTGCATGCTGACTGAGGGAATGTCAGTAAGAATAATAACTAGTGAGAAGTTTTAGATTTGTAAATGCATGTTTTTACTTGTATTTGCTTGTAACCCCTTGCTAATTTTGTTCCTTTTACTTGGCATCACTTCACCTATGTTCTTGTTGTTAAATTTTTTTTTTTACTATAAACAAGTATTAATTACCCCAATTAACAAGATGTGATGTGCTTTTGTCTCTTTAAAGGAACACACAAACTTTATTATTTCTTTAAACTGTCCAGGAGAGGGCTGGGCATTACAGAACACATTGGTTTGTAAAAATGTGGGGCTGGGTGTGTGTTGGGATCCCTTGGCTGGTTGTAACCAAGGCTGTTGGAAGACAGAGTGGGCCAGAGGGATGCTGGGGTCAGAGTTGCTGAACCAGAGTTGGCTACATAGCACACACACTCAAGGTGTGACCTGCATGCTGGTTGCAGACTGTGAGTAACCCAGGTCAGGATCTACAGTGCCAAAGCATTGTCAGGAATTTGGGATTTACAGGGTAAGAAGTGACACAACCACTCACTGGTCTGGATTGCATACTGAATCCTGTGACACTCTAGCTGAGGACTGCTGGCAGAATATGTTTTGCCAATGGAAGCTTCTTTTGATGAATTTTTCCCGGGAGCATCTGGAGGAATGACAACAACGTGGGATAAAAACATTACAACCTTTTGTTTTTGGCTCAGTTAAACAGCCCTCAGATGGAGCAGAACAACAAGCTCATACAGTGTTACTTAGTGCCATATTGACTAGCCTGGCTTAATTCAGTTTTTCCAGATGTTCAATAATCCTTAGGAAATGCTCTGATCCTTCAATATTTGTTTTTTGAAAGCTTAGGTCTTTAAGTTCATTTTCTGATGAGGACCATCCCTTCACTCAGAAATCTGAAATTAGAAATTTCAGTTTCCTGGCATTCATGTAATCAGTGATATTGGCTATGCTAAAAAAGGTTTCATTACCATGCTCTAGCCTTGGCACAGCTTCAGGAAAATACACGTGCCACATTAGAGAGCACATCTGCTCCCCTTCCATTTTCTTTGAATGTACTACAGGAGAGATGAATACTGTCTCTACTGAACATCACTGTAGTGGTGTGATAGGTAATAAACTGCCTTAATCATTGTAGTTATCTGTATTTATGAATTTTAGACTTTGCATTGTAAGTCCCTACAGATTTTTAAACTCAGATCAGAACACATTATAGCACATAGGATAATAGCCAGAGAACAGCCCAAAGTAAACTTTTCATTTGCATGTTAAATTCTTTCCAGGAGGATGTCAAATATACTCATCAGCAATATGGAGAGATAATTAATTGAAAAAAATATGCAAAGGCTTTTAATTACTGGAAAAAAGAGATATCTGATAGGATTTATTATATGTAAAGATTTAAAAGTTCAAAGAGTTACTCTGATTTGGGTTAGCCCAGCTGATATAGATTGTGCTCTCTCCTACACCCATGTAATTTGGAAGTAGCTCTATTGAACTCAGAGGAGTTACAAAACTCAGTGGTGCAAAACTAGGTGAGAAGAGACTCAGGCTTTGTGGAAGAGAGTGGATCCCAAACAATGGTCAGCCAACTTATCCTCTATACCAAAGGCCTTGTGCTAGGGAACATGCAGACAGATTTCCTTACTCATAATGAATAGTACATTATTCTGCCATTGATCCCACTAGAATCAATAAAGCTATTCATGAAGTAAGGCACTAGTGAAATTTGGTCCTTAACAAATAGTACATCTGGGCTTGAGCCAAAGCCCACTGAAGTCAATGGAAAGACTCCCCTTGATTTTGATGGACTTTGGATTGGCTATGTGTGAATTGAGATAATGTCCTGTACGTACATATATATAAAGACCTGAATTATCAAGGAAAACATAACTGAGAGACTATCCAATAAGCATTATGGAATTATGAGAAAGGGGAATTCTTTTTCTTTTAATTGCAAGCTATCGTTGAATTGCCTTCAATGGGTTGCATTGATGTAACAGGGAGCAAAATCTGGCCCATTAACTTTTGATTATTCAGGTAACTCCCTCTTCAAATGATCTCTTTGGAGCAGAGAGCACAGCATTTTCTATGGAGACAATTCAGCTCAATTCATAGGCTATCACCTAAAATTGGTGCATGTGGAGCCAAGATTTTTGTTGCGGTCCATTGCTATGTTAGATCATTTGCATAAATTTGAACACTGCTGTAGAACAACAATTGATTTGACATTTTAACAGCATTCCACTTTTTTTTTTCCTGAATACGATCAAACTATTTCATTTTTTTAAACAAAGATAAAAATACATAGTAAATACTCCATACTAGATAGACCAAAATATTCTAGATAAATGTTTCACTTGCTGTAAGGGGAAAACAACAACAATATATTTTAATAACTACCTTAAAATATATTGTAAGAATAAAAATGTCTTTGGCACTGAAAATGTAAAATCCTGCTCTCTGGCGATGTCAGTGTTATCTTAAGACGTAATTCCATTCATGTATCAGGATTTAGGAACATTATCGACTAACCAGAGAACTGAAATTGTAATGGAAATTTCATTTCCTAGTCACAGATCAATAAAAACACATGCTCATACACACAGCAAAGCTTTAAAAGTTTAAATTACTGCTGTTGGCTCTGCAGTCTCACAAGGAGCACTTTAGTACCCTATGACAGGGTGACTGGTGATGGCTGATGTCACCCTTAACTTAACCTCAATTTAGAAAAAGCTGCTCCTCAGTAAGGTTGCATGTAACTAGAATGTACAAGGCAAACGGCAATGAGTTGTAATACAGCGGTGGCGGTGGGGGAGGAAGGGGAATCTATTCACAGTGAAAACTTCTTAGCAAAAGTGGCCTGTTTACAAAATGTTTGTTGAACCCAAATAAATTTGCTAAAAATGGAAAATGTTTAGACAAAATGAGGAGAGGACAAAGCTTTTGCTGTTAGGATGATTTATACTGTGGAAATGCCTCGAGGCCAGTCAGGGATCAGGTCTTCACTATGCGAGGCACTGTACACACATAGAACAAAAAGATGGTCCCCACTCCAAAGAACTTACAAACTAAGTGTGTAATGAGAGGTAGCAGGTGGCTATCACAAACAGATGAGGAAGCGCAAGATAACAGTGACGTACTTCTGATTAGTGTAATAAGCAGTGATTGCAACACCACTGCCAGCTACTGTTTCTGATTCTGTGAGACTTCCCTACGTGAGCTGAAGAATTAGCAGCACCCCCATAAGATGTGGTGCCCTCTGCTGTCATGAAGGTTCTGGGTTTATGCTAGCATGGTTGCTTGATCAGCTGGTATCAGGAGTAAGTGCAAAGTGGTCATAGTTAAGTGCCTTTTTTACATGATGAGCTTCACTGTTACAGCCATTTGCTCAGATATACCCTTTCTCCACACCCTTTTGTGCCGTGTTCTCATGAGAGTAAGGGAGAGGGTCTGAAAGGCACTTAGGGAGCTTCAGATTTCTAAGGCTTATTAAAGTGGATTGTGCACAGTGTGTAACTCAAGCATGTGACTCCAGCATAGCCTGTACTCACACTTGGACTCCCGACTGCACAGACTGGCAGGATCAAGATAATAGTGATTAGAATAATGGAGTATCTTTACCGAACAACCCTAACACTTCTAAGATCATTTAGGCATTTGGTCCAGCAAAGCATTTAAGCACATGCTTATCTTGTAATACATGACTAGAGTCCCAATGACTTCAGTAGGCCTTTGTTGTCCTCGTGCCAGACCCCCTTTGTCATTTCTGACAACTCCAGTTACCTTAAACAACGGGGCAATTTGTTGGCATGATCAATGATAATTGTAAATAAATGCATATAATTGGCTACCACAACAAAAGCAACTCAAGATGAGCCAATGTGCGTTGCACAGTATAAAAACACTGAATATGGTGCAGATGGACAGTCTTTCTCATCCTGAAGGTGGTTTGGCTTTGCCTAATCTGTCTTGCAATGTTGCAGTGTTCTAGATTCTCGTTCTTCCTCCAATGTCTTTGCATTGAGTCACTTTTTCCTGCGTTGTGATGATTACTCACCTCCATACATCATTCTGTAAGTCAATACATAGTAATACAATGCATCCCTTCCTTTTGCATAATCAAAGGTGATCTCTTCAGATTAAACAGGTTTTTGTACATATTGCTTTATTTTGGCTTCTTTCTTTTTCTGTGTGAGTGTTTACAAGAATACTAATCTGCATTTAATAACTATTCCCCCAGTTCTGACCATCAAATGGTTTATATAAAGCCTCATTAGCTTGTAAATTGCCTTTCCCACCTCTCTGAGAGATGGGTTTGTTACCATGCCAATCTGCGTAGTCCTTATTTCCAGGCAAACTAATTGCTACTTAACGTAACATAAATAATACAATAGTAAACTTTTCAAGATTTCTACAGTGCACGTCATATCGGATAGGTAAGACATTGACTGACTGGCATACCTTCATGTTACAGTACAAGTTTTCCTTTAAGCTAGCTTTTAATTGGCATTAGCTCCTTTACTTAGCACAGTCATATCAATGACAAACACTATTATCACTAGCATAATACCACTTTAAGGATGGTATACATCTCCATTGACCAGTCCTTGATGCTCAGTGCCCAGTGGAGCGGACAAAGAGAAAACATCTAGGAGTGAGGACCATGGGTGATAGCTTGAGGCTATATTCTCCAATCATTAGTTTTGAAACAGTGTATTTCAATCCTGTAATTTAGAGTACATACGTGGGAGGGTGGGAAAAATCTTTTGTTCTATTACATGGAATCCTCTTCCTCAGCAAAGCTTCTAAGGGTGAAGAGCCACTAAAGAACGTTTGGTGAGTGGGTGAGACACATAATAAAGAGAGACAGACGGCATTTCAAGCAATATACTTTAGTATGGAATGTTGCTCCTGAAATATAGAGGCGATTGGATTTTTTTCAAACCTTTTTGTAAATTGCACACTTAGTCTCTGTTCTGACTGACAATCCCACTGCATGGCTTTCTTTTAGACCTGTCCTTTTGCTTTCAAAATTTTAGGATGTAATCATTCCAATGGCTCCATAATTGCATGAGGCATCTTTTCTAGCTACATTAAAAACACAACTAATTTTTATAATCACTATAAAAATTTCATTGGGAAAAAAGACCTGGGAATGAAAGAGCAAGTTTCTTATTGGTGTTCAGTGAAGAGAGGAGCAAAAGCTGCATGAAAAGGGCTGCTCAGAGCGGGCAGAGGGGACAGATAAGGGTTTTTACCCATTTAATGGATTTTGGAGCTGTTCTGCAGAGGCTAGTTGTGTCACCTGTCCCTGTCCCACTATGATGGACATAGCATACAGAGTACGTTGCCGGATTTCAGGATAGTGAGGATATTATAACCAGCAGTAAAGCAAGAATCCTACTGACTTCAACAGTGAGACATTAGCTTATCAAGTTAGGCCTCTGAGCTTTAGCAGAAGTAATTTGGTCACAAGAGGATATTATATGTTGCTTTGTTTATTTTGCAATATATAGCTTTGCTGAGATCTCACATAAAATGCCGACGGGTATCTGCAAGAAGTAGGCTGATATCAGTTTGGGGTATTTTGAAAAGGGGAACATCAGCAGATATACAACCTGGGTTGCCATAGTAACAAGTTGATGTGGATGTTAATGCGTTTGGGATAATTAATATACTAACGTACATAATAAGAATACCTCAACATTATTAGGATGAGGAAGTTAGTTGTGGACAAAGGAAGCAAAACACTCTTGCGAATATTCATGGAAGACACCGGCCCTATCAGAGGCACAGCCATGATGTAGGTGAGAGACCCTGATCATTGAACTTACTTGGCAATCCAGAAAGACAGGATACGACCCCCATGGACTACCAGCTGTCTTCCTGTCTTTAGGTGTCCATGAGAATTGTGTGGGTTTGCATATGGGATGAGGCAGGATGCCAAACTGATACTGCACTATAACTAAATTCTCATTTGGCTTGGAAGACTCGTGTTTTAATTAACTGTGTTGATAAAAATATTAAAAACTCGGCTTTGCTCTCAGTGCAAGTATTGCCATTGTGCATGTCGTGGTTTCCGACCAACAGTAATTGAGAGTCTCTTGTGGCTGATTCAGGGGCTAGAATCAACCAAACTTCATTACTTGCTAAATGGGGCTTCTAAATAACCATTATACGCAATACAGTCACATGGACTTTGTGCCTTTGTGTCTTTGAAAATGTGGCCATTTTATCTTTTTTTGTAAATATGCAACAGGGGTCATGCTAAGCCCTCATTCCAACCCTCCAATCTACATTGTCTATCTTAGAGAATTAATGGCTGTGTTACAAGTGTCTGAGTTGCGTGGATGACTTTCCAAGGTATATAATGATGTGCATCATGGAATAGAAGCAGGACAAGTCTTATATGTCTGTGCTAACTATAGACTTGTAAAGAAATCACATTTTCTAATGATGAAATTAATGCTGATCTATTTATAGCATTAACCCTTTAGAAACTGTGAACATTGTGGAGGGAAAAGAAGATGGAGTTTCTATTTTTCAGGGGATTCAGTCTGTAGAGATGGCTGACAAAGCATGAGATGGAATGTGCCCTTCTAGCAGAAGTTTAATTTTATAATGTGTAGCAATAAGATAGTTATGAGGCCTAGGGCGCCAGTAAGTACAGAATGAGGAGGAAGACCTTGCCACTTAGATAGGGGCTGTTGAAATTGTGAGATTAAGGAATTCCTTAGATAAGAATTTTTTAGTAAGCATTGCCATGGAAACTGTGACGTAAAAGACTTGTTTGTGTAAGACTATTTAAGTTTTTAGAAATTTATGCTTAAGGTCACCCCTGGCTATCGGGCCACCTCCTTACGTAAGGAAATAAACTTTGACTTTGCTAACCTGCTGTCTGGCTTATTTGGACCATCCACTGGGCAATGGACGTGTAAGTAAGGACCCCTGAGTTTGGGTCCCTCCACAACATCTATATCCTTAGCATATTTTAGTGGGAGTCTGAAAATGCCAGCACCCTGTGAGGTAAAGCAGCGCACAAAGCATTTCTAGTTTCCAGGCATTTAAGCCTTCAGTATTCTTCCCATGTTCCTTGTAGATCATAGAATTTGACTGAATGCCATACACCATATTAAACTTCCCTTAAAAACAGATGTTCCCTGATTCTGCAACTTCAGCTAAGTATGTCCGTGCCATGATAAAACAAATCCTATTATTACCCCTGTACTGGTACCTCAGAGGAAATTATTAAAATTATCTGCCAGCAGAAAAAAGATATGTATGGTACTGCAGGCATCTTTTGTTTATGGAAGAAGTGACAAGGGAAACTGATTGTTTCCAGTCCTGTTTCAATACGAGAGTCCCAAACTTTTAGTTCTAAGATACTTTTCACATGCTATAGCAAAGAAAATGTAGAAAAATATATGGCAATAGATGGATCATTTTTTTCAGAGATGTGGCATATAATGTGTGAATGGGATAAGTCTATCAACTGACAATTCAGGTGCTATGAAAGGACATAGGATCTTATGAGAGCCAGAAACTGTTCCTGTCGTTTAAGTCACCTTACTGCAGCAGAAGCTGCCTCTATTGTCTATGGTTGTCTAACAGATTATGATAGGTTAGTTCCATCATTTCAACAAGAGTTCACTAAAAAAATATGCCTTAAAGGAGTTTCAGGTACTTTGTGGGCCTAGAAGAGAGACCACTGAAGCATTCTTTCACGAACTAGCTTAGGTTAATGAGTTGTATAAATGAAGACCTTAGATACATTGAAGTATTTAAAATTTACACTATTCATAAATATTCATTAAGGAAAACACTAACCCAAGGAAGAGAATTCTCTTTACTCCTGTTGATATTAGCTTGGTGAAATGTAACTGTGCCCTCACCTTATTAAGGAATTGCTGGATGTGGGTACTTTATGGTCTTCCAGTTATACTGTAGTGGGAAATTTTAGATAGCCAAGAACTGATAGAAACACTTTGTTATGACTCTCATCCCTTACAGTTAAGTTCTCTTTTGTTTTGCTTGACAGCAGTGCTTAGAGGCCTCAATGGAGATTGAGGACCCACTGTGCTAGGCAAAAACACATTGTAATCCCTGCCCCCAGAGAATTTACAGTTTAATCAGGCTAGATAGAAAAAGGGTGGGAGGGAAAAGAGAGGGGATGTGGCTTGCCCAAAGTCACCATGCAGGCCAGTGGCAGAGTGGGAATAGTTTTCCTGAGTTCCATTCCGGCACACCTTCAAAACTACTTTGCCTTTTTTCACTGATTTTTTTTTTAAAGCATTTGCTTAGTAAAAGACAATGAAAAGATGGGGATATATATATATATGTCAAGTTTCTTTTGTTTCTTTTAACCATCTGTTGCTCTTGTACATTTTTTTATGTTCAGGACTTTATTAACAAACTATTATATGCAACGAGGAAAGAAAATAGGAAACTAATTCTTTGAAAAAAATATTGAGCTTATGTCTTAGGCTCCATATAGGTCCACAGTATGTAGGCCTATAATGAATGACTAGATGAGACATGCTCAGTTCACATAACAGTAAATAAACAGTGAGTGACCCTGAATTAGTGATGGACAGCCCTCTATAGGTGCCAAGTACCAGCTTGGATAAACATCTAAATGCTTAATTGCTTATCTGATTTATCTGCATATATGGCTGTCCTTCTTGGTATTCTGGGATTTTGAGAAAACAGTTGGAAAGTTTGCTCACTATTTTACAGAAGGGCCAGCCAGTTGTCTCACTTCCAGCCAATACCTCTCAGTTATGTCCTGTTTGGTCCCTGGTTATGCACAGTTTACCCAGAAAACCTTTGCTGGATTCTGTTACATTTATTGGTCCTGGTGCCTTAAACCACTAAACGGTTACATCCTGGCAGAAAATCTGTGATAGTACTGTACTTCACGCCATCCCAAGCCCAAGGTGTCACTTTAAATAATATAAAGGGAGTGGTGGAGGGGGGGGGGGGAAAGTGAAAGGCTGTAAGCCACTCTGGTCTGCGGGTCTTACATGTCTATATGGCTGTGTTTTTTTTCTCCCTGTTCTATAACTTACAGGGTGTCAGTTTCAAAATCAGAGTGAGAATTTCCTAAAATTGGCACATGATCATTCCCTGGCCCTTGATTCATATAAATTGTGTCCCTGGGCTGGTCTTGAATATCTGAGAAACTCAAGGCTTATCAGAGTTATTACTGGCCTTATGGTAGCACTGAGAGGCCCCAGCTGAGATCAGTCTCAGTGTGCCGGGGAGAGCTGCTGGGTGTACATTTGCCGAAGAAGCAGTTTTCTGTTGGAAAATTCTGATTTGACAGAGCCGACACATTCTGTGGGAGCATGTAGATTCTGCTGAAACTTTTGATGGAAACTAGGTAGGTGGGCTGCCCAGCTTGCCTGCTCCCAGACCAGCTTGTTGGCAGAGGAGCAGGCTGATTGGCTGGCTTGCCAGTTGTCCAGACACCCAGCTGACTGGCGGATAGGCTGCCCAACCAACTGCCTGGTGCTGCTGGCCAACATGCTGGCTGCTTGGCTTCCCAGATGTCCAGGGGTAGGTGGTCAGGATATCTAGCCAGATCCTCAGCTGCCTAGCTCCATGGCTAGTGGGTGGGCGGGCTCCCAGCCAGCTTTCCACTGCCCGGTTGGCTGGCTTTATTTTTTAATAAGGTATTTTATGTTATTTGTTATATTCTCCCTGTTATGATAGGAAACTGCAAACTATTCATTAAAATATAAAGTACTATGACCAGCTAAAATACCATTTACCAATGAACAAGCCAAGTACCAAACCAATTAGAATAGCAGTTACCAAACCAATTAACAATCACCCATTTCAGTAGCGATTACCCATTATCAGATAAAATGCCAGTTATCAATGGCCAGTTAAAATACCACCCACCAACTATATTCCTTTATATTATAATTTAAAAATAATTAAATTCTAATCAGAAAATTATAAAAATAAACAAAACTGATAATGTAATAGAAGTCAAAATGTTTGACTACTATGTCGTGTCATAAATGTTGAAATGTTTAAACTAGTATATTATATACAAGTCAAGTTAATAAAACCCAATATAAATGTTTGACATGAAATATTTTGAGAAGGTAAAATGAGGAGATGTTTATTTGTCCTAAATGAAATTTCAGAATTTCATTCCACAGGAAATTTCAAAATTTCAATCTTGCTTGGAATGAAACAAATGTGAAGTTTCCACAGAACAGCAATTCCAGATCCTGATCAGCACCAATGCAAGGCACTGTACATGCGCATAGTAAGTGGTAGTTCCTCTCCCAGAGAACTTACTTTCTAAGGCCCTGTCTACACTACAGAATTAAGTCAACTTAAGTTATGTCAACGATCATAAGCCGCTTTAATAACATTAGTTGTGAACATCCACACAATGCTCCTTGTGTCAGTGGAGCACGTGCACAGTTGTTGCTCTTGCATTGACAGAGAGAGCATTGCATCATGGGTTGCTGTCCCACTGTGCAACTCGCCATCCTCTGCTGCTGGTAGCTCTGCGAACGGAACACAGCGCATCATGGGAGCATGCTTGCCATCCCATGATGCATTTCTTTCTACCCCATCATTCCATGGGCTTCCGCCTTCATTTTGCACCATTTTTCAACAGCCCTTGTAAACTGTGCACCCACCATTTCTGCCTGACAGCATGGCTCCTGAACTGCTGGCCAGTCTGGTGATGAGCGTTATGAACACAATGCAGATGGTTCTGCAGTATTTCATGAGCTGTGAAACAGAGAATCGGTGATGCCTGCCCGACTGTCTGCCATGGAAACAAATAATTCAAGATTGTTGCTGACATTCATGGAGCAGCTTGCCATAGTGTACCATTAATACTGGGCTTGGGAAACAAGCACTGAATGGTGGTATCGCACCATGATGCATGTATAGGATGACAAGCAGTGGCTGCAGAACTTTTGGATGCACAAATCCACCTTCCTGAAACTGTGTGCGGAGCTTGCCCCGGAATGAAAGCTGCCCTCACTATGCAAGTGTGAGAGGCGATCGTTGTGTGGAAGTTGGCAACTACAGACTGCTACTGGTCAGTTACAAATCAGTTTGGAGTTGGAATGTCCATCGTTGCAGTGACGCAAGTGTGCAGGGCCATTAACCACCTCCTGCTACAAAGGATTGTGACTTTCGATAAAGTGCAGGAAATAATAGATGTCTTTGAGACAATAAGATTCCCTAACTGCAGTGCGGCAATGGATGGAATGCATATCCCAGGTTGGGCCCCTGACCTCTTTGTGACGGAGTAAGTCAACCAAAAGGGCTACTTCTCCATGGTCTTGCAGGTGGTAGTGGATCAGCAGGGCCATTTCACTGACATCA
The DNA here is from genome assembly GCA_007922155.1 of Mesoclemmys tuberculata. NCBI lineage: Eukaryota > Metazoa > Chordata > Testudines > Chelidae > Mesoclemmys > Mesoclemmys tuberculata. The sequence goes on along the minus strand of ML675610.1, from coordinate 53,573,037 downwards.
GTGTGGGATAGTCAGGAAAGGTGCATGATGCACACATCTTTTGGAACACTGGACTGTATAGAAAGCTGCACTCTTGGACTTTCTTTCCAGATCAGATAATTCCAATGGGGGATGTGGAAATGCCCATAGTTATCCTTGGACACCTTGCCTACCCCTGCTCCCATGGGTCATGAAGTCTTACACTAGGAACCTAGATATCAGCAAGGAGTGCTTCACTAATAGGCTCAGAAGGTACCGAATGACTGTTGAATGTGCCTTGGCTGATTAAAAGGCTGCTGACGCTGTATTTTTGGCTGGTTAGAGCTCAATGAAGAAAATATTCCGATGGTCATTGCAGCCTGCTGTACTCCACATAATATTTGCAAAGCAAAGGGAAAAAAGTTTCCCCAAGGGTGAACCGCTTTGAGTGATTGGCTGGCTGCTGATTTTGAGCAACCAGATACAAGGGCAATTAGAAGGGCCTAGCAGGAGGCTATTCAAATCAGGGAGGCTTTGAAGGAGCATTTTGGCAATGATCCTCAGTAATGTGATGCATTCAGCCAGGCAATGTTTACTTTCTGCCTTGAATTAGCCCTGTCGTGATTGCTTCCTGAGCGTTAATTGTACTAAGCAAATATTCCTACCTATAGCCATTGTGTTTGAATGTTAGCACTGAATGATGTGGGATAAAGACCCATTTTATTTCAAAGACTCAAGTTTAATAGCAGGACAAAACACAGATTTTAGTCAAACAGGGGACATGGCAATGAGGAACAGTCTCACCCTTAGGCTGTCAGAGCTGGGTGTAACTCCAGCTTTCATTTGGAAACCAGTCCCTAAGTGTGGAGTGCACCGGGCACTGTGGGGGACTGGGAACATGTGAGGAATGCAGAGGGGACCATTAGGAGAGGGCAAAGAGTGGAGTTCTGTAGTGGCTGCAGAGGGAGTCGTGCTTGGATGTGCTCAGCCTGCAGGATAATGAGGAACATCATCATCTTTATCTGGCCCTCCAGGAGTTTTGTCATCCACTCCTGCCCCTCTCTCTTTTCCAGGCTATCCCGTCTCCCTTCATGCTCTTGTTTTGCTATGTGCTGCTTCAGTTGACTGCAGCACTTTGCAAAGCATAGCCTCTTTAGTCCTCCTGGTTTGCTGCCTTTTCTGATGGAGGTGCTCTGCCAGTGCGGAGGAGTGGCTCCTCAAGGACACATCTGCTATAGTCAAAGAAACAATGAACAGAGAGACAGTATTGCGAGTGCGCTCACAGCTATGAATCGCAGAAGTTACACACATCTCTTTCTCACTGTCCCTTGGCTAGCACGCACCTGGGGGCAAGTCCCAAATATGATGAGTTCATCAGGAGTTGGGAGTGGGGGGGCGGAATGGAAAGAGGGAATTGGACAGAAGGGACAAAAGGTCTGGGTAGTTTGTGAAGGAAGTTACTATAAGTGCTTAGGGAGACTATTTTGAATATTGGTACCCTTCTCCACTGGCTTGTTGATACTGGACGCTTAGTGATCAGTGTGAATACCACTGAGACACAGTATGCCTGATTTGCAGATCAATAAGGTTTAATGTGCAAGGTTTTCTATAAATACACTAGTTGAATACAAAGCCTAAAATGAACTACAATATATCACACTCACTGAGCCTAGAGAGCTAAGCAGTCACTTAGAAGGCTGTGTACAGAAATGGCTTTCTTTGGAGAGCCAGTGGCCTCTGGTTCGACAGGCAGCACCTCCTGCAGAATCAGGTGTTGATGGACCGTGCCCCTTTGTCTAAGTAGTGACTTCTTATAAACATAAACAGCTTTCACCTAATTACCTCTATACTCATTATCATATATGCTAATTGCCTACATTGGGTTTTCACCCTTAACTACGTTCCATTCTCACCATGATAATTGGGGTCGTCAAAACAACATCTGGTGATAGGAGGGGCAGACGTTCAAGGATAACTTGTTGTTCCCATCACTGTTAACTATGTGCAGCTGCAAGCATACATGTGTATTTTGTCTTGTTATGTGCTGTGGTATGCAGAACCTGAGACATCTGCAAGGTTGCTCAGTAGTCCTAGTCATTTCTGCCAACTGGAAGGTGTCCTGCTACAGGGGTCAGAATAGCCAAGCAAGCAACTGAAGCTATGCTAGGCCTGTAGGACAGTGGTCAGGGAATTCAAATAGCACTGGGCCTCCAACAAAGCTAGGGTAACCGAACCTGATGTCTCACTCCTAAGGATAGCCCAGGATGCAAGAGTGCCTCTCCTGCATGCCTGTCACTTCAGACTGGCTCCATATGCTACTTGTTTTGTGTCACTCTGGTCCCTGCAGAAATAATTGCTGCGTGGCACATTGCAGCGGATGGTGTGCAGCTCCTCATAGAAGTGGCATGTCTTTGGCGCTGCACCAGAGCAATGGTTGGCCTCCCTTGCCTTCTGGTATGCCTGCTTCAGCTCCTTGATCTTAGCATGGCATTGCTGTGTCCCTTTCACGCCCCTTCTCCTGCATGCCACTAGCAGTCAGCCTGTTGGTATCAAAGTTCCTACAGCTGGAGCAAAACTGCGACTGCTCAGCCTCCCCTCCCCATAGACTCAACAGATCTAACAGTGCCAATGTCCTTCGTGTGGGAGAGCATCTGCTGTGGGAAGCTGGCATGGCCAGCTGGGAAGATGCTGTATGAACAGTGCATGCTGAGCAAACAGGGAGAGGAATTTCAAAAATTCCTGGGCCTTTAAATGGGGGAGATGCCCATACCTGTGTACCTTTAGGGCAGCGGAGTTCAAACTGCTGACCAGAGCGGTCAGGATGAGCATTATGGGACACCTCTCTGGAGGGTAATTAGGGCGACATAACCAGTTGCAGTGTCTATGCGGACGCTGCCTCATTCGAACTACTTCACAAAAAGCCCGGTGCTGTTCGTTGAGGTGGTTTTATGATGTCGGCATAGCAGGGAAGTTACATCAGTGGGAGGAGCATTTTAAAAGCTGGCTTTTGTTGACAAAACTCTGTAGTGCAGGCAAGGCCTACATGAATACGACAGACAAAAGGAGAGAATCTAAAAAAAATGTAATCCTCCCTCTGAGTTCATTGATGTGCAAAGATGGGGGCATATGCTATGTAAGCTGCCTCTCTTCACACACATCAGTTAGAATACCTCATTAGTACACAACAGCATAGAAGAAGATGGGCTGGTTAATGCATTTCCCATGCAGTATATTTTTAGTGGAGCATGCTGCACGGGTTATGGAGTCCTCCCAACCTTGTGTAGGCCAGGCCAGGATTTGGCCCAGAGTATATAAGTAATGAAATATCTCATTGGTGATGTCATATTCTGTATTTGTCTGAGAATATTCTTCTTTTTCCTCCTCTCACTTTGGTAGTTTCCTGCTTACTGCACATTGTTGTTGTTTTTCCTGGGCTTGGACTTTATCTGTTCTCTCTATCTCTTTCAGGAGCCTCTCTTCTGCTTCTTTAGCACAGACCCTGTGATATCAGCAATTCATTCAATTTAAACTAAAAAAAGAGTGTAATGTCACCCTGACATATCAGCTCTCTTAGCGTACCCAGAGTTAATAATTGTATGAGAAGACCCATGATTTTTGAGTGAAGAAAGTGAACATCAGTATCTAAAAGGTGAGACAAGTTGTACTGGGTGAGGCAGGTAACTTGCAAAGAGACAGTTAGCTCTGCAAATGGTGTTGGGGATGAGGGCAGTGGCCATTTTCACCAATAAATCCTTGGCATGTGAAGGAATTAAAAGTATTATGAGAATCACCAGGTAGGATTTCACTGATGTCATTAATCTTTAAGTAGACAACTCTGATTTATCACATTGCTCTGAACTTAAAATTGGTACCCCAATGATGCCTTATATTCTAGGGTGAGAATGGATACAATTCCAGATCTGGTTTTATAGACTTCTAGAGGTACTGAGACAGAGGCATTCTGTATGCTATACAAGATGTTGATTCCACTGGATATTATTTATTTCTGAGTCCCAATTGTATTAGACACCGTCAAACACAGAAAAATTCAGCTAGAGCCAAGGGCCAGTACAAGCCCCCAGTGTGGGGGAGATCACACTGCACTGGTTGGGATTTCGCTCTATAAAGGTAATCCATTAAAGAACCTGTAATTCAATTTCATATTCAATCTCATTTTACATAATAAAAGACTTGTGATTAATGAGAACTAAATGGTTCAATGAAAGAACAGTGAGATGTTCTCTCTGTGTCCAAGGGTGAACATGATCAGAAATTTCGCTATTTCATTATAACTCATCTGACTGGATAGCAATAGCGTGTGCAGCACAATATCAACAATGGCTACAGAAATGCTGCGTGGTGTTCAGACCGTGATTTGGCTGTTTAGATTTAGCTGAACTTCACAGGCTTGAATTCACGGTGGTTGTCAACAGCTATCTCATTACCCTCAAGTGTTTGGCCTGGCCTAGTTCTTTTCTATTTTCTCCACCTTCTGTTCTTAATTAACTTGTTTATATTTTCAAAATTAAAAAAATGCAGGTTCAATTTTGAGATATTACTATCATTCCAGTTTGATTTTCAGTTTATTAACGCAAGCATTATTTCTAATTTCGTAGTATTTCTAATTTTGCTTCAAACTGCAATAGCTCATGGGTAATATCCATGTAAACCAGGGGTCTCAAACTCGCGGCCCGCGGGCCAACTACGGCCCGCGGGCTTGTGCTATGTGGCCCGCAGTTCGAATCCGGCCGCAGGCTTGTTCTGTGAGCGTTTTCTGAACGGAGCTCAGGCAAGCTGTGGGACAGCTTGCCTGAGCTGTTAAAAAGGCAACGTCAGAGTTAAAAGGGAAATGGCCGCCGAATGTGGCCCCACAGGCAGATTTAACGGCGGACAGTGGAGTCTGCAAGTCTCTCTCTCTCTCCTACTGTGCCGCCGAATTTTACCCTGCGGTGAGATTTTTCGGCGGAGAGTGAGCACGAAAGCATGAGCAGAGCAGCGTGTGTTATGCGTGGCCCCCCTGAACTCAACTTAAGGGAAATGTGGCCCGCCATAGCAATTGAGTTTGAGACCCCTGATGTAAACCAAACTGACTAGAGGCACAATCCCGCCACCCTTCCTCACATGAACAAGTCTATTGACTTTAATGAAGCTCCTTATGCAGAGACGGCTTGAATGAGCTAGGGTTGTGCTGTAGCATTGGTCCACACTCCTTTTTTATTTTTAAGGATGCCTTTTATATATTCCCATTTGTATCTTTGCAACACAAAATTCATTTTCTAATGCCAGTGTTTTTGTTTTAATCCCAGTTTCCTGAGTCTGCTCCGCATGAGGCTGTGATGCTATCAACATTTCAGTACCACCTATTGACTGGCCCAGTTCTCTTACAAGTAGGTCTGTAATGCAAAGCTCTGCCAAAGGTGGCTGTGGATCAAATGACTCGTGCTGTGGCTAGATCATTTTAGCTCACTCTTTTGGATGACAAAGGTCTGCCGAGGAACTTCTTGTCTGTCATGCCAACAGACAGGAACTCACTGCTCATCAACACAGTGATGATTTGGAAAGAAGCTGCTCTTCTCAGGAGTTCTAAGCCTAATCTCATGCATCCAGTAGAAATTATTAGCAAAACCAACCCATTGGGAATGTTCATCCATGCCACTCTAGATAGACAATGTGTATTTCTCAGTTGTTTACTGTATGTTTTATTCATACTTTAAAAATATATCCGTGTTCGATTGTTTCAGATCTTTTTGCTGTGAACAATCTGCAATTCAGGCATCAGTGTTTCCCCAAAATGACCTTTTCTTAGGACATCAGGCCCTAACCATAAAACGGAATATATAAAGAGTCTCAGACAGAAACAACAAGTAGAGGCGTTTTGCTACAGACTGTGAAGAAACATACGGTAACAAAGGTAGGGTAATGTGCAGTAAAATGACTTGCCTTTGTGAGCTGGCACAAAATATAATTAAAATAAAGAACTGACATCTTATGTGACAGAACCTGAGTAGGCAGCACAGCATTTATCACCTCCTGTTCACTAGCTTTTCTGTTTTAAAATTAGTGAGATTTATCTTATATGACGCCTACTCATGGGTCTTGGCATAAACTAAAAACAAAAAAACCTACGGTGTAAAATAGCACATTAGCCTCCTTTGCTTAGATCAGAAGGGACAAATTCATCCCTCTTTTCCTTAGCAACACTTTAGTGTAGTTGCACTAAGGATGCATTTGGCCTCCCTAGGTTTTTTTCCTGGTCATTCTATTTCTACTGGAAATAAGAAGATTGCTGGAGCTATGTACCATAATGAACTGTTTTGCTTGAATATTAGAACCACATTTTGATCTCACTGTAAATCCAGAATAATTTTATCAAAAACAGTTGAATTATTCTGGGTTTATGCCACTGTAACCTTAATCAGAATATCTTCCTTGTATTTCAGTGAAGAGGGAAAACAGAGATAGACGCTGCTGTCTGGCTCCTAGGCTGTGCATTTTGACAGCCGGCTTGCCTGGTTCTTTGTGCTGAGTTTACCTGATTGTTTGTCTCAGCCAGTTGCTACAGAGAAACCAATGATATTTCCACCTGAGAGCTCCCTGCTCTGGTCTGATTCCGAGGCAAGCAGTTTAAAATCATTCTGAGGAAAAATGAAAACAGCTGGAATTCTTAACTGGAAGATTTTGTGACACAAATGTTGAAAACTGGCATTGAGTAGGAGAGCTACAGGAGAAGAGGAGGAGTTGTTTTATAAATATATTTAATAAATCAGAGCTTGCAAAAGAGATCAGGTAAAAATACACAGTGCACAGTAGCTTTATTTACTGTCTTAAAATGCTCTCTTTACATGGGGGAACTGGTGAGAACGTGCAGCTTGGTTGAATCATTTTAAAGTGCCCACACTTCCACCACAACACAACGCCAAAACTGGGAGCCTCTCAAAGCAGCTGAGACGTAGGAGTAAACATGCCAGGTGATAATGTGCCTCTTATCAAGCTCTCTGTACCTCAGTAACAAGTATCAGGGGCATGAGCACACCATTTGTCAGCACACTGAACGATGTACTGAACAGCGTGTCCTTTTTGCATTTTAGTAAATAAAACACAGTAACAATGCATGGCTGGGAGAAGCAAAGATTGATGATGTTAGGCAGGTCTCATGACAGAGAGAATGTAGCTTGTAAACAGCTGCAGTGAATATTTGGAAACACAATTCCTGGTCACAGGCTCAACATTCAGGAATTATCCCCTGGGCCTGATCCTGCATTCACTTCAATGAGAGTTCAGAATGAATGAGTCCTATCTGATCAGTCTACTATATTTTATTCATGTTGTCTGTCCTATCTAATCTACTTAGCAATTAATTAAGAACATAAGGATGGCGTCTGGGTCAGACCAATGGTCCATCTAACTGAGTAACTGGTCTTCTGACAGTGACCAGTGCCAGATGCTGCAGAGAGAATAAACAGAACAGGGCAATTATCGGGCAATCCATCCCCTGTCATTGACTCCCACCTTCTGGTAGGCAGAGCTTTAGGGATACCAAGAGCATGGGATTTCATGCTGACCATCATGGCTAATAAATAACTTATCCTCCACGAAAGTATCTAATTCTTTTTTTAACCCAGTTGTACTTTTGGCCTTCACAACATCCCCTGGCAATGAGTTCCACAGATTGACTGCGCATTGTGTGAGAAATATTTGTTTTAAACCTGCTGCTTATTAATTTCATTGGGTGACCCTGGCTCTTGTGTAATGGGAAGGAGTAAATAACACTTGCTTATTCACTTTCTTCATATTATTCATGATTTTATATACATCTATCATATCCTCCCTCATTCATCTCTTTTCTAAGACGAACAGTCCCAGCCTTTTTAATCTCTCTTCATATAGAAGTTGTTCATTTTTGTTGTCCTTGTCTGTGCTTTTCCCAGTTCTAATATATTGTTTTTGAGATGGGGTGTCAAGAATTTCAGGCAGTATTCAAGGTGTGAGCATAACATGGATTTATATAGTGGCATAATGATATTTTCTGTCTTATTATCTACCCCTTTCTCCTAATGGTTCCTGCAATTCTGTTAGCTTGTTTGACTGCCATTGTATGTTGAGAGAATGTTTTCAGAGAATTATCCACAATGATGCCAAGATCTTCCTTGAGTTCTATCACTATCGCTCCCATAACCACATTGGTCTTTGGGGCACCATCATTGGTGAACGATCTGTCTTTCTTGAGTGGTGACAGCTAATTTAAACCAACATTTAATACGTGTAGTTGTGATGATGTTTTCCAATGTGCATTCCTTTGCACTTACTAAAATTTAATTTCTTCTGTCATTTTGTTGCTCGGTCACCCAGTTTTGTGCAAGTGCTTTGTAACTCTTTTGCAGTCAGCTTTGGACTTAACTGTCTTGAGTAAATTATTATCCATTTGTTTTGTGGTAGCGCCTAACAGCCACAACAGGGGTCCCCTTTTGATAGGCACTGTACAAACATCATAAAAGACAGTCCCTGCCTCCATAAGAGTTTACAAACTACTAGGCTGTAAAGAGACAAGTGAAGAAACGCACACTCACACGCAGTGGGGAAGGACAAGGCAACAGTGAAACAATCATGTTTCGATCAGCAACCACAGCACATTGACTGCCTAGCCATTGCTGAGATTTGTTGGCATCATGTTCTATTAGAGCCAGTCGAGTCTTTAAATCAACAGGACTTTTTAAGAATGGCCACAGTAGTTACATATTAGTGACATTCAGTGATCAGCCTCAGATACAAGTTCACATATACACATAGTTTTACTACAAGTCAACAATGGTACGTACACTCACTATTACATATAACAATGTTATTCTCAAGAAACAACAGGAAGTTTACCAAAAATTTGCACTCTCAGTTGAGATGTATATTAGCCAATATTTCCCACTTAACAGTGTCACTTAAGAGAAAATGTTCAGATACCAAAGCAGGATAATGAGAATAATACATTTTAAAAAGTGCTATAATTGTTCTGTTTTACTGAAATTTGCATTTCTCTGTAGTAGATAAGAATAAGATCAGGGATTTTCAAAGCAGCCTGAGGGAGTTAGTCAGTAGTAGATGGCTCCATTTGATGAGAATTGGGCACGAGACTCCCTTAAGATCCTTGAAAAGCCCAAACAATCTGTTTGTATTTATCATGTGGGCAGTGTTGGATTTATGATATCCTTAGCTTTTTACATTTAATTACTTAGATTTTGCAAGGGTGGAGACAGATGAACACACCTACCAACTTTACACTCATTTTCTGGGGAAATTTTTGTTTTCTGTTTTTTTTTGTTTTAAATGAGTAGGCACTAGATAATTGTTAAAATAACATAAGAGGAAATTTTGTTTCTGCAAGTGGAAGATACGTTCCCCCAAATGCGCTTAAAAATGAAAGTTAAAAAGGCGAGAAAACAAAAACTGAATCTGATAGCATAACTGACATAAATATACATATATATGCATATACACACACACGCAATTTCTATGTTTTAAGAGGGTTCTATGTGATTTTGCACCACAGACTACCACTTCCTTATCTGTTCCATGAAATACAGTGGAATTCCTTTCTTTCAGGAGGAAGAGGAGCACAAATCTTTCAACTTGCTTTGCCAAACTAGATAGCTTTTATAAAAATGAAAAATAAGGTGTAGGTAACTTGTTGTGACTCCTTATTCATTTACTGTAGACAGTAAGATTTTTCCAGTATGGGTAATGCTTACCCTAGTCTTTTTATTGGCAAGTTTCCAACATTTATTAGTAATAGTGAAGCTGTACTGGTAATAGCATCTTGATTACTAAAATGCTGACAGCTGCGAATGGCTTGTCTAAACTTGCACTCTCTCCATTATCACCAGTTTGGTGCGAAGCAGCCATTATGCAAGTTTAACTGGCTACCTGGGTATTCCCTTTACATAAGTGGATTCCCCAAGTGACTGACGCCTGGCATAGCAGTTCTATGCCATCCTCTGTGCCACCCTCCAGCCCATATCATAGAACATTTCTAAGTTCTGTCTATTCCTGGGAAATGAAATGACGGCTTGGGGCAATGAGTGCTGGGCATAACTTAAAACAGCCAGAAGCTGCTATAAATTTCACTAGAGATTGGTCTTGTTTCCAATTAGTACCCAGGAATGGATGGAGTGGTAGGAAAGTAAAGATGTCATAAAGCCACCCTTTTCCACAATATGGCATTCTGTGCCAAGCACAGTTTAGGTAGAATGCAGGATTCTGCTCCATAAAGCTAGCATAGACAGGGCCTGTGTTGGGGCACCGTTTAGAAACTACCATTCCCTATGATTGAAACAAAAAGATGAATTGATTTCTTTAGAGACTGAAAGCATCTGATTCTCCACATTTAAAAGCCAAAAATATTGCAACAGTTATTTGCTTTTGTAAGTGGAGGCACTTTTGTAATGTAAATAATGTAAAACACATTATTTGTATTCATTTTAGGCACTGAAATACATTATGAAGAAAGGTAACACTACTGAGACCTATTGAGCTTTAAAAACCTTTTGAGCTTTTAACTTTCTGGGGAAGAGCTAGGGAACATTTGATTAAGAAAACATTCCCCAATATCATGAAGCAGAAACTGGAAAAGAGGAAACTATTACAAGAAGCAATAGATAGATCTAATAAGTTAGTTAACTACACAGTCTCATTAATTTTGACACAGCTTTATTCTTTTTGGTGGGTAGATTAATGTCGACTTACTGGAGAGCACTTCTGGGATCAATTGAGTGGGTCTCCACAGTCTGCTCGGTTGATCCCGCTGCATCGATCCATGCAGCCCCTGAAGTGTATACATACCCAGACTGATCTGATTACATGTGCAATTTACCTCTTTCTCTCTCTGGATTTCTTTTCACTAGATATGTTATATCTTGAATTGATTGGTTGCCAGTTAACTTCAGGAAGTTAACATGCTTGCAAAGGCTAGTCTGTACATTCTGCACAGGTTTGTTCCAAACTAGGTTTACCCAGGGCTGATCCCTAAGGTAAACTAAAAATATTTGAAGCCTGGTGCAAACACATGGGGAATGTCCAGACTTGCCTTTACAAATATGTTAACTACCCATAATTAGTTGGTGTAATGGTATATACAAACCCCAGACTGGGATAGGAGAGGTTAAGAAGCAGTTCTTTGGGCCTGTCCCATCACACCTGCTCAGCCTACTTCAGCTGGAAGGAGTTTAAAAGAAAGCCAGACAGCTCTGGAAGTGGGGGAGATGGGACTGATTCCAATTCCAACTCCATCCTCTCCTCTGAGCTCCAGAGGAGGGTATTGAGGGAGAGTGACAAGCGGCAGCTATGCCAGGCCTTGAAGGAGGGGTTAGCTTGTCTTTAAGGATTAAGGAACTCTTCACTCTATTTTTTTCTTGGATTGTTTATGAGATGGTGACTACACCCTGGATTGGGAAAGTAAGGGGGAGAAAGTGGCCCAGGGAGACAGCCTGGGAGCACTCCTGGGTGCTTGATATTGCTGCCACTAGTAAGGCCCTAGGTCAAATCCCAGTAGAGAGGGAGGGTCTGGACTCCTCTACCAATCATCTGCAATGGTGATATAAATGCCCCCCCACACCCTTTTTGAGAAAAAGATATTGTAAGCCCTGAGGTAAGAGTGCAAGGCCTTGGGAATCTGGATTTGGACCAGAAACTCCTTTTGGGGGGCTTGTTGGACTTCCATATTTTGTTGGGACTCTGTTACCCCGGAAAGGGGTGGACTTAAATGATAATGCGGGTAGAGGGCTGAGTTACTCTCTAGCGGAATAGAGACCGTCAATGCACCAAGCGACCACTGGCTGGCAATGCTAGTGATAGGGAGAGTTGTGACCCCAGGACCTAATCGTTAGGCAATCAATTAACTTGAGGTAAAAATTGTAGTGCAGATATATCTAGTGTTGTCTTCACTAGGAAAAAGTTGTGTTCTTGTGTTAGGTAACACCTGATAAACAACATAAGGTAAAATCCTAGTGAAGGCAAGGCAGTTTGTAGTTTTCACACGTCAGCAGAAAAAATGCATTGTCGAAAAACTCCCAATCTGCTCTAGTTTTCAGATCAAGTTAAAGGCTATGTAAAGAAGGAGATTACAACCAAGATGTCACCTATTCCTTCCTATATCTGCCATCACTGAAGCTGGAGGTCAGTATTTGTCCCCCAGGTGCCCATTAGTGACTGCCACAATCAACAATTTTGAGACTCAGTTCAGGTTGTCTTCCACTAGCAAATTACAGAAAAATAAAACTATAAAACAGAAAACAAAAATGCCTTAGCACAATGTCCCTGTACTTGCTGCTGGGCTTGCAATAAGGCTTATGCTATTAAAAAGAAGAGCCAATGAAGAAACATTGGTAAACACATGAATGGCTGAGTGGTAATGAGCAAAGAACTCATTTGATTTTATTGATATTGCTCCATTAAGAGTGTTAATCTTAATATAACTGTGGAGCTAGCAACCATTTTTTTTTCATATCTGTTTTGTGGTTTGAGATTGCTGTTATACTAGTCAGAATTCAGATTGGATCAAAGACAAAAAGTTTAACGAACCAGGGACGTCTTCAACATTTCTTGTTCCATATCGAACCATTGGATTAAAAGAACTTTCATGTTCTTCTAAAAGAAAAAGTGTCAATCCTCCATAAAAATCACACCGTCCTGAGAATCCCAACTGGATTCAGTACCAGAGGGCCAATCTTCTTAATTTTTGCTTGCATCTGCACTTCAAAACAAAATACGATGATTCACAGCTTTCTGCTCAGCTGAATAAACCGAATGGGTTTTTTACACTGAAAATGTTGACTCTAATGTACTTGGAATTCTCTCTCTCTCTCTCCTTTGTTACCCCTTTAAAAACAAAAGTAATAAAATAAAAACATTTGCTCAAGCATGTTAGATGGTAGAAAACATTTGGTTCTAACTCTACATTAAAAAAACAGCTCTTTCAGCTTCAGTCCAGTCTGATTACACTTTTCTCCAGCATGTGTCCATCCCAGTCCTTCCCTTGTATGGAATATGTCTTGTGTTTTCTCTAGAACACTTTACCACTCCCTAGAACCACTTTAGTCTCTGGTGTCTGTTTCCACTTGGGTCTCCTCAAAGACACATCCCTGCATACAGGGAATATTTTTGGTCTACTCAAATGTTACATGTAGCAGGGGTTCACAAATTTTTTCATAGTCTTAAATCAATGGGGCTATTTGCAATCTAAGGTGCTACTGCATGTAAGAGTGGCTCATAATGTGCAGTAGCAGATCTGTGCCTTCCAGATAGCTACTTACTCTATTACTTCAGTTACCCTACTGCTCACAGCTGTGGCCCACTGGTGAAGTTGGTGAAGAATCTTGATCACACAATTAGCTGCACAATTTAATTTGTTTTATGTCATTGAAAAGTTTCCTGAGATGTCCATCAGCTTCCAAGGGGGAAATGCCTGCATCATGAAATACAACCAAAACAGCTGTATTATACAATTCCTCCCTATCCCAGCCCATGTGAATCACTTGAAAATATAAGGCAAGTCAGATTTAGAACCTTTAATGAGAAAAAAGTACGTCGTGTGAAGTTTCTAATAAAAAACATAATGATCTCACAGAAACTGACAAAAATTACTCATGCTCTCATGGGCTTTTGAAGAGCGACTTATCACATTCCTAAATATAGTGCTTTTCAGAAATGTGTTTGGGTGAAGGAAAGTGGACTAGAGGTTGCCTGGCTGCAAAGAGGCTGGTTTCATGCAGTCTACAGTAGAAGTAGCTTGGGAATTTCCCAGAGGACTAGAATTTAATTAAATGATCTTGAATTAGAAGAAAGTTCTGTACTGTATGAAGGAGTACATACATCTACAACAACTAGCACAAGCTAACATTCGACATGGTAATTAAATTCAATTGCTTTAGCAGCAGGACAAAATGAAAGAAAAAATACCTTATTATATTGTACTTTCTTCTTTCACATATTCTGGTAAGGTAGTTTGCCTCAGAGATGAGGCTACCTGGATGCATTTGCATGATTTTAGTAAAATTTTCAAAAGCACCTAAAGATCTTAGGTACACAGGTCCCATTTACAGAAGCAATTTAGGAACTTAATAGCCTAAATTGCTTTGGCTTTCAATGACACTCTTGAATAAGAGCAGAAGTTACTTTTGAAAATGGGACTTAAGCTCCTTTTAGAAACTTCTGAAAAGGTTATCTTAGACTCATAGACTCATAGACTCATAGATCAGAAGGGACCAATATGATCATCTAGTCTGACCTCCCGCACAAGGCAGGCCACAAAACCCTACCCATACACATTTATAACAACCCCGAACCCATGACTGAGTTATTGAAATCCTCAAAAGTGAGATTTGAAGACCTCAAGCTGCAGGGAATCCACCAGCAAGCGACCCACGCTGCAGAGGAAGGCGAAAAACCTCCGTGGCCCCTGCCAATCCGCCCCGGAGGAAAATTCCTTCCCGACCCCAAATATGGCGATCAGCTAAACCCTGAGCATGTGGGCAAGACTCACCAGCCAGCACCCAAAAAAGATTTCTCTGCAGTAACTCAGTTCCCATCCCATCCAGCATTCCCACAGACCATTGAGCAGACTTATCTGCCGATAATCCAAAATCAATTGCTCAAATTAAACTATCCCATCATAACATCCCCTCCATATACTTATCAAGCTTAGACTTAAAGCCAGATAAGTCATTTGCCCCCACTACTTCCCTCGGAAGGCTATTCCAGAACTTCACTCCCCTAATGGTTAGAAACCTTCGTCTAATTTCTAGTCTAAATTTCCTAATATCCAATTTGTACCCATTCGTCCTCGTGCCTATATTAGTACTAAACTTAAACAATTCCTCTCCCTCCCTAACGTTAATCCCCCTGATATATTTATATAGAGCAAGCATATCCCCCCGGAGCCTTCTTTTGGCCAGGCTAAACAAGCCAAGCTCTTTGAGTCTCCTTTCATAAGGCAGATTTTCCATTCCTCGGATCATCCTAGTAGCCCGTCTCTGAACCTGTTCCAGTTTGAATTCATCCTTCTTAAACATGGGACACCAAAACTGCACACAATATTCCAGGTGGGGTCTCACCAGCGCCGTATATAACGGCACTAACACCTCCTTCTCCTTGCTGGAAATACCACGCCTGATGCATCCTAAAACCGCATTTGCTTTTTTAACAGCCATATCACATTGGCGGCTCATAGTCATCCTGTTATCAACCAATACCCCAAGGTCCTTCTCCTCCTCCGTCGTTTCCAACTGATGCATCCCCAACGTATATGTAAAATTCTTATTATTAATCCCTAAGTGCATGACCTTGCACTTTTCACTATTATATTTCATCCAATTACTATTGCTCCAGTGTACAAGGTGGTCCAGATCTTCCTGAATAGCATCCCGGTCCTTCTCCGTGTTAGCAATACCCCCCAGCTTCGTGTCATCCGCAAATTTTATTAACACATTCTCGCTCTTTGTGCCAAGATCAGTTATAAAAAGGTTAAATAAGGTCGGTCCAAGAACCGATCCTTGAGGGACTCCGCTAGTAACCTCCTTCCAGCCTGACAGTTCACCCTTCAGCACGACCCGCTGTAGTCTCCCCTTTAACCAGTTCCTTATCCACCTTACAACTTTCACATTCATCCCCATCTTTTCCAATTTAACTAACAGTTCCCCATGCGGAACCGTGTCAAACGCCTTACTGAAGTCGAGGTAAATTAGATCTACCGCATTGCCCTTGTCTAAGTAATCCGTCACCTTCTCAAAGAAGGAGATCAGGTTGGTTTGGCACGATCTACCTTTAGTAAATCCATGTTGCAATTTGTCCCAATTACCATTGACCTCCATGTCCTTAACTACTTTTCCATTGAAGCAAGCAGGCCTGAAGGAATGACTACATGCCAAAACTGGTTCAACCCTATGACACATCCTGGCCTCACTTGTACCAAATCCCAACAAAAAACAGTCTTCATAATGAGCTTGAAGTGAAGAAGTAATACTTCTACAAATGTGTGTATGTGACACGTGCTATGCCTGACAGAAAAAAAAGTTTGTTTCTTTACTTCGTATTTGTCTATACAGGTGGGTTTAATCGGCAGCTAAAAACTAAAGTGCAGTACGCAAGCGCAGTAACAGCGTGCCCACAGGACAGTGTGCCCTCTGTCAATACGCATCACTGTGTGCACATGGCGGTGGAGTGCTGTGAACTGAGGGTGTGTGGGGGCATTCTTAGAGGGTATCCCATGCTCCTTTGCTTTGCTGCTGAGCAGCGTGCATGCTGGCATTTTTCTTGCCGTGCACTGTGGGATGCGTAGTGGAGACCATGCTTGTTCAAAGTTTTAAAAAACCCCATGGTTCACCTCTCATCACCCTGCACTTCCTTTGTGGGCAGGCTAGCCCCATTTTTGAATTGCTGCCATCCAGCAAGTGCTCAGCAATGCTCTATGGCTCTGCATTGGCAACCTTAATCTGTGGAGGCTGCTTGGGCTGTATTTCAGCCCTTAAAGCCAGATGAATTTGGCTTTGGACTTCACCCGTTGCTGCACCAAGTGGATGATGTGGCAGCAGCAGCAAGAAGGTCTTCAGTGATGGTGATACCAGAAGATGAGGAAGACACCGAGCAACTGATAGTAGAGGGCCAATTCTGCCCTTAGCAGACCAGTGAGGATTGGTGGGAAAGGACTGTTCTGCAGAGCTGGGATGATGAGCAGTGGCAAGAGAATTTCAGGGTGGGAAAGGCAATCGTTTTGGACATATCTGCTGAACTGATCCTGGAGCTGCAGCAGCAGTATTCCAACATGGGATGCTCAAACCTGTGGATAAGCAGGTCACAATTGCCATCTGGAAGCTGGCCACCCCAAATGCTACTGGGTCATAGCAAACCAGTTTGGCATGGGGAGACTGAGCATTGGAGCTGTTGTCATGCAGGTGTGTGACGCCATGGATGAGGTGCTGTTACACTGAATCATAAAGGGTGATGCTCAGGAGATTGGCTTGGCATGCATGGCTTCAAAACTGAATTGGGGCAGCTGATGGTGCCTATTATTCCCCCCCACCCCGCGTCTGTCAGAGCCCAGAATTCATAAACCGAAAGAGGTATTTTTCCAAGGCTTGTCAACTCCCATAGCAAGCTTACAGACATAAATGCTGGGTGATCATCCTTTGGACATTGCTCCGCTTATCCTGAGAGACTCTGCTTCCTTGATGCAGCCATTCGTGGGCTGCTTGCACAGAAGGAAGGAACTGTTTAATTACTGCCTCTGAATGGAGGATGGTAGGAATGTGTGCATTTGGCCACTTGAAAGGGAGATGGCACTGTTTGTGGGATAGGTTAGCAGCAGCAAAAAAACTAAGTCCAAAAAAAAAAAAAAAAAAAAACGCTCTCCAGCAACAATGTCACAAAGATTGTAGCAGTATGTTGTGTTATGTATAATACAAAGCCTTAGCAATGAGTGGCAAGCTAAGGTACAGAGAATTTCTCAATGCTTTGAGCAACCAGCAAGGCATCCAATACAAAAAAGCAAACAGCCAGGGATGTCTAATATTTGAGGGATGCCTACTGCTTTTATTTTGAGTCTCAGGCCTGAAATTGTGCAGTAGTACATCCAGCAGTTCACCCGTGGAGTGGGGTTTGGAAGTTTCTTGTGCAGTTCGGTGTTTGTTTATGAGCGGCGGCAATCCCTATTGCACTTATGTCTTTGTGCACAAGTGTTTGTAAAGCCGTATGAATTAGTGCAACTTAATTATTTTCAATGTACAATGAACTGTCGACTCCTTTGGAATGAAATTTTAAAGGTTTTTATTATTAAACAATCTGTGTAACAAACAGAAATTCAGCTGAAATGATGGCTTTTAATTATATGAAACAATATATTAAAAAACAATTTATTGTCTAATGACAAAGATCCCTTTCATTAAACCAATAGTGAAACAAAACATTAAAGTCCAGCAATGCAAGGCACAATGCAAAGGGCTAGTGGCTTACAGGTAAAGTTGCTATCTGTCGTCTCTCTGACCTTCTGGTTCGTCAGACTTCTGATGTGTAGTGCGGAGGTACGAAGTTACCTGGGGTGACAGAGGACTCAAATGAGCTGGGATCCCAACTACCACTGTTCTCAGTGACCTAAGCTGGGATCTGAGAGGGGAAATGGCTTCTGGGGGCAGAGCTGTGCGAGCATGAGTGGGGAGGAGTTACTGCTGCACCATTCGTCTGTATTGCCTAGAGGATGCATAACATGGCTGGGGGTGGGTTTGTAGTACCGAATTGTCTGCTGCCCCAAATGTAACATACTGCATCAAGGCATTTTGGCTTTGCATTGTCACCAACGGTTGCCTCTGCGTCTCCTTACCTTTCTCCATGCTGTCTTTGGCCATGCAACGCTTTCCCTTGGCAGCTGTTACACTGTCTTTTGCCAGTGCAGCATGCCATGGAAAGCTCCTTGTCAGATTCTCTCACAGCCCTCATATACTGCCTCCCCCTCTCCTCTGGGGACTCCGTAATGATGTCTGCAAACACTTCCTCATGAGTTTTCCATTTTCTCCCCCTCAGGTTTGTCAGCAACTGAGCTGTTGGAAAGGGTCTCACCCATGAGATGCCATAGCTGTCAGGGTATTAAAAATGACAAGCAGTCATTGTTCATATTCTAGGGAGGCTGTGATAACATCTCCTTTTAACATGTCTGGTTTTATCTCCCTGAGATATTTCCTAGTCTCGGGGGAACCTCAGAGACGGCAAGTGGTGTGTGAGTTGGGGTTTTTGTCCATGCAGCGTTGCTGTTTGGTTTTTCTGAGGTGCTTTGGAGGCAGTGGGATGGTGGTGGTGGTTTGGGAATGATGTGCCCAGTCTGGGGTTGGGGCAGGATTATGTTTCTGGTCTGGCCTTGGAGTTTTGCAGTGCTTATGTGGGGTTAGTGGAGTGAACCTGGGGCTGAGCTGGATAGTAATCCCCGCTACATCCCCTTTAGGCAGTCCTGACTCTGGATGATGTTACCCTGAGGCAGGTGATTAGGTGGGCTTATTCATCAAGGCAAAGGGCAGACCAGTGAAATATGCTGTGCAGTTATTCACCAAGATGCCAGCCTCCCAGAAGAGCGTTAGGAGTGGAAGTAGCTATACCTGTGGGGAAGGCTCTGGGCTATTCCTCATAATCTCTGAAGAAAAACGGAACAATTTCTCAGCTTTAGATTTTACTTTATCTCCCCTGCAGATATGTTGAAAGTGCAGAGGAAAATAGATAGGGTTCTGCAATGATTGCCTGAAGCATTCACTGTTACCAGTCGGTAAGAATGCATGGGGTAGGGCATTTATACCTCAGCGGGGAATTGTATTCTTTATAGCTCTCCAGGCATGCAGTGTAGATGTCTACCTCATGTAAAGTGAGAACACTAAGCAAACTTCTCAATAATCGTAAAAAAAAACCCTCTGCTGTCACAATAAACTTTAACATTCTGCACAAAAGAACATTTTTCTTCTTTAATCTGCCACAGGAAGGGATTGGAGTAGATGATTCTGGCTGCCATTTTGAGGTAGTAAATAGAGATGTGGGGGGGGGATCACATTTGCCAGGCAGGACAGCTGAGGGAAAGGTCCTTAAAATGGTCGGTAGTCAGGGCTTTAGCATGAGATAGCAACCAACTGCTCAGCTGGAGTCGCTGCCGTTTTGCAAAGGTGTACTGGGGACTGAGTGGACAGTGTTTGAGAAGGGAAGAAGATGAGGGCTTCAGATTCAAAAGGCTTCTAGCTCATATCCGCCTACAATGACGGTGGCCAGGGGCCACCCAGAACAGAAGCTAGCACAGCATAATAATAATAGTACATTAAAACTTTAATATTAAATTATTAAAAATATAAAAAGACTTATGTGCCCAAGTGCCCTCCATAGGATCAGCCTTCTTGGTCCTAGTTTGGGCTGCTGCCTCAGGGTCAGGGTTGTTGCTTGCAGACAGGATTTGGGCTCATCTTCTCCTTGGCCAATGTCTTGTTCCTGAGTCCCAAAGAACTATTGGCTTTCCAGGAAGATCTCCTCATTGGCCTCCTCATGCTATGTTCTCCAGTAATCTTGTCGATCATCCTTGATGATGCAGGGCAGAAAGTGGAAGCACCTCCACACACGGCCTGAGTTGGGTGGTTATGTTCAATCCTGTCCAGCTCCTCAAAAAATGGACAGGTTATGTGTCTTTTGCTGGATTTTTCCCCTGTCATCCCTTGTTTTAATGTAGGTCTTCTGAGCTGTTTTGCTCTTTATCCAGAACTGTCTGGCACTTTGGTCATGGCATCTTGCAGAGATCTGCCTACCAATGTCATAGAATCATGGAAATGTAGTGCTGAAAGGGACTTTGAGAGGTCATCAAGTCTAGTCCCTGTGCTGAGGCAGGACCAAGTAAATCTAACCATCTCTGACAAGTATCCAATATGTCCTTTGCCTCCAATGATGAATATTCCACAGCCTGTCTTGGAAACCTTTCCAGACTTTGACTACCTTTACAGTTAGAAAAGTTTTCCTAATATTTAACTTAAATCTCCCTTGCTGAGATTAATTTGATGACTTCATGTTTTACCTTCAGTGGACATGGATAACAATTGATCACTGTCCTCTTTAAAACAGCCCTTAACATATTTAAAGACTTAGAAGGGAACCTGATAAGTCTTCTTTTCTCAAGACTAAACATGCCCAGTTTTTTAACCTTTTCTCATAGGTCGGGTTTTCTGAACTTATCATCTTTGTTGCTGTCCTCTAGCCTTTCTCCAAATCCTTCCTAAAGCATGGCCCCCAGAACTGGACACAGCACACCAGCTGAGGTCTCACCAGTGCTGAGTACAGCAGGACAATGGCCTTCTGTGTCTTATATATGACACCCCTGTTACAATACACCAGAATGATATTAGACTTTTTTGGTACTGCATCACATTGTTGACTCATTCATTTGGTGGCCCACAAAAAGATCTTCATTCCAGTGCCTGGCCACAAGAGCTTCCTGCATCACTGCTTCTCCCCAAATGGCAATGGTACCCGGGGACGTGGCCAGTCTCCAAAGGGCTGTTTCAGGCATGTGTTAAGACTTCTGAGGTATTATTGTAACTATTGTGATACAATAAAATCCACGATCAAATGGGCAAAATCTGCTGTTCACCAACTTATAAACAGGAGAGGGAACACCCAGTCAACTTGACTCCAGAATAGAGGAGGGCACCAGTAAACATACAGGTCAGTAATGGTCACCTGCAGAGCAGTGTGGGATAGCCATTAGAAGAATGCCAGAGAAGTTCCCAGCAGCACTGTGTGCACAAACAATAGACTGGACTAACTCAATTTGCAGCAAAGGTTAGACACTTTGAAAGAAGACTCTTCGGGATAAATGTAGAGTCAATACATTATAATGAATTGATTTGCATGTACACAAGTATTTTCTTGATGTAGTCCAGTTTAAAGTCCTCTTGTAAATAAGCCCTTATTCATTTTCCTTAGTATAAAAAGCATCTTTCCAATTTCTTAAATGTTATACTTTAGTAAATAATGCTGTTTGGATCTGGCACACTATCATTTCCTCCCCCCTCCCCTTCTTTCAATGTTTATTTGTTCACTTATGGTTCAGGTCAAATATATTGTTAACTCCTTGTCTTGTCTGAATTTTATAGGTTTCTTGGAACCAGAGCATTTATAAAAAATAAATGAGAGCAGAGTAAATTAGTTATAAAAAGGTAAATATATCCCAAATAATTATTTTCATTCACTATCTATAAAGCAGTCAACTGTGGCATTTAGCCATAGCTCTGTCTTGAGGCAATGCAGTCTCCATCATCTTGAGGGTAGCACTGGGGAGAGGGGAAGAGAGGGAGGCACTATGTCTCAGAAGGCCTCCCAGAGATCTCTGGTTGTGGAAAGGTGGCAATATGTGACCCCCTCCCATAAGTGGTGCAGCATATTCCCATTCCCATGTGGCATGCAAGATGTGGTTTTGCCTACGCCAACCCCCCCCCACCCTCTTCTGGTGAGTTCCTGGCCCACAAAGTTTACAATGTAAATTAGATTCATATCACTACAGCTAGTAACAACAGACCATGGTAGCCGGGAGTGATGAGGGTGGTAAGAAAAACAAAACTGGTTTGGAAAGTCACTTTTATAAGAGAAATTGATCATATAATTAATTGCTTCATATGCCATATCTTTTTTTTAAAGCAATTATACCTTTTCTTTCAATTTTTAATGGGGAGGCAAGAGTGGGAGTAGATCATACCAGAGTGGAGCTGAGTGGTAGAAAATAGTTAATTGGATACTGTGGTTAGACAAACGGCAAACTTAGCTATATAATGTCTTCACAAATACACCCAGCCCCCTTCCTAGTTGATGTAAGTGCAGAAACTTTGGACTTGAAATATTGCAGTCACAGTCTTCAAGAGACACCAGCAAGAAAGCAGTAGTATCTGTGGTAGTGAAGGCAGCTTGAAATACCAACTTTTCCAACACAGTTTCAGCAAAAGAAGTCTCAACAAACCATTTAACATAAAGTGTACAATGTATTGGATGCTACCCACATTAAGTTTTCCTTAAGGCTGCCCCTAGTAGACTACTACAAACATGAATATTATTCTCCTGGAGGATAGATCTGGTGAATTGGGTTACAACCCATGAAAGCTCGTGCCTGCAGAAATAAAATGTGTTACTCTTTAAAGCGCTACAGGACTCTCGTTGTTTTCACTTTTTAACATGGTTTCAGTTTTGCTGTGTACAATATATTTATGTTGGCACTTTACAGAAGAATTAGGAAAAATCTTATTAATAAAAATGATTATGGGAACCAGAAATGATCACTCCTCCCTGAGCTCTGGGAGAGGATTAGTCAGCACTTTGATGTATTTGACCTTGAAATATAAGAGCAGATGCAGGCATGTGTGGGAGTCAGGGAGAGCTCTATCATGTAATCAGCTGCCTTCCACCTGGCTCTCTAGATACATTTTACTCTGGACCTTCTGTCTTCACTTGCAAATCATTCCCTGTGTGGTCTGCTTCCTCAAAATGCTGCTAAATCACTTTAAAGGAGTGAGATATGCCACAATGAGCAAATGAAAAGTTTATAAGATCACTTTGAGTGATCCAGGAGAAAGAATTTCTCACTGACTATTAATATTAGTTTATAAAATGCATTATGACTGACAATTACATTGATTTCAGAATATATTTTCTCTGAGAAAGATTGGTATATAAAACAATATCAGGCAAGAAAACCATTGTAAGGTAACCCATGCAATTTAATCATGCAGAAGCGAATTCTGCTATGACATCTATGGCTGACAGAATCTGTGTAAAGATGCAAGACTGGAGAGGAAATATTTAAATTCTGTTTATTTTGGAAGAAAATGAGAAATGATATAAGTGTGAACAGGGTAAAGACACAATTGTTCTCCTCTGGGTATGTAATCTTATGTTCTCAATGCATCTGCCTATGCACAACTTTAGTCTGAAGTATCCAGATAAAATAAAGCTAAAAAAAAAAGCCCTTAACTTCTAATTTTCTGCTCCTTGTACTGGAAATATTTACATAAATGGTCACGAATCCCCACTGTCATTCAGATATGATTCCTACTGTATGAGGATCTGAACTGATGTTGTCCTGTAAGTTTTCCAGAAGTGAACCACGACAATTAAATTAGCTGCTGCCACTATCTCATTTTGGAGAAATGGAAATGTTAGGTGTGACTTTTTTTCCCCTTGCAATTAAGGCCAGAACTATACTTAAAAATTAGATTTACCTAGCTACTTCACTCAGGGCTGTTAAAAAAAAAATTTGAACCCTGTGTGACTAAGTTAGGTCATCTTAATCCCCAGAGTAGAGATGGCTAGATTGATGGAAGGATTCTTCTGTTGTCCTAGCTACGGTCTCTCAGGAAGGTGGATTAACTACATTGATGGAAAAACCACTTCTGTGATGAAGGAAATGTCTACACTATGGAGCTACAGCACCACTGTAGTGATAGTGTAGACATATCCTACATCCGTTTTTATTGAGGAACAGCAAGCAATGGTATATAACGTCCTTTATTGCCTCATGCATTGACTGCATAAAATGACTTCAGTTCAAAATAAGTTGATTAAGGGCTGGACCATGGCACAGCTGCCCAGTGGAGAAAGGAGCTTCCTACACCTGTCACATTCTGTGAAATGACTGTCCAGAATAGCAGCCCCTGTGCTCAGAAGCTGCTTTTGATATCCATCCTGGGAGCAAGTCGCTCAAAAGAAGGCAGACAGGAGGGAGTAGGCAGAGCCAAGGCTCCACCCCAGCCATGTGCACAGAGAGGATCGGGATGCTGTATGCCTTAAAGGGTCTCACAGATTGCACTCCCTCAAGCACAACTAGGGAGCTTTGAGAGACAGAATGTCTCCAGTGTTCCACCTTGGGCAGTGATGCTCTGATCTCCCCTTTACTGAAGCTGAGATTAGATGCTGCAATGCACCCCGGAGAAAAGCGTGTACATTGACCAGTCAGAGGGCCATTGCCAGATGCACAGAGTGATGTTTCTTGTAAGGTAGTCTTCATAGTTGTTTGTGATTAACACAAACCATATTGCATTTTTCATGAGCTTTTTCTATTACTCAGTAAAAGTTATTTTAACTGATTTTTTTTTTTTTAGCATGGAAGTAGAAATATCCCTTTCAAGGTTTTTAAAGACTCAACTTCTGTATTATCCCATGAAAAGATATGTCATATACAGCTTTTATACTCGCATTCAGGGAACATCTGTACTTAGACTGTACAATCTGTAGCAATGTATTTTTTTATTGTTGTAAAAAACCCATTGGTGTTAGTTATGGGCAGTATGTGAAATAGCTGCATTTCATTTTAACATGTCCAAGAGTTACAGTCTCCCTTACTACCTTTTTAATGCTACCATTGGCATGGTACATATCCTGTGGTACGTCTTTGAATTAATTAATTTGAATCTGAAGGCAGACAGAGGAACTTAATATATTATTACTAACTAATGAGAAATTCTACTTTCTGATGATTAAATTTTCAGAAGTAATTTGAATATAGGCTATATCTCCTTCACATGGAAACATCATCTGATGGACTTCATTAATTAATGAACACTGTCTGGTTAGTGCTTGGAATGGCTATGTAGGTGCTAAATAATACCACTATGATTATTTCTTGTTGACTTCACATTCTTCATTGTTTCTCAACATACTTGCCTGGGGCTTGTCTTCACTGCAAAGTTTAATTCCAGATATAAATCTGGTGTTGCCTCTAAGTCGACTCTACCTGTCTACCACAAATACCCTTAACTCAAGTGGGAGTTACCCTTAACTAGTTACCCTTAACTAACTTGAGTTGGCTGCTGTACCAAGGGGACCATAGACTTAAACTCAAGTAGCGCAATCTGCTAGCTGCTAACACAAGTGTTTCATTGTGCAGATGCAGGCTAGCTTCTCTTGAATGCTGTAAGTTCTCCGATACCTTCCCTTAAATCCCTTCGTGTGCCGGAAAGAGCAGACAAGTTCTCCCACAATTCAATCGGAAAGAATTCATGACCCCGTAAGTCTTAGTGTCCTGTGTGGACACAGCAGTTCAACTGTTGTTTTTCATTGTGGCCAGTCTCACTGGAACTTGGCTAACTCAGGAGGAGAAACCTGAGTGTAGGTAATTCAAGTTAACTCTGTAGTGAAGACATACGTTAGTCTGTGTCTTCCTTATATAACTGTGTAGTGCAGGAGACAGGAATTTTCTCTTTTACTTGTGAATAAAGGGCAGCCAGAATTGCAGTCCCTGTGTAAGGGGGAGTATCACACTCTGGGATGCAATCCAGACCAGTGTGGAGCTGTGTCAGTGGTCAATGCTTGTTCTGTAACCTTGGCTGCCTCACAATGCTTTGCTGTTGAGACTCACAATCAACCTACCAGGATGCAGGTTACACAGACATCAACAGTCTACATCCAGCAGCCTTGGTTATTATTTGCAGAGTGACCCCAACACACTCCCAGTCCTGAATTCTCAAAATCTTGTGTTCTGCATTGTCCAGGTCTCGCCTGTACAGTTCAGATATTATAGGTCCATTACCCCTGTAGGAGGTCGATATTCAACAGTTGGCTAATTTAACTAGAGTTACCCAAACAGTTCAGTTTAAAGACAACACTGAATTAAGTCTGATTAAAGAATAAAACACGTTTATTTACATACAAACAGATAGATATTAATGAGTACAAGTATAAGGTATTAACGTCGGAAATGGTTACAGGAGAAAAAGAGATAAAATGCTTTCTAGTAGCTAAAACTAGACTTGGCTCAAGGAAAAATCCTTACCACATCCTTACAAATTATCAGGTCAGAACCCTTTGTCTTTGAGAAACAGGTTTACCCTCTCCTCAGACTTGTCTGGTAAACGTTTCAGCTTATTGTGGCAAACTGCCAGCCTCCCCCTAGTGGGTCTTGCGCTTTACCTTCCTGTTTGTGGTCAGGGCGCCCCCAGCTACCTCATCTCCCCTGGCTGTAGCAGAGCTCTGTCTCCTGACCTGGGAGAGAACCTTCTCCTGTAGCTGCTCCACACCTTCTGGCAGCTTCCCCTGAACTTGTTCCCATTCCATTCCCGTTCCCGTTCCCGTTCCTGTTCCCTCTCCGTCTCCTTCTCCCTCTCCATCCCCCTCCTTTAGGGAAGGAAGGGTTTAAATACCCCTGGCCCCACCCTTCATTGGGTCCAGGTGCCTTTAATTGCCCTGCTGTGCTTTCTCTTCTGCCTTCAAGGCAGAGGGTTTTTAACCTTTTTGGTCCCTCATACTGGCCCCAGCACACGCTTTTAAAGCCATCCAGCCTGACTTTATCACATTATGTTCATAAGTTTACATATAATGTTGCTACACCCATTTCATCATATTATTGATCAATGAGTTATTAGTTTTTAAACGACACCTCACAAGGCATATTTTGTATAACGATCGTTACAATAACATGTAGGGCATGAATACAGGAGTGCAATGCATTGCAGGGAGCACAGAGTGTGATGTTGTAAAGCTCTTCCCTAGGCAATAAAGAGTGGGAGCAACAGAGAATAGTGTGGCTCTGACCCCCTCCCCATGCTTTCTGGCAGAGGGGACCATACCATTCCTCTTAAAGCGTGGTCACAGATTTGTGCTCCTCCCCTACTGCAAGGCTGGTAGAATTGGCTCCAAATTGGCACTGTGGTTTTTAGTGACATTTATGACCTTTTTTAACATTCTAAAGTTTGGTCTGCTTTATAATTTGAAATTTGTTAAATTCACAGAACTGCAGGCGAATAGGTGAGAAGGCAGACATGCTGATGATAAAGCTCTCTCCCTCCCATCCAAGTCCATGTGTTATACTTAGAAAAGAAAAGACTAGCAGTATCTTATTCAGGGGGACAAGGCAATATGCCGCGTTTATAGTAAATGTTAAGAATATCAAAAAGCAGTCACATTCACACATGCATTCATACCCAAGAAGTTCTCCAAGCTCGTGTGATATAATTACCAGTGATACAATTGCCATGTATGCTTAGTGGCCAACTAGGCTGGGCAGGAGGAGGGAGCCAGGCCTCTGTCAGTCGCAAATCCGATGCTCCAAGATGACAATTGCAGAATGAAACCCAAAGTTTCCATGTTTTTACTCCATCTTTTATACTTGCTGGCTCTCATGTAAGTCTATGGGCCTGGATGTGTCATGCTGCCTCCAGGTTCAGTATGGTTGTTACTCACCAACTAATTGCAAGCATGACTATTCTCATATTTCTGTATTTTGTCCGTTTCCAGGGTGGATCCTTCTGTACTTAGGGTCATTTATCTGCACTTTAGAGTCATTGATATGCATTCTTCAGTCTTCAGGATCATGCTGGCAGTCAGTGGTCTTCACTCCTCTTTCTGTTGTCCGAGCAGTTTAGGTGGGCGTCTTTTTATGCCCTGCAGATACATTCCTTATTCACACACACAAAGAGAATTCATCAAGATATTTTTAGGTTCATAGTACAAGTTTCAGGAAGGAGTTTACTTCAAGAAACTAACAAGATGGAATTCACTTATGCCACACTAAACAGTACTATACCATTATCATAACAGTAAAGGAAAAATCTCTTTCTACCTCTATCTCACTTATACAATAAAACAAGGAGTCTGCATCTGATTCATTTGCGCAGCTCCTGGGGATGGCTCACAAATGTACCAGCATGGGCTTAACCACTTCTACTACATTAACTACCTCTTAGGCAGAAAGTAAAAGGGAATTCACTGCTGTTGAGTAATTTCTATGTCTATAAAACATTTTAGAAATTCTTAGAAGTTGATAAAGGCAGAAACTTGGTTTATTGATTAGAGCACAAGACTTTGAGTTAGAAAGTTTAGAACTTCTGTTATCAGCTTGTTCTGTGACCTTTGCTAAATCACTTCATCTCTCTGTGCCGTACTATCCCCATTTACAAAGGAGGAAACTAAAACTTGCTGGGGGGCTTTGAGGCTTAATTCAATGGTGGTAAATTTGTGTTAGGGCATTGTGAATGATGTTCTTGGAAACAGTTCCAACCAGTTGTAGAACTTTATTTACAGAACAGGTATAGGGTGGGCCAGAAGGGACAACCAGGGGCAGATGTTTCTCAACTCCCTGTGAATCAAAGGCCATACGCTGTATAGAAACAAAGTTCTCTCCCCATCTGGGGTTTGGCTTTATTAACAGTGAGATAACAAAGCTCAGCTTGAGCTTTTTCAGCATGTTTGGAGGCTCCTAGAATTCCTACTTCAGGACTGCTCAAGTCACATTCTGGGTTCTCTCTCCTGCCTCCTTTATATCAAGCTGGAATATAAAGCTGTCTCTAAACCATTCACAGCTAGTAGTGGGAGCATAGCATATGTCTCCTCTTTCCCCTCTCCATATCAGGCACTGGGAGTTACACAGTTACTTGGAGAACAGGGCAAAAGTTTTATTAAGGAGTCCAAATTCAATGTGAAATATTCACTGTGGAAAAAAATAACAGGCTTTCTTTCATATGAGATCACAAATTGGGATTGGATGCTTGAATATATATAGATCTAGTTCAATAGAAGAAATTCCATCATACACATTATACTGGATAGTACTATGTGAGGCAAATTATTAAGACAAAGAGCATAAAAGAAAACCCCAAACAACTCCTGTGTATTTAATTATTACAGAAAACGAGAAAGCCACCCTTCTGTACTTAAAGGTCCATTTCTAACATGCTACTTCAAGGGTTTGAGAATGTGAATTACACATGCAGTGTCACCCCTAACGTTTATGGGGACAGGTGATATATACACATTTATGACCTACTTGGTTGACATGCTAGCTGAATGATGACACACTTGATACAAAAGTCAAAACAGACTGGCACAGTCTGTTCCTTTGACTCTCCAGTCAACAATGATTCAAAGCAATGGTATGCTTTCCATGCCAGCATAGGATCCTGGAGTAGAAAACTGGATTAATGGGGTTATCTACACATATGGCCTGATTTTTCAATCCAAATTTTATCAAACCTCCATTTTGCAGGTGCACTTTTCTGCTTGCAGATATGTCTGCATATATGTCAATTTCTCTGCATACAGGTGTGTTCATAAAAGCAGCCTAGGTCCTAAGTGACCCAAAGGCAGCACAAGAGCAGAGTCAGAGGAGGAAGGGACACTGAAGAACCAAGCAGGTGTAGGGAACTGTGTGCTGCCTTGGACAGTGGCACTGATTGGCTCTTCTGATGGCAAGGGAGTACTAGGAGTTTAAAGAGAGGATGCAGCTACTGTGGGAGCAGGTGGTGGAGAAGGGCAAACCTCTATGTGACCACGCAAAACCAAGCAACACAGCTCAGACGCTGAAACCTAACTTCTTTCAAAAAACTGCCAACCAATCTGAGATTTGTAGAAATTATCCGGTGAGTAATTCTGAATTACATATGCAGTCCGGAAAAATCATGATCTGTTCACAGGCAAATTTGCAATCAGAAGAAAAGGGGAAATTCAGCAGAGAAATTTGTTACAAATTATTCCCCAGTTTTTAGTAAGAATCCAAAAATCAGAACCCCCTTGCCATTTATATTTTCCCTAAATAAATAAAATGGCTAATAGGAAAGATGACACCGTAGCTGTCTTGATATTATGTGAAATATTATGATCTCCTTTAAACAGACAGGCATTGGGAAGAAGCTACTCCTGCTTTGCACAAAATGCATTGGTTTAACATCAATATTACCACTCTGTTACTGACAGAGCTACGGATATAGTTTCCAAACCTTTGAAATCTCATAATTTTGCCTCATGATATGATAATCAGTGGAATTAGCAGCAGCTCTTTAATAATGTAGAGGTTTTTAATAGATTTTAGGTAGCAATGACTATTCTCATGGCCGGAGAGATTTGCCTGAATCCAGAGACACCTATTTCTGGACTCCTCTTTGAAAGTCTCCATAAATTATAATAACTGGCTCAAGCTTTGCAAAAGAATACATGGTACATATAAATGTTGGGCAAATAAATGTAAGCGTTCCATTTTCCCATTTTGACACAGGCAAATTAGCACATGATGAATAGTTTGCTATAAGGTTTTTATGGTCCTAAATAAAATGGATAATTTAATTTGCTCAATACTTTAACTAATTCTGTGGCATTGTGGAGGGGAAAAAAGGTGAGTCTATTCATCCTTCTCAAACAATTATATTTGATATATGTTTAACAGAAGGTTTCCTCAATGCGACAAGAGCTATTCACTTGGAATATTTAATTACCTTCTATTATTCTGTGCAATTTAAATCAGCCCCTAAATGGCTCCACTAATATGGGAATTTATTTTTTCTGACTTCTGACTATTAGAGGAAAGGCTTATATGTTTCTTCTCAATTCTCCATCGAAGAAACAAGACTCAGGCTAAGGAGCATATTAGACTAAATGTTAGGCAGATAAGCCTCAGATTTAAAAACTGCCTGATAATAAGTGCCAAAGATTGAACACCAAAGAGAATAGGGCTAGAGGGTGACATGTAGCCCCAGCCCTCAGAAGCGATTGGTGTGGAATTGCGGTGCCCTGAGCATTGCTGTGGGAGGAACTGTGTCTTAGGGCAACGCAGTCCCTTTCCTATCTTGCCAGTGTGCAGGAGAAGTCTCTTGGAAGTCGTGTAACCCACTTCCCTCTCAACAGCTGTGCAATCTGGGAGACCGTGAGAGATCTAGTAGGCCCTGTCTTCTCTCTGCCCCCTTTGGAGAAATTTATGCTCTGGAGGGATGATTGGGGCGAGACAAGTGGTCATGTGCTCTCTTGAGCGCAGAGGCTGTAATTGTCCCTGGCTCTTGTGTGAATGACCCTGCACTCCCCCCTCTCCCCACGACAACAATGAGATGGACACTCAGAAAGAAACTGGTACAGATGAATTTTTATAGGTCAGCTGACTTTGAGATAATTCAACTAATGAGGCCTTAGAAGGTGATATGTGTGAGACCAGGATTCCATTAACCACCTTCCAAATCAAATATCTGTGATAATATAGTTATTTTTTACAAAGGAAAAAAAGCCACCAGCTGGTCCAGAGCAATATAGCAGACACCAAATCCCAGGAATCCTAATAAAGCCTTTCAAAACTATTTTTGTGAAGACATCAGCATTTTCCATAAGATTTCTCGCTGTCCCTCCAGAAGAGAAGAGGTGTTGTATGTTATTTTTCATTCTTTACCCGGTCTCCCATTTGATGTTGGTTACTGTCCGTAAGTTAAGCTATTCTCAATGAACTTGAACATAGTAACACAGCAAAACATTCAAAAGATGCAAGTCTGTCCTGACTACTGCATAGAGCAGAATTTTCTTCCAAAGCAGATTCAATGGATGTATTCAGTTCATCCCAAATGCACGTTTTACCAGTTATCTGTGCGATGCTAAGGAGAGCAAGTAGGAATGATCCTCTATTAGCACAGGTCTATGAGGCTACTATGAAAAGCTGGAAAGCAGAACACAGCTCCTATTCCCTAGTCAGAGGGATGAGCTTTCTGTTATGAAAGGAGGAAGAGGCTTCGTAGGAGGCATTTCAGTTATTGTTTCTAGCCACCTGCAACAGTAGGTACTGGCCAAGCTACATTTTAGCCATCTAGGGATCTTTGGTAAGAAACTAGTTTGGGTGGCCAAACATTAAAAACCAAGTTGAAAAGTTAGGCAAAGGGCGCCTGGAAGCTAACCAATATAGAATGCACCAAAAAAAGGCAAATTTTCACTCCCAGCATGTCCATGGGTATCAAGGAAGCATGGACACACACAGACACTTTAAGACTTTTCCAGGGCCAAATAAACATTGTGGCCAATACCTTTTCAGAATGGTCATGTTTGAACATCATCTACAACATCAGCAACAGTCACTGAAGCACTGAGAATTCACACAGCCTAGATTTAGGCACTGAAGTCCCTGAGAGGGATGGGGTTTAGGACACAACTCTTGCCTTGGCATCTCACATTGGCTAGATTAGGTGGGGAGCACACCAGCTTTTAGAAATCCTGTTTTCAGGCTCCAATCTCTCTCCCATTCACTGTTTAAGGAGCTGAGGCACCTAACTCAGGCCCAGTGATTTTGTAGGGGTCTAGAAGTTAGGTGTGGCGATTCTTAGAGTTGCCATACCTAAATTCCTTTGTGCATATAGCCCTACATTCCATTAACCTAACATAATAGGTTACAATAAGGAGGTTGTGAAATCCCCATCATTGGAAATCTTTAAGTCCAGGTTGGACAGATGCCTGTCGGGGTGGTCCTGCTGCAGTACAGGTGCTAGACTAGATGACCACTTGAGGTTCTTTCCAGCCCTACATGCCTATGATTCTGTAAGACAATCAGGCAGGTTTGGAAAAAAAAATATTCCTAGTTTCTCTGTGCCAAAGTTCCCCATCCATAAAATGAGATTCATATACCTCCCATTCTCACAGGGGTGTGGTGAGGATAAATTCAACAAAGATTCTGAGGCCTCCATTACTGTGTTAATGGGGCCCATATAAATATTGTAGATAGATAGATTATCTCAACAGTGGTAACATTCCCCACATTGCTTGGTGAGGGTGAACAGTTTATTCAAGTGTTAAAGAGGGAATTATATTCTATGTAATCCAAAAAGGGCACTTAGAAAACAAACAAACAGAATCCTGGCCAACATCTTATTTACACACAGAAATCCCTGTCACATCAACACTAGCCAGGTACCATCTGTTTTATTATTTGTATGAAATGTTCATTCTTGACTACATATCCCAAAACAAGACCTTTGAGGATTATTTTATAAAAAGTTATTAAACAAACTGTCAGTGGCCAACATCCCATCTTATGTAAAGTATACATGGACCAAAAAAGTGGGGGAAAGATTTCCATGGAGACTAAAAATGAGCCCTATATGCCATTCAATCACAATAAGTTCCAATGTGATACACAATAAAGGTCAAAGATGACACAACCTGGCGTAGACATATTAATCATGTGGCAGAGCCACAGACTAATTCTATCCAATTTGCTGGAGAGAGACTCCTTTATTGTGGCTGGCAACAACTTCAACTGAGTTATACTAACAGAGAAATCTAGCATTTTGTATGAATTCGTCCTGCATGGGGAACTGGACCAAGAACTAATTACACATATCCCTAAAGCAGCTACAAAAGACGACAGTTCAATATGGTCAAGGAATAGCACCCTAAATTCAAGAAAAGATCAACCAGAACTTAAAAACCAAGCATTGCTAAACTAAAAAGATATTTACTTACCATCTTATTAACAATTATTGGTTAATTCAGTAATTTTCCCTGGACTCACAACGCCATTTATTCATAATTAAACTCCCAGTTTGGAGGAAGTTTTGGATCTGGATGTGAGCTGTTTTAAAGGCATGCCAGGGTGTTTGCAATGGTGGTTGCAATACCTGAAAGTGTTAGTGTAGACAAACTCTTTTTCTGTTTTGCATAACACTTAATTAAAAACAAATATTTATAAGTCAAACACCTTTTATCTTGGGCACTTAATTATGCTATTGCTCCACCACTAGGAAACCAGATGAGAATTTGGTTTATTCCAATAAATAAATATGCAAGGTGCTTTGAGCCCAACTGTCTTCTTCCTTAGCCTGTCCTTTCACTCTCTCTGCACATCCTTTTGCATTCCTCTCCTCTGTCCTCATTTTATTCCTCACCTGCACATTTTGGGGCTGTACAATTCCCAGTGTGCTGCTTGATTTCTAGTCTGAAACTGCATTATATCTGGAGCACTACTCCTCAAGTTTCATGCACAAAGTATTTTAGAGAATAAACCTTGAGGAATTTTAGACAGAAAACCAAGATATGTTTCAGAGTGCACAATAACTGAAGAAACCTGCCAAATCAACAAGCGGTAACTGAGACATTTCAAAATGACAGGTTTAATAGAAATATCAAATTTTGCTGCACAAACTGATGTAAATAAATATGCCAAAACAACAAAGTTGTAAAAAATTATACCGGAAAACAGATCTAATTTCTACAATAGTTATTCTTGGAATAGGAACTGAATGTCTAAATCACGTACATAGTAGTGACCACCTCAGGAGAATGAACAAAAATGTATCCTGCCAGCAAATGCCCCAAAGTTGTGGAGCTGTGGGGGATGGCAGCAGTAGAAATAATGTATATTCCTTTATTATGTACAAAACTAGCAAAGGCTTGGACCAGTTGCTGGTGAGCTGCAGCTTGGAGGAGATGGACTCATGAGTAAAGCATTGAACTCAACTCATAAACCAAACTTCTTTTATCGTTTTTTCTACACGTGAGTGTGTGTAGGCCGAATTTGTATCAAAGGCATCAAAAGATTATTCTCACTGAAGAAATATGCTCTTGTCATATTGACAGGGAACAATAAAACAAATGGCAAGGTCATTTTTTTTTGATGACCGTTCCCTCCTCATTTGCATAGGCAGGACCAAACGCTGCTCTCAGATGCAGTTGTGCAGCTCCAGTTAACTTCAGTGGGATTTGCCCCTGGCCATCTAAGGAAAGGATTTGCCTCTAACGCTTTAAACTAATCTTTCTGCTATACTCACTCACTCCAAAGATACACTGGGACTGAATGAAGGCACAACATGCAAAATAAAGACTGTCTAATCCAGTCCTCAGCGGAAGTGAAAGTTGAGGCAATGATTTCAAAGATGATCACAGTAGGAAGGAGCACAAAAGCATTTCGAGATGAGCTGCGTGAGCCAGGAAATTTGGATCTAGGCTCCAAACTTTACTTATGTTTGAGAGTGTTCAGATTTGTGGTTCCAGTTTCAGCCTTTTATGGCGGCAGGCTGAAGCCAGGACATTAAGGGTATGTCTGCACTGCAATTAGACACCCGGGGCTGGTCTGTGCCAGCTGACTTGGGCTCAGGTTAAGGGGCTGTTTAATTGCAGGGTTGACGTTTGGGCTTGGGCTGCAGCCTGAGCTCTAGAACCCTCCTACCTCTTAGGATCCTCGACTCTGGGCTCTGGCCCTTGCCCGAACATCTACATGGCAATTAAACCGCGAGCCTGAGCCAGCTGGCATGGGCCAGCTGTGAGTTATTAATTGCGGCATAGACATACCCTTAGATCTGGAGCCTGGCTTTCCCAAAACAGAGAGGTGGTTGGATTGGACCAGTTCCTAATTGTGATTTCATGGAGGTGATGTTTCAAAGGCATGTTGTCTAATCACCCAAATTAATGAGCAATTAACCAACATATTGCCTTGCAACAGAAAGGAAACTTTACACTATCAAGAGCCAATGATTCAATGTTCTGTGAATCCTTAACAAAATGCTATTGTATTCTACAATGAAGCCTCCCTACGACTATATTATTAATTATATAGCTGCCATAACATGGTACTTTGTGATATGTACCATATGTTAAATAAAGAACAGAATAGCTGTCCCAAACAGCTTATACCCAGAAGGCATGAGTGAGTGCAGTACAGTGTATTATGCAATACTAAATAATAGAGTTTAGGAATGAAATAAGCAAACAGGATGGTATGTGGTCATTGTGTCTGGAAAGCTCTGCAGAGCAAGGGCTTAGGCAGGGACAACACTTGCTACCAAGTCAAGGGCTTCCTGCCATGAGTGGTTCCGTTGATTTGAATGGGACTCTTTGCCACAGTAAGCATCGCGCTTGCTAATATTGTGCATCATCAGGCCCCACGTTTGTAACATCAAGGTGAGCCGCAGTGTCTTGGCTCACTTCAGTAGAATACTGTCATATTTTTATACTGGATGCCAATGGGTAAGAACAGGGGAAACGAAATCCATTCACTTAACAAGCTTGTTCAACATCAGCAATTATCAGCTGCCCTGTGTATATCAATAATTTCCTCTGTTTGAGCAGCGAGGGTGGTGTTCTCCAGAGCGACTGCAGTGTAGTGATTAGATTGCTGTCTCCTGCCAGCTAGCACGCTGAGGCTGCTGGCTGAATAATAACTATGGTAGACAGGCAGGGCTATTCCTAAAGTGCTCCTGAGAGGGATCATTGATTTTTGATTGATTTTTTTTCTCAATGCTTGCCTGCAGGAGGCTTATATTGGGTACAGCATCTTCAACTGCTCTAGGTCAAGCCACATCACCCCTTATGATAACTTTTCTAGAGATCTGGAGTTGAGAATTCAATTGTCAGCTTACAACTTTCTCAGATTTATTATAATTATTACGATTATTGTCTGTTGTGCTTAATTACATTCAAATCGATTTCAAGGAAATTAAGTAGATTGCTTTGGATAATGTTCAGAATGAACAAGATGACAAATGTACATTAAATGCTTCCTCTCAGTTCTTCACTAGTCTGACAGCTGTTGATGTGAGAGCCTTGCCTGTGTTTCTTAAAGGCTTTCTCTCTCTGCTGTTTGACTGCATTATATAAAACTGCAACTGTATTATTTATTATCTATTTAACTCTAATTCTATCTCAATGGTAGACATCAAGAGAGCACTTATCTCATCTAATATTGACTTTAACATGATAAACTGAGATATCCTGCTTGTTCTTGGGAAGTAATATTGAGGCAAGATATTTTTACTGCAATAAGAACCATGTTTTCAGCACATAATTTTGTAAATTATATATTCTTGTAATATATTTGCTGAATGCTGTCAACTCAGAATGGCAGATTTTACAAGTACTTTGCAAATGTTTCAATGGCAGTATTGCCAACTCTTATAATTTTACCAGGAGGGTTGTGATAATAGTGATTTTCATAAATCCCTGGCTACTGGAGTCATGTTATTATGTGAGTCTCAGCTGTCATTAAAACAAGTAAGTTTCTAGTCTTTATAGTTGTAGGCAAAAATATGAAAACATGAATTATTTAGCTGAGGTTAGTCCTGCTTTGAGCAGGGGGTTGAACTAAATGACCTCCTGAGGTCCCTTCCAACTCTAATATTCTATGATTCTATGAATTAAAGGGTTCAAAAAGCAGAAAGCAAACAAAACCCCCAAAGTTTATTATTTTGAAAAATCTTGTCTTTTTTTTTTAAGCCAATCTCATAATTTTTGCAGGCCTGACTTGTGATTTTTTGAGTGATCGGGGTTGGTGTTGTTGAAATGACTAACAAAGTTGCAAGGCAGTGGAGAATCAGGTTAGTTGGGTGTTTTAAAAGAGCCTGTAATATTTTAGATCTTTACAGCAAATCCTAGGAGTCCAGATAAATTACAGAGAGCAAATTATCTTGGAACAAATTATTTGATATCTAATTGAATCCCCTACCATGAGTCCCATAAATCTAATGTAATGTAGACTACCTGTAGCATGTACTGAACTTGATAATTATTAAAGTCAGTGATTAATTATTAGCCTTAAAACAGCATGAAGAACATACTTATTGGTAAATTATAGAAGGGGTAACTTAATTGTTTTTTCCTTTTGAAGTCCTGAACTTTACCAAAATGATATTTTGGAAGATATCTCTAAAATTGGTATAACAATCCAGATCAGAGAATATTTTTATTTATACAGAAATATAAAAGCAAAGGCATGTTAAAGGAGCAAGCTAATGGTGCTCTCTATTGTAATGAAAGAACAAAAATCCACTTATCGTATACATATGTATTTTGTAAAAAGCATGCCCCCTTATTACTTTTAGAGGTCATATCAGGCGGTCAGACCATTTCTATTACCATTATGATTCACCCTGGTCTCAAAGAGTTTTTTTCTCTTTTCTGTTTCATCCCTCTTGGCCACAATACTTCTGAATTTAACCTTAGTAAAAACTCCTGTACATTCAATTCAAAGTTTGTGTGAATTGGTTCTGAGAAAATTAGAACTGGCCGAAACTTTTTCCCCTAATTTAACAGAATAGTTTGAAGTTTGAAAAATTGTGGTTTACCCTTTTATTTTATTGCACCACCTGACTCTGTCTGAGAAAGCAAGCGGAAACCCTGAAATACATCTCACGGGAGAGCTGTTTTTTCTGTATCTCCAGCCTGGCTGGCTGCAGGAAATATCAGGAATCTCATAGACTCTCTGCTTGTGAGGGTTTCTTCTTATTTTTGTGGGCTCATGAAGATCAAAAATGTCAGCCAAATATCTGAATTTACCGATGCTTTTCTGAGGTTATTAAGCCATTTAACCATCACTAAGTGATCCCATACTGACATTCTTTTACTGTTTCATCCTTTTCTTCACATTTACCTCAACCCCATGAGCTCTTGGATTGAATTCCTTCAGTTCATCCCAAAGCCTTTTACTAGCTGACTTGCCTTCAACCAAAACCCACCACATCAGTATCTTTACTTGACTGAAACCTCACATGTAATCCTACCAGCAGGAACATACATGTTAAAAGTAATCCTGAATATCCATGTGCCACAGATCCATGTTTGACATCCATGCTCCAGAGCTCTATAAATCGGCCTCAGTTCCAAAACAATTCCTGCATTCAGTACCAATGTGACCACACCCTGTCACAAGATGAGCTGTAAAGTAAAAGTCTTTTTTTTCTGATTGCATTATATATCCTGTTACACACAAAAAAACCTACAGTAAAATTGTTAAAGTTGCAAAGCCAAGCACTCAAAAGCTAGAAAATGCCAGAATTAAGGTTGCCTGTGGAATCTTAATTCACTACCCATATGCCTATGTGTTATGATACAGTCTTTAATTACAAGAGCGCATCCTTTTTCCTCCTAAAGGCCCAAGGTGGCCTCTTTCAGTGTACAAGATGGCAGGGCTCACTGAATGAACTAATCAATATTTTGCTTTCTCTTCATTTTGGAATGGGTAACCCAATGCCTTATTTACCGCACACTATTCCAATTCTGCTCCGAAGACAGAATTATTCATTTCCTCATGGGCTTTTCTGTGGTGCTCATCACTATGGTGTCTGAGAGCTTCACAAACATTAATGAATTTATCTTCATAACACCCCTGTGTTGTGAGGTGCTGCTATTCCCATTTTACATGTGAGGAGCTGCTGTGGCACAGAGAGAATAAGTCAAAAGTTTCCCTTAGTTTTGGGTGCCAATCTGAGAAGCAGAGGGATGATCCTTATATAATGTTAACTTCTAAGAAGAATCAGCTTTAGGCATCCCAAATTGGGCACTGAAATTAAGGGAAACTTTTGACTTAATCTCTCTATGCTGCTATGCTGAGTTAGGTGACCAAGAGTGACATAGCAGCTCAGAGGCAGCACTTATTTTGACAGGGAGTGTCAGAGTCATGGGAAGGATTTGAAAGGGGTTCTCTGCACCAGCTATGTGGAAGATCAGGAAGGAAATAACTTCAGAGAACAAGGGTAAAAGTCTTAAGGAGAAAGACTTTAGGAAAGACCAGGTAGTAGGTTCTTCCTTTCAGAAAGAAACTTCAGAGTCTATAAAAGATTTCTATTAACAGTGAACTGTTTTGGTAAATAAAGAAAACCCTGAAGAAAGGTAGTGAAATTCAGCTGTTCTTGGGAGTTTGATTTGACACACTGGCCCACAGGGTCTCAACAGACAAAATGAGACCAGGAGTGATTTGAATAAGAGGAGGATATAGGCTTGGTATTTCTTCATACAGGGGCAGTATGGAAGACTTCACAGAGGGGAAAGATACAAAGAGAGTGATGAGACTGGTGTTACTGGTGCAAAAGGATGTGAGTGGATGTGTAAATATTTTACAAGGGTGTTTTTCTGATTTTAAGGAGGAGTGCATGTGCTCATGGGACTAAGTCATCTCTTCCCCCCAAGTCAAGCATCTGTGGTCTGAATTTTCCGTGACTTTTGAGTGTCTTTGAACGGTAGTTCTTAGTACATTAAATACTTGTTGGAGTGCATAACAGATGCTTAATAGGAAATAATAGCAAAATTCAAGGTCTTTGTCTTTCTTTACAAATAAATAAAATCCATGTCCATACGTTATACCACCATTGCTATACAAGATTGGTAAACTCTTGGCCCTACTGAAGTCAGTTGGAGTTTTGCCATTGATTTCAATGGCATCAGGATTTCACCCTCTGGGTTCTATTATTTTTAAGTACTTATTTAGCTCTGAGAAGTACACTTTTTCTTTAACACAAGCTCCAGCAAGCAGTACTAAAATGGACTTTTCAAAGTTCTCAGTTCAGGCTTTTTACATAGGGTCCTTTCCTCCTTGTAGTCACTGCACACCAATTATTTGAGATTACCACAACCTTCAAAGGCACCCAGAGGAAGGGGGGGGGAACGGGGACCATAATGCACTTTGACCACAAAGATTAGAATTGCCAGTGCCCTTTCTTATTATTCCCTTTACAAGATCATCTGCTATAAGTGACTTGTAGGTGAGCGCTGTACCTGGTGAAATGTAATGTACGTCCAAGGCTACTGGCAGTACATGAGTGTTTATGTTTAGTTTACAAGCAGCTCTGAGACCTCAAGCGCCTCAGCTACTTGAGTAGAAGACCTCAGCTGGATCTCTACTTCATAATTTCCCCCCTTGATATATAATCAGATGGAACTTAATTACTTAAAAATACCCTTTTAAATGTTGCTGTTAGATATTTGAACAACTCATATCGCAAAGAACACATTTTGGAAACAGTACGAAGTGCCAGGCAACTGTATAATCTGCCTACACAATTGAAGATAAACCACTCTCTATTAAATCCAATTCAGCATTCTTCTTTCCAAGGCCTGGTTTTCTTAAGATTTTTTTTTCATTAGTAGGGCTGACATATCTTAACACGATGGCAGCGGATGATAGGATTAAGGAGGATTAGTAAATACAGTCGTTGATGGCGGGCCTGTCGCCTGGATGATGATGTTGCATGTCATCTAGTTATACACCATGTTATGACTTAGAAGGATTTTTATTAATTTCTGGTAAATGTCACAGTATCAATACAATACAGGCCATTCATGATTCCGTGTCTTTCCTTAACAACTGTTCATCACTTTGTAAGGTTTTAAATGACACACATTCATTCTGCAAATAGGAAAGGAGGTCCCCCTTTTCATGGCGTAAGAGCATAATTTCACTGCCATGCATTCCAGAAATAGCTGGGAAATTTGTCATGGATCTCTGGATATTCTAAATTTCCCCCCACGTACAGACAAACATGCAATCTCTGCAGATGAATGGCTGCCAAATGAAGTCCATGATCTTGGGGTAAGGCAAAGACTGATACTACTTCTCTAGGCTTTATTACTTTATTATGCAGTCCCGTTGTCACAGGGTAGATCTGTAGGCGAGACTAGACTAGACAAGGCTAAATTGCACTAGACAATAAATGTAGTATCTAGCGACATACAGATCATGTCACTTAGAGGATGGTCTGCTGCCCTCTAACAGAAATAGCCAAGACTAGAGCATGCTTTGTCCAAAGCATAGAGATCACATGGACACTTAATGCAGAGTGTAAACATTCTAAAAATATGAAGAGCATGATAGATATTGTATTGGAGTCTCTTCTGTAGAGAGAAAATGGAATTCCATTGGTGCAAAATGTATTTTAAAATAAAAAATATCTACTTGTAGGAAAATTAGGTCTATATCAGACATGTGCTAAGGAATTTTGAGCTATCTATAAAGATGTGCTGGGTACCCACAGAATAACTTAAAATGTTCTTTTACTGCATAAAAATACTGCTTGTATGAATTTAGTGTTCATGAAAGGGGAGGATAATGCTATTAGGCCAGCGAGATCAATGTACCATCTTACTAATATACATAGTACTGATGCTGGTATCATGGTGTTTGGCTGTATTTACTGAGATGCTGTTCAGTATTGTATTAGACTAGCAGACCAAATACACTTTTAAAAATTGTTAGATTAACAGTTTTAAACATATCTTGCTACTGCAAAAACTCTTGATGATACCACTGATTGCGACACAATTTGAACTAAGGCTATGTTTACACCGATGGTGGCAAAGTTGCCGCTGTCAGATCGCCTTATCTGGATCGGCTGATCAGTCAGTGAAGACCCGCTCAGTTGATTCAGAAGTTGATGTACTAAAACCACCTCCTCAAGTGGCGTGGCGTTGCATCGACGGGAACACGGTTCCCATCAATGTAGTGCAGTGAAGACGGCGTACAGAAGAGAAGAACAGAAGTCGACGGGAGTTATGCACGTTCTTTGCATACTTGGCATAACTCCCGTTGACTTCCACCGAATCGCCGAGGTAAATATAGACCAAGCCTAAGACTAATGCTGTCTGATTTTTAGACTGCTAGCAGAGGTGCTCAAAACATTGAGCTGTGACATTTCAGGGCCTTTTTCTCTTTTGCTAAGGAACCAGCCAGATTAGAAGATTTCATTAGGAAGGGACAGCTCTATCTAGATAATGGGCCAAATCCATCCCTGGAATATTCCCACTAAAATCAGTAACTATACCTTCTATTCATCGGGCTCAATATATTTACCAGTCAAATTACCACTGCTGAGGAACCTTAAAGTATATCTGTAAAGACCAGGACAAAAGCCTCTTAAAACTCATCTCTAATAGCATTGTGTATAATATTAGCTCTAGGGTGCTCAGAGGCAGCCTAGTGGTTAGCACCCAACTTTCAGCTCCTTGCCTCTCTGTCAGGGCAATAGAGGTGCTTGTTTTTGATGCCCACAATTCAAGAAGGATGTGGATAAATTGGAGAGGGTTCAGAGAAGAGCCACGGGAATGATTAAAGGATTAGAAAACATGCCTTATATTGACAGATTCTAGGAACTTAATCAATTTAGCTTTACCAAGAGAAGGGGTAAAGGGCGACTTGGTTACAGTCTATAAATACCTACATGGGGAACAAATATTTAATAATGGGGTCTTCAATCTAGCAGGAAAGGTATAACAGCATACAGTGGCTGAAAGTTGAAGTTGGACAAATTCAAACTGGAAATAAGGTGAAAATTTTTTATGGTGAGAATGATTAACAATTGAAATGTAACAAGTTACCGAAGGTCCTGGTGAATTCTCTATCACTGGCAATTTTTAAATCAAGAGTGGATGTTTATTTTAGAGATACGTTCTAGGAATTATTTTGGAGAAGTGCTATGGCCTGTGTTATTCAGAAGGCTGGCCTAGATGATGACAATGGCCCCTTCTGACCTGAGAATGTGTGAATCTATATTCAACTGCCATCTCTTCCAGTTTTGGGCTTCTCTGGAGCACAGGTTTCCATGATGCCCCACACTGCGTGGTGGTTTGTAACCAGATGTCCAGTAGCGCACCTAGAATAAGATGATTAGACCCTTTTCTACCTATCATTTCAGGCTAGATTGAAACTCTGATTTCAGTGAAAACATAAAGCCAAATCCTGGGCCCTTCCATGGATGCTG
The DNA here is from genome assembly GCA_007922155.1 of Mesoclemmys tuberculata. Lineage (NCBI taxonomy): Eukaryota > Metazoa > Chordata > Testudines > Chelidae > Mesoclemmys > Mesoclemmys tuberculata. The sequence goes on along the minus strand of ML675610.1, from coordinate 53,529,364 downwards.
AGTGTCCATGAGATTTAAGCACAGAAGCTGACCCTCTGCCCACAAATCTTGTCTGCTGCACACAGAAGTGCACATGTAGGTGGTGAGGGAGTAGGTCAGTCATCTCTGTGGCACTCTTCCCTCATTGTAGGAGCCTCCGAGGGCTCTCTGCCAGGCAGTGAGCAGGAACTAAGTGAGCACCCGGTGACAGAAAGCAAAGCAGGAGTAGGGAGGTACATACGTTGCCCCCAAACAGCCTAATGTAGTTTCCTTGTTAAAAATAACAAGGCCCTTTTGCAGTAGGGAACCTCTGTTTAAGTGGTATGATCAAAGGGGAGCAAATGACAGAGAGGCCCAACTTGCCAGTGAGTTGAGGAAACGTGGGGTCTTAGAGCTGCAGGAACAGACTGACAGCTCATTAACAGGGTAATTCTGTGCCACCTCCATCACACCGACAGGACAGTTTCAGAAGAACTTCATGAAGAGATCCTTCTTAGGGCAGGGGGGCCAGTCAGGTCCTCAGGTTTCACTCATTCCTTAGTCAAGCAAACTCCCACTGGCTTCTGTAGGAGTGAGCCTGGGCTCAGTAATAAGGGAGTAGTGACTTCAGGATTTTGGGCAGATCCTCAAAGATATTTAGGCACCTAAGTCCCTTTGAAATCACCTAAATGCCTTTGAGGATCGGGGTCTTGGTCCCTGATGCTTTTTCACTGCAACACCTAATATTTGCATTGGAGTGATTTATTTACTTGTGCATTTCTTTGCAGCCATTGTTAAGAAGCACAGACTTTATGAAGAATTAACATTAAAGAATATTATTTCTATTGCCATAAGAACAGATGTTTTGCATGCTGCGGTGGCGGTGCAGATTGTATGTCCTTAACACATACCAATATGGTGGTAAATATTTGTACAAGTATACCCTTATTCAGACGCAGTTTAGGAATCCAAAGCTAAATTTCTTCTTCATTATTCAAATAGAATTTAGGTATTTGCAATAGCGCCATTCTAAATGGTTCGTCTAGACAGCAGCCAGATGCTGGATTGAATTATTGGAACCTTATCTATCTAATCTAAGGCATTGTATTGCTACTCATCATCGTAGCATCTGAGCACGTTTCATATAACATAGAGAGACAATACCAAAGCCCTTTGGAGACTTTATGGAGGTGCTGGCTCTTTCCTCAGGGGTTTTTGTGGTGGTGGTTTGGGGTTCTTTTGGATGAGGAGATAGGCAGAGTGTTTGGCTCATGTTGTAGAGATCATTCTGGTTCTGGTTTAAAAGCTTTATCAAATAGGAAGGTTTTGCAGCATTTCCTAAAGATGATCAGGCTTTGGAATACATGGAAGTTTGTTTCACAGACAGATCTCTTCAGCTGAGAATCCTTTGTCCACAGCTCCCAAGCACTTTAAGGTGGTCTCTGGTTTTGATATTGTTAGGTGGAATAGGCTAAGAATACAAATTAAAAATAAATCAATCAACCAAATATAGAATATTATTTTATAATAGATCACACATACAGTATGGTGATGACCTGTATGAAACTATTTGTTGTCCCACTCCTAAGATTATAGGCTGCCTGAATAAAGTTGGTACAAGCTGGGGCAAAGGAAGAAGGATTTAGGTGTCAGGGTGTCAGGATCTCTTTTGCTACCTATGAGAATTCACAGTAATGAAACAAAAGAATATGTATTGAACAAATCTGAAAGGATATGTTGAGAAAGATACTATAATTAGAAATCAGAAGGGATAGAAAATCTGTCTGGAGGAGTCATTGCAACAAGGAGATCTGATTATGTACAGCATGTTCAGGGCACATTCATACTTGTGTTTTAAGGGTGAAATCATATAATTATATCCACGTTGCTGACCAGAAATCCAGAGCAGCAAACAATAATATATCATTTGTACTATGATTTTGCCTAGGAGCCTTCCCAATGGACCAGAGTCCCATTGTGCTGGGCGCTGTATGAACAGAGAACAATAAGATGGTCCCTGCCCCAAAGTGCTTACAATGTAAGTAGTGACCTTTAGTCAGGAAATGGCCCTTTTCCAAATGCTCTAGGTAGGTACTTTGAACTGGATCCGTATATACTACATCAGCACTGAGGCCAGAGTAACTAATAAAGAAAGCCTGGTTTTGCCAAAAGGGTCTTTTCCCCTCTCTCTCAGTTGCACGCTTCTGGTGAAATGGTAGCCTAACCTAAGTGGAAGTCTACCTTGTAAAGGTGCATTGCCACGGCAGTCCACTAACAGACCAATACTGAGTTGTGTTTCATTAACTGCAAAAGTGGTTCAGTTTCACCTGGCTTCAGAAGGGATGTGTGGTCCCTGGTTGATGAACACCAAACTTATTCACATGAAGGGCCAATTCTGCTGTCTCTGCTCTGGTTGCAATGAAGATCAGGTAGTGTTAAAAGAACTGTGCAACATAGTTAATCCACAATATCATGGTGATCATGAATTCATCTTGGAGTTTATGTGTACCCGTACCCAAAACAACCAGTTGGCAGAGTGTGGCAAACTATAAAGTTTTTCTACATGTCTCCCATTTCCCTGCAGGGAAACATATTCATATCTATCATACCACCGCACAAGAGTTATCCACAGTCTAAACATACAACATAGATAAAGGGACCGGTGCATGTCAGGAGATGCATAAAATCTTCACTGCCTATACCTCTAAAGTATTATAAAGTGCTCTGGTTTACTATTTAGGTAATTCTGAGCACCACTCATTTGTAGTCCACACTTCTGTGTATCTCTAAAAGAACTTACAGAACAATATTAGAAAGAAAGAGCCTTTACGTATATATTCACAGGCCCTACTATGGCATATCGTGACCTATTAGAACTACTATTTCATCACCAGTGTCTATATTGGGAGGAGATCTTGTCATCCTACTTGTCTGGTCTATTCTGTTCAGGTTTTTATACTATACTTGTTGCTATCATTGAGACTGCTAATTTATGCAAATATACCCCTCTTTCCTATTACCTCCCCTCCATCCTACTCCTATTTGTTTAGCTACCTTCTGAGTCTTATTATAAACATAGATTTTTAAGTTCCCTGAGTAGAAGTGGGGTTTGCTCTATCCATTTGTTCTGGGCCTAATACATTGATCCCTGATTGAGGATTCGAGGTAACACTGAAATATCCATAAAATACTTCTACTAATAATAGCATCTGAACACCTGTGTTCATAAAGTGCCATGCATAGGGACAAACATGACGTATGAGGACCGATTGAAAACACTGAGCTTGTTAAGCCTGGGAAAGAGAAGATTGAGGAGAGACATGAGAAGTACATAAGAGGTTGTTCTAAAGAGGATGATGATAAATTGTTTCTCTTAACCGCTGAGGATGGACAAGAAGTAATGGCTTTAAATTGTCACAAGGGAGATTTAGGTTAGACATTAAGAAAAACTTTCTAATTGTCAGGGTGGTTAAGCACTGGAACAAATTAACTGGGGAGGTTGTGAAATCCCTGTCTTTGGAGGTTTTTAAGAACAGGTTAGAAAAATACTTGTTAGGGATAGTGTAGATAATCCTTAGTCCTGTCTCAGTGCAGGGGATTGGACTAGATGACCTATCAAGGTCCCTTCCAATCCTACCTTTCTATGATAGCAATGCATTATGTAAATAAATACTTGCTTTCTAAAATGCAGAGGTATATTCAATGAAGATTATTATTTATTGTCTGGTAGTGTTCACAATGTTTCGGGTGCTGTCCATATACACAGAAAGATTCAAGGTGAAATCCTCGTTCCAATGAAGTCAATGGAGCTAGGATTTTATGCAAAGTCCCTGCTGCAAAGAACTCGCAGTCTGGGAAGGTAAAGACACAAAAGGGGAAAGAGGAATTAAGTATGTATATATGTTTCTTAAAATTTTATAAATAAATATGAGTTTTTGCTCATGAATTATTTCATGGGAGTCAGTTCAGAGAAAATACTTTTATTCAAGTCTCCAAATAACTGAGTATAAACATTTGCTCACTAAATTCAAGTTTGGGGACTTCATTGCCAAAAAAAGTCAATAGTTGTGCATAATTTACAAAGCATTCTTCCACAGTGAACAATGACAGGAACGCTTACTGTTATGCTTTCAGTAGCGTGCAAAATTATTAAAATGTCTGACAGAAAAGAAAACATTCTGGTAATAACATGCAATCCAATATTTGGAGGAAAAGCTAAAGCATTAATTAACCAGACCTACTTAATATTTTTCTAAAAGATGCAGCCATATACCTCCTAATGATGAGAACACATTCATCTAACAATCAGCTGATCTGAAACTGTGTGCAAGCTTCGTTTGTTACTTAATAATTTCAGATGCCTTATTATTTACTTTTCTCAGAAAAATCAGACAAACTATTTATCAGACCACACTAATGAAGAGCTAAGTAAACTTATCACATGCAAAGAGATTTCACAAAGAAAAGAACAACTAATCAGTTAGTCTTGAGCCTCAAATGAAAGTTAATATCATGTATGCAGTGTTGTTCTAGCTGTGTCAATCCCAGCATATTAGAGGGACAAGGTGAGTGAGGTAATATCTTTGAATGGGTGTTTTTACTGGACCAACATCTGTTGGTGAGAGACACAAGACTGAGAACTACACAGAACTCTTCATCAGGTCAGGATCTGAAGAAGAGCTCTATGTAGCCTGAAAGCTTGTCTGTTATTACCACGTTATTCACAATCCATATTTAGTGCATCCTATATAGATTAGCAATGGCTGAATGTGTTGTGCCTAATTCTGAATCCATGCCAATTTGTGTTAGGTGCCACATTGGAGCTTTAAACCTGTTTGGTGAGGGTTTGTGTTCCACTGAACTGCATAGAATATGAGTTTCTTCCTTTACAACAACTTAGAACCAAGAATTTTATTTGGGCTTTATTGATGCAAGTGACCATAAAACTATTCTTCTTTCTTCAAGGGCTGGCGATCTCTGGGGAAGTCCCTTCTCATGTAATTTCCAACCCACATATTTTTCTTACTGTGCATCTCAGAGCTATTCTGCAGAGAGATTTGGAAGGAAGGGATTTATGTCAAGTAAATATTTGATGTTCTAGAACTACAGTTTAGGTCCCAAATCCTGAAGCATCTATAAGGAGAAAACATGAACCTCTGCAAGGATGCCCAGTAATTTCTCAGCTAACTGTTGCCTCTGGGACCTTCCTTTAAACACTAGGCACCCCTGTAAAGAGAAAGGCTATGCAAGAAAGTCAGTTCTGTCCTGCAGTGCATTTGGTATGTTACTACTCAGTCAGATTAGTTAAGGCCCAGGATTATACAACATTTCCAAGGCACTTAAACAGTCAGTGTAATGGAGGAGAGCAGCATTTGTCATCTTCCCCTCACCCCTCATAATTTCTGTTGTAGAAAACATCTGATTATATTCAGTCCTTTGGTGTGCAGAGCACAGTACAACATTCCTTCCATATATTTTTCTTAGTGTTTGTCATGGAGGCACTTGGAGAAGCTGAGGGGAGAACTGTGCATTTCACAACTGATGTGGCTAAGCAATTGGGCAATCTTGTATGTATCTTATTGCTTGTTTGGTTTGCATGTATTCATTATCCACTGAAAGGATTTGCAACAAGGCATTTGTGCTCTAAATGCCTTTAGCAAGTCTCACATAGCTAAAAGGCTGGATAATAATTTTGATCCATAGATCAGTGAGTGGCTTTCTTCACAAAGACTGATTACATTATACAAAATGTACTTTATGAAAGTGAAGTTGGTCAAAGTAGCTCATTACAGATCATATTCAGTATGAATTTTGCCCATATTTGATTAGCAAATTGTCCGTGATCTGATCCCGATTTTCTTCAAATGCCAAAAACAAATAAGCAGTAAGAGATCTAAGAGATTGATCAATTGCTTAACAAACTTTCAGCCCACATGAACCTGGTCATTCATAAGTATCATCAAAACGTTTGGAAGAATAATTTTCTGAGTTATTTATAAACTGGCATTTCAGCTATTCACAGTGTGCAGAATGACCACACACAGTATGGATAGTCACCTATATCACATGGTATTGTTTCTATTTCCTGATTGGATGACTGAAACATTTTAAACAAGACAATAATTAACAACAAATAAAGAATATAAATTCAGGCTAAAGTTCATGAAGTTTTGGGGATTTTGTGAATATTTTCACGAACACCAGGTGGTTGCCTGAGTCACAGGGAATTGAACATAATGGTTTTATTTATGAAAATATTCATGAATGGTTTTTACTATTTATCAGTTTTGTTAACAATGATGTGAATGTTCTTAAAGCATTTAAGGAGGGTGGACCTGAATTTTTTCTCACACTGGTTTTATTCCAGTGTAACTCCACTGACTTCAGGAAGTTATTCCTGATTTACAGATTCAGAAGGTTTCAGTCTTATGGTTCATCGCTTTCTGGGAGGAGAATGGAACATATAGAAAATGGTTTCAATGACCAGAAAAACTGTGACATTTTATTCATTCTCCCATGGCTATGAATATTCCATTTACACTGTTCATTGGGAAACTGTAAAAAGCTACAAACACATTATAAAATTACCTTAGGAAAGGAAATTCTACCTGACCTATGTCACGTACCTTCATGAAGAGAACTAATGTGTACCTGATCATCTACCCTACTCCCAGGTCAGCGGCATTGGATGTAGTAGTTGTATGTGAGTCTTGTGCCGTTTCAAACCACAGCATGAGATGTGTGCTGAGTCAACCACCTTGCGTTACAGTGTTAGTATTTCAGTAGTCCAAAGGCCTTCATCCGGCTTGAAGCCTCATTGTGCTAGGTGCTGGACAATGACACAAGAAGACACAATCCTTGCCCCGAAGAGCTTTCAGTCTAATTTAACACAAGACATGACCAGAGAGTGTGATAACCAACAGGATGGAAGAGGGAAAAGGGCAAATGAAGGCAACAGTAATAAGTCAATACAATTACACAGGCTGATGGTGTGCACAACTGGGTGGCTCTAAATCACTTTAAAGTCTTCTTGGGTTCTTGCTCCTGACGTGTTTATTGGTTACTTGTAAGTGTCACAGCAAAAGTGGATCTCCAGGAAGGAATGAAAGGAAGAAAGACTTGTGGGGACTGGAGGATAATTGTATTATCCATAATGTTCAAAAGAACATTTTTATGAGTCAAAGTGTATGTGGAAATACCATCACACTACAAATGTAACATCAGTTGCACAGTAAGGAAAAGTGGCAGTGGATGCTAAAATAGACACATTATGCAGTGCTAATGGATCCAAATTTAAAATATTCAAATCTTCCACATGATCTGGCAGAAGTCACATACCATGACAGAACAGTTAGGGAATATCAACTACATAGAAAGGATAGAAGAGCAAATAACTTGGCAAAATCCTCTCTTTAGTCAGGCATGACACAGGCAATACCTACTCCAGCAACTTCCATTTTGCTCCATTGAAGGTACATCAACAGTGGCAATTACAGCTGTTCTGGGTCTCAAGATTTCATAGACCTCATCCCTAGGAAGAACCTGGCAGAGATTACTTCTGTGCCAATCCATCTATGAGCAAAGTAATTCAGACCTGCAGCGGTGCGCTGACATCCCTGTGAACCAGTTAGGGACATTTAAAACTTCAGTGAGGCTCAGAGCCAACTTTCATTGAAGTCAGTAGGAATCTTTCCATTGCCTTCAAAGAGAACTGGATCAGACTCCGTTTGATAAATGGAAAGAAGAAAAAAAAGCATGAAACCAACCTTGCTCAATATATTCTTGCCTGTTTAGTTCTTAAATTGTCAAATTGCCACCAATGTTGTATGCACTGAAAAGATTTATAACATGTTAGGAAATATTATAAACAGAGTGAAGATCCAGAATGATACCAGAAACTGCAAAGTTTTTAAATTTTCTGCCTTGGACTTGTCAAGTTTTAAGTACATGCATAAGTGTACTTATGATAGTCTAATACACTGCCTAATGTGTTGACTAAGATACCTCATATAGGATGTTCAGGATTCATTGTTCATGGACTCGCCTTGGTCTTTGCTTCAAGCAATGCCTGGTCTAACATTCCATCATGTTGGGCCAATTTCATGCATGTAATGGCCAGTATCTCCTTACACCACTTCCCTGTTACATGATCTGTACAAAGAACTCCTTTTCTTGTGGAGCTTGTGTAACTTGCAGAAGTATCCCCAGAAGGTTCTCCCCATAACTCACATGGCCTTGCAAACCTCAATATCCACATAGATTCTATCCACTGTCAAGGGTGGGATGTGCCAAAGTGTTCAGCATTGGCTTAACTCTGTTCCCATTGAAGTTAATGGTAAAACTCTCACCAACTTCAGTGGCAGCAAAGGACTTAGTAATCGCTGAGCACTTTTGGAGATCCCACCCCAAAATGCACAAAATCATGTTCACTCAATGTGAAGGTCACAATTTTAAACCCTCAAGTGACTCATGAAATGCAAAAATGAAGCATCTCTGGGGCTTGTTAAACCATTAGTTTGTGCACATGTGCTTGTAGGGGTGAGTCAAGTTTAAAACTGTAATCTCAGTGTTGCATTAAAGTAGATTTAGGCATTGGATTTTTCTGTTTAAAAAAAAAAAGAACTGAAACAAGACACACACACAAAATAAATAAATAAATAAACTAAAGGGACCGAAAAGGAGACAGACACATACATGCCTTCTAATTGCACTTTGTCAAATGCATATATGCAGCTAGAACTCCTCAGAAACCTGCTGTGTAATGATATTTTGCAACTGCAGCAGCCCCTAATTATGCAAGAGAAATTTAACTTAGCAAAACTGTCATGCTTGGTAAACGTAAAATGATTTGTCTATTCCATCTAACTCAGCTTGTTTTGTTATTTTGTGTTCAGAATTACCCCAGAAGCGCTTTCCTTAGCAAAGAGGAATCATGAGAAAGTTTCAGATTTTAAAATTCAGCCATTTTTGACTTACCAAAAAAATTATGCAACACTATAATACCTTGATTGGTCTAACATCTTCTGGGCCATAGATTGACTATTGCTACTGACTCACTGGTGAACCTTTAGTTTCTTTATCTGAGTTTGCTTCTCAAGAGGCAATGTAACCAGAACAAATCAATTTCATTATGTTCCTCTACACACTCGCTCCTTGCTCGCTTATCTGAGACACATTTTAACCTTGTTTAATTTTTTTCAGTGCTTTGCTAAGATTCATAGGTGTATTCCCAGTGCTGGGTGCTGTTATACTTACCCACATACTATTTTCTTTTCCAGTACTTGAATTGGCAAATTAAAGTGCTAGTCGAGTCGCCTTTTCCCCAGGGCCATGAACAGCCTGAAAAATGATTGGTCCTAGGTTTTGTGGGCCTGTGAAATAAAATGTGCATGTCTCCATTCAGTTTACTCCCTGAGGTATCTCCCCATTTGTGTCTTCCCATGACACCTCCTCTTAGCTATCTAGTCTGCCTGTGAACCCTGTTGGGCCTGTGGTCACTGGTGACAGCTTCCACCAACCACATGGGCTGGAAACCAAAGGGTAAGTCAAAGCTCAGCTTTACAAGTGGAGACCAGTGGAGAGCAGTCAGTGCACTCAGCCTCTGCTGAGGTCCACTGGGGCCAAAGCTGGGGAATAGGGCATGGTTTGGAGTGTGCATGTGCTGCCATAAGCCTAGGGCTGTAACTGGCCTGAAGATTCTCCATTAGGTCCCTTTGCTCTCTAGCAAGGCGACTGGCCCTATTCCTCCTTGTCTGTGACATTTTTTTTGCCACAGAAAACAAGAAAATGTAGCAACCTGAATAAATTAAGTAAAATGCACAAATCTTAATCATGTGTGTCATTTCCCCTTTATTTCTTTATCTTTCTTTATTCCTTTTTGCACTCTCTCTTTCTTTCCACGTTTCTTTCTCTCCTTTGCTGCTTAGTGTTTGTTCTACTGTCTAGTCTCTTCCTACTTTTCTTGTCTTCATGTCCTTTCCTTTTTAAAAAAAAAAAATTATTACTCAGATTCCCAGTTCTTTGTTCTTCCTCTTCTTTTCCATGTCATGAGTGTCCTCCCACAACCCTCTTTCATTGTGTGTGTCCCCTGTTCAATATTTTCTCTATTCTTGCTTTCCTTCTCTTTCATAGTATGCCCATCCATTCTCTCACATTCCCTCCTTCTCCACAAATTTTCCCTGTCACTCCAAATCTTCTCCAATATCATCTCCTTCCTCTTTATTTCATTAATCTGTGCTCCTTCTTCATTAAGTCCTTCCCCCCCAGTATGTTCCCTTAATCTCAGTTTTCTCTCTCTGAGGCTTCTCTGCATCTCAGCTCCTTCCTTCTTTGCCAGTGGCTGGCTTGTCAGTTCCTTTGGCCACCCAGCTTCTCTGCTCCTGGACTCTTCATGTGTACAGAGGTGCAGGGGGTGGCTTAGTTGGTAGAGGAGTCAACCATCAGTCCAGCAGTAAGGATGTCTGCAAGAAAAACTCCTAAAATACATCGAATCATAGAATCGTAGAAGACTAGAGTTGAAAGGGACCTCAGGAGGCCATCTAGTCCAACCCCCTGCTCAAAGCAGGACTAACCTCAGCTAAATCATCCCAGCCAGGGCTTTATCAAGCCACAGCTTAAAAACCTCTAAAGATGGAGATTCCACCACCTCCCTAGGTAACTTATTCCAGTGCTTCACCACCCTCCTAGTGAAAAAATGCCTAACATGACTCCAAAAAAAGGGTCTAGTGTTCATAAAGTGTGTGGCCTATGCAAAAAAGAGTGAGAACTGCAGATGCTGATATGGAATGCCAGCAAAAATGATTGTATGATGCCCTGCTTGGGCAAGTTATGTCCCTGTTCTATCTCTTTCTTCCTCTGTAAAATGGGGATAATAATACTTAACTGCTTTGCAAAGTGCCTTGAGGTTTATGGAAAGTGACATATAAAATCTAATGTATTACTATTGTTATTATTGCTTCTAAATTTGATTCTTACCTTTATCTCCATCTGTTTAAACCCTTGAGGATCTCAGAATCTCAGGAGTACATGCATGATTATAGAGACAATACAATTTGTCATCATGAGAGCTATCTTCCTGTGATGTGGATTCAAAAGATTAAAGAGAAAAATGCTGTTCATGGACTTTGTATTTAAAGTCCATAGTTAATATTCAGAAGGAGAGTCTGAAATTTGCTAGCTGGTCATTCAATTTTTTATTCCCACTGTTCTTTCTGTAAATACTTATGAAACAATGAAACAGATGTAGGATATTCGGAATAATGTTGTCAGCTGAATTATTTCTAGTATAGTGGTGGGTTTTTTCTCTTTTTACTCTACTGAGATGCAGAGCTATACCCGAGAGGAATGACCTAGATACAGCCTCTGACTGACATATATTGTTTGAGAGAAAGGAGAGTCGGTTCCATGTCAGGGATCAGCAATGAACTACACTGAGGAACTATGAATGTAATTCATATGGAAAAGAGATGATGCACTAAAAAGTAAGTTTAGACAGGCTGAGAGGTGTGTGGGTTTGTGTTTTTGGTTTTTTGGAGCAGTTTTGTATAGCAAAACCACTAAAAGAAGAGCAGATAGTGCTTAATAGGCCCCATACTGTTTTCTTTCAGTTGGTTTCTCCCTGCTTCACCAATCCAGTGCAGTTATATTTTTGACTGCTAGTTATGAGCATTGCAACTTGGATTGCGAGGGTACTTGTCCCCTTTAACCTGAACCACTCAAAATAGCCTTTTGAAGCAATTTATTACAAAAACCTCCCTACAATCTACATCCTACGCAGTTTATTAAGGGATGGGTGATTATCTCACTGTACTGCATTTTTGTCCAGAATGGCATGAATGATTCACAGGTGTATTTGAGTATTGTGTTAATAGAAAGATCTGTCTGATCTGCTCCAGGCATTTAAACATGAGAGAGAGAGAGTGTGTGTGCGTGCGCTCATGCTCACTCAGCTGACCTAGGATTTCTTTTCCAGCATCATTTTTCCAGTGGTCAGTAAAGTCAGTAGGAACCATGGTAGTTCAGAATCTTGGAAAATCATGTCATTTATTTAGGTGCCTAAATATGGATTTAGGTGACTCATAATGATAGGCATTAAAGTTTAAAAAATTAGGTCCAAATTCTTGGATAAACTCACTGTCAACCAAAAAAGCAGATAAGGACGTTTTGATCTAGAAAGTCACAGCACCCTCCATGCAGTTCTTATTTATATGTCCATATCACCTTTGACCTCAAGGCAATTTAGGAATTCTGTACATACAAACTAAATGAAATGCCAGCACTTTGGGACAGAGGGTGGCAATCAATTGGCCAGAACAGTATGGATGAAGGGAAATTTTGACCAGCGGTCAAACCCTTAACATTAGAAAAAAAGCACTATGGGATCTAAACATCTATTAATGACAAATGCACGCACAGTAAACTGCATGTAAAATTTATCTACTTTGAAAGGATGAATGGATGAGTCAACTTTCCTGGCTTTGCATTTGTGGTTCCATGGATTAAGTATTCCAAACCTGATGTATTTAGATCATCAACCTATAGATTCCCAAGGAGATTCATCCTGCAGTGCTCTGTATAAAAGTAGCAAAGATGTAGGATTCAGAGGCATGGATTTGTTCCGATTTATCCCATTTTTGACCAATTTAGAACTGGCCACTAAAAAGAATTTTTTTAAAGTAGGAGGTCAAAATGAAACTTTTCCTTCAATGCCCTGTACAATTTTACTCCACCAATATTCTTGTTCTCATTTCCTCCTGCACTCTCTTCTCTTTATGCCCCTCCTCACCCTGGTGTGGATGATAAACAAGGCTATACAAACGCCGTATAAATATATATAAATATTTTGGTCAGTGCTACACTGATAACTTCTTTGATAATATTTCTGACAAAAAAATAAATAAAAAAATCACAAAACCCCAAATAGTTCAGAAAAGTTAACGGTTTTACCCAAAGAAATCTGGTTATTGAAGCCTTTTTTAAATTATAAACTTTGTTTAAAAAATGTGAACAACTCACTTCAAAACGAAACAAAGAACTCCTTCCAACCTGGTGGCTGTGAGAGAGATGCTGCTTTGTCATCTACTATTCATTAAGCTATCAGACACTCCAGTGATGAGTGCAGTATAAAAACTTGGCTTAGTGAGAGGGAGCCAAAATCTGATCTTGATGTATGCTTGCTTCAGCTTGAAGAGGAGGACAGAATTCAGCCTTTATTAAGTTTGCCATATTTCTGGATACAGGCCCTGATTCTGATAGAAACTTACACACATGATTAACTTTAATCAGGAAGTAATCCTGTCCCTAGTTAACAAAGCCATTCAACTCAAAGCATATGCTTAAATCCCACTAAAGTCAATGAGACTTCTCTTGTGGGTAAAGTTCAGCATGTGCTTAATTGCTTTTCTGAATCAGGGCCATGCTTACTGAAAAGTCGGCATTCTGATGTAAGACAGGGGACAGACTCCATAAACCTATGTTCCTTTCAGTCTGCAGTTTCAATAGTTCCGTGCAAGATTTAGAAAACTGAAAACTAACAATAATTTCACAGCCGATGTGGTCAGGTTGTCTTTTGAAATAATACTGAGGAACAATGAACTCAATTGAGTTTTTAATACCAATTGAACAAGAACTGCAGATGTTACTGAGGCAAAATAAACTCTTTGGGACAGGGACCACCTTTTAGTTCTGTACAGCACCTACCAGAATGGGGTCCTGGTCCATGAGAGAGGAAAAACTAAAGACAGATCTAAGTACATTTAGGAAGGTTAAGAGATTTCTAGATTTCTATAATTTCAGACAGGAGCATAAAATAACAGATCACACTGCTATTTACTGTTTAAATATAAAAAATAATTAATTACCACTAACAGATTTCAGTACATTCAGAAACTACTTTAAAATGCTGTTTGTTCTTTACATTTTGAAAATCAGAAAAGAATAGCTGTCCTTTGAATCTTTCTCAATAATATTTGTTGCCTCCTGTAGCCAATGTTTGTGCTGAAACTGTCCCATCTCCTTTGGAAGCCAGAACCAGAGTTTTTCTGAGTTTAATTTTTATGTCCACCCTCTTAAAGAAACATGTTTTATTTAGGAAAACTGTTTATACTGTGGTTTTGGGCACAATAGAAAACCCGAGGATGGACATCATTATGGTTTAGATTCCTGCAGTACCCTGGAAGAGGAAGACAGTCTCTGCCCTGAAAAAAGTACAATAAAAAAAACCAAACAACCCCAAAATATTGTTTTACTTCCTCCACAGATCAGACACTAAGGCCTTACTCCTGCAATGAACTCCAGGTATATGAATCTCTGACTCCATGTGGAATTCATGGTACAACCATAGCCTTAGATTTCATTAATTTAATTTGATAGACAAATATTTATCTAAGTTTGCTACATGCTTCAACTGGCATAGAAGGCTGTAGGTGCATTTAGGTGCCACATTTGTCTTCCCCTTCTGTTTGTCAAACTCTTTGTGCTACTTTGTATTAATTATTTATGCATTTATTACTAATTTAGTTAATTTAATTAATTAATCAAAATCACATTTTGAAAAAAAAAATGCTGTCTCTTTGCTTTGTCCTTGTCCTGCATTAGCAGCAAGAATAGACCAAGGCTGCTAAATCCACACAAAGCAAGTACTGGGATTTTTAATCCTAACATAATATTCAATTTCTTTTCTCCCTCTTTACAGTCCAAACTTGGAGATGTCAGTGGGTCACCATCAGTTATCATCCATCTCATCATCTGAAAATCAGACCGGAGACCTGACAAAAGGGAAGAGAAGATATTCTACCAGCATCCATCTGCTCCTTGGAAATCAGTAGCAGCCTTTTCACTGTACTCTGTTCAATAGGGTATGTTCTCAACAAACTAGAGGTAGAATCAATACCAGGAAAGTTTTTGATGATAAAATTAGACTATCTGGTAGAACGTCTTGACACAGGGTGGCTGGCCCATGTAAATGAAGTAGGTCCAGAGCCCCTGTGACTGAGCAGGTGTTCCCATTGAACTAATTAAAAAGGCAGAGCAGCACCAATGGCAACAAAGGACCAGGGGAGAAGACCCACCAGGCAGGAGAGATCCAATGTGTCCAGGCAGACTGGTTCAGTCAGAAAGGGCAGGTGAGAGTTGCCAGAGACCAGAGGACTGAGGGAGTCATGGAAGGATGCAGAAGATGGTAGCTGAGAAATGGTGGCTGAGAGCAGCAAGAGAGATTTGCAGGCTGGTGTCTCCAAGCCAGAGATCCAGAGGTGGAGAGGGATGAAGGCAGGAGAGCAGTGGATGAGCTTCCTGCTGACATCTCCGTGGCTGAGGAGCTGGAGAGTAACGATGGGAGGGCCTGGGGGAGTGAGAAATGCTCCCATGGCAAAAACGCTCTCCAGCAGAAAGGCTGTGGGCGGGATTCCTGCTGGGGAGGCTGGGGTTCCACTCCAGTTGAAAAGGCTGGGGTTGCTATTCTGGTACAAGGATGTGAGAGGCCTGACAGAGAGCCTGGATGTAGCTGAAAGTGCCCGTGTGTGGTATGTCTTGATATTTAATGACTCACTAGCTTTCACAGGGGGCGAAATGGACTGTATGTTTGGGACTGTTTTTCGGGACTGTTTGGGCTGTTTTTCTAGTACACCAGCCCCAGGGAAGCTATTATTGTGGGCAAAGAGCCTGAAGTAGTGTTACTGGAGATATTGAAAGGGGAAACTGAGGGATGCAGGCCTGTCATGCTGCGGCCTGCTGGCAGAGGGCTCTCCAGTCGGGGCTGTCCTGTGACACCCCTCATCACCAGATGGGCAGTCAAAACCCAAACCTACTGCCACCACCGTAAAAATATCACTTGAATTCAGTGGCGTGGTGTTGGGTCCTTGGCTGTTAGAAAAGTGAGTCTTGAACTTTGGAATGCGTCTCACCCCACGTTTAATTAGGGTGTGGATTCTATTCTGATCTCCATTCATCCAGGCTACAATATGATACGTGTCTTACCTCCCCACATTCAATGAAGAATAAATGTCTAAAACAGAAAATGAGGGGCGTTCCCATTGAAAGCATCTTTTAAAAATCCTTCCTCAGCAAACGAGAAACATTATAGCATGAGTTCTGCTCAACTGGTTGCTGTGGGTGGGCCATACGTAGGGTCAAGTTCCCACCTCCTTTATGCCTTTTCCTGAGTATAGAGACTGCTTTTGTGGTTGACCTTCATGCAGACCACACAAAAGGTGCTTGTGTGGGGAGCTCCTTGAATGCCCCTCTCATACCTGTGCAGGTATGGATACAATGTGGCCCAAAGAGAAAACAAATCAAATGTAGGCAAGGGAGAAACTGTGTTTTTTAAACTGAGATAAAAAATGAAATGGACATCTTATCTCCATAAGAGCTTTTACAGATAGTAATAGTCAGAGACAAGGAGGTGCTGGTGACTGGGTGGATCAATGACGAAGAATGCAGTGATAGACAAGAAAAGAGGATGGGAGAATCAAAATACTGAATTCTGCCACTTTATGACATATGTAGCTGCACAGAGCACTTCTCTGCCGTGTCCCAGTGAATGGAAGTGAGGACTGGAACTTTCTTCAACCCAATTTTTTTAAAAAAAAGCAAAACCAGAGCTTTTATTCCATAGTCCATTCCTATTCAGTAAAGTACTTAAACACATGCTTAGTTTTAAGCATGTGGTTGAGGTCCACTGGAGTTATGCCTGTGCTTAAGTGTTTTGACTACTAGCAGTAAATAGGCCCAATGGCCTGTGATCGGACGTTAGATAGGGTGGGTTCTGAGTTACTACAGAGAATTCTTTCGCATGTGTCTGGCTAGTGAGTCTTGCCCACATGCTCAGAGTTTAGCTTATCGCTATATTTGGGGTCAGGAAGGAATTTCCCCCCCTAGGCAGATTGGCAGAGGCCCTGGGTTTTTTTTTTTTTTGCCTTCCTCTGCAGCCTGGGGCACAGGGTCACTTGCTGGTAGATTCTCTGTACCTTGAAGTCTTTAAACCATGATCTGAGGACTTCAATAGTTCAGTCATGGGTTAGGGGTCTAATACAGGAGGGGGTAGGTGAGGTTCTGTGGCCTGCATTGTGTAGGAGTTCATACTAGATGATCATAATGGTCCCTTTTGACCTTAAAGTCTACTCGTCTTCCTGAATCAGGGCTCAGAGGAGTATTTATCAGGATCTTAAGGACCAGCTGTTCATTCAATTTACTTTCTACATTCATTATTTATAAAACAAAATATTACGATCATTGCCTTTCTAAATGGAAACCTTGCTTTCCACTAACAGTGTTGCTACAATCAATCAATCAATATTTTTTTTATAATTTTGTATACATCCCAAAGTATTATAGCTATTTCTAAAATAAAATTATGAATCCTTTTAAATATTGCATTAAGACTTGCTGCCTCTGGGCTGTTTTGTATGTCTGTGATAAAACCTATATAATATTCGCCTATGAGATATGCAAGTTGTTTTAAGGTAGGAAGTGACTTGATACCAGTTACAGATAGGCATATGGCCAGTTCTGTTGGCAAGAACTAAATTTAATTGGATATTCAAAAAGTAAATATTTGATTTAAAGTTTAATTTATTAAAGTGTAATACTTGGCACTGAAAGGTTCTTTCTAATCATTTTTCTTGCTCTGCAACCATGAATCAAGGCCAGCAGTGATTAAATAGATGCATGCATTCCAGCTACTGACTGCTAAAATTTCATGTTGGCTGATGCAGAAATGTAGCTATTATAGTGATTTGACATTTAACACCACCTCTTGACAGTGTTACACCATTTAAAAGTAATTCCTCAGCAGTGGCATCCGAGACACATGGAATATGAGTCATTAAATAATCACTTTGTAACATGCAGTCCCCCTAGCTTCTGAAAGTGGTATTCAGCATGGAACATGCTCAGTTAGACAATCGGAAACAATATTTTCCAGCCTCCTGAATTATATTTGTAGTAGCAAGCGAGAGCATGGGCCTGAGGCCTCACATAACAGACCAAGACATGAGGCCTGAGCAAAAAAGAAAGGTCAAGTCTGTTATAAAGCAAAGTTAGCAGGAGTCAGGCTGTGAACTTGCATGTGACCTCACACTAATTGGCAAGAAATGAGCTGATTCTGCAAACACACACATTCCTAAAGCAGTGCTAGGCACAAGAGTATGAAATTACATTCTAGAGACACAGGGTACCAGGACAGCCAAATATCACAAAGATAACAAGAGCTCCTTGATGTCCCCAAATGGCACCACAATGAATAGAAATGTCTTGTTAACATGATGAGTAGAGATGTTTTGACTGAACCATCCAGTACAAGATAATGGGTGGTATCATACGAGGTTAAAGGGTGGTACCTGGCCACGTCAGAGGGTGGCAGCTACATGTGTCAGAGGGGCAGAACAAACCATGTCTGTAGCAATGTATAAAAGAGTGTCAGAGGGAATGACTTGGTCCAGCTGAGGAGATAACAAAGAGTCCCACTGTTAACTGAGCCGCTTCACTGTAAAGGAGCACTTGTATGTTAAGTGTACTTGTAAGCTATAGGTCACTTCTCATTGTGCTTCACTGCAATAAGGCCGGGTGCCTTCTTTGCTCAGTGGATCCATGGTTGTGTTGATTCATTCGATTGTGGGGGTCATCTCGGTTAACTGCACAAAGCTGGGACAACACATACATGAGGACACATACACACATGCAACCAATAACTGACAACAATATTTACTCTTCTTAGATTAAGGAAAAAGCTTATTTCTGCTAGGAAATAACATTAAAAGTAGAGATGAGCTTGAATGACAAAGATGAGATTCAGATCTGGACTTCGTCAAGAGTGCTGAAGGGTTTGGATCTTTGGCCAGGTACTAGTCCATGGCTCATTTGAATTGCTCTGGTGGTACAAGTCAGCAGGAAAATCTGCAAATCCAGTTCCCTGATTATTACCTCTGCAAAGAACATGACCATGGAACAGGGGAGGGGCTGGCATGTTTCTGCACCCCAGCTTCCCTCTTCTGCTGTAATGACCATTTGGGACCCTGGATAGCTTGGTGAAAATCAGCACAGTTAGGACTGCTCTAAATTATGCCAAGAACTGGCCTGGTCTGTGGGTGGCCCTAGGATTGGGAGAGTATAATGGTGGCTTCAAGTTACTATGACTTCCCACTTCTCTCTTGTACAAGATATTGCTTAAATGATCTGAAGGATCTAGGTCCATATTTACTAAAGTATTTCAAATGTCTGAGATGCAGAAAGGTACCTAGAGAGTTTACAAAAGCCCCTGATAGGTTAGGCACCTAACTTCTAGCGAAAGGCAATGGAAGTGACATGCCTAACTCCTTTAGGTGCTTTTTAAAATCCCAATAGGTACCTATCTGCATCTCCCAACACCTGAACTCCTTAAGTATTCAATTCAGAGTCTAGAAACGCAGCACGGCATTCAGGATTGAATCAGAACGCCCCCCACCCCTCCATTTGTCTTTGTCTTGAGCTCAACACTACTTAAAACCACATTTAAAACTTCATTAAAAATATAAATTATACAAATATAAAATATAAGACCTATACAAATATAAGTGAGACAAATATAACAGTAATAGGATCTACTCTGTGTGTGAAACTAGTGTCATATTTCATGTAAATCAGGTTGAAAAGCTCAAACTTAGCTCAAATCTCCCACCCCAAAATTCATCACTATGTATAAAGAAAGGGTGCAATGGTCCAACAGGAATAAACAGAGGTAAATGTCTTCTGCCAAAGAGGTCCTCTCAGACGAGTATGTATGTAGAAGTTCAGGACAAGGAAAGACACAGTATGCTGAGAGCAGTCAAGTTTACTGCTTACAGTTCTATCACCTACAATGGCTGGTTTTGTGGGGCAGATCACTGGCTGTGTACAGGGTTCAGAACATTTGTTAGAACCACTGTGGCCTTTCTGAAATATCCTGCTTGCCTTTCCCAGGGACCATATGCATGCTGGATAAGTTATTGCACTTGGTCTGCTGCAGCTTTGTGTATGTACTCACGCAGGGCTCTCAAATGTGAGCTGCAGTTCAGTGTTTCTGGTCCAGCAACTTCCAAAATAGCCCCATCTGCATCTTGTTAACTTTGGTCCATTGTCTTTGGAGCCACCTTATCGCATATGGCTGCCTAGATATGGAGTGCACCGGGTTGCTGAGTGGTTTGTATGCCCTCTCACACAGTCACATGGGGCAGATGATCTGTCTAATCAAAAGTGTGTCAGAGCTACAAACATTATATCTAGATCTCATAGACTTCAAATGTGAGTGCATTTGAATATTGGATCTTAATTCAGGCTTATTTTAATGCTGTGAAGAACCCAAGCAGCCAGTTATCCTTCACCTGTTTTATGTGCCTACCCTTTTTATGCCTTGCTACTCACGCTAATCAGTTACAGCCCCATTCAGTTCTACCATTTATCTCAGTACCAGGGCACGTCACTACCAGGAAAGGTTGTTTGCACAACCAACTTAGGGTACTATGGTTACCTTCTATCATCTTCAGTGCTTCTGCTTTTGAAGTTGCTGTATTCCTCTGCTCCCCCAGAAATGCCCAGTTTCTGTACACTTTTCAATTAAGGCTCCTGTGATTGCATCATTTAGAGCCATCAACCCCATACTTATAAATGCAAGACTTCAAAACAATGGCTTCTGTGAATCAGCTTGACAACTGTTATTCAGTCAGTGGCTCCATTCCTCTAAATCCTACCTGTTTCTATCTCAAAGGGTTAAAAAAAACCAGCCCTTAAATTCACTGCAAACTCCTTCCTCATTGGTGATGTGATCAAGGAACAAAAGAGATACTATATCATGTTTTACTTGTCAGTTTTTGCTGTAATAAAGATAGCTATACCTACTGTTTGACTGAGAAGCTAAGGTTGTTACATTATACTGTTGAAAGGAACACTTTGAGAACATTCACGTGACTGGGAAAGGTCTTCAGAAACTAACAGGAATCTCTTGTTAACCAGCATGAGGACAAGCTTTCAAGCCTTCAGTGCATAATATTTAAGCTGACTGTTTAAAGTTCTGTGTTGGTGACTGGACACATTTACTATGCTCTGTTTTAACACATGCTTCCTTTCAGCAGTGTTATCTGCCTATCAGGAATCAAAGCAAATCCAAACGGATCAAGAACAGATGGTTTATGGTTTAAGAAGTCTGGTTCAGATTCAGCTATATAATATACCGAGTTCACAGTAGTGCTCTTCTTACTCCTAGTTATTTTGAGTTGGTGAGTAGTGTTTTTACTTTTCCTTGCTCTCAGTCAGACTATGAGAGTTATCATGCATATGAGAGTGAATCCAGAAGGTACCATAGGAGGAAAAGTTCAGCATGTTTTGCTCAAGGGAATGAATGAGTTTATCTAATGATAAAGCGGCACAATAAAGCAGATGCAAAACCACAGATCTGAGGATTTTTTAATACTTTATTGCTTTGAAGTTTGAAAATTGCTCCTGAAACAAGTTTAATATGTCTAAAAGGAGCCTATTATATCCCATTTAAGTGTGGTTCTCATTAGCAGCCAAAATTTAAGGGGAATGAGGATTAACAGCCAGTGTTGACTGAAATGACAGCAGTTCAGGACAAAGTATTTTATAGGACCCAAGGGCATGCCAGCTAGGTTACAGAAGACAAAAACATTCCCTACCCCAAAGAGTTTACAATCTTAAATGTTAAATGTAATGCATCATCACATTGGGGTAACAAATAGAGGAGAGTTTGACAATTTGATATTTATAAGTATCATGATCCTTTGTGTACCTATGTGATATTACCCTGCCTGAATGCATAGGTAGATCAAAAGGAATGGTTAAAATGTTGAGACAGAAACAGCAAAACAGGAGCCTAGATAAAAAGCATCTCCTGAAACACAGTAGCCAGGTTTATAGCCACGAATATGGATCCCTCCAACTCTTGTGAACTAATCACATTTTTCAACAGGCTAGAAAAGGGGGAGAAAAACAAACTGATATTGTTATTTCTATTTTAAAATACTTGGAAAGTGCTCAGATATTATGGAGATAGAGGTCAGGTAAGTGTACAGGCAGACCTCCCAGATACCTCAACCCCATGTCTGCAAAATGCTTGATCTTATGACAAATCCTAAAGCCTCCTATGAACATCCAAGATTACACTACAGTGTGACAAAACTAGCTATTTTGTCTTACAAACTCTAAGCACCAGAGCTGTGATTTAAACACTCTCCTGCTTGTCTTGGATAATGGAAACGAACAGTCACACCAACAATGGATGTGTTTTGATAACATAGCTTTAAGAGGAATGTGAAGAATGAACTTCTTTGAAACACAACAGTCAAAAAGATAAAGGGTCAGATTCTATTCTCACTTCCATTCATGTAAATACAAAGCAACTCCACTGATTTCAAGTTCAAGCTTCTTGTCATCGACTTTAAAGTTATGCATAATCTGTCCAATATTTAGCTGCCCTTGATTCATTTTGCATTGTCTCAAAGTCAAATCTCCTTGGCCTGAACTTTCAAAAGTGACTGATACTGGGTCAATTTTTGGCTCTCAATTTAAGACACTTTTTAGAATGAGCATTGGCCTTCTGAAAATCTAGCCCCTTTAAGGTTTCTCAAGTTGAACATTCAAAATCAGTTATGAAAATTAAAGTTTCTTCCATCCACTGGTGTGTGCATAGTAAGCACATGTGTGAGGGCTTGAGAGACAGAACCACATGGTATGACTTTGTTCTCAGCTCTCTCTTTTCTCTTAAACCCAATTCTTCCCACTTTTCAGAAAGTCTCTTTCAAATAAGGTGACACCTCTTTCAGGCATCTACATTTGTCCAATTTGAAATAAACTCATCTAGGGACCCACTTTTTGGTGTCATATAAAGAAAGGAAACACTGTCATTTAATTGTATTGTAGGCCTTATCACTTTTGCTGGAAGTTAAATAACAACCCTTCTGTGTGTTAACTTTCATGAAATTATCACAGTAGGTTACAAGCCTGAAATAAAGAAAGGCCTTTCTTGAACTCAAATGGGCAAGGAGCTGACATTTAATGCCCCCATCAGCTCGATGGAAAGATGGAAGCCCAGCTGGTGATCACTTGAAACCATCTCAGACTGTGGGGAAATATATTTGGGATGTCTTAAACGTATTGCGTATGACTGTGAGCTTAAAATCTAATAAATAGCAGGTTTAGAGAAGAGCACACTTGCTTGTATCAATCATTTATCAGACAGAAGCACTGTATTCCCATTGGTTTATTCATAACATCGCCTGGAGGGGAACAGTTAAGCTAACACTGCTTTGGGTTCTGAAAACCCTGGGTAACAATAGAAGT
This sequence comes from Mesoclemmys tuberculata, assembly GCA_007922155.1. Classification (NCBI taxonomy): domain Eukaryota; kingdom Metazoa; phylum Chordata; order Testudines; family Chelidae; genus Mesoclemmys; species Mesoclemmys tuberculata. The sequence goes on along the minus strand of ML675610.1, from coordinate 53,506,102 downwards.
GCTTAGCTCTACATTACATTAAAGGAAAATTACATTTATAGAGTTAGTTACATTCAGTGTTATGTATTTAAGGAATGCATTGAAGGCAATTTAATAATTAAACAGAATTTGAGGAACATAAATTTGGTGGATTTGAGAGCTACCAACAAGAATTTGCCTGACCTTTCAGCTCCAAAAGCAGGACTACCTGAGTGGAAAGTATCAGCAAATACTGGAGATTTTGATCAATTAGAACACGTCTAAAAATATTATAGATTAAAACAAAATAAGCAATAAAAATGCAAATGCTCTGAAGCCTTTTAATAAGAGTTTGTCAAGAACCATTCTTGTATAAGATTCTGTGATCAATGGCTCTGGAAACTTTTAGATGCTTAGCCAAACTGAACTGGTTGATATTTGCCCTTTCCTTGTCTCCTCCCAAAAGTGCTCTTTGCTCAAAGATTACAATCTTTTTTCTGTTCTCTAGATCTTCCTGAATGTCTTACCTGATACTAATTTTAAGAAGTCTTGGATGTTTAGGCCTTTCTAGTTTTCTAATAATGCAGTACAAACAAGGACAGCAATTCTGTCAGAAATGTACACACACATTATTTTTGGTAACACATGGGAGTGGGTAGGATCACTGTATTACACACCATCAGTCATGCTTAGCAAGCTGAAGGGTCAGTAAAACCATGAGAGGATCCTGCAGTTTGACCATATCTGCTTACAGCTGTCACTGCTTTTGTTGGAATAAAACAACATAGGTTATGCTCAATGATATGGCAAAGGCTGAGGGCCGATGCCCTCCACTGTAAAGCCTTGCCAACCAGCTCATCTTACAGAAGGTTCAAACTCCTGGCAATAGCTACTTATTTATGAACTGCCGTGTAGGCATTGTAAGCAATGCCCATTAAATGCTGACTCTGGGTCTGGTTCAGCCTGATCCCATTTATTTTACACTAGTGTAACCCTGAAATTGATGGAGCTACTCTTGATTCACATTGACTTCAATTGTAGGTTTGAGTCCTTACTTTAAAGCCTTGTCACAAAACAGCTGATTAATCAAATTTCAAGATATTTCTCACAGTCAATGAAGCAAAAGTTATTTACTTCACTTATTTGCCATCAATTTTCTTAAGAGGTATCTGTCATACTGTTTCTAGTTTAACTGGTTCTTGAGGATTCACTTAATTCAAAGCTTTAGCATTTAGTGGGAACAAAATGCGAACCTTTTGGTGCAAAGCACCTGAGTAATATATTTCAGATTCTTTGTTTTCTAATATATGTGTCCAGGCTTAAGACCTTTATTTTCTTTTCATAACTCTGCAAAAATATCACTATTTACAGGGGAAATGTCTAAGATTGAAACTTTACTTTCAGGTGAAATGATTCTGCTACTAAAAGTTCTCACACTTACTTACAGTTGTTCAAATAATACTGATGTAATATGTCAGACTTTGGTTATTGGACTCAGAAGATATTTCAAATAGTTGCTGTTTTCTAAGGAACATTTGAAATCCCTGAAAGAAAAACCACACAGTTATGACTTCACAGATATTTCTGAAGCATCATTGCATAAGAAGAGTTGTTGTACTTTTTAGAGTCCAGTTTTGCAAAGCTCTTAAGCACATTCTTAAGTCCCATAGATTTCAAAGTGAAAGTAAACACATGTGAAAGCACTTTGCTGAATAGGACTGAAGCAGATGATCAAAGATAAGCACATGCTTAAGAGAGTTGATGAATTGGGATCTAGATGCTGAAACTGGTTTCTTTCTCAGCATTTTCATTCTGTAAATAATAGTGCATTCACTTGTAGATCTTAAAGTGTTTCACAAAGGTGGATAAGAATGAGGGAGTTCCATTTTGCAGATGAGGTAACTGAAATAGAGATGTATGTAAAACTATTTTTTTTAGCAAATTATCTGCAAGTGCACAGAACTCCAACAAAGGTCCTCTCTCAATCACCATGTATGTGTTTCTCTTGTCAGTTGACATTATAGAAATGTAACCTAAAGACTGTTGATTTCTTGAAAAAGACAGGTACTGTGCCCTGAATTGTGGATCTTTGTAGGTAGAAGATATTCTTATATTTAAAGTACTGCCAGACTCAACAGTGCTGGAGCTGTTTCCCGCAAACAATCAAAAAATATTCATTTGGAAGAAAGGCATAGAAATTTCATTCCCCAGAGTGAATTTTTCTATTATATTTGAAACAGGATTATTGTGGAATCCATTTCACAACTTTAAATAAAGTGGAGACTACCATGCATTCACCATAACAAAGAAGGGATCACATAACAAAGAGAGAAGAGGAGTGAAACAAGAGACTGTACAGAAAGGAAGAATGAGGGACTCCAGGGAAAGCTACAAGAGAGCAAGAAATTTTATTCAGGAGATTTTATTCAAAGAAAATTCCAGTTAACACTTTACATGGTATAATTCTCTTCTGTTTGTTCAGGTTTTTATATCATGTCCATCATCATGTTATAAAGCAAAGTTAATTGAAAAGGAAAAATTCAGGTTTGAAAGTGATTACCAACTCTTGCATTGATGTTGCTTTTTAGAAAGGCTTCTGACCCCTTTCCCTATTTGTCTTATTTTTATATATATATATTTAAAACAAGGGGACCAGTAGATAGGTATTTAATGATTTCAGAACATATTTACATTTTAAAAGCAATACCATTCCAAAGCTATATAAATATATAGAGATAACATTTATTCTTGCAGGAAAATTATATACATTCAAAAGTTAAGAAAGGAGAGGAAAGCCCACATGGCCACTTCATAATGTATTACATATCTGCTGTTAAAGGGCCCAATTCTGTTTCCATTGAAGTCATTGAGGGGAAACTCAATATGTTAAAAGCCATTAAAAGATGGGTGCAGTATTTTGCCTGTTTTAATACAGAATTCAAAATTGGAAAAGTTTCATATGATGGGGTGGGGGTAAATTAGACCAATTAACCTTAGGTTCCACCTGGAGGAAACCCAGGGAGTGTTAATGCATAATTGCTGATGAAGTCCAGCTCAGGGAGGAACTGGGTGGGATCTATAAAGAGAGGAAGTTGGTAGGCTGTAAGGGGAAAACTTGCAGTTGCATGCCTTGATACAAGGGGCAAGAGCAGAAAGCTGTAAGGACAGGGTAGGAAGCAGTCTGGAAAAGGAGCAGTAAGGGCTGGAAGAGTAAAAGCCCAGAGCTGCTGGGATAAGGGTCCCTGACTGGAATCTGGTGTAGAGGGCAGGCCTGGTTTCCCCTACAAGTCACTGCTGGAATGATACACTAATGATAGTCCATTTGGGGACAGCTGGAAGCAGACTTTGATGATACCCTGGAAGTGGGAGAACTTCAATTGGATTTGGAGGGTTAAGCCATGAAGGGGGAAGTGCTGCATATCCCGGCAAATGAGAGGCCACAGAGTAAGGGGAAGGATGGGCTGAGTAACCTCAGCAAAGGGCATCCGATCAGGTGGCATCGCTAATTTCCCAGATGCACCATAAGGAGGTCCTGCTGAGTGGTGAGTAGTGCAGACCTTGTCACAGATCAGGTTTAGGTTATTCACATCACAGAAGACTTGTTGAAAATCTGAGGTCTTTGGATGTATAATTGAAGCGCGAACAGTTAAATTTAGTAGTTAACAAACAGCCTTTGGTGTAGTGTTCCTACGTGAATTGGTATTTCAGCAAACATATAAAGAGGTAATATATACTATGGAATATAAACCCTACAGAAGAGAGAATGCAAATAGAAATAAAATGCCTACTATAAAGTGTTTTTGTAATCAAGGAAAACCATTACAGAGAATATTGTTGGAAACTACTCACATGTGCACACTTGAAACCACACAAACAGAAAAAAACTCATCTTCCCACTGACTATTAGGCCTCCCCCAGAAGCAAAGCTTCCTTAGTTTGTGTACGTTACGTAGTACTGGGCAACATCATTCTGCAGCCCTGTTGGCTATCACAGCCATTTTGAGTGATGTCAGCCTGTTGCTAAGAGTGTGGCTGTCAAGCTCTAAGTGTGGTGGTGCCTGATTGCTTATTACACTTACAGCTATGCAGCCACTGTAGTGATGTCAGGCAAAGGCCCCCCACAGAGATGTGCTAGGCAACAGAGGTAACACTGCTCCACGTTAAATACAGTTGTAAAAATGCAAATATTCTGATGAGGAAAGCAACATTAATTCTAGTGGCCTGAACTCAGGTGCTACGTATAGCAAATTGAGTGTAGCTTGCAGGGAAATCACTGGGCCAAATTCAAGGTTGAATTGGACAATAGTGCAAGTTTGCATATCAAATATAAGCTGGTGATGAAATAAGTGAAAATGGTTTAGTATAATTGGACCAATCAGGCAGTCTGTGATTATGTATAATTGATTTTCAACCTCCTCTGCATGTGTTTTTTCATTCGTGGTGTCCAGAGATGAATTGTTATCTGGGATCAGTGGCTCCTCTACCTTAATTGAGGAGAGGGCTATTAGCTTTGTGTGGGCCTTTACCCAACAATCCCTTTACTTCAAATACTATACACTTCTCAACTTCTGCAACAAATTAGACCAGGGTCCTATGAAGAACAGCCTTTTTCACTACACAATGCTGATTCATCCCAGAACAGATTCATTCTGTGCACTGACTAAGACTGGAGAACTGGGGGAAAAATATGTGATCATGTAATTAAAGATTACCATGCATACACACAATGGGACTGAATTAAGGTTGCACAGGCAAACTTAATTCTGGCACTTCCTAAATTTTGAGTGTGTAGCTTTGCAATTTTAATAATTTTTTTAACATAATTTGTTTTTTATTTATATTAAGAATGGTAGAAAAGACTGATAGTGCATAGGACACTAGAATGTAAATCAGATGACCTGGGTTCAATGATAGCTCAGCCACAGTGGGAGACCAATCCTACACTGGAAGGAGAATGGACATGATAATCTAAAAGGTCTTTACTCTGCCTACATATGACATAACATGGCAAAAATCTTCCCCTGACTTGTGTAGATGCACTGACAGTTGAAGAAGGTGCAGGGGAGGTCTCCTCCTTCAGAGCACCTGCAAAAACAACAAGATGGATTTCCAGTCCAATCTGTGTTGTACGGGAGCTGCCCTCAGGAGCAAGCACTAAATTTAAGAATATATTGTTTCTTTTAAAAGTCTTCAACACTGAGAATTCTTGAGTGCCCTTAACTCACTTTGTCATGAATGCTCAGCACCTTGTTGCATTGAGACTTAAAGGAGTATTGCTAATGATATTACAAAGCATGTTTTACTCCACCTTACTTTCACTCCTTGCACTCATGAATCTCCCTGACCCCCACAAACCTTCCAAAGTTATAATGCTTTATGTCAAGCAGGATGGTTCTAAAACCTAATGTATGGCTACTGTGGTACTGTCAGGCCAGGCTACCAAAGAGTATACCTGGGCTGGTATGAGGGCCTGAAAGAGTTAAAAACCCTCCGCCTGGCAGGCAGAGAGAAGAGCAGAGCAGGGCAATTAGCAGTACCTGAACCCAATGAAGGGGCAGGCCAGGGTTATTTAAACCTTGCTTTCCCTAGAGGAAGGAGCGGGAACATCTGCAGGAAAAGCTCCTAGAAGGTCTGGGGCAGTAGCAGGAGAAGGTTCTCTCCCGGTCAGGAGACAGTGCTCCGCTACAGTCAGGGGAGACGAGGTAGCTGGGGGCATCCTGATCACGCAAGGCAGAGGTAAAGTGCGAGACCCATGAGGGGGAAGCTGGCAGTCTGCCACACTACTCTTACTGTGACCTATGAAGCTCAAAAAAACCCCTACCATACACATGCACAAGGGCAGAATTTTCCTGTATTTTCTTTATCCCAACCCTTGTTTTCCCATTCCTTCCTTCCTTCTTTTCTACTCAGTCTTTGTTCTCTATTTCTCTAGCTGTGAAGTAGAATTATGATGCGAGGAAGTGGATGGCGACGAGGTCCCACGACCTTGTCCCACGACCTCCTTCTGGAGGAGCTGGAAAAGGGGCTGCAATCTGGTGCAGTCCAGGTAGACATGTGCCAGGGTCTCCCTCATGCTGCAGAAAGGGCAGGTATTGGGAAAGGAGTGAACCATGCCAAGTACACACCCATGCCCACAGCCCCATGAAATTGACACCAACTAAGATCCCCAGCAGTCCGTAGGACCAGGATGGAATACAGGGTTCCTCACCCTCTACAGGGCATAGAAGGTCCAGTCACTTGGTATCAGGGTGGGACACGAGGGTCAGGAAATGGAAAGTGTGGAGCACGAGTATGTACAGATGTGTCCTGGGTGCGAAGTAGAAATGATCTTGCTGCAAATCGTGCAGCCAGCTTGGGATCCACAGAGGGAACAACTGAGAGGGCTTATGGGGTAGGGGCCTGATGAAAAGATCCGGAGGGCCAGAAGTGAGGGGTGGACGCAGAACACCATCCTGCAGGACCCAATCTAGGAAATCCTGAGAGGTGGGCAGTAAGGTGGCCCTCATCTCCTGGAGTATGCTGGGAGGGGTTGAGAACCCAGTGCACTGTCTAAGCACAGTGGATCCACCCAGTCCCCCTGATCATAGTCCAGGAGGTCTCTGATTCTGGTGACACCAGCCAGGACCAACCTCTAGCGCACTGAGGGGGACTCTGCCACCTGCACACCAGCAGGGGTTGTGTAGCAAGGACTTCTTGAGGATATCTGGCCCCTTGGCAGCCGACACAGACCTGGCTGCTGAAACCAGTGCCAGGTCCAGAGGAGGTCCTGGTAGAAGACTGGCAGCTTGGCAAGGTCTTGCAGAAGGATGGTCTTCAGCTGCAGGAGCAGTTGGGGAGTGGAGGCTATTGGGGGAGGGCTGAGAGATGCTGGGCAAGTCACTTAATGCAAACTTTGCACAGGTGGTCACTAACGGTGTCTTCTTCATTTTTCTGAGCACCTGGCTTGAAACTTGGGGGTCTGATTCCCAGAAGTGCTGAGCACTCTAAAAGCAAAGTCAGTGGGAGCTGTGCTTTAAACATAAAGTGCTACATAAAGCTAAATACTCTAGAAAGTCAGGTCCTGTGGCACTGTGACAGGATGGACTGGGCCCTGCCACCCCATCCCAGAAGAGGGCAGTAGAGAGGTCCTTCAAGCTGCCTAAAGTGGCTGTGTGGGAAGCAGCCAAACAGAGAGGCTGTAGGGAACAGCCAATCAGGACCAAGCAGGTTAGTATAAGAGGAACTACAGGGCCAGCATGAGATCATTTCCTTGTGAGAGTTGAAGGAGTATGGATGGCTGAGAGAGTGACAGGACCTTGGACAGAGTAGTTCTGGCAGAGACCAGCGGGAGAGAGAAGGTTCTCTGCACTGGCTGCTTGGACTCAACCAGGACAAGGCCCTGAGGTAAGGATGAAGAATGTGCTGGGGCCACAGGGAAGTGGCATAGCAGCAATACAGTATATTTAAATAGACATGATGGAAGGCCACTATTTTAGGGTCCCTGGGTTGGGACCTGGAGCTGAGGGTGGGCCTGATTCCCATCCTCCCCCCACACACACACCTCCCCAACCAGCCTTTGGGGAAGTGGTCTAGACTTTAATGCACCCCCCAGAAGGGGAACTGAACTCTTTTAGTGGACCAGCTAGGGACTGAAAGGCCCAGAGAGGCCAAGGATATTGCCTCCAGGGAGGGAGCCCTGGAGTATGGCTCAATAGCAGGGATGAGGCCCTTTTGAAGACTGCCAGACTGATTAAGGCTTGAGCCCAGGGAGAGCTACAGAGGAAAGAAAGGCCAACTGATGGGTACACCATCAGTTGCACTGTTTCCCCGAAAGGGTTTTTTATTTCAAATATAGACTCAGCTTGAGGGCTGAGTCACCAAAGACCCACCACAATTTGAGAGAGAGCATGCAGACACACAGCCTCACCCAGAGGGTATTCACGAGGGGTGAGTACACCTTGTTACAGGCATCCAGAATCGGTGGACACTCTTTACCTTAATTTCTCTGGGTGGGATTCACAAAGATCTTTAGGTGCCTTATCCTGCTCTTAGATACCACTGTGAACCATGAAACTGCTTGGCAGCCTCCTACCCCTTTAGGCACCTAAACACACTCTGTGTCTAAATATCTTTTTTCTTTTCTTCCTTGGGTGCCTATGTTTCTTCCTCTGTGCATGCATACTCCCACCTCACTATAGACTCCTGAATGCCTATCTCCTGCCAAATCCCTAGAGTAATTCACAAACCAGAGAAGATGTTTGGTGGCTTAACTCATAAATCTTGGGGTCCATTGCAGGCTCTGGTGCAGTGTGCACTTTAGTGGGAACAGACTTTTCAGTCCACTCCCCCCCCCCCCAAGACCCCTTTTTCCCTATCTCCTTCCATCTGTCCCTTTCCCTGTCCTTTCTCTTCCCTATACCTGGATCCTTGTCCCATCATCTGAGAGCTTTGATTTGAACATATAAAGTGGCATGGTCTAGGTTTATCTAGTCCTACCTCAGCTCCAGGGGCTGGACTTGATGTCTTCTCAAGGTCCCTTTCAGTCCAATATTTCTGTGGTGCCCAGTATCCTCAGCTAGCCAGTCCAGTCTCCACCAACCAGGCTTCTCATACAAGTTCAAGTCCCCTTGTCCATACAGTCCTAGTCTATCCCTCTGGACATCAAGTCCCAGTCTCAATTCTGTCCCCACACTGCCCTACACTCATTCTCTTTGCTCAGCTACTGTGGCCCTCCATACCACAAAGTAATATCCTGGAACCCTCACAGTCATATAATTATGTCTTGTACAAAGTATGCCTTGTGAATATCACTTTAAAAGTCTTGAGCTGTTGAACATTATCTTCTTGGATTGTATGTGCTATTATATGTGAAGTTATGAAGCACTGCTGTATGTGTTACTGAAATATGTTGTGAGATTGAAACACCCCCAACCGCCTGAGGTACAACAATGGCGTAGCTAGACAGCACTGATGGCCCATTAAAAGGAATCCACTCTCCAAGGGCCATCCCAGAGACTTCTCAGAGAGCATGTAGACAATGGAGACTGTTTACCAATGGGGATTGTCTAAATCCCACATCACAACAAGGATCACAGCCCATAAACACAGACTGTATAAAAGAGAGACAGTGACATCATTTGGACCCCCTCTTCTCTCTCTTCCCCTCCACTCATCTCAGTACCTAGAAGCACATCTGGAAGACAAAGACTTTGAACTGAGGAAGGGTGGTCCCAGCCTGTGTACTGAGGAACAGAAAACTGTTTGTACCACCTGTCAGGGTTAGACATTGCTTGATTCAGATCCTGCTTAGTCTGTAGACCTTAGACTGTGAATTTATTTTTGTTTCTTAAATAACCAACTCTGATCTCTATGCCTGCTACTTATAATCACTTAAAATTTATCTTTCTGTAGTTAATAGATCTGATTGGTATGTTACCTGAAATAGTGTGGTTTTGGTTGAAGTGCTTGGGGAATCTCCACTCACGTTACCAATGCTAGTGGGTGTCCATTCCACACTGAGGGAGTGGAAAACTATTTAATGAACTTAAACTGGTCAGGCTTGTGACCGATAAAAGATAGCACAGTACTGGGGTGTGATGCTGAGGAGCTGGGGGAAAATGGCTGGAACCTCTCTCTTGATGATGCATGAGTGACTGGGAAATCATTCATGCAACTTAGTTGGGGTGTGTTCCTCTCTGTGGATGTCTATAAGTGCAATGCCTATCAGAGGTTTGTAGCTTGACTTCAACATCAGTGTCAGAGGCAGCCCAGGTTGGTGCATTTTGAAGGACTCAGAAGTCCCACAGTCCAGGTTGCACACCAGGGCCCCTATCACATCCACTCCATCACTGAGCTCCTTGTCCCTAGTGTCCTTAGACATTCTTTCTCCTTTCCTAGTTCCATGTCCAATAGTCTCTTTCTCTTCACCAACCTTCAGTCATGCCTCCACTAGCTCCCAATCTCAGTTTCCCTTCTTGGACTCCTCATCCAATCTCAGTGCCACCCAAGTGGCTTCATGTCCCAGCCTTCCCTGCCTTAGGGCTCAGTCAGTCTCCCACCACCTCAATTTCCAGTCCCAGCTTTTCTCTTCTCCTTGCTTCCTGCATCCCAGGCTTCTTCTCCTAATCCTCTTCCCAACCCGTCATACCCACTGGTCTGGCTGTCTTCCCCTCTGTAGTCAACAGACAGCTCCATCATCATCAGTTCCTGGGGCCCAGCAAGGCAGCACTGAGAGACCAAGAGAGACACATTTCCTATTTCTGGGTCTAGAGCCAAAACCTAGCTCAGTATTTGGGCTTTCAACAAGACTTTGACAAGGTCCCTCACCAAAGTCTCTTAAGCAAATTAAGAGGTCACCAGATAAGAAGGCAAGTCGTCTCATGGATCAGTAAGTGGTTACAAGATAGGAAACAAAGGGTAGGAATAAATAATCCGCTCTCAGAATGGAGCGAGGTAAACAGCAGGGTCCATTTCTGTGCTGTCCTTCCCCCCCCCCCACTATCCACCCCAGGGGTCTGTAATGGGACCAGTGGTGTTCAACATATTCATAAGTGATCTGGAAAAAGGGGTAAACAGTGAGGTGAAAAGTTGGCAGACATTACAGAATTACTCAAGGTAAGTCCAAAGCTGACTACACAGAGTTACAAAGGGATCTCTCAAAACTGAATGACTGGGCAGCAAAATGGCAGTTGAAACTAAATGTTGGTAAATGCAAAGTAATGCAGACTGGGAAAACATAATCCCAACTATACATACAAAATGATGGGGTCTAAATTAGCTGTTACCACTGAAGGAAGATCTTGGTGTCCCCATGGATAGTTCTCTGAAAACTGCTGCTGAACATTGAGCAGATATCAAAAAGTTAGGAAAGGGACAGATAATGTCTGAAAAATATCATATTGCCACTATATAAATCCATGATACACCCACACTTTGGGGAGGGATTGTGGGGGAGAGAATGTGAGAGTTGATATTGGACACTTTGCGATCAGCGTGGATACCAGTGAGACACGGTATGCCTGATTTGTGAATCAATAAGGTTTACCGTGCAATGTTTATCTATAAAGATACTAGTTAAATACAGAGCCTAAAATTAACTACAATATATCATACTCACTAAGCCTAGAGAGCTAAGCAGTCACTCAGAAGGCTGTGTACAGGAACGGCTTTCTTCAGGGGCCCCGCCAGGGAGTCAGTGGCCTCTGGTCCGACCAGCAGCATTTCCCATGGAGTCAGGTGTTGATGGAACGTGCCCCATTGTCTAGGTGGTGACTTCTTATACCTTTCCATAAACAGCCTTCACCTAATTATCTCTCTCATTATTATATATGCTAATTACCTACATTGGGTTTTCACCCTTAACTACATTCCATTCTCACTGTAATAATTGGGGTTGTCAAAACAATTTGGCGATAGGAAAGGCGGTATAAAAGTATGCCCTTTGGCAATGAAACAGTGTACCACCAGACGTTCAAGGATAACTTGTTGTTCCCATCACCATTATCTATGTGCAGCTGCAAGCATACACTATCTGTATTTTGTCTTGATATGTGCCATGGTATGCAGAAACTGAGACATCTACAAGGTTACTTAGTACTCCTATTCATTTCTGCCAACCGGAAGATGTCCTGCTACAGGGGTCAGAATAGCCAAGCAAGCAACTGAAGCTATGCTAGGCCTGTAGGACAGTGGTCAAACAACTCAAATTGTACTGGGCCTCCAGCATTCCCGTCTTTGGTGGCGCTATAACTTAATAGGCCACCATGATGACTCATTGGTACACACCTCCAACTATGGCTCAAGGCACCCAAGCTGGGGTCCAAACGATTAGCGTCTTCTTGTCGGCAGGGTATATCGCAGAGCGCTGCCTCACTCGTATGCGGGGGTCTTTTAGTCCCTTGAGTTGCTTTAGGGATCTTCTAGATTTAAAATCCCAGTGGCAGTGGGGGATCATCCCAGTAGGGTTTCCCACCAACTATGCTTTGTGGCAGCTTTTGCCGCATGTAGGACTTCGATTACTTTAGTCCCATCATGTTTGACTATCAAATTTACAGTCTTCAGTTGTTCCTGAATGTGTGTGAGCAGGGTTATCATGTTTGAATGTGTTAGCAAGCATTGTACCAAATCAGTATTGACTCTCAATATCACAGATTGAACATATTCTACAACATTAATGTCTATTATTAATAACTGAAATCTAATCTTTGATACTTCATAAAGTACATCACACAGTTCCAATACAGTAACATTGCAATAACATTTGTTTTGGGCAGAATTAACATCTTTTTTTATCAATTCCATTAAGCACAACTTGGATACATTGCATGCGTACACAAACACAACCTTGTCCAATGTACACAATGGTAGATTTAATGCTATTATTGGGTAACAAAGCATATTGACAATTCCATACATCTAATTCATCTTTTTTTTTCAAGTTTATGTAAATTGTGTCCGTGGTTCTTCACAAATATATCCCAGTTCTGATTCCAACATGACCTCACATGTGTAGCTTTGTAAACTAGCCAACTGAGTTTCATTTCCTTCTTTCAATTCCCATGTCAGGTGTTCAATAGGCCATAACGCTCTAGCTTTTACAGTGAGGTCTAGGGGGACTACTCTGTATGTCTATGATGCAAGCAGCAGATAGTGTCATCTGAAATCACTTGAGTCTAGGCATCTACTGCGAAATTTAACATTTTCCACCAATGACTTAAGGCCTGTTCTTGGGTGGTGACACAATCCCAAATCAATTTATTTATTTCATCAGGTAGGTCTCCACTAAGTCCTTGTCAGATAATACCTTGGCCTAAATTCCTTGAGCCTGAAGCTGTGCTTGTATGCAACCTAACGCTTTGGAGGTAGCATTTATCATAATTTTTGTGAGGTTTAATAGGCTCAGAGTACTAATAGATCTAAGTAACTTTTCTCCATATCCCAAGGCTGAATGTGTGTCTACTATGGGATCTGATAGGGCTCCAAGGCTTCCGCCTATGATGCTTAACTTGTTTATCAAAACTTCTTCATTAATTGTATTTAGCACTCCTGCTGATGCTCCTATACCTCCCAAAATATCTCCTCCAATGTCTCACTTGGGACGTGCATGTGTGTTAGCGACGTGTTACCCAGGTGTCCATCCAGTGCAGTCATTCTTGTACGAGGGGTGTTACAAATGGTGTGTAATGGGGATGTATGTGGGATATGTTATATTAATATGTATGTATAACGGGAAAGATCACACAGGGACGTGCCAGAAAGACAAATCCCCAAATCTGAACAATTCTAAAACTCTGCCTTGTAAAATCATTGAAGTATTCCTTGTTCTTTGAATGTGTCCAGACAAACTAAGCTGTCGAAATTCCACTTATTGGAATGTTTAAGATCTATATTTTTCTTGGGGTGTGGGAGAGAAGATTGGCTACATTACTTAATATTAAAAGTAAAGAGAGATGCTTTGATTTTATGGTTTAAACATAAACAATAATTTAGTTTCAGTATTAAAATATTTAACTAGCTAAAATGCTACTCTGCTATGAGTAAAGTTTTCTAATTGGGGTTTATAACTAAATGGACAGTCACCAACCTAGTGTTTGTTTTGTTTTAGGATTTATAGAGATTATCTACTATACTAATCTGATTTGACTAATTGCTCACTTGATTCCAGTTCAATATCATTGTTTTATTGATTTGATCTTATTTTGATTTTATTGCTTCATCCATAGTCAGTTAAATAGTGTTTAGAGTAATTTAGCCTCAGTGGAATGTCTTTCTTGATTTTATTTATGTATGTCAACTTTACTAAAATGCATATACGAGATTGAGTCCCCTTTCTTTCAATATAGGCCAGAACCATTAAGAATCTGAGGGAGGTCAGTTGATCCGTGTAAGAGTCTAATTTGCAATCTGTAAATCAACGCTTTGATTCTTACAAGTTTTCACCTTTAAAAGAATTTAGTTATTTCTGGGGTAGAGTAAACTAAGAGGAGGATCAGAAATGTAAAGTTCCATTAAACAATCAAGAGAAGGTTTATTTTATAATGGAAGAGCTTCATGTTAAAGGTACCTTATTATTTTGTTTGTAAAATGATGGTTTGTTGACACAACTATACAGCCAGTTACATGGGAAGATGCAATACATGGCCATCTCCCCTGCCTCCATAGTAATTTGGAGCTCCCTACAATAAAATCAGGAGATGATGCTTTTGATATCTGGGAAGACAGTATGAATGTTGCTCTTCAGCATTTGGCATTTTGGGAAATGTAGTTCAGTAACTAGGTGACCATTTTGTTGTTGACATGGTTGGTTGTTTTTGGTTAAACTAAATTGTTTTCAGTGAAGGGATTTCTGTATTAAAAAGATCAGAGATTAGTTACCTGGTCCGTGTGTAGAACTTTATTAACTTATATGTTCTTTCTTTTTAATAGGAAAAAATATTAATGTTTGTGGGTAGAGGATTATGGGTAATTTCATTCCACAGAAAGCTGCACTGGCTATCTTGATTTCTCATAGAGGTGATCTATGTATACACTTCTCATAGTAGAATTAATATGGTCAGAAGATTTGTAAGGTCTGGAGTTGGAGTTCTAGTGCCTATTTGTAATGTCAATTAGCTGATTAGTCCTTAATCTCGGTTGAGAAATATTTGCATTTTTTTAGTTCTTAAAATAAATAGGTCTTTATACGATCCCAGTTTCTTAGAATCAGAACATATAGCAAAGAAAGAGGCTATTTGTGTTACCTAATACTCTATCCCTTTGTAACAAATCCATGTGCTCCATATAACAGAGAGTATTACTAGATAAATTGCAGAGTCACGTGGGAGGCTAGAAGTAGAACACTGAACACCTGAAAACCAGACCTCTTCTATCTGACTGTAGAAGATGGGAAAGTGCATGCACACAGCCCCACCATTCCCCTTGAAGGTCACCTTCTTCTAGTATGGACAGGAGTGGGGTGCAGTCCCAATCTGTCTGAAAAGGAATTTAGGTAATGTAGGTGTCCACAAGCACACATTATATTCTATGAGGTAATAATGATCTGAGCTAACTGAAGAGAACATCCTGTTGAAGCTCATCCAGGTGACGTTCCTTGTTTTGTGTGCTTTGCTCACATTTTTGTTTGGCTTTCCTTGATGCTAGGGGCCCATTTTTCTATCATGCATGCAAAAAGGATTTATGTATGCAGTTCACAGTGAGGTTAGTTGGAGTTCTGTTAGTTATACCCTGCATGTTAATGAGACAATAAATCCATTAATGGGTTTGAATCAACACTAGCTGTTCATGAATGAGGGGTTGCCAAATGAAATTAATAGGCAGCAGGTTTAAAATGAAGAAAAGGAAGTATTCACACAATGCACAGTCAGTGTTGTGAAGGTCAAACTATAACAGGGATCAAAAAAGAACAAGATAAGTTCACGGAGGGCATTTAGCTATTTGCGGGATAGGCAGCGATGCAAAACCATGATCTGAAGTGTTCCTAGCCTCTGTTTGCCAGAAGCTGGGAGTAGGTGCTGGGGTGGATCACTTGGTGATTGCCTGTTTTGTTCATTCCTTCTGAAGCACCTGGCATTGGTCACTGTTAGAGAACAGGATATTGGGCTGGATGGACCATTGGTCTGAGCCAGTGTAGACATTCTTATGACCTTGTAGGCATGGTTGGTTGGTGTTTTTGGTTAAATGAAATAATTTGGTTTCACTGAAGGGAATATAGCATAAGAAAACCAGATAACCATTTTCTGTTCACTCACTTGTAGAAGTAGGCTGGATTCATTTTTCCTTTTTATCAGGGTGCGTTTATTTAAATAATTGAAATCAGCAAGCAGACAACCGTGATTTAAAAAATCGGTTTTAGTTTTGTTTTGAATTAGTACTTTTTAGTTTTCCTAAAGACAAGCTGATTCTCATTAGCTGATAATCATTAAAACATGTTGATTTGCAATTAAATATAGCCTCTATACTAAATTTGATATTTTTTGCTAACTTGGAGGATAGGCTTTAACGGTATATATTTAAGAAAATTATATAGCTTAGCATACATCTTTTTAGTATCTTAATTTTAAAATATTTTTATTACATTAAAAATGGTGAATAATGCATTTCTTATTTGGTAGATGACTTTTTTACTCATTTGTGTCAAGCTGTTTTTGGATGAAAATTAGATTCAATTAACAGTGAATGTTAAAATTGTTCACTGCTTAAACAAAACAGTGTTAAATGTGCTGGATGTATAAGAAAAAAATAAGTTTATCAAAACCTGTTATGCATTTAAAACCAACTGATTCATTAATTATCCATAGTTAGTAGACTGAATTAATTGTGAAGGTTGTGGTGATCAGAAACAATTTAGCACTAGTAGATCTCATCCTTGCACCTAGATTTTATTCATAGATTGGAAGAAGAAAACAAGCTTTCTTTCTTTTACATCTCTGAACCGTTTTCTTAACTTGCAATGAACTATAATCATTGAACTGAACTAGCTGAATAAACAGAAATGAGGAAAATATTCTCTGTTTCTGCAAAAAGCTGTCAAAAGCTGGGTTTACACTTAAACAAACGTTGTTTCCAGGTGCTTACCAGTGATTTCACCAGTTCAATGGTTTGGCTTTGTTTAACACTTTTACAACAAATAGGTGCTCCTTAAAGAAATAATATGATAGCACCCTTAGGTCTTAACATGTTATCATAACTGCAAATTAAATTTTAAATAGGTTTAGTATTAAAACAAGTGTGTAATTTAAATTAAATTAAAAAATCCTATTTAATTAAAATATGATTTTTTTACAGTTTTAAAAATCTATTTTTATCCACCATGCTTTTTGGTCAACATGTCTGACTTAATCATTTATAGATGTCTTTCCTAGTGGTTATAAAACACTTTGTCATAAACAGAAGGCAGGCAAAATGTCACCTTATTACCTCTGATTTAGTGAAGAACGATAAGTGAAAAAGTGTTACAAATAAATAGACATTTACAAATAAGTGTTACAAATAAATAGACTGACATAGTTGTCAGTATGAGTCACCTTTATGAATAACAGGTATTGGGTATCTAACATGATATTTCCAGTTTTAAAGTAGATCAGAAGGCTGAAGTGTTTAATGCCTATTTTGCCTTAGTCTTCACCAAAAAGATTGTGACCAGTTGCTGAGGGGGGAGGGAGAGGAAGAGAACAGACACTGCAATAGGGAAGAATCAGGTTAAAGAATACTTAGATAAGTTAGATATATTTAAGTTGGCAGGGACTGATGAAATTCTCCCTATAGTATTTAAGGACTTAGCTGAAGCACTCTCTGAACCATTAGCAATTATCTTCAAGAGCTCATGGAGGATGGGTGAGGTCCCAGAAGACTGGAGAAGGATAAATGTAGTACCTATCTTTAAGAATGGGAACAAAGATGTCCTGGGAGATTATAGACCAATCAACCTAACATGGATTTGCCAAGAACAAATCATGCCAGACCAATCTAATTTTGTTCTTTTGACTAGTTACCGGCCTAGTAAATAGGGCAGAAGCAATAGATGTAATATATCTAGATTTTTTTTTTTGTAACGCTTTTGACACAATCCCACAGTTTCTCACAAGCAAACTAGGGAAATGTTTTCTAGATTAAATCACTTGTAAAGTGAGTGCTCGACTTGTTGAAAAAACATACTCAAAGATGATTTTAAGTAGTTCACTGTCAGACTGGGAGGATACATCTAGTAGGGTTCCACAAGGGTCTGTCCTGGGCCTGGTACTAGTCAACACTTTCATTAATGATTTGGATAATGGAGTAGAGAGTACAGTACCAAAATCTGAAGATGACTCCAAACTGGAAGGGGTTGCAAACACTTTGGTGGACAGGATTAGATCTGAACAGGACCTTGAGAAATAGGAAAATTGGTCTGAAATCAACCAGATTAAATTAATAAAAAGTGCAAAGTATTGCACTTAAGAAGGAAAAAATCAAATTCACAACTACAAAATGGGGAATAACTGGGTAGGCAGGAGTTCGGCTGAAAGAATTTTGTGATTAAAGTGGATCACAGACTGAGTATAAGCTAACATTGTGGTGCAGTAATGAAAAAGGCTAATATCATTCTGAGGTGTATTAACAGGAGACTCGTATGTAAAATATGGGAGATAATTGTCCCTCTCTACTTGGCACCGGTGAGACCTCAGGTGGAATACTGTGTCCAATTCTGGACACCACACTTTAGGGAAGAGGTGGACAAACAGAAGAGTCCAAAGGAACACAACAAAAATGATAAAGGCTGACCTATGAGGAAAGATTAAAAAAAATTGTGTGCGTTTAGTCCTGAGAAACAAAGACTAAGAAGGGACCTGATAAATCTTCAAATATGTTCAGGACTGTTATAAAGAGTATGGTAACCAATTGTTTTCCATGATCACTGCAGGTAAGACAAGCCATAAATTTCTTAATCTGAAGCAAGGGAGATTTCGTCTATATATTAGGAAAGGATAGTTAAACACCAAGGTTACCAAGAAAAGTTGTAGAAACTCCATCAATGAGAGCTTTTAAAAGGTTAGACAAACAAGCTGTCAGGGATGGTCTAGATGTACTTTATCTTGCCTCAGCATGGGGGAATGCGGACTAGATGACCTTCTGAGTTCCCTTTTTGTCCTATGATTATATTTGACATTAGATCTTTCTTTGACAGCTTCAGTTAAAACAACGTAGTGGATAGATCATGAACCCCCTTGAGATAATTACTGTAAAATACCCATGCATACAAAAAGGGAAGAATAGATAAAATTCAGTTTCAAAGTAGGGGCCTGATTAAAAGCCCATTGAAATCAATAGGAATCTTTCCATTTGTTTTAATGTCCTTTGGATCAGCCTCTAGATCTGGTATGTTGTGTGCAGAATTGTTTGAAAAACACTATATATTTGTTGGTGAAAATTTAATGAAAAATGTCCCTTCTTTCACTGACAAATTTTGAATTTTTTAATCAAGTCTATAGCAGGTTGAAAAATGGGAAAATTTTCATTCATTTTTTGGTTTGAAAAATTACAAAATTAGGAAAGGAATATTTTTGCCAATTTTGTAATTTTTCAACCATCTATGGTTGTATGCTTGTAAAGAAAAATTATCACATATGGCCATGAGTAATGGAAGATTAAATAGTTCAGATCAGTCCATACCTTTTGCATGTGTCCTTCACTTCAGTAGTGTCCAGGGTGCGTGCAGTTACAGAAAAGAGCAGATTTTCTGCACCAACCATGCTCAGTTCATATCTTTCTCCTTGTCTCTCTCAGAGGAAACAATCCATTATAACTGGGGTAGAGATGGGAAAATTAGTGGTATTCCATCAAAGCTCCACCTACAATCCCAGAGTAACTGGATGTATCTAAACGGTAACGAAAAAGAACTAAAACTAATCTAAAAAGAGTAACTAAAATGATCACCTGAAGAAGAGCTCTGAGTAGCTCAAAATTGACCCACCAACAGAAGTTGGTCGAGTAAAAGATATTACTCACCCACCTTGTCTCACCAATGAAATAGTTAATGATATTTAGAATGTCATCATTAAGTGTCAGAATTAATGGGGTTAGGGTGGCTCATATCTATGATATTGTTTCTGTCTAAGTGATGACTCAGACAATGCTGATTGACTGAAGAGATTATTTGGTGCCCCCAACTCCCATCCCCACTTTCTCTGGAGGATTCAAGGTCTCCTTAGAAACCAACAAAACTAAAGCTAGCCCTCAAGTTTACAGGAAAAAATGTTCAGGTTGTGAAATGAATGTCAATCTGACTTCTGAGAATGCCAAAGACAAAGGTTGGGAATATGGATATGTCAGTGCAATGGAAAGAATGGAAGAGAGGAAAGTAATACAGGGAGGAATTTCTTTTTGGAAGGAGTAATTATTTCTGCACTGAGATCATTACAGAATACAGTAGAAAATGTCAATGTTGTTTTTAGTTGTCACAACTGTGTATTTTCTCAGGTGAGGGGGCAGGGAAGTGAAAGTAATTCATAAATTTGTTGATAATTCAATAATTTTTAATTCCACCTGACTCAAAGATAATGAAATGTGAAATCATTTGTTGGTATAGCAAACCACCAATTCAATACTGCTAAGCATTTTAATCACGTTTTTATCTGACACATTTAGTAGAACTTCAATATTTTACTTCAGACACAGTTAAATAACTGTTGATGAAATCTGAAAAGTACAGTTGTCTGTCACAGATTCTCTAGGATTTGGGTTTATTTTAATGCCCACATAAATTTGGGCTCCCATGAATAATTCTCTAGCAGAGCATGTTAAATAAGAACCCTTATCTACCATCACATAGACACAGATGCTTCTAACCAAATGCAGAAGCCAATATGCACAGAGAATGTATTTATAAGGTATCTAATCTAGATATAGAGCTTGCCCATATTTTCTGTACTTATTTATGTATGAAAGCAAACTAAATTCATTAGATTTTTCTCCTTCTAATCCAAAATTGTGTATGCTCATGTGCATACGCACCACAATTTCCCATTTTCATGATTATTTATTATTGGTATTACAGTAGTGTTTAACCCTCCCCCCCTCCAGTTGAAATTAGGATCTCATTGTAAGCACTATACACATATACATAATAAAAAGCAGGGCGTGCCCAGCAAGTTCACAATCTAAATAGACAAGACAGACAAAACATGGGAGAAAATAAAACTTGTTAGGATAGAATTATTCCCCTTTTACAGATGGAGAAAAGAGGCATAGACAGGTTAAATGACTTGCCCAAAATTACATTAGAATTCTTTGGCAGAGCCATGAATTGTATCTTGGAATTAGGACTTAATCACAAAAGCACCCTTGTTGGCACACTGACCCACCGGAATGTAATATTTTATTTTTGCAACCTTAATCTTTTAATTAAATTCAAGCACTCAAATTAGAAAATGCCAGAATCAAGATTTCCTGAGCAACCTTACTTCTACCTCAGTGCATATGTATTAGGATACAGTTTTTAATTATGCAATCACATACTATTTTTAAAGGATCCCCTAATTATGGGCTCACAGTGAGACATTAGAGAGGAGAAAAGATGCATATTTTGTCACAATGGCCACAGTTGCTCTTTCCAGAAGATGTTGCTGTGCCAAAAGATTTACTTTTTGCTAGTTTGATTAAAGGCCCTTACTTATATTTAACTGATTCTAAAGGCAGTCCTGTAAATTAGGAAGTATTTTAAAAATCATTTTCAATCTCTAGCAGCGTTGTCTTAGTTACAGTTTGGGAGCCTGGGAACTGTGCTAGTGAAAATTGATTACTCAGACGTGTGACTATGAGTCATCAGAGGGCTTGAAAAATGAGATGCCTGCTCCTTTTTCTCCATGATTCCTTTTTTTTAAATTACACTTGGGCAACATAATAATTTGATTGTGTGATGGCCTTAGGCAGAAGAACAGGATACACTTTTACACCAATACCTGAGAAGATGTACTGGATTGCAGGTTAAAGGTTCAACCTGAAACAAGGCCTTTGCTGATTTTATTTGCTAACCATAGTGAAAATATTAAATTGTCATTGCCTCTTGAGAATTACTTTCCTAGGAACAAGCAAAGTGCCAGACTGGATTAGACCCAAGGTCCATCTAATCCAGTGTACTGGTTCTTAAAGTGGCCAGCACCAGGTACTCTGAGTTCAAGTTCAGGAAACCCACCATTAGGCAATTATTGAATAATTTACTGTTAGGGTAATTTCTTCCAAAGCCCTCTCAAATGGAATTTGACTTATGACATGGGACATGAGGACTTATCCCTGCCAAATTTCTAATGCTTTTTTTCTCTTCTTACTAATATTATTCAGGATATTTTCATTTTTACATAAATGTCCAATCCTCAATTTAAAAATGTTTTTAAATAAATGTCCATTTGACATGGCTCTTTTACCCATGCTGTCACAGACAGTGGGCCAACTGTACCTCTGTTCCCTCCTTGAGTGCCCCCTCTCCCAGCCATCAGCTGACTCAGGCTGAAACCACAGGGGATTCTGGGTGACAATCTCCTTGCACTAATAGTGATTTACCTCAGAAGGTCTGATTTAGGCTCAAATCCCACAGTTCTTTTCCCTCCAGGCAATGATCACAGTAATGGGTGGCCAAACAGCATCCATAATGCAAAGTATTTAGGACAAAAAACATTGCAGAGAAAATATACCATACGAACAGTAAACATGTCTATACACATTCCTGCTTACCAGAGAGAGGAATGACTCTGTAGTCCAAAGGTTAGGGCGTTCATGTGGGGGACCTCTGGTCCAGTTCCTGTGCTCCAAGCACTGTTTCATTGGTTATCCACAGTGGAACAGCTTCAACAGGAACGAGTACAGGAGTGTCCCAACAGAATACCCCATAGCCCATTGGTTATAGCACTCACCTGAGAGGTAGGAGATCCTTGTTCAAATCCTTTCTCACCTCAGGAAAAAAGGGGAATTGAACTTAGGTCTTCACCATCCCTGGTACATTTGCTAACCACTGGCCTAAAACTTATAAGGTGGGCAGCCACCACCACCTCCTACAGCTGGATTTTAAACCCTAACCTTGGTCGGCAGCATCTGAGCACGTCTACTGCTTGCAATGTAGGTGATTGAACACCTAGCCTCTTGGTTTGTGAAATAGGTCCCATTCTTGTATAGACCCCATTGCATATGAGCACTATAGGCCTATAAGAAACTTTCTACTATTCTCAGTTTAAACTAGAATATCCTCTGTGGATCTAATAATCCATCATAGTTAAACAGTAACTTTACTTTCAAAGACCAAGTCAAATACAACGTTCATAAAATGGCTACATCTCAGTATTCATAACATTATCCCATATGAGTTCCAGGCCTGTCCCAGGCACTATGCCCTCAGTCTAAGGACTTGTCCACAAAGAGTGGGAAAGCACTTTGGAGAGGTGTGAAGCTGTGGTTAGTAGAGTGCTCTAACTGTCCTGAGTAGACCTTCCTGGTGCTAACTAAAAAGTATATACTTTCAGACAGGACTAAGTTAACATGAACTAGGTATCTTTTCCAGCTCTAACCAGCAGAAGTTGGTCCAATAAAAGATATTACCTCCCCCACCTTGTCTCTCTAAAATCGATACGTAGCGACTTAAATAAATGGCTTCAGAGGTGATAAGCCCCCATCGCTCCTACTTCTTTTTCTTTCGTATGGTAAGAGGTGATTAGCAGCATTCAATTAACAAATTTCACTTGTTAATCCTCCTGGGAGGTCTAGGAATCGGTATCCAGTGGCGTTTAGACAACATTTGTTGTGTTGATCAATAGCGTGTAAAAGGAGCACCCTGCCAAGGCTGAGCTCCCACTGAAGTCAGAGTTTTAGCTACTGAGGTCTGTGTAAGCTGCAGGTGCTCAGCACCTGCAAAAAACAACCCACCTGCCTACATGCCTAGACACGGCTGTCGATGCCTCATGTTAGTCCCAAGTGCAACAATTTGGTTGCCCAAGGACATGCAGCATTTCAGTGACAAGTCTGTGCTGAGCTGGTAGTATCCTATCCCATGGCTAATTTACAGGATTAAGCTGCGCTGCTAAACAAGCAATCCTTAGAATAAAGAATTTATTTTCCTGCATTGGTCCAATCATTATCTTTAATTAATAAATTGAGACTCTGTTTTCCCTGCACATAGGTGACGTGAAAATTCCCTACCTATCGTAAGCTTTTCTTCTACATAGTTACACAAAATCAGCATTCAGGAACTGTAGCGATATCTGGATGTACTCGACAATGTAATGGAGTACGTGCATCTTAAAAATGGGACAGGGAAAGCATGGAGAGGCTTGTGATCTCAGTTAGTCCCCCAGTTTTATGTACCATTACTCCTTCCCACCACAATGGGAACACTAGCTTCCTTTTCAGACCTCACGTCTTGCTCTTTTTAAGTTGGCTGAGCACTATAAGTGTATTGGTGTTGCTTTCATCTCCATGGGGAAGGAAAATGCTTCCACAGTTCAAGAGTAACTGATACGGGATGTCAGAATGGTCTGTGATCCAGTTGTCTGAGAGTCCGTCTCTCACCCCAGAACTTGTGTCAGTGAACACTGGCTGAGATGCTCTCTGTTCCTGGTAGTGAACTTTCGAAGATTGGTGGCAGAGCTTTCTCAGACAAAAGGGCCCTGGTTTGGCATTCACAGCCTGCCAGACTGTTAGTTTGGTGGCCTTCAGGGCATAATGCATGCTGGGTTGATTTTGGTTAGCTTTCGACAGATTTGGTTTTTGTTTTGTGTTTAATTCTAGTTCTTTTGGCTGTCAGTGCTTTCAATAGATCAGCAGTGATGATTTAATTATGGTTCCTATTGTGGGTGGATTATGAGGAAAGGCTAAAAAACCTGGGAAAAAGAACACTGAATGGGAACCTGATTAGTCTTCAAATCTATTAAGGGCTTTTACAAAGAGGATGGTGATCAATTGCTCTCCCTGTCCACTGAAGGTAGGACAAAAGGTAAGTTGCTTAGCCTGCAGCAAGGGAGAATTAGTTTAGGTATTAGGAAAATCTTTCCAACTATAAGGATAGCTAGGTACTGGACTAGGAGGTTGTAGAATCCCTGGCATTGGCGGTTTTAAAGAACAGGTTAGACAAATATTTATCAGGGATGGTCAAGGTCTACTTGGTCCTTCCTCAGTGCAGGAGACTGAAATAGATAACTTCTCAAGGTCCTTTCCAGCGCTAATTTCTATTATTCTATTGTAAGTATTTACTTTTCTTGTAGGAAATACCTACTTGCCATGGCCATAGACATTTTGTTAATTACTAAATTAAATAAGAGAGTGTTTTTGAAGGACTGTAAAAAGAAGTCTTTCCAGTTGCTATTAGCCAGTTTCAGGGTACAACTGGCTGGCACATCCCTTTAATCACCTGTGCAAAGATCAGCTGATTCTCCTTTAAAGAGTAGCAGGAAGCTGCAGAGAGAAAATCTCCAGGGAAACCAGAATAGGGATGGAGAGGAACAGAGTACAGAAGGTACTAGGAGTGAGTAGGCTCCATCAGAGGAACCTGGGACTCATGAAGTCAGACTACAGGAAGGAAAGGCCTGGGGGCTGAACTGATAGGAAGGTAACTGGATGGAGTTGAGGAGAAACTTGAGAATTTTATTTTGAATATTTGTTAATTTAATAAACTAGAACTCAAGAAGCAGTATGAGTGGACAAAAGGGTTTGTGAGTTATTGAAGGCCCTGGAAGTAGGAAATCGAGGCAGGCTGCTTGCAGAGCCACTTGGAGGCCATGAGGGGGCATTCTGGGGAAGGCTACCGTATGACACCGGGCCATGGTGTTTCTTAGGAGAAAAGAATTAAAGGGATAAGTGACTTGTCAGGAAGATCATTAGGACTCTGTTGGCACCAGAAAAACCACTGGAGGAAGATAGGATGATTCATTTGCATAGCAATCTCCATATTAATATTTTTTCTACAGCAACACCCAGGTGTTCCAATAAAGATTGGGGCCCATTGTGCCCATGGTATATACAAGTATAATAAAAGACAAGCCCTGCTCTAAGTGGCATACAGTCTAACTAGATGAAAATGAGGAAAGGGTGGGAGAAAAGAAGTATTGTCATTTGTACTTTAGAGATGGACACAGAAAGTCAATGACTTGCCCAAGGCACACAGGAAGTCTATCGCAGAGCCAGGAATTGAACCTAGCTCTTCAGAAACCAGGTCAGCATTTTAACCACAACATCCTTTGCCTTTGTATAGTTCTCCTCTCAAAAGTTATGGGTGGCTTTTAATAATCAAGGCATATGAAATAAACTTAAACCTGGCCCCACAGCTCTTTCATATTGCATAACTGCAATCCTATAAAAAACTGAATTCTGAAATTATCAGATATTTTATATTTCACTCTTTATTTTACATTTCTGTAGTTGTCGGTGGTTAGTGCTTGTCAGTGTAGGCTGCGTGCGCATGTCCCCTTGTAAGCACTGCCCCAGTTCTGCGCAAGTATCTGAGAACGGCATTCACGATCAAATGAGTTGACATGACCACGGATTAGGTAAGCAACAAAGTCACCTGGGCCAGGTTTATTGCAGTTGAAGCACAATGAGAAGAGACCTATAGAATAGCTACTGGTACACTTCAAAAATGAGTGCTCCGTTACAATGGACTCGGCACAATTTAATGGCAGGACTTTCCGTTATCCCCTAAGCTGGACAAAGTCATTCCCTCTGACACCCTCCTTTATACACTTACACACAATTTCATTCCGCCCCTTTGATGTAGGTAGTTGCCACCCTCTTGACTTAGTCTAATACCACCCTTTACTGTAAATTGGATGATTCGGGCAAAACAACTCTATTTGTCACCTTATCAGACATTTCTATCCATCATAGTGTCATTAGGGGGTCAGATTGCCCTTGTTATCTCTTTGGTGTTAAGATGTTCTGGTACCTTCTGCACCTGCTATGTATTTTTAGTAATGTTTTGATAGTAGTAATATTTTGGAGAGATGTGTGTTTGCAGTATCAGTGTTTTTTCTGTGCCAGTTTCAGTCAGGTTGTAAGTTCACAGTCTGACTCCTGTTAACTTAGCTTTTTCCACTTAGGCCTTATGTCTTAGCCTGTTCTGCTGGTTTGCAGGCCTTAAGCTCTCACTTCTTACTACATCTGTCACCTTAAAAAGATGCTGAGCTGATACAATTTGTGCTAGTTCCAACCACCAGCTCTGCAAAGTGTTGGAAATTGACCATGTAGTTTTTTTTAGAACCTTATAATCTCCTATCTGGTCCCATTAACCACATAAGGGTAGCCAACATGTTTTAGCTGGCAACATGGCTCTTTCCCAGCTCTTTAAACTCCTAGGATGCTGGTAAGCCTTAGATAGTGAAGTAACACTGAAAAAAATCCTGCTGTTCCCAGATGACCTGGCCTCTGACTGTTATCTTGATCTTGTCAAATTATATTTATTTAATTTAAAGTGATATTGCTGTAAACATATGATTAAGAATTGCTAAAAAGTGGTAATAAATGGTGTTTCCAGCATTTGGAAATTACGTCGTCCTGTATGATTCAAGACAAAGATGGACAAGTAGTCCTACAACTGCTATGGAGTAAATTTGCTTACTAGAACTGTATGGAAAGTATACTTAAAATGCAGGTACAGTGGGAAAGGAAATTATCAATGAAGGCTAGTCAGATATTAAAAATGATGGAATGACTTGTTTACAATATTTATGAAACCCAGCTACTTAACCATATTATACCTCTGTGTAAATAACTTTTCAGTGCACTCATAAATCAATCCTGTGTTATAAAAGTGAAGTCTTTAGAGATATATTAACCCTGCTCAGAACTGTTCACACCGAAGGATAATAGTAAAGCTTTCTGTGAAATGATAGGTATTCAAGCAAAATAAGAGATAATGACCATGGTTTGCTTAGATAAAGCCATGGTTAAACCACAAACAGCTATATGCTCCTACCAAATATAGCTTGACTTGGTCATGGTCCACTGTGTGAAGAACACACTTTTTTGACAGAACATCAGTCAAACAATGATTTCATTTTCAAAAATATTGCTGAAGAGGAGAAAAAGGATGGACACAGCATATCTGTCACATAAAGTCCGTGTTTATTATTGCATTCTAAAACGGTCTGATTCAAATGTTGACGACTATTTTATGAGACAACAGAGCATGTAATGGAATGAGTTCTGTGTTTCTTGCTCAGTCCTCCCTCAACTTGATTTAACTGACTGTGCTGTCTGACATGACAGCAGGGAGTGTCCCCTTGTCAGTGTTGAACTTTAGAATCTAAACAAGCTGGCTGACTTTTTTACAGGCTGAGCAACTGCTTACAAAACCTGATCTGGGGGACTGTGCCATTTTAAGGAAGAGATGAAAGGGTTAAAATTACTACTAACACCTTGTTTAAATGTACTCTTCTAGAGGATAGAAAAAAGATACAACTGTTTCTAATTTATATTGCAGAGCATGAAGCCACAGCTTCCCTTTTTTTACAGCAATTTCAATTTTGTGATTTTTATTAAGACAAACACTCACACTTCAGTAAAAATCATCTCACTTTTGTGTGTCTAAAGTTAGGTTCCTCGATTCAGTTTTAAGTGCAAAAATAAAAAATACATAAGAGATTTTCAGAGGTGGATGAGCAGCCCGCCTTGCATTAGGAGCGGTGTTTGGGGGAAGAATGCTTCCTCTGGCTGCAATAGACAACCTTAGCGCACACCCTACTCACTCAGACTTTGGGGGAAGAGATTTGGGTGGCAGTATTGTTTTGAAGGCTTAAAGGTAGGGTTGATTTTGGGTTCTTTGTGGTCACTAAAATGGTGTACCTTAATATTTTGTGACTGTTTCTGATGGTTCCTTGCCCTGTATTTGGATATGTGGATATATTGGGGTTATAAAACCACACAGAGTAAGCAGTATCTTCATATCTTCCCATCCTCTTAATTTTTGAGCCACCTTCGACACATTTTATTTAATGGTTACCTGCATCTAAATTCTGTACTGCCCCTGGGCACTTTAGTACTGCACCTCATCTCAAAGATTTCTAACAATTGCTTATTAAATTCACTAATGAGAGTGCCAACTCCTTTCTTCCTATTTGAGGAATCACGGGCAGCTAAATTGAATAGCAAAGTAGCTGTGGGTTAGGGAGACCATGATACTGTAGTTTACTTCTTGGCAAGAGGATCAAAGAAGTGCCAGTAGCATAGAACAATCTAAGACTGAAGTTTTCAAAGCAATCTATAAGCCTCCGGTTTTTAAATGAAGGGCTGAAGCAAGAATGGGTTGTGACACCTACAATAAAAGATAAGATTCATATGAATGACTGAGCTTGAACTATAGAACTTTCTGCAACAAACATTCCAGTCCAAAGCCACCTTGCCTGTTCTGCATGTTAATTTATTCAAAATAAAGTGATGTGTGTGTGTTTTTTTGTTTTGTTTTGTTTTTAAGAAACCTACACAGGCATTTTTCCCTTTTGGGAAGGTGGGGCGGGGGGGAGGGGAGAAGAATGGAGACGGACAGCATATGATAAGCATGAGTCTCCTTTAATTTCCTTCTTCTGGAAGGCACTCAGATACTGTGGTGATAGACGTGATATGTGAATCTGAATAGAATAGATTTTAGAAATAGCTACAGATTAAGTGAAGATTACTTCATTCTCATCAATTAGATTCATTTGAAGACCCTGACACTGGCAGATTTGTATATGAGCTGCTGACTGAGGAGAAAAGCATAATTGACTACTGAGTGTAGCTAAATTAAGCTGTTGATACAGCAGATAGATGCGGAATAAAAGAGTTGAAGACTTAAGTAAGGAGATTCATCCAGAACTGTTTATATTTTAAATTGACTGTTATCCTAGTCACCAGCTGCAGCAAACTATCAGACACAAATTATGACCAACTAAAGGATTGCTGGAGAGACTTTAAAGCATGGATAACAATAGTTAAAAATCTATGACAATGACTGTAAGCAAGTCATGTAAAGGAAGTGAATTAGGCAAATGTATAAAGGAAGTGGATTCAAATGTGAATTTGGATGCACTGAAGGCCCAAAACAACAGCCTCATAAAACGGTCATGAAAATTTGCCAGCCTGGGCATAAAATCTGTTTGTCCACCACTCCTCACAATGTTCAGGCTAAGAAAAAGGAACCTGAAAATATATTTTAATCAGCTGTCAAAAGATGTGTGGGGCGGGGGAGGGGGCACAGTGGTCAAAAGATGCTTGTGGGGGGGCAGTGGATATTTGCAAGGCTGTGGGGGGGGGCAGTGGATATTTGCAAGGCTGTGTTAAAATGATTCAATAGAAATCACACAATTTATTACAAACCATATTGTCATGTCAAATTATCAAATTACCAGACTGGAATGCAGCCTTCAGAAACCGATCACACATCTTTATTGTAATTTTCACACATAATACGGAAAGCTTATGCTTCAGTATTGTCATATGAAAAGATAGAGGCCACTTACCTTAGGAACACTTCAGGTCTGATCTGCTCTTCTTCATGTTGTAATATTTAGCTGTTATATACTTTTAGTCTCAAAACACTTCATTGAGGAGGGTGGATGCCATTGTCTTCATGTTACAGATGGTGAAACTGAGGTACAGAAAACATGAGTGACTTGCTCAGTAGCAGAGCTAACATGAGAACCCAAGTGTTCTAGCTCCCTGTCTAGGACCATATCTAGTAGATTCCTTTCACTTGCCCTTTTGGGTCCATCATGTGGCAAACTAAAGTCCTTACATCTCAGTACTACCCTAAATCCTACATAAAATACCTTATTTAACCAATGTATAAAGAATCGTCCTTTACAAAATTTGTAAACTAGTAAAAAACTTAAACTGTAACTTAAGATAAACTGAAAACCACTAAGAAACCATCACTGATAGTTACAATATGTCAAAACAGCTGTGGGAATGTTTTTAATTACTGTTGCCTCATAAATATGTTTGGAAAATAGTCAATTTAGAGACAAGTTATGTATATTGTATATAATCCGTATTTCTCATTGCCTACTCTTAATTACTAAGGACTTATGTATAAAAACTGGATCTTTGTTCCTCTGTTCATCTGTTTCTGCTTCTTAGTTCCCGTCATAAAACCTTAATCCTCAGTTTTGCTAGCAAGTGAAAAGATTGAAAACAAAGGAAGAAAAATGTAGCCAACAGGTGTAAAATAGATAGGATTGTTATCCAGGATGTGAAAATATCCATTAAGGTTAGTTAGTTTGCTTAATGGATATAAGACTGGATCTTCAGTCTCCTAAGTGGTGTTTTGACCTCACTGAGAATTGAGGGCAGTGGCCACCTTGCAGGATGGAGCACTATTAATATGAAAGAACTGGACATCTTTGAACACTGAGTTTAGTATCTTACTTTTGTCCTTTAGTTTCTTGCTTTTTTTTTTTTTTTAAAGCTTATACGTTTAGTTTTTTCTTTCTTTACAAATTACTGTCAGGAGTTTGCAATCCTGAATACAGATTACAGATAACACGCTGTCAGAGAGAATGTTCTGTTAGAGGGATCAAAAAAGAAAAAACAACTGGCCCAATTGGGTGGTAATCAGCATAACACAGACCAATAGTGGGAACTGTGTTCTTCAGGTAAACCAGATCATAATAGGTATTGAGTTTCAAGTTATGGAAAGAGTTATGTCTGATGTTTTTTGTAGGAGCACAGCATATTGTGTAACATTTTCATTTATTACTTTGCACATTAGGTATAATATAAAACATGTTTTATTATTTAATCCAATAGAAATACCAGATTAACTTTTTTCTGATGGCAATTCATTTTAATCAAATTCAGGGCACCCTATGTAATATCCTTTAGAGACTATTTATGTGTAGCACCCTGAAACATAGGTGACACTTGAATATTATGACATTTGCACCTACCAAATTCTTTTCATGACACCTGTTGCTGGCACATAAATGAAGCTCCACCTGCTGCAACCAGCTTCTTTTGGAACTTTCTAGTAGGGACAGGATTTCTTTTTTTAGTACGGACAAATCCAGCATTCATGGGATTCCATTACTCATCCGGCACAATAACAGGGATATTCAGATTCTTTCCATTTCCCAAGAAACTCTTTGAGTTTCTCAATGGACAAATGGATTATCAAGGCTGGTGTAGCTGAAAGAGAGTGCTAAATTGAACACTAAGTGATGCAATTAGAAACTAAGTCAGAGAGGCATGTAGGGACAAGGACAAGAAGTTAAAATGTGATGTGACAAAAAAGTGAGAGTCAGTGGATTCAAAGTTGAGAGGGGAGTGTCATGGTCATATCAGATGAATGTAATGTTAGAGGCAGTATTTGTATAGCCTGGAGAGAGCAGTGACATGAGTGTCAGGGAGGTCAGAGAGGAGAAGATGGCACTAACCAAGATGGGAGATGATCAGAATATGGACAAGAGTTTTAGGTGTTGGGACAAAGAGATAGGATCAGATCTTTGAAATATTGTGGAAGAAGAAACAGAAAAAATTAGAAAGGGCCTGAATATTAGGGGAGAGTGAGAGGGAAGCACTGAAGATGACACCAAAGTTGGATAATATGAGAGAATGGTAATGTTGTCAATAGTAACAGGGGGAGAGGGAAGAGGAGAGTGTTTGGGTGAGGGAAAAAGGGAGTTTGGTGTTGGCCATATGAAGCCTCAACAGTTGGAGAGATTTCAGAGGGGCAGGTTGAAATGTGGGACTGACCAAGGAACAAAGGAAACCGAGTCTGGAGTGAGGAGGTAGATTTCTGAGTAATGAGCACCAGCACAGAGCTGAAGGAAATACACAGAGAGAGTTGCAAGAGACAGAAGAGCAAGATCACATTATTTCAAAAATAGTTTTTTCTGTTTATAACTTTCTGGCAGAAAGTTGTGAATTTTTACCAGTCATAAGGCTCTTGAAACAATCTGTTCAGATTAATCATAGATGGTAGTTCTAGCTCATGGCCAAAATTTCTCATAAAAGACAGAAGTGTCTCTCTGCATATTGGATATATTTAATTTTCTTCCTTATTCAAGAATAAGACATATTATCCGGTCGTGTGGAGTGGTTGAAGTTTTGATTTCTGGAGTGGGTTGATTCCTTGTTGGCAGATTAAACTGTAATCCTAGTTTATTTTGTTTACAGGTGTTTATATTCTTGCTGCTTTTCTGCATTCAACAAAGCTTCAACAATTCCCCTCTTAGAACTCCAGCTAAATACCATTTTAATACTGAGGTGTTTGTGTCTTTTGGATGGTCCCATGCCAAAATACTTGCTGAAATAAAATAGCAACTTCATTTTCGTATTGCCTCCATCATATATCTGTCTGTTAGAACCTATATACAAACCTATCACTCGATAGCTTCCTCACCTTCTACACACTTAATCACACTTATTTATGACTGCTAATGCAGCTGTGCGTGTATTCTTTTTAAGTGCATAAATTGGAAATTCAACCGTGCCTTAGTCAAAATAAAGTACAACTTTTCATAATTATCACTCTTTTATTGTATTCCTTACAAACCTAGTATTTATAAATACAGTTTCTTCCCAAAAATCATTTTTCTTTTTTGTACACTGCACCTATCAATCAAGTGCTTAGACCCAATTAAATCATTGGTATTAGGTCTGATTTTTTTAATTTAAATCTGACCTTAGTTTTTGCGAAGCACAGTTTTATGTTTCCAGCTAATTGTGTGCACAAGTGCTAGTTAAGGGCTAATGACAAAGGTCGCATGTGCAATGATTTTGAGTGGCACTCGCACTGCTAGTCCAATTAATGCAGGGCTTCTACCTCCTGGCCCCACCCCTCTCCCACGTGGGTCCAGTGGTACCCTGGACAAAGCCACGCCACTCCTGGCGCCAAGCAGCACTGAATGGTGGCTGTTCCCCCCTCCTGGCCCCGCCCATCTCCCATGTGACATCACGTGGGCCCAGCGCTCTGGCACCCAACACTTTAAATTAGAGTGAATCAATGAACACTTGGCACACCACTTCTGAAAGGTTGCCAACACCTGGGCTAGTATGTAGATGTAGAGCTGGTCAGAAAATGGAATTTCCATGCCTCAGGAAATTCTGACATTTTGCAATTTGTTTTCATCTGGAATCGAAATGAAAAGTTCAAATTTTGATATTTTTTTCCCTCGGAACAAAATTCAGAAACTGCTATTCAGAAACAGCTGCATGGCCTTATCAAAATATTTCATTTTGACAGTGTTTTGTTTCAATAATGTTGAAACTGTATAATATATTATAATTGAAACCAAAAGGAGAGTCAGAACTAAACATGCCATTTTTGATTGCTGAATGTTTTGAAGTTTTTTTCCATTAAAAATGTGTTTTGAAATTGATCCTATGAAACATTTTTGTTTTGATGAAATAACTTTGTCTGAGGGGAAGCTGTTCCATCAATTTTTTTCATCGAGCTTGTCTAGATGCCTCATTTCTTTTTTGTAATGTTTTTAGAGCCAAAGATCAACTGTGTGGGTAAAATTGACACGACAAAAAAAAGGAGACCAGGCCATAAATCTCACTCAAATCAATATTAATTAACACAAACAAAATAACTCACCCATGAACAACCTTCCCCCTTACCTTCCCAACTTCAGAAGCAAAAAGTTAGCCACTGGGCAACTGTACATATGTTGGTGGTCCAGTTCCTTGTGTGGTCTACAGAGCTGGTCCATTCTCTTCTCTGTCCAACTGCAGACATCTGAAGACTGTATTTTCCTAGAATATAGCAAAAGGAAACCGTTTGTAGAAGAACACTGCTGTCTAGCTCAGCCCACCAACACTCCCTCCAGAAGCTTGCAGGAATGCCTCCTTTCTGCCTGGTGCAGTCAGGATCCTGCCCAAGAATCACCTGCTCTTTCAGCCTCATCTCTTACCCTTCACTAAGAAGTTAAGCCAGAGCAGCTTCAAGTCCACGTTTTCTCTAGCTCTGCCTCCCAACATGGTTACTCTTCTGCTTGTCTGTCCCTACTGCCACTGGTGGCTGTCAATGGAGAATGGCAGCATCTGGGACTCCGTGTGTGGCTGTGTGGTATGAATGGGTGTGGAAGACTAACACTTTAATCAAGATCATTTTAGGATCTCCCTACTGATTTCCTTTAAAAAAACGTTCTGCATGTACCCCTGTGTATTTTTCAGTTACCTGTCCTTGTCAGTGCCCTTCACTATAACGAGTACACATTCTTATGAGTATAAAATAATTTAAATAAGCTGTCTGTTTCTCTCTGGAAATGAGGTGAAAGCAGCTCACAGGTTTCCATTCGTCTGAAAAATAGACACATCTGCTGCAGTCACCTTCTTGCTGGAGGATTCAGAGTTCACTGTTACGATGATTATCTCAGGAGAACAGCCCAAGGGAATTAATAACGCAGAAAGTTTCAGGGGATGTGTATTATACAGCTACCCAGAAAATCCAGTTGCACTTTTGTGTTAGTTATTCACTGTAATTGTATAAGCAGCCTATCAAACTATGGAGGGTCCAATTCATTTGTAGAGTAACTGCACAGAGGTCAATAGAGTTACAACAGAGATGAATCTGGTGCTCAGTACTTTGTCATACCACCATACAGCATGCAACAAGTTCCAAAAATTAATTTCTAATGAGAGGATCGCATAATATGTGGCTTAATGGAACAAAAGAGAAATGTATTTGTAAGGAGCAGAAGCTATTGTAACGCGGGGGCAGCTAGTATGACAAGGCTGGGCCCTAGAAATCAGTCAGGCTGTAAGCAAAAAAGTAGGCCTCTGCTAAAAAATAACCAAATAAAAAGTCCCCAACTGGCAAGCAAAGTCAGTTCTTAAAATATATTAATGTAAACGTAAAATAAGCCTAACCTTAATAAAAAACCCCGATAGCAGGATCAAGTGATTAACCGCATAACTACAAAAAGCTAAAATAACCACAAGTTTAGTCTAAATTCAGCTAATGTTGTAAACAAGTAACCTGCAGCTTATTGCAAATTAGTTCTCTGCTAACTGCCAGTGAAATGAAAAATAACATGTTACAACCCAATCCCTGAGTGGATTGAAACATACGTAAACTATTGCTAAGTAAAGCCCCTTGCTAGGATTAGGGAAAAGGGTATATTAAAAGCCCCCGGATGCCATCCGTGGATCTGTCAAGGCCTTATAGGATGCCCCGGCTGGTCGGTTCCCTGATTGATTGTGACTTGCCTACAGGGTGGAAATAGGTCTCCCCACTCTTTTGTTGGTAGGTGTCTTCTTCCCATGCTTTAAGAGTGTAGCAGTGGATGCTTACTACTGCTATTGCTTTTAAAATCATAATCTTATTCATCCTGTTTGCCGTGTTTGTCACTGTGTTTCTCGTGTACTGCATTTACGTACTAATGTGAAAGAAACACAGAACACGGCTTTGCCAACGTAACTAAATAAAACAGGATTTTTAAGCATTTTCCTTGTCCGGTTGCTCTCTTTCTCAGCACTGAGACCATACAGTACAGTATTATATTGACTTTTAAGTTGTAATGGACAATTGACCAAAAAACAATGGTAATCACAGAAGACAGAATATAATGGACCAAAGGATTGAAAGCTAATCATCACTGAAGTTTTCCAGAAACGAACAGGAAAAATTCAGGCTCTTTTGTTATCATTTAGAGTCTAATTCTTTAAATAGGATTGGGTACAATTTAACAGTTTTCATAATGTGTCCCAAAGCGCTTTGGAGAGCATTATTAGCTACTAGTAGTGCCTAAGAAACGTAAGCAAATGAGGCAGCCATTATGCACACATCTCTTGCTCCTTAGTAACTGTTTTAGTGAGAAAAGTAACCATTCCCAAGATACTGGGTTATCCCATCAAACTTGCAAATCATGCCATAAGCTCTTTATAATTTGTGAAGAACAACAAAAACTAGTGTTAATGCAACTAAAAAGTCAGGAAATAAGAGAATTAAAGTGGAAAGCTTAATCTTCTGTGTGCTGATAGCTTAAATATGATCTTTCTTTAGGTCATTATAAATTTTTAATCAGTGAATACATTATACAATATAAACTGGAATGTTTTACGTGGTACAACCTTAGAAAGGGTATGTCTATACTAAACCCAGGGGTGTAATTCCCAGATCAAGTAGACATACCCTGCTAATTCTCATAGCACTAGAGTGCTACAAATATTAGCGTAGCTGCAGCACAGCAAGCGGTGGAAGGGGTTAGCTGCCTCATATACAAGTGTTGTCTGAAGCCCCAAGCACGTATCTGGGCAGCTAACCCACACAGCACTTGTGCTGTCACACCTACACGTCTATTTTGAACTAGCTCAGTCAGAGCCAGCAGGGCTATGTGTGCATGAGCTGGAAATTATTCCTTTCAGTTCCAGCGCAGACATACCAGTAGAGTGAGTTACAGTGTGGGTATTACAGCTTCAATATTCAGAATCTGCTTTTATGTCTCAGAGATTTAGAAAACAAATCTGATTGAATCCAAAATTGCTGTTGTTCCGTTATGCATGTTCAAATATTCATTGTAACATAATTCAAATATGGCAAGATGGACTTGGTGGAAACTTATTCTTTCTCAGGGAAAGGCACAGGCACATTGCCACCCTAACCACAACAACACAGGGATAATATCCACTTAAAAGGAATTTGTTTGACAGTAGTTGCC
The DNA here is from genome assembly GCA_007922155.1 of Mesoclemmys tuberculata. Taxonomy (NCBI): domain Eukaryota; kingdom Metazoa; phylum Chordata; order Testudines; family Chelidae; genus Mesoclemmys; species Mesoclemmys tuberculata. Next base: position 53,469,074 of record ML675610.1, on the reverse strand, counting down.
TTTTAACCTTAAAAATAATGGTTGCTACTGCTATAATAAAGCTACTTAATCCTTTCATAAAATCCAAAGTAATTATTTTTTACTGAAAGCCGGCTCTCTGCTGTAGTATTGCAAGGTAAAAAGTTTCATGCAATAAAAAGGAGCAATTAACTTGAAGTAACATTCTCCAACCATAGTGCAAAATGACAGTACTCTTTTGTTCATTGTTGACAAATGAAAAAGACACCCACAGGCTAACTGTGTGCCATGTTAAAGTAAAATAGTGAACTGTTAGGAGAAACTGTGTCTTTTCAAAATATGTATTGCCATTTTAACAGTGTTTGTTCAAAAGTCATTAGTAACCTTTGGCATTTCATTTGGACTACTGAAAGCTTGTCACCAGGGCTACATTAATATTTGAGGAATGGCATTACACAAAAGAGGCAAGGAGTCGTGACTGTGAAAAGAAAAAGCCAGCCAAAATCTATGATGATCATCACGAAAATAAGTAGAATATATCAGATGTGTGTGTGAAAACAAATGTTTCTCACTGTACCACATAGAGGAATTTTACTCCACTACCGTAAAGTCAAAGATTCTTATACTAAATGAGTTCATGCCTGGATATTTTATTTAGTTTAACGTTCTCTTTGACAAATAGTTTGTTATGCTTTCCTAACACTAGTCACAGAGAGATGACTTAGAGAGATCAGATTTATTTTAATGAAGGTAAATGTGCATTTTTTCCTGAATCTGGGTAGATAGTCACATCAGAATGACAACTTCTAAGTCTTAAATATGATCTACCATGTATTAATAAATGCTAAGCTTTGATTAGCAAAATGACTTTTTGGGGGTGAAAAGAGCATAACTGAGTTACTTTGTATTCTACCAAATTAAACTATATTCCTGTTTTGCAGTTAAGTAACAATTTGAATCAATTTACATTAAAGTGAACTGTTCTTCTGAATCATTTTTATGTAACCTACTCAGTGAGATCTGTACTTTTCTTTTTGGACATTAAAATATTGAGCCAAATTCTGCAGTATGTGGTACCCTGCACAATGATGTCAGTTGATTTCTGGGGGAAGGAGAGGCATAAGTCAACTAATGTAGTTCAGTATTTTGGAAACAGGTTTGCTCTGAAAGCCTGAAACACATATTGACTTCAATGGCGTTGCATGGGTTGAAAGCTAATTTAGAATTTAGCCTAGTAACTCTAAAAGGACTGTAAAAATAACAAAGACAATGTACCATTTTTTGCAGGAGAGTGGTTTTTTAAAAAAAGTATATTTCTTGGGCTTGATTCAACATTTTTCCCAGAGCAGGTCCAAAAATCTTGGAGCACTAAAACTGTCCAGATAAATTATACAAATTATTAAGATGCATTTTTTTCTTTTTTACACTTAGACCAGGTCTACAATGTCGCTCAGAGGTGTGAAAAATCCACACCCCAGAGGAACGCAGTTATACTGACCTCACGCCCAGTGTAGACAGCACGATGACAACAGGAGGGCTTCTCCCATCAACATAGCCATCGCCTCTTGTGGAGATGGATTAACTACGCCAATGGGAGAAGCTCTCGTGTCGGTGCAGTGGCGTCTTCACTGAAGCACTACAGCTGTGCAGCCCCATATTTCAAAGGCCCCAGTACATATTCTCTTTACCTAGGGCATGATAGACTGTTGGCCTATGTGCCTGCCCAGGACATAAACCTACATAGGCAGGCTACCCAAATTATAGGTGAGAAAGGGTCAGCTACTTCTCTCCTCTCCTTCCCCCCATGCAGGTGGCCAGGGACATAGAATGGGTGAAGCCATTCTGCAGTAGCTAGTGATGCTGAGCCAACTGAGGGAGAAGTAATCTACTACTGGGATGAACCAATATCAGATTATTTCTCCTGTGGAGAATAGGAGGAATCAGGGAATGAGTTGTGACTGTTCCTTATCCAGGGCAGGTGGTTGTGTCGAAGGCCTGGTCTACACTCCTGTTGACCCCATAATTTCCATTTAGCATGCTGTCTCCACTATGCTACACCAACAGGAAATGCATACCTGTCAATGCAGCGCTCCACTTTTTGTGAAGGTGGTTTTATTAGATCGGCTTCCAGATCGATTGAGGCTGACTTCACTGCTGCTCAGTTGAACCAGATAAATCGATCTGATGGCAGCAAATTTGCTGCCATCAGTGTAGACGTAGCCATAGTCTAGCCCCCAAGCAGTAGTAGATTTGAATTCACAGAATTCACATTTCATAGATTTTGCTCAATAAGGGCAATAAGTGATGTAGGAAGGGGTGCACATTGGGACTGATCAGAACTCACTGAAGTAATGGAAATCCTCCTGTTCAACTTCCATGGGCTTTTGGCTCAGGCCCCCAAAATGTGGATGCATTAGCATTTTATCTCAAGAAACAAGGTATAGCCCGTTTAGATTACAGCAGAAAATGAGTAAGATGATCAGAACCAAGTCCTCATTTTACAATGTGCACAAATGATCTTACAGTGTGGCATAATGGTCAGCCTGTGCCACAGTGAGGGCCCGTACTAAAACATGGAAGGTGTTCCGAAGCAAGACTGAGTCGTTGGCGGAGCAGCCGAGGGAAGCTGGCATAGAACCTGCCCACAATATGGGCCTAATATACAGTACTTTTTCACATTCAATTCCTGTTAGTCAGTGGGAATTTCACCTACATAAAGTTTGAATAAGGACTGTAGGCTTTATGGTGTATGGCTGCAACTAGTTAGTGCAAATAGCTCTTTCATTTCCGTGAGTGTTAGTCACTCCTTAAAAATAAAATTTTTTTTTTGGCCTTTTCAGCTATGTCAGTAATACAATTTAAAAACAAAAGGACTGCTGTTTCATTGCAAAGTAAATTCAAATCCAGATTAAAAGTTGTTAATATCATCACTGCTACTCGTAACTGGGAGTTTTTAGGACAGGGCATCTACTTTCAATTTGGATATTGAATGACAGACCTTTTGGATCCCTTGTTTTGAACCCCGAAGTATTCATAAATTTATTTGATCCATGGTTCCAGAGCAAAGACAGAAAGGAAGATCAGAACATCCCACATTAACCATTGGGACAAATTTTGGTCTCTAGGGTAATGCCATTGAGTTCAAGTGTTAGCTATGAAGGTAAGGAAGTTAGGAAGAAGAGATTATTTTTAACCTGATACCCTTTGAGGCTATATTTTTTTAACTTTATTGGTTTCCTTTTAACCCAGAATTTGGAGTTATTTTGGGTTTTTCTTAGATTGTGAGGTCTGCCTTTTGCACCCACTTCCCTCAATATCTTGCATCCTAAAATGAGAGATGTTGAGAAAGTGATATTTGGATCTGGATTAGGTTTTGGTTTAAGATTTAAATCAATTTCAAGGGTAAATTAAAGGATTATGGTTTGGATTTGACAATGTGAACATCACACAGCCCACAGTTAACTGGATCTGAACCAGAGAAATAAACCCACTTTTAGATCTGAGCCTGAAGCCAAAAATCCACAAATATATGTTTGAGGGGAGCAGAAGGGGTTGTATCGAAGCCACCCATTTACCCCCAAATTCAATGTGATTCCCAATCTGTTTCTGATCCTTCTCTAATCCAAACAGAATCTGACATTATCCTTATCTATCAGAATAAGCTCTTAAGGGATGTGAGGCACCAAAGCAGTACTTCGAGCTCCAGATAGTCATGGAAACAAGAAATTGGGAGTGGCAATTACAGCAGGCTATAACGTGTGCCAGTATAATGAAGTATAACTAACGCACCAGGTTGGCCTTATGTTTCCATTTTCACAGACATCCATCTTTAAGGACAAGCAGTGTGCTTGTTTTGGGTCTTAACACATCAAGAATTGCATTCTCCTTTAAAAAAATTCCATCCTTCATTAGTGAAACAGTCATGACATGGGTGAAATTTAGTTTATTTTTCTCAGAACTTGGAAGGTATTAGAAAAGATCCAAAATGCAACTTAGATCATTCATTTATTTTGTCAGGGGTTGTAATCTTTGCCAGGATGGGCGACCATTGTAAAACAGTAGAGCAAGGGGGATGTTTATACAAAATCTCAATTGAAATAAACATTAAAATATATATATCTCAGCTAAATCATGATTTAGCTGAGGATAGTCCTGCTTTGAGCAGGGGGTTGGACTAGATGACCTCCTGAAGTCCCTTCCAACTCTAATATTCTATGATTCTATATCTCAGTTTCTGTCATTCACATTCTAAGGACAGGATTTTTAAATGGTCAGCCTCCCTCTTTCTGGGAACAATTCACACCCACAATGTAAGTGTGGATGTAATCTTCCACACAGGATCAATATATTTAATATTTACTTAGTTTTGACATCTACTATTCTGATAATGAATTTAGCCTTTTCTCTCATTTTCATTACTCATTGTATAAAATGAAACCTATATTTCCATTGTGTTTCTACTTCTGATAGGAAGTAACAAGTTCAGGAATACTGATCTATTTTTGTTTTGTTGTCCTAAATAATGCATGCTAGAGGCTGGCTATAAAGAACCCAAATCATAAACCGAAACCCATTGAAAAAGTGACGAAGTGCAAAAGAATTGTCAGTACCTAAGATAAATAAGTAGCTTTGAGTTTTCATTTCCCCTTGTAAATTTTCTAAAAATTCTAGTTTTTGAAATGCTTTGGAAAAGTGAGCTATGACACTTACCTACATCATTTTTCCCCAGTAAAAATTCAGTTGACAGGAGGTTAGTTCAACTTTTTGGCTATTTACTTTAAAAAAAAATTCCTTAATGGTCTGAAAATATATCCAGAATTATTTTTAATGCTAATGTAAATCCGAGCTGTCCAAAACTTCAGAACATTCTCTAGAATTTTGCATCTGAGCTAGCACAGTAACTTAGTTGGACAGTTACCGTCAATTGTTTCACATACTCAGCCCTGGAGACTTGAATGCTTAATAAGAAAAAAACATAGTAAGTATAACTTTCAGTTCAAAATCTTCACGCCAAATTCATAGAGTGGATATAAATGTAAAAGATCTCCTGGTCTCATAGCTAACATAATGATCCCAATTCTGGCTTCATACCTATAATATGCAAGTGACCTTGTGATGCTTAATAACATGCTGCTATGGTTCATAAACAATAGCCTGTGTATTATTCTGTGTTCATGCTACAAATTTATTTTATCCCAGCTTGGATCAGGAATAAGATATGTGAAAGGCTGTAACATTATATTTATCGGTATTTACTCTTCATTGGCAACAAAACAGGCCCATCAGGTACAACTGATTATGACAATGAGCTTACATTCTTTTAGCTTCCTATGTGGTCTGCCTGGGTTCACACGGTAGAGGTGAACGTGACCTTCTGTGTGCAGATGTCTAGCAAGTGATCTGCAAGCCACATTCCCTCCATACTACACACAAAGAGAGATTTGTGCTGTCAGTCAGAATCAAGTGGTCCAGTGATGCTGCTTTAGTCCCCTCCCTGCTTTTATAATGTGTCTGTTTCCAGCTGTGTCCCTTATTGAGAAGCGAAAAACAAACAAAACCCTAAAGAATGGTACACCAATGAGCCTGAACCATTTAGATGCCACAGTCCGTCAAGCCACTAGCCTCGTCATCTAATAGTGCTATTGCAGACCAGTAGAAACAGTGACAAACCCTGAACCTTCTAGGGAAATGAGAGTAAACCAGAAAAAGGAATATTGCTAATATTTTCTTGTCAGATACACACAAGGAAAGAAAACAGCTATCTTAAAACTAATTCCAAACTAAAATGTAAAAAGACAGATAATCAGAGGACAATCAATGCTGTGGTAATTTATTCCAACACCAGGAATGCTAGACTTTTAGTCTAGTCTTAGCTTTCTAAGAGGCAGGTAAAACCTGGTTAATAATTATATATTTCTGACATGCCTGTTAGGTATATTTCTGTATGGTTTATTTATTAAGGGAATATAAATACTATGAGTTTTTCCTGTCTTCGATTTTTAAGCTTTCATCTACTTTAGCAAACTGGGTCTACTTCTCCTCTCTTGTCTACTTGTGTAAATCTGCTGGTAACATTGGATTTCCAGTGGTGTAAAACCAGGATAAGTGAGAGGAGAATCAGGCCAACATCAGTGGTGCTGAAGTTGTCTGTCCTTTTTTTCCTTCATTTTCTATTTGTAATCTCAATTTTTAAAGGCACTGCAATAGACCACATTACGGAAGGTTCATAAGATATTTTATGAGTCTCAAATTACTAGTAATGGAAGTAGAGAAAATTACACCTAGAAAAGAGTTTGAGGCTGGAACAAGAAGTTCTCAGATCCTTTTCCAGTAGCACTCTCATTTCATGACTTGGACATCAATGTCTGACATTCACAGTAGCATTTGAGTACAGATGACAAGCACACTTTTTTCATTTTTAAAGCGTTCAGGGAACTCTAGTAAAATACTTTTTTATATTAAAAAAGACAGTTTATTTTATTTTAAGATTTCTATTTGCATTAAGGCACTTTGTAGGCTGAATTGTCTCCTAAATAACAGACTATATCATTATTTTAAAGATACTTTCTAGAAAACACAACCAAAAAAAAGCTGTGCACTCACAATGACTCAGCTTTTCTTTCTGTTCTAAATGTCCCCAGTCCACATCCAAACTATTTAATTTTGATTTATTCATAGCTAGAATTGTTGAAGATTGCTCAAGGAAATCCAAAAGAGTGACTCTTCTAATGAATGATTAATCAAATAAACTGCAACAGATTCCGTATATAGGTACTCTATTAATAGCCGAGAAAGCAAGCAGTTACTTTACAAATACATTTCAAAAGAAGTTCTGCCTGATCCCTTTGAGAAGTATGGAGTTGCCCTCTCTCCATCATTGTCCCATCTATAAAAACAGAATAATGTTATACTAACTAGGAAAATAAGCACTAGTTTTTCCTACAGATGTGTCAAGTAATCAGATACCTGACCACAACATTAAAAATATAAAATAAAATAAAAACCCTAGAACTAAAATGACATGAGCTAAAATTCATAGTTCAGTCACCCAGCTTTTCATTGCGCCCAACCCTTTTTCCTCATCACTGTTTGTCTATTTAGATAATAAGCTTATCATTTATAATATGTAATAAAATAATAATTATTACATATTAGACACCAAAAAGTGCTTAGGCACTCAATAATAATAAGTTTTCAGGGCAGATAGCTTGTCTTCATTTCTGTATCTGGAAAGTGCCTAGAATGAACATTATTATTTTGAACTGGCTCATATATGATGCTGCCTTTTGGTGTCAGAAATGCTTAGTTGTGTGTCATAAGGGCCTGTGCGTCTGATGGCTTAAGGAGATTCTTTAGCTCAAAGAGTAGGGCCTGTGCGTCTGAAGCCTGAAGACAAGTTTTATCCCTGCTACCTCTGGGAAGTCAGGAATGAGCAATGTGTGTAGCATACTAATAATTGGAGCAGGGCCTCAAACCTTAAAAAAATAATGCACAAATATTCACTTAAATAAAAAGGCAACAATTTTGCCTGCATTTATGACCATTTTGTTTTTCATTTTCTAGCAAATGAGTTCAATGGTGGGAATATTTGTGCTGATCCTACCCTCACAGAACCATCCCTCACTGAGAACAGTGGCAGTTAGGGGAAATGGAAGCTCACAGCTGAGCTCTGAGAGGACAATGTTGCCCTCAGTTTGTAACAGAGACCAGGACAAGCCCTCATGGTTAAGTATTACATAACCGCTTGCCAATGAATAGCAGCAATGGGAAGGTTGTACACGAACACTTCTGCAGTTCTCAGTGAGTTCTCACTTAGCATGTAGCTGTGATTCTCCAAACTAAGCAGAGGGGACTACACCTCCTATGCAAGAAAACATGGTCTCTTAAACATTCTCTAAAAGAATTGCCCAAAGGTGGTGGGTTGGAGGAAGATTAAAATAGTGTCAAGCAGTCAACTCTTTCATTTTTGGGATGGGTGCGGTACTAGAAAGGATTTGTGGTAAACTGAGGAAAGAGGGTTGAGATCAGAGAGCAATGACATATACAGGCCTGGCTTTGGAGTCTTTAACAAAAATCGCATATACAATAATAACCGAGGAGGGCTGCAAGGTCAGGTCATAGAATCATAGAATATTAGAGTTGAAAGGTACCTCAGGAGGTCATCTAGTCCAACCCCCTGCTCAAAGCAGGACTAGCCTCAGTAAAATCATCCCAGTGAGGGTTTTGTCAAGCCTCAGCTTAAAAATCTCTAAAGATGGAGATGCCACCACTTCCCTAGGTAACCCATTCCAATGCTTCACCACCCTCCTAGAGAAAAAAATGTTCCTAATGTCCATCATAGACCTCCCCACTGCAACTTGAGACCGTTGCTCCTTGTTCTGTCATCTGCCACCACTGAAAACAGCCTAGCTCCATCCTCCCTGGAACCCCTTTTCAGGTAGTTAAAGGCTGCTATCAAATCCCCCCTCATTCTTCTCTTCTGCAGACTAAACAGGCCTAGTTCTTTCAGCCCCTCCTCATAAGTCATGTGCTCCAGCCCCCTTATCATTTTTGTTGCCCTCCGCTGGACTCTCTCCAACTTGTCCACATCCTTTTTGTAGTGGGGGGCCCAAAACTGGACACAATACTCCAAATGCGGCCTCACCAATGCCGAATAGAGGGGAATAATCACTTCCCGCGATCTGCTGGCAATGTTCTTACTAATGCAGCCCAATATGCCATTAGCCTTCTTGGCAAGCAGGGCACACTGCTGACTAATATCCAGCTTCTTATCCACTGTAACCCCCAGATCCTTTTCTGCAGAACTGCTGCCTAGCTCGTCGTTTCCCAGTCTGTAGCTGTGCATGGGATTCTTCTGTCCTAAGTGGAGGACTCTGCACTTGTCCTTGTTGAACCTCCTCAGATTTCTTTTGGCCCAATCCTCCAATTTGTTTAGGTCCTTCTGTATCCTATCCCTCCCTTCCAGGGTATCTACCACTCCCCCTAGCTTAGGGTCATCTGCAAACTTGCCGGTCAAGTGTAGGCAACTGCTAGCTGTTCTGAAACCCATGTGGTAAGCTCTTTGCTTAAGTAAGAAATGTTGACTGGCAATTTAAAAAATATTCCAACAATTCGATTTGTTATGCTTTTTTCTTTCCAGTGATGTAGACACTGAATTATAGCATGTGTCTGTAGCAATCTGCGTGGAACTTGAAGGGAAGAACACAGGTTGCAGAAGAGAGGAGTTTGGAAGAGATACCAGGAAGTCGGTCTGTGTACACATGGCTAGAATGTTAGCTGCAGTTGCAGCATCTCTATAAATAGTTCTCTTAAGAAAGAGCCAGTTTAGTTTGACAAGCATGCAACACGTGGAAGAGCTATTTTTCACTAAAACAATTTTTCACTAAAAATGTTGAAGTTGTTTGTTTCACAGGATTTTTCACTCTTTGTTACATTTTTCATGGCCTATTTTATCAAGAACATTTTTTTTATCAAAATGGTTATCTAAGTGTATTTGTTTACCAAAACTGGGGTTTGATTATCATTACTATTGAGATTTTAAAACTGATTTTAAAAATTCTATAAAAATATCACCAAAAACTTTGTGAAAAATGAAAAATTTGTCAACAGATGTTAAAAAGGGTTTTTGAAAAAAGGACCCTTAAACCAAAAAGCTTTTTGTTGGAAAAAATGTCAACCAGAGCTAGGGCCAACATCTTGCAGCTCGGCGAAGCAATTGCAAAGATGGCATTTGCATCTGTCTGAAGGATTTATGCTGAAATTTGTGATTTGAGATGAATACAAAACTATCTGAGCAGGAATCAGAAATGGAGAGGACTTTCCACACAATTGATTCAGACTGTGTGTTACCCAAACAGGTGCACAGGAACGTCACAATATAAGCTCACATTCTAGCTGCTCTTCACATTGCATATCAACCCATTTGCCAAACAAATCACTCCCTGCAACAACAGGGCTCTGGGAGGGTGAGGTAACAAAACAAATGCATGAAAACACATGCTATTTGCGGTGTTGTGGTAACTGTGTTGGTCCCAGGATATTAGAGAGACAAGGTGGAAAATGAATGGGCAGTGTTCTATCTTGACGCTAAGCCACATTCTGGATGCTCTGACCATGGAAGACCTGCAGAGTGGCACTAGACGGCTAGACTGGGTAGTTTGGCATTCTGTTCTGAATAAAGGGTGGCACACAGCTGTGCCTAGTAGCAGACCAGGAAACTAGTTTTGATTCAGAGTCGAAACGCCTCCCTTGTTCTAAGAAGGGAGTCAAGTTACTTCATCCTCTTTTCATGGAGTGGCTGACTTTTCACACGTGTCAGGTCAGTGCTTTGTCTAGCAACTAACAGATGAGATGGAGCTATTGCTCCCACACACTTTACCCCTCTCTACCCCTTCTCTGCCCATGTGCTTTCAGAGATGGGGGCAGATGAGCAGTTCCTGCTGCCTTCCTGTGCTCAGAGTTACAATCTGAGCAGCCCTCACTCAGGCAAATGAGGGAGTAAGGGCTGGGAAAATCCAGGGGGAAGGGAAGCAAGGATAAGGACAGAAAATTTCTGATTGTTTTCCAGACTGAGGTTCTTTTAGGAGTGCCCTTATCTGCAACCCAAATCAGAATCTGGTTCTTGGTTTGGAAAGCTTCAATGGAATTACTCACATGCTTAAATTTACCTGTATACTTAAGTAGCTTGCTGAAATAGAGTCAAAATGTCTTGGCACATAACTGGGAAAATTATATGTGGATGATCAGTGGAAATATCTATTCTATATGTTGCAATATTGCAAAGTAATCATACGAAATTAATTGGGATTACTTAGAACAATGAAAGATCAAGAAAATCTCCTGAAGTAAACATTGCATACATCTACAGTGCTGTGCTGAGAAGAGTGAAGGAGTAATTAAAATAGACAAAAAGGCTAGCTAGAACATTAGACATTCAGAGAAGTTATACTAGATTCATGTGCTTCTCAAACCCTATTTAATTATAGTTACCAGCTTTTGCGGGGGAAGGGGGAACTTCAGCTACTTGAAAAGATAAAAATGGAAACCATCCAGAGATTAAACTAAAAGAGCATGGAGAGTAGAATTAAAAATAAACATTTGCGAGTAGAAATAAAGACCTATGACAATATCGGTAATGTCATTAGGTTTTACATATTCTTAAATAGTTTTGGTAGACCATCAGAAAGTACCCTCTGACAGTGTACCACACCTACAGTGATTGATGCAATCAAATAATTGAACTTTTTCTTAATGTAAAAGGGGAAGAGAAAATGCCTGCTGCTGGTCCAAGAAACTCTTGAAGGTCTGCTTCTTCCACTATACCAAAGTAACACTGGAGAGAGTGTTCTCGTGTTCGGTATAACTGGAGATCCCAAGTCAGTTCTCCTTTTCAGATATTTAGGGTAAGGTCAAAACAAAGACAACTATCAAATTGCTTAGGTACGAACAGTTTTTTGTGTTGTTTTGTTTTTTTTTAATAATTTTAGGAAAAATTTTCCTCACCAACCACCATGTAATCCTTGATTATGTACATTCATTTCATATGTAGACCATATGTTGGCAATGAAAATTCTGTGCACAGAATAAGAAACATTTTAATAGAGTCCCACACTGAAGATAAGAGGAGTGTAGCCTTTTGATTGATTTGGGTGAAAAATGCACAAGTGATTAATCACAACTCTTTTTACCCAAGTGGCTGCATGATTTATTATAGGAGATGAGTTTGCTGAGCCACATACATAGAGACATGAAGACTTTATTCAATATCCAAATTAATACAAGTATAAGAGCAACTGCAGAAAAGATAGAGGGCGTACTTTTTCCTGTACGTATACGTATCTATCGGGCCTATTCACAACATGATGGATACCTTCAGATTATCAAAGGAGGAAATGAGAAGTAGTAAGTGGAGCAGCAATATAAATGGGCATTCACTTTTCCAACATCTTGTCATGCCTGCATACCCGGGAATCTTTTGTAATCCTATTGTCCATTCTCCTCTTCATATCCAGAACCATATCTGATTTTGCGTTGGCCCCTTAACTGTGTTTGTCATTCCAAGGAATCCTAATTAGGGTTCTAATTATTGTCATGTGCTATTTGTGCCAATACATTTCACAATGGTTTCAAGACGTTAATACAGTTTTGATCCATGATTACATAGACCAAAACTGCACTAAAACACTGTTATTTTAAGATTAATCTGTTCCTTGCTGTTTACTTGTTTATCACAAGATGCTATTGCTAAATCTTTTGACTCTACATCAAACACTCATGCTAAATACTAATTGTACCTTGTGCTAATTGTAAAGCCTTATTTCAAGCATTCTTGCATTTATGTCCCCTACTTGAATTACAACTTTAATATCAGCATCTTTAAGCATCTTAGCTTTCTCAACATCGAAATTATAGTATAAACATAAGCATAAACCTTTGAAGATCAGGTCACGGTCAAGGGTCAATAGGGAAGAATTTTGCCCTTACTATGGGCAACTCCAGTCCCTAATCCTAAAGCAAACTTGTGAAACAGCCAACCAGTTCTTCCCTCCACCTCAAAATAAGACACACTGTATATCTGGGACAGTTTATGTGAGTTTGTTTCATTTCATGTGGGATGTTTTGTCCTGGTGAATCTCATTTTACATCTTGTCACTGACCAACATGTTACCTCCACCATAGCAACATTTTGGTCCATTACTGAACATGGAATTAAGATTTTAGATTTATAATTTCAGGCTGCAGCTGCACTGATGAAGATGAAACACTGCATCTAACATGTACTATGGTTGTTACAGAATGGCAAGGGCAAATCCTCTAAAAGAAAACCATATCTTATATGTAGGCAAAGTGATAGATAAGGTAATTTCCACAAATCATGGACAAATCTCAAAAGAATGTGAGGCACGGTCAAAAGATAGATCCTGGAGACAGTAGGATGCATATGGGACAGAGTGACAGCAGAAAGGAGAGTACTGAGAGGGGGGATAGAAGATACAGGAGGATGAATGAGTAGGGCAAAGAAGCAGGGAAAGGTAAGACAAAATGGAGACTAAGGACATGAGAGATACTATACGGAGCAGGGCAGCATGAGGCAAGGAAGGAGAATGTGAGAGGGCAGGAGACTGTGAGGGAAAGTTAAGAAAAATCGGGGTGACAGATGAATGAAGGAGAGAGGTAATGTACAGGAATCTGTGGGTTAATGTGAGGGAGTAGGAGATTCAGGGGACAGGAAGAGAGCCCAGAGAAAGGCTGGGAGAATAGGAAGGGAATGAGGTATGTGATAAGGGAAAAGAAAGGAGAAGAAAAGTACAAAAGTTCTTCATCCCAGTGGATAGGAGAAATTAAATCTTTGTAATGTAGAGGGACACTTATATACATTACTATGTGTGCATCTAATGCTGAAAATTTCAACCTAAAATAATTGTGCACAAATTTGGGGTGATCGTCTATTTAGCATATGTTCAAAATGCCTCTAGTGGCATATGACCAGAATTGCTCACCAAATTTGGTCCGCTGGATGGATCATTAGCTTCCGTGGCTTAGGGCTGGTACCGACAGGGAGTGCAACATGAACACTGGTCCATGCCCTCATTAGGGCTGGTTGGCTTCTTCAGGAATCAGAAAAATATGAAAATAAATTTCTCATGATTTCAAAACTGTTCTCATGATTTTAGGAAGAATGGGGTCAGAGTTATGAGTTTAGAACATTTGAGGTTGGCAATAGAATGCAGACAAATGAAATGCTATATTTTCTTTCCAGGTTTTTGTTTTGTGTATGTCTGTTTTTTTTAATTTGTAATGCAAAACATCATACAAAATGGATCAGAAACCAAGGCATACAAAATTGTGGAGCACACTCATCTAGCCACTTATTTGTATTAAAAAAAAAAGCCCTCCTGACAGAGTAATTATTGCATGTATGGTTCCTCATAATGTTTTTCAAATTTCGTATACCAAAGCACAACAAAGCACGGTGAAAACAAAAATGCTTCCTCATCTCTCTGCTGCCTTAATTTCATCAATTTAATGCTTGTACAGCCAGATGTTTGACTCAGAGCTGTGGATCCAGTACAGTAAGAGTCTCAGATTGGGAGAGCTACTGTGTACGTCTTCGTGAGAGAATAGAGACAGTCACAAGTCATTCTAGAGGAGGTCAGACTAATCTAGAATCTGACCACTTACAGGCCACATTGTAAAAGCTTGTTTCTTTTAGCATGCTCAGAGAAGGAGGGCTCTCTCCTCAGCAAGCCAGAATCTTTAGCCAGTTTCTTTGACTATTAATCTGATCCAGAGTAAATTAGTATACAACATAGCACTTTTATATTTTATTGTAATTTTGTGTTAGTCTAAAAAAACCCAAAACATTTGCACCATAACCAAATCAAGGAGGTATGAGGCTCGGGAGAGGAAAGAAGGGGAAAAAATATATATATAAAGCACAAATTCCTCCGCGGGGAGAAGAACAGAAGGCTCATGGGATGAAATTCTAGCTCCATTGAGATCAATAGCAATTTTGCAAATGACTTCAGTGGTGCCAAGATTTCACCTGTTAAGGCCATTAAAGATTTTGTCATGCAGATCTAATTTGCCAGGGACGCATTTTGATATTATGGTGATACTATAGAAAATCCCAGGGCCTAATCCCACTGAGACACATGCTTTTCCGTGCACTGTGAACAGTCCCGCGGAAGTTAGCAGAACTACTCACAGGGTGTGTAAATCTTTGCAGGACTGGAGTTTAACAGGGTGGGTGTGGTCGTGGTCGGTGCTAGGGGTGTAAAAATTAGTTAAATTAAAAATCTGTTTAAACGTTCTAAAACAGAACATTTGAAAGAGGGGAGTCAGCCCAGCTGCGGCTACCTCCCCTCTCCTGGCGTCAGACTCCAGAGGCCCAGCAGCTCTCACTGGCAGGGAGCTGAGCCCAGCTGCCACTCCTCTCCCCACAGTTCAAATGGTGATCGGCTGTTTAAAATGTTTAACGTTTACATTTTACATCCCTAGTCATCGCCATTTATCTCAAATAAGAGGTTACCTGTGTTCTGGGAGGGGAAGAATGGGCATCCCGCAGTCTTTGCCAACACTAACTCATGATCCCATTCTCTGTATGGGAAGAATCTATCCACAATCAACATCAGTAGAAAATCTCTGGTACAGCAGGATGTCACCTCATGTATGCTTTGCTTAAGAAGCTGACAGCTGTCTACTTTAATGCTCCACAAAGGAGTCATCTTTTACATGATATTGGTATTTTAATATAGACAAAAATATATGATATAAGATATAAGAAATACTAGCACTCATGTATACATGATTAAAAATAGATTTTGTTGCATACAAGGAGGGGATAATCCATGAAAAGATTGCCCTGCACTGTAAATTGTTTTTCCCTATTGCCTATTAAAATTATAGACATATACAAACTGCTTTTGGGTGGAGGGGTGGGGTGGGGAATCCTAGACTATCTGAATGTGACTTGTATTCTTTTCCTCTCTTTGGTTTTGTGAAACCCCATTTCTAATTGAGAAAATAAATAGTTTATCTTCACTGTCCTATTTATGTTAGAACTGTGTGACCAAGAAATCAATGTAGTTAACAGAACAGAAAGGTAGCAGAACGCAAGTAGGTCACAAACACAGTAGTTCTCTTCTCTGAGTCTCATGCTTTTTTTTTTTTTTTTTGACACAAAATAACAATGCTCTTTTAGAAGCACCATGCTCAAACTTCTCCCTGAGGTGTGCTTTTCCTTTTCATTTCTGAGCATGGGTGTGTTGACTATTAGAGGCTGTATACACAGTACAAAGTCAGTAAGGAAACTACAAATATCATGTGTAAGTAGTTTCACTGAAACCAAAGGTAACCACTTTCATCATTCAAAAAATTACTTCCATCATCCCGTCAGAGGAAAGGGTTTATTCAGGATCTGCTCCTCACTTAGTATGACCTATGAAATAGGTTTATGTACATTATCTGTGTTTACTATACTATAAAGAACAATCCCTGTGTGTACAAATGTACCATTCCTCTAAATCTGATGAATAATAAAACAACACATTTCAAAACCTTTGAAGTCTTTTTCAGCTGTTTCTTGTACTTCTGAGAAAGTCTTAAATTACATGGATTATCACAAACAGATAGGAAATGGGTTGGAATGATTTTCTATTTTAAATTCATTGTTTGGGTTCTCTTAGTATGGTATACTTTGTGTCTAATGATTTCCTGAGAGCCTAATGGAATTAATTCCAATAATACTTTTGAATGTATTATAGGGGTAAAGTGTGGATGTCCTGAACAGAGATGTAAATACAATACGAAGAGAGAGGCATGATGCCATCGATGGCTTATAGGATTAATAATGGGATAGTATCACTTCTAAATACCTATGTGAATCAAGCCCAGATTATTAATGGTTTAACATTGTTACCATTGGATTGCTGTCTGGTGAGATGTGTGAAAAGGCTACATAACATATTACATAGTACTTAATCAACTTGTGGAATTGCATGCCGCAGGAGACCAGGACCAAGACTGCAAGTGGATCTGTTAAAAGGGCTAGGTCATTTTATTACCAGACCCTTAAGCACATCTATAGCTAAGCAAGCGAAGGCAACGAGGACATGGACAGCATGAGTTGTTTCAGAGCAAGCTTCCTTATAGTGCCCAGCAGCTATAGGGCATCTGACTCTTTACAACTTACCTTGATTCTTTCCCTCCCCCAGGAACAGGAGATGGCAAAAACAGAATACTGGACTAGCTGGTCCTTAGACTCATAGACTCATAGGTCAGAAGGGACCAATATGATCATCTAGTCTGACCTCCTGCACAAGGCAGGCCACAAAACCCTACCCATACACATTTATAACAACCCCGAACCCATGACTGAGTTATTGAAATCCTCAAAAGTGAGATTTGAAGACCTCAAGTTGCAGGGAATCCATCAGCAAGCGACCCATGCCCCACGCTGCACATGGAATTATTGTTATGTTGCATGGAGTCCCATTGAATCCAAAGGGGCATCATGGAGGCCTCTGGTCCTCCCATATGGGTCTGATTGCATGGTCAGGTCCTTTACATTGCATATAGAGAGACATCACACATGTGTAGGAAAAGTTTCAAAAACTTTCTGTATGACTGTTGAGACTGTATCTGAACAATAGAGCAATGGATTACCAAAAAAAAAAAAAAAAAAAAAAATCTAAAGGAAGTTGCATCTAAGTTGCCTTGATGTACATTTTTGTATTTTGATTTTTCCCTTATTTCAAGGGGAGAAAAGAAAAGAAAAAAATAGGAAAAATCTAGTCCTGTTAGTCTTGAGGAATTCATAAGTCTTTCTTTAGGGAAGCTTATAAACTCCACAGGAAAAAAGTCTCCCTTCTCTAAAGTTTAAGAGCTCCACAGAAGTACGTGTACAATGATTTTAACATAGAATCTGCTTCTGTATTGACATCTGTCCAGTGTAAATTTTCTATGTATATATTAAGTATATAAGTGCTACAGTTGATATTCTAGCTCTCAATGCTGTTAGCATTCTGAACTGAAATCTGTCAAGAGAATGTTTTCTACATAGAAAACGCTATGATGCTAACTCACCAATGCATTTAATTTAGTGCTGCTCAGTTATTAGTAAAAGTTACAACTACGCATACACAAAAACAAGCTCTTAAAAGTCTATGGCTTACGTTGTTGTTGGTGGTGGTGGTTTGTTTTTTTCCTGGAGAGAAGGTCAAAAGTGAAGGGGCCTAGTGTTCAGTAATGACTAGCCAAACTGAAAATTTCATATTAGAAAGGTCTGCTTGAGTTATTTGCCTAGGGAATCCCCCATCCCCACCCCACATTTTCCCTTTGAAGAATTTTTTTAAATTATTGTATAACTCAGATATGGTTGATGGGAATTTGTATAAATGTTCTGAAACAATTTTCTTCCCAGTTAAGACCACCCTTGGAAAAGTTCAGCCCAAAATAATTTTTTTTTCAGGAAAGTGAGAGAATATAAAAACAGAAAAGGTATTTAGAAAACTGTTGTGACATAACTTAACTTGACTACCGCAGCCACTATAAGAAAAAATATATATTTGCATCCCAGTACCATTTTTATAGCTTTGAATAGACTAGATATGATGGATACGGTTTTCACTGTCATCATACTGTATTGGCTGTCATGTCACCAGGATTGCCCTGACCTCAAGTGTTCAACAACTATGAGTCAGACCCCCCATGAAATCAGAAGACTGGCTTAAAAATGAGTTTTTTTTAAAATTATTTTATTGGTCTTCTCTTTCTGAGTCTGTAGGACACACTCAGGTGATGTTTTCAAGCTTTTCTCCAAAACTATGAGGATCATAAACCTACTTTAAAAAAGAATGGAAGCTGAGATTCTCCCATAATCAGAAGACCCCAGGAGCTGAGGCATCAAGAAAACTCCAAATATCATAAGACTGGGGATACAAATTGCTAGAGTTGGCAACATAGTCCTATGCTTTATTTTAAAGGATGAATTAGCACATTTTACCTTATTCTGCATCCACTTATGGTGGGTTTTCGATAAGGTGATGTTCATGAGCTTTCCTTGGCTTACATTCTACCTAAGCTGGGCAGAACGCAAGTTATTTCCTGGCTGGAGATCCACTTTTATTTCCTGCCTCAAAATACAAGTAACCAACTGTATCAAAAGGCTCCTTCCTCACAGAAAGGTTCCAGCACATCTGTGTAGGTGCTCACCATTCTGCGGTGGCAAGCAGAAGTGTGATGGCATGGAGGTCACCCCGTGTTCACCCTTTCAGGTAGGCAGGTGCTGCAGGTGAGCCCTGCCTTACTTCCTTTCACCGGGGTTTTGAATAGATCCAGACAGGCCTAGTTAATTGAGCAGCACGCCCTTTCCAAGGGTCTATTGATTAATGATAGCCATAAGCACAAGTGGAAGCTCATTCAGATACACCTGGGGACATTTGTCACTTCAGGCTTAGTCCCACTGGCCATCTCTGTCTCTCCTTTAGGAGACTCTTCTTTCCTGCACGAGAAAACTGTATCTGGTTTGGGAATGTTTTCCAGCTCCTTCTCGGTGTTACTCCCTTTCAGTCCTTCCTTTAGTAGGAATTCCCAGCTCTCCTCTTTGGAACCGGGCTACATTAGTTAGTTTCACACTTTCTCCTTGCCCAGGAGTGTCCCTAGTTACCCTCCCTGGAGCAGGGTTCTCTTAGGCTGGGTCTACACTGACGGTGGCAAATTTGCCCCCGTCACATCGAATGCTCTGGATCGACTGAGTGGTCTGTATAGACAGGCTCAGTCGATCCAGGAAGCGACGCAGGAAAACCACCCCCCCGTAAGCGGAGTAGCGCTGCGTCGAAGGGAGCGCTGTTCCCTTCGACGCAGCGCAGTGCGGACGCCATGCGGAGGAGACGCTGCAAAGTTGATGTAAATCACTTGCATATCTCCTGTTGACTGCCGCCGAATCGCCAAAGTAAGTGTAGACCGGGCCTCCGTCAGGTTTTCTAGTTCTTCCAAAGCAGGATCGCTCAGCTCTCCTCCTTGGAGGTGCTAGCTCCATTTCCTTAATTAGCCTTCAGGCTTCTCAGCAGGGCAGATTTTCCCTGCTACTATCTCCTGGTGACTGTTCTGCTGGGGGAGGGGAAGAAGCATTATATTGGTCCCTTTCTAAGTTCATCCCCAACTGGTCAGGTGAGAGGGCAGACTTGCCCTGCCCTCTCTGCAAGGCTCCTGACCCTGAAAGAAACAGTAAAAGGATTTCTTCGCAAACATTTCTTACTCTCAGGACTGCTTCCTCTTTCCCAGTGTCCTCCAGCCCCTTAAAGGTCCATGCCACGTGACAGCGTGGGCTGATCATTAGGTCCACTATCCTTAAGGGGCAGACTGCCCCATCACAGGAAGGGAGAAGGTGAAAATGGTGGATATCAGGCCGAGAAATAATTTTTTGAATGAAAATAATTATTCAATCTTTAGAACTGCAGTTGAGTCCAAATGGGAGAAATAACTTTACAAATCAGACAAAAGAATATATTTTACAGGCTGCCTGCTTAAGAATAAAAGGAGAAAAGAAAATGACTTTTGAGAACTAATGTGTATTTCACACTGATGTCTAGAAGGAAAGGTGGGTGGAGGGTGTTGTTAAATAACAGAAAGTAAAGCAAATATATTTAGTAACTGCCTAAGCAGAGTGGAGAAAAGAATCTATTCCTAGAAACGCTGCCCTTCTGCCGTCAGTGATACCCACTGCATTTTCTTCTTTTGGCTCCTTCTGCCCCCTATTTCTGAAGGGTGGGAGTTTGTAGCGGAAAGCTGGGTACATTGGTTTTAAGCCACCCAGAACTTTCCTGCATCAGTCCCCTTTAAATTGCCAGTGTATTACAATGGGGCACAGGATTGGGCCTATTGACTTTTTTAATGGCAAACAGTGTAGTCTGAAGGAGGAAAGAGGCTAGACTCTGTGGAGGGATGCCTGTATGTCTGTGTACATATGTGTTGCTGCTTCGCATTAACCTGCAGGCCACTTCAGCAGCTTTGCAGACCCCAGCTACAGATGTCCTTTAAGGACTAGCTCTGGTTCAGACTAGACTAATTTAGAAGTATGGGGCTATTGTATTATAGCGTTCACCCCTACACACTGACCAGGTTTACTGAGATAACTCTTTCCATCCCTTATTTTGACATGCCTTGATCTTTTGAAATGATTGGCCTAAATCTGACTGAATATTAGAGCTTGTCCAAAAATGTCAGTTTGAATAAATCGTGAAAAATTCAAAAGTATTTTTTCCATTTGACTTTTTTCCATATTTCTGTCAGCTCTAGTTTTAATCACACAAAAGTCTGGGAAAACTATTTCCACAACAACTGCATCTCTTTTCCTTATTTGCATTACAATTAGATTATCATAACGCATGGCCCAGATCCCACAGGATAACCTGCACGACAGGACTGAAGAGCCAGTCACTCAGCTGAAGACCCATTGACTTCAGTAGACCTCTAGATGTGATCAGTGGTCTTCATGCATGTATCTGATTACAGGATTTATACCAATATATGTAGTAATACAAAATGGTTCATGGGATGGATGTTAATGGAGTTACACCAGAGATGAATCTGGCTTAATATATGTATAACTAACTGGGTACCCAGAGAGATCTTTTTTCATCATTAGAAAAAAATGTTATTTCAAGCAACCAATCCAAAGTAAACTGCTGGTAAGCAAACATTTTTTCATCAGGTAAATGACTGTTGCTACGTTAAAGTTTTTTAGATTTAGATAATGCTCTTAACTGCTTCAATGATGATTCAGTCGATTGTCTCCCATTACTGTCTTCATTTTAAACAGTAAAACCAAAAGATGGAATAAATGTTCTGAACTAACTGCACATTTACCTAATTTACACTCGGTGCTTGTCATACACATTGGTCAAGGTGCCTAAAAATAAGCTTTTAAAGCCATATTCAGGCACCTAATAAGAAATCTGATTTTAAAAAATTATGTGTTTAAGCACCCAGTCGTTCCCATTGACTTCACTGTGAGCTGCTAGGTACTCAGCACTTTTGCAAATTATTTGGGTACCTGCATAAGGCTTATTCTAATTTTAGACACCCATTTTTAAAATCTTGGCCTCTACTTATATCTCTCCATATAAAATACTACAAGGCACTTACATTCATTGAGATACTAAAATAACCCTGTAGTGTGCCAGGAGAACAAAGATTATATAACAGTTACTTATAACATTTAGTAATTACCTCTTGGACTTCTTGAAAACAATTGTACTCAAATATGCTACAAGGACGTAGGTCCCCTGACCAGAATTCACATTCTAATATTTTGTGAGATATTAAATCTTACCAAATGTGTCTACAGCCCCTGGTGATGAAATGGAACCCTAATAAAATTGTATTAAAAATCGTGTCATTTATTTTGTTATTTATATAGCACCAAATACTGTGCTAGGTGCTTTGCAGACAGGTCTGAAAACAAGTTCTTTACAGGGAAAGGTGTTGCTTAACTGGAATAAGGGGGATGGAATTGGACCCTACATGAGTAAGAAAAATTAAGAAGTAGCTTGTTGCCCCTTTTTTCATTCAAATTTCCCTTCTTTGGTTAGGTTTAGATAATTAACTGCTCTAATGTAAGCCACTCTTGTATTTTGTTTGCGACTTCACTTTGCATCATTTTATCCTTTGTACTGCACATAACCATAGTCATTTAACTGTTACTTTTTAAAGAATGGTCTCTGACTTGGTACAAACAATCCTAATTTACATGCCATCTCTCATGGCAGCATCAAAAAGAACAATGCACGAGATCTTTGAGCAGAAAAACCCCATTTGTGTATAGGCCAGAGAGGGTTGAGTAGTGCAATAGAGAAGCTACACTAGCTATACTTAGGAAAGGCTGGACTAGTGAGTTTGTGGCACCTACTACCTTGTGATGTTCTGAATTAATGAAGTCTGTATACAGTGCAGCTTTAGAAACATGGCTAACATCAAGGTTCAGCAAAACTGCAACTAAGTAAAGATTTAAAAAAACGAGAGTCCTGTAGCACCTTAAAGACTAACAAATTTAATTTCTGCAGGCATAAGCTTTCGTGGGCTGTAACCTGCTTCATCAGATGTAAGGAATAGAAATCAGATAGGAGATATATATATACATCCAAAGGTAAGGAACAACAATGGGATGGGTAGGTAATAGCAAAGTCTATTCAGTTACAGTAGCTGAGGCATATTCACAACCATTGATTAGAAGGTGAGAATATGTGAACAGTGACAATTACTTCTTGTAATGAGAGAATCATTCCAAGTCCCTATTCAGACCCAGTTTGATAGTGTCAAATTTGCATATAAATTCCAGCTCTGCAGTTTCTCTTTGACGTTTGCTTTTGAAGTTTTTTTGTAGAAGTATGGCGACTTTCAAGTCAGCTACAGAGTGTCTTGGTAGACTGAAGTGTTCTCCAACTGGTTTATGGATGTTCCCATTTTTTATGTCTGATTTGTGTCCATTTATTCTTTTGTGTAGTGACAGTCCGGTTTGGCCAATGGACATGGCAGAGGGGCATTGTTGGCACATGAAGGCATATACGATTACATTAGTAGATGTGCAGGTGAATGAGCTCCTTAAGGTGTGGCTGATGTGGTTAGGACCTGTGATGGTGTCACTAGAGTCGATGTGTGGGCAGAGTTGGCAACGGGGTTTGTTGCAGAGATAAGCGAGCGGTTGACTTTTAACATGGGACAACATTTTCTGACTGAACCCGCACTACTTCTCCATCTTGAACAACTTGGTTTTAGTGATAATTTAAATGATAGCTGCACAATATTATTCTTTATTCAAATGAAGAAATGAAATGATACATTCTGGACTCAATTTCTCCTTTCACTCCTTTCAATGAAACTCATTGGGGGAGAGGGATGTAGAGCGGAGATTCTACAGACTTTTAAAATTGAACCTTTCCCTGCTTCCTAAAGTTGCTGTGGTTCCGTTTCCAACTGTGTAGTGTTTGAAGTTGCCCTCATCCCAGCAACATTATGGACTAAATCCTCTGGTACTGTTGATCTGCACTTGGTACAAGCTTAGACTTGGGAGTTAAGATGAACATAAGCCAGCTTCACAGCCCCAGATCCTGGGATCAGTCTGTATCAGTCTGATCCCAAGGGGGCTGCTCTAATTTACACCGGTTGCCCACAACCTGTATTTCACCATTGCAGTAGCCAGATATCATCTCTCCTACATCCATGCCCTTTGTGCCACAAAGTATCTCTGCTCTATGTTAGAGGCCCAATACAATCTGAGTTGCTTGGCCACTGTCCTACAGGCCTAGCATAGCTTCAGTTGCTTGCTTGGCTATTCTGACCCCTTTAGCAACTCTTCCGGTTGGAAGAGATGAATCGGACTACTGAGTAATCTTGCAGATGTCTCAGTTTCTGCATACCATAGCACATAAGACAAAATACACATGTATGCTTGCAGCTGCACGTAGATAATGGTGATGGGAACAAGAAATTATCCTTGAAAGTCTGGGGGTACATTGTTTCATTGCCAAGGGGCATATTTTTACACCACCCCTCCTATCACCAGATGTTGTTTTGATGGTCCTGATTATCACGGTGAGAATGGAATGTAGTAAAGGGTGAAAACCCAATGTAGGTAATTAGTATATATAATAATGAGTAGAGAGGTAATTAGGTGAATGCTGTTTATGGAAGGGCATAAGAAGTCACTACTTAGACAAAGGGGCACAGTCCATCAACATCTGACTTGTGGGAGCCGCTGCCTCTGCCACCATCATAGGCCTCTGATACCCTGGTGGGGCCCCTGAAGAAAGCTGTTCCTGTATACAGCCTTCTTAGTAACTGCTGCACTCTCTAGGCTTAGTGAGTATGATATATTGTAGTTCATTTTAGGCTTTGTATTTAACTAGTATATTTATAGACAACCTTATTGATCTGCAAATGGGATGTATTGTGTCTCACTGGTATTCAGACTGATCACTAAGTGTCTAGTATCAACACTCTGTCTTCAGATTCTTCAAAGGGTGGCCTTCAAGGGGCCAGTCCAGATGGCTTTGAGGCTGCAAGTGTATAATGTGTGGCCATTTTATTTTGATTTCATGGCTTTCTGACTTTGTGACTTTGAAAAGTGATTTTACCATCCATATTTCCTTTTCACCCATGTGAGTTGGTACAGGTTCACCCAGTCCTCAGTGGCATAAACCGTTAATGCTTATTTACATATTTTGGGAGCTGTAATTTCAGTCTTAATATCTGCTCTGTGTTGATCAGTCTAGCTTAAAATAAGTTCCTATTTGCCTATATTATGGCCAATGCTGATGCAGGGAAAACGGAAGGCTACCACTGAAGTAAATTTCTGTTGACTATTTCAAGAGTTTAGTCTGCTAGTAAATCCTATGACATCTAACTACTATGCCTGTATCAGACTGTATTAATCTTAATCCCTTGAGGGTTTTACAGACTGAGGTAGTTGGTTTTATGGTTTTGCAAGAAGCAATTTTTTTACCATTGATTTTTAACCAGATAATACTTGGTGCAGTAAATTTCTTGAACTTCTGCCACAATCTTCATTAGTTACAGTATCTTGATCCTCAGCCCTTTGGTTAATCTTATAGCTGTGAATTCAAGCAAGAGTGTTCAGCTCTTGGTTATGCCTGGATGGGAGGCATGGGGGAGAAGGGGTTATAATGTGACAAAGCAGTGGGGGAATCCGAATAGACAGTGTCACAGAAATGGAATTATCTTCTACTCCAGACTGCATCCACATTCTAGTGACTTTGATGCATAGCTATTAATTACAAAGAAAAATAGTCAAATCTTAACCCCTTAGTAGATGCAAATCTAAGTTAATAATGCTGAGGAACGCTCACATTGAGCCTGATCTACAGGCAAAACTTCTACAGGCAAAACTCCCATTCACTTCAAAATAGGCATATAAAATGGTGCAAACACATGCTGTGAGCAAGCTAATTGTCAGGAATCAGGGCCCACAGCAGAATCAGTCTCTGGGCAGCACAACCTAATAAGCACAGCTAGCCTGTAGCAGGCTTTCTGATTAGCTACACAGTCTGATTGGTGGGAAGAGTCAGCAGGACTGTTAAATCCAGCAGTAGGAGCAGTTTACTGGCTGACCTGTCCAAATGTGGATTTGGATTATAAAGATAAGGGTAAAAAGGAGATGATAGGTATTTTTAAAAAAAGAGGCAGCATTCCAGTGTATAGATGAAAAGTGGAGCTGGTTTTGTCAAATATATACAGATGATTGCAATAAGGGTGAAAAAAAGGAAGAATAGGGGTAATATGTTGTATACCAAAATTAGGAATTAGTACATCTAAAAGAATATCCTGTTTTGCAACTATTATGACAGCCAAACCAATAGCAAAAATGCTAGCCTAAAACTGAACCTGAGATGTACACTCAGCAGTGGCAATCGTTTTCTTTGCATCGGTATCAGACCTTATGGTAATAAAAAAGGATGTCCCTCTATGTAGAACATATGTAATCAATGAAATTATGTCTAATAGGAGTTAGTGGAAAGGTGTAAGGTGAAAGAAGCACTTGATTCTGTTTTATGGCTATGCACAGCCTTTGTCAAAGACAAGGAAAAACTTTCTGAGGAATTTAAACTGCTTAAGGTAACAAGTTACTTTGTTATTTGGTAAAAGAAGCAGGAAAATAGGGTAGTATTATAAATATATTGTTACTTTGCCTGAAGGACAACAGGCAGGATAAGCCAATGTAAACTGCTCGCTACTTAGGAATTGTAGTTGATGGTGGCTGTAGACTATCCAGTCAAGTCTGCTTCATTATAAAACAGAAAGGGGGGGCGAGGCAAGAAAAGAAGTCTGGTGACTGCTCAAGGCATTTGCTCAGGCCTGTGAGAGTTTCTGGTTCTGTGTTGGCCCCAGCTCCAGGCAACCTGCCTCTAAAACTCAGTCCTGACTCCAGCTCTGACCTTTGACTCTAGCACCTGGCCTCTGACTTCTGTGGTGACCCTGGACTCATATTCCTAACTTTCAGCTTTGGCCTCTGGACTCTGACTCGGATCCCGGGCTACTTTTCCTGGCTATCAACTCCTGCTGCAATCACTAGATCTGACTGCCCACTTCCCAGTCTCTGACACTAATTAAAAAAATATCCCCTCTAGGGTAACTGTGTGTATTCTACTGACTACACCACATCTACCTAAGATGTTGGGGTATTTTGGTGTATCTGTGAAAAATAATTCTGGAGAACTTCATCCCCTGGCATTATTAACAGCTATTTCAGTTGGCTTGTTGGTTTGCTTTTCTGATCTGGAAAAGCAACATTAAATCCATGGCATTCGCCAGAGGGAATTTATGAATTTACATAGTTGACAAATGACTTGGAGAAAGAAGTATGCTTGACTGGTGCTGTTACTTGACGTTGTGGCTATAGAGTTTGGGAAACAGTCGCAGAATTCAACCTGCTGAGTCTGGAAGATGGATTTTACCTGGTAGTTACCCTGTGACTGCATGACGCATGCAGCATATTGCTATAAAATAGATTGTCATTGACAAGACAAAGCTGCAGAGCTGCTACATGTATATGTGGTTTCTGTCAGACGTTTACTTTTCAGAAGGATTTTACCTAGGATAACCTGAGTGCTTCTGTCTGTCACTGAAATGAATGTTGTCTGCAAGCTAATACACACATATATAGGGCTTCACACAGTTATCATGGCTGAAGAATTCACAATCCAGAGCATTCAACACTATATATGGCCATGTTTTCCATTCAATACCTCCTGCTCTTCTCAAAAAATATAATCCTGGGAGTGACATTTTTGTTAAGGGCATGTGTTTAAAGTCAGTCATGCATATTTTTTTAAACAAATAAAGAAGATTTTAAAACAGCGGTAGGCATATTTCATGTTGTCACTGTCACTGTTATTTTGAACACAGACTCCATGCAATTCCTGTAGGAGTCTGCCAAATCTAAAGAAGTGACTCATTTTTAATGTGAAGATGCTCGATGCTGCCACTTTGAAAGTGTCACAACTCTTTAAGACAAGATGGCATAGGATGTTGCAGCAGCCCTCAAATCCTAGCTGCAATCTTGGATTTGCTTTTCTGAGGTGCATGTTCCTTTACTTGCTTTATAAGCTTCTTGGAATAGCTACAGCATGTATTTTTAGAGTAGAAACTCTAATATTCCTTCCTCTTCAGCTCAAACCTAATTTGTCCTCCAACTGAAATGAATGAAGACTTAATCCTTTGAATGATTTCCCTATGCCATAATGAACCCTAGCTCATTAACACTATTCGCAGAAATGAAAACACTTAACCCAAGCACATACTTTTACTTAAACCATACACAGGTAACTGTTGTTACACAATTATTTTCCTTTGCTTCACTTGCAAAACCAAGTAAACATCAAGTACCCTGAACAAATATTTGAAGGTGCTAACTTCATTTGCTTAAATGCATCTTTGTAAAGAGCTTAAACCAATGGAAACTATTCAGATACATTTGGACTTGAGACTGCCTCACATATTAGCAGTATTTAATACCACACCAGGGCATCCAAACTAAATGAATACAGTAAAGTTTCTAAGTATCAGACCTGGGAACAGTTAACCCATTTTCCCCATGTCTCAGCTGTTCTTCATTATGTAGGGCAAACCTACATGTTGGAACCTAATTTCACTTCATTCCACACGATCCTTCCTCCTCCCAACCTCCCCCCCACTGTGTTCATTTAATGTCATAACATCCAAGTGGCAAATTATAAAGTAGAGAGTGTGTCTAAACTAAGAGAGGTGATCTACAAAAGCTGAGGAGTTTACTGCTTTTAATAATTTCTATTATGGAGCAGCAGCTGACACCACCTCACTGGTAAGATTGTAACAGCCTTTCTTCTTTCAACTCAGTTCCCTCTCCTGATTTGAGAATCCTTCCTTTGGAAAAGAATATTAGTCTTAAAATCTATAAGTTATATTGGGGACTAGGATATGAGATGATGGACAAGGGATCCATGAAGTATGAGGTTTTCACCTGAGTTAAAAAACTCTTCTACTTTTGCTAGAGCAATGAAAGGAGAGAGAGAGAGAGAGAGAGAACCTACTTTACTAAATTCCCCTTGTTGCGATATAGAGCCTGGGCCAAAGCACAATGAAGTCTTTTGATCTGGACCTTAGTGCAGAAGACCAAAGATGACCTGATTGCAATAGCATGTGAAAAGTTATTAACATTTTATATGGGAATATCTTTATGGCTCATCATTTCTAATGAGCTTAAGGTAGGGCTTCAGATACAAAAGGAGACCTAAGCTTTCATTAGAAAGATAAATGTCTCTAGCCAACTTCCTTACGGAGACAGACCTCAGCGTGTGAACAGTCACAGAAGGTGGAGAGAAAGGAGAAGGACTTCAATGTCAAGAGGAACAGGAAAAAGTTTTCCCTCCTGAATTGAAGCTAAGACCAGTTATTTGAAGGTGTCAGACAACTGGTAGTCACTACAGCTAAACTGTGTTCTTCCAGCCAGATCATTTCCTCACCAGATCATTGCTTAAGAATGGAAAGTGGGAGCCAATTAAAGTTATGCTACTTGCGATAATCTATCTGACAGGAGGAATGTTCCAGTGTAACTCTCCCAAACACACTTCTCTCCTCAGTCCTCCACTGAACTCTCTACATGCATATGCACTCCCTGAACATCTCCTAATGTCTGCAGGGAGGGAGCACTGTTCCTGAAAACCTTAAGAAATCTGCTGTGGGGAAGTGGAGAATGGACAGAGCAGGGAATTTAATGGGGGGGGGGGGGTAGTTAACTCCAAAGCTCTTGACAAGTAATATATATTTCAAAACACTGATGTGAATCTGTAGCTTGAGCTTCTCATTTAAAAAGGTGTGTGTTGGGGGTGGTGGTTTGGTTTTTTCTTTTTCTTGATTTTAAGGATAACTGGTTCAAATTTATCTTTCAATAATGTATATTTTTGGTCACCAGACTGTTTAAATCACATTCTGAAGTGGTTATTCAGGAGCGGAAAATTCTACGGAGATATTTTAAACTTAAACAAACAAAACAAATGCCAAAACATAGCCAAAGTAAAAAGGAAGCAGCACTCTTTATGAAAAATAATAGATAAGTATTAAAGCAGGATTGAGCCGGTAGTGCAGATGCTAATTCATTCTGTAATGGACTAGTGCTTTATACTGTACTGGCATAAAGGCTCCCAAGTAGTTTGTTTTGACCCTTGGCACTGTGGTTTTCTGGTTGTTTAATATAGGTTCTATAGCAACCATTGAAGCACCAGGTGGTGATGTTTGTATTAATTTAGATAAAATAAATGGGCCTACAGAGGCAAAGGTATTAACATAACCCCATAACTGCCTAACATTAAACCATTTTAAATAAGGTTCAGGGTTTGGTATAGAGAAACCTCAGCATGCTTAGTACCATGATGAACACATCATCATTACATTTTTTGAAAGCTTTTAATTACAGATACAGGAAAAGCAGTTACAGTATTTGAAAATGTAAAGTATTCAGTAAGGCTTTCATTTTAACAACATCCCTTCTTCCCTTTCCAAATAAAGAGGTTTTAGAAGGAAAATTCCTTGTCTGACAGTCATTTAGATGCTATTAAAGATAACTGTCCTTTTTGGGGAAAAGAGAAGTTAGTTGAGATGGGATGGAGCTGTTGTGGTGTTCTAGTCCGATCCTGTTTCCTAAAAGACAAAACATGACAAACACACACAAATGGGAAAAGAAAAGAATAGCAAAGATAGAAAATGCAACATCTGGCTTTGGTGTTGACTTTTTCAATCTCACTCCTGGAAAAATATGGGCACTGCTCACAGATTTATCAGACACTATGAGACCTGGTGAATTTATACCACTGTCAGGCTGGTTAGGGCATCACAGATTTAGAAGAGTAGTGCGAAATATCCAATCTTGGCTGGCTAAGCCAGACTTTTATTTGACAGAAGGAAAAAAGAGAGCATTAGGAAACAGAAGAAATAAGGTGGGAGAGAAAAAGGATTCACAATGGGGAGTGACAAAGTTTCACATGCCAGGTGGTATTTAGGATTTTGCTGGAGCCAGTGGAAGTGACAGTGTCATCTGGGTTCCTCTTTCTTGGGCCAAGCTGATCAGGACATCTCTAAGGATCAAGATGACAGAGGTTCAGGGTCCCAGAAGATGGTGGGGATGGCAGCCATGAGGATTTAAGCTCGCTCTTTCGCCTTCTCTTGTCTTTCAGCCAGAATTTATATCCATCTATCTGTATTTTCCTCTCCCAAAGTCATTTTTTTTTTTTTAAAAAAGGACCCCAGAAGGAAGTGGTGGGTGGAATAGCCCATCTTCTCATTATTTTGTCTCTCAGTTAGGCCTAATATCTGACTCACTAATTTTGGTTTACTGATTTTCAGCTCCATACTTCTCTTATTTACCAGGCATGAATTTGACACTGTCCTTGAGTTAAATCAGTGGGTCTTTTTGTTTGAATGAACCTAGTCTTTTTGTCTCCCTTTTGCCCCTTTTCTCATCAACATTTATTGTTCTCGGTTACTGTGACATTGTATGAGCTGTTAGTCACTTTTCACAATTACTCTCCCAATCAGGGTAAATTTGTAGGCTCCATTATTACAACAGTGGCTTGGTCTAGTCCTGCACTGATGTAGTTGGATGAGTAGGGTCAGATGGGTGGAGAGGAAAAGTTAAACAAACAAACTTCTGTGGAGAAAGCCTTTCAGCTTTAATGGGAATTTAGTCCAGGTTAGTAGTTTATGAAAATTGTTACCCTCTGTTGGCTGCGTATTGATCAGTGCAAAACAACCAGTAGCCTTAGTCAACTTCCCAGAAAACTGCTGTCCACCGCTTCAGTTACTGTTAATTGGCAACCTGGCTCAGCAGAGAGGCCAGGGATTGAATTATCTTGTCACATCCTGTCACTAGAAAGGTGTCCCTTCAGCTCACGGCATATTTATTGGCATATGCAGAAGGCTGAATTATTGCTGCGGATGCTGTACCTGCTCTGTGGAGCACTGAGGGGTTTGAGTCTCTAATGCTAGCACTTCCCATACTAAAATTGCCTGTGTTAAGGTGGGTGGTCATTTTTGTTTTTTAAAGAGCGCAATGCTAAGATATTTTCATGTTCTGGGGATGAGAATGAAGTTAAAGGGAGAAATCTAAATGTGGAAAGGAAAGGGTAGGAAATGATGGTAATGATTTTAAGTCAAACATATATTCGTGCCTCGCTACAGAATTCTGAGGTGAGCAAAGGTAAATGAGTTATTCCAGAGATTCTTCTATGTCTCACATGGAGCCCTGACTAATTCCTCCATGTATCCTTTGATGCCAGGATGTGGCACTCTTCTGAACTCATCAAGGTTTTCCTTTTTATCATTTAAAGGCATCATTAAAGTCAGACCCTCTTTTATACAAGATTTGAAGGAAAATGCACAATTCAGCAGTTTCCTTAATCCCACAAAACTGAGCAAATCATACTTTCCGGTTGCATTTTTTTACGTAATGTGGTTCATTACACATCAGGGAATTATTTGGAACACTAGTATCACTAGGCATCGGACACTGCTAGCACTTCCCCTGTAACATTAGGGACTGGTAATGTACCTAAAGTTATATGATAGAACTTTGTTGCTCTGTTGCAACATGATCTCAAGCAGAAAGACTGGAGTGCTGCAAACCCCTAATTCTCTCATAAAATATTTTAACTCACATAAGTCTCAATTTTGGAAATGATGAAGGCACTTAGGCTCCTAAGGGTAAAATTTTCAAAAGCACTCAAGTGAGTAAGGATCCTGTCTCTCTTTTTTTTTTTTTTTTAAATGCAGATTTTTGTAAAGTATACTTTTATGTCCCTTTTGAAAACGGGATTTAGTATCACTCAGGTGGTGGTGGGTCTTTTTTTTTTTTTTATAATATTTTACACATTTTACTTACAGATTACTTTTAAAAAAGCAATAGTAGCCACTGGAAACTGGTCTCTATCATGTGACTTTGGTAACCTGGCAAAACTGTCAGGTGACCAGGGCTTGGAATTAAGGTGAGTCTCTGACCTGCACTCATGTGTACTACACCTGCTTTAACTAGGAGATCCGAATGATTAATAGTCCCTTTTTGTTTATAATCTATGAAATTGAAAGGGGTTGCTTCAGTATTAGGGAATGGGGCATAGAGAACCATCAGACAAAGTCTGTATCAAGTGTGGTCCATGCCACAGGACAATGCGTGCTGCTTTCGCCACTGAACTGTTATGATTTTTGATTTAAGTACATTTATTAAATCCTCATGGCTCAAACCTCCTGGCAACCAGAGTGGGCTTTTTCAGCTGGTAAAGATACTGCTTTCCACTTGCATGCTGATTTTGTTTCTGTCATTTTCATATATGCTTATGCAAGATCACAGGAGCAGGAGTCACAGGAAGCAAAGCCAAAGCAATGCAGCAATTTTTTTTTAAATAAAGGCAAGTACAGCTTCTCTTAATTGAGTTCTCCTTGAATGTATGGTTTATTGAGGTTTTGAAGGAAAAAAAGCTTGCTCACAAATATGGGTTCTCCAAGATCTTATAGCGCTAATTAAAACTCCTTCAAGCTGAATGTGAGTGGGTAGGTGTTATACTGTACCACTAATAGTCAGAACTCATTCAATAGCACGTGTCACCTTACCATTCAAGAAATGTAAAATTAACTGAGTTGCAGTAGCAGATACATGTTTAACTGCACCAAACTATACAATTTGGCCTATTCTTAATTTTCATTTTAGTGATTTTTACAGTATGCAGGAACAGAAAAGGAGGCTAGGACCAGAAAATATTTTAATAAGCTTGTTTTCACTAGCATTTCTGCAAGTTAACATGCATATTGATTCTCATGTTTTCTACTTCCACTACAAGATGTTATGCTTCTGATGAATCGATTTCCTTAATAAATTATAGTAAAGGTAAAATGAAGAGACATTTATTTATTCCTATCAGATAATAAAGGACACCACAAATACACCTAATTCGGTATCTTGGATTGGGTTACATGGTGAGGACAATATGTGCTTATAAACTTTGACTATAAGCTGTTTAGAGCAGGGACAATCCTTTACATGGCCTCTAAGTGAAACCACAATATAAATTTTAGATGATGATCTTATACCACTAAGCTTATCATCATCATCAACTTTATGGGGGAGACATAGGACAGAAAAGGCAGTTTTGCGGAAAATAATGGAAGGAAAAATATACCATCAGATATTTCACCCTGATCACTTCCATAAAGACTCCCAGGTTCTTCCTCTCTGGTTCTTCTTATACAGTGGGTTCTCCTTGTTCAAGGGAAAGCCTAAGGGGAAAATTCAGTTCCTAAAAAGTCACAATATGTAGCATTAATCCTGTTCCCCTCCCAAATACGGTCAGGCAGGAGGACAGGGTGAAGTGGTGATCTACTACCCAGGCTCTAGCCACAATGCGCTCAAACCCAGAACAGTTGGAGAGTTTCTTAAAATGATTTTTCAAATTATATTGCTATTTTGGGGTTCAGAGTAAATATCCCTTAGAACAAGTCTGGCTTCTTGCACATCGCGGATTACTTTTGCCTGTGACTCAGGAAAACAGCACTGCATTGGGTTACATTCAGAAGTTTCCTTTGCCAAAATGAGGACTAGAAACTTAACTCTGTTTTTAATAGATTAACTTGAGGAAAAAGTAGAAAACCCTAAAAAGCAGTAGAGCGAGCAGAGAAGCGGTGGTATTGTATATAGATACTTCCAATCCTGTAAATGAAATCCACTAATCTCACTTTTATGTAGTAAAAACAAGCAAAAGTCTGCCACTTTCATACGCAAGGAAATGATTTAAAATTTTGCTTCTGTCACTTCCTAGAATTAGGGCATAGGCAAATTTTCTGTTTCTGTGGCTTCTGTCAATTCCTTTCAGACTTCTGTATGCATATTTCCACTAATGTGGCTGATTTATTCTTTCTTTACAACCAATTTTCATTGTTATACCAAGTTCCTATAAATATTTCCTGCCAGATTATTTGCCCCAGGTTAAAGATCACTTTTTTCTTAATAAATTGTTTATTTAAAAATGCAGCTGTCCCCTAAATCACATAAACCACAAAACATTTGCAACTTGTCATCTTTCACAGACTTTTTTTTCCAAGTAGATGTATGACTGATCAAATACAAATTATTCATTTTGTATGCAACATACCAAAATGTTACCCTCCTCTTCTGAGTGATCTATCCTGCCAACTGCCTATTAAAATTGGAATCAGGTATTTGGTACACACAAAATGTGCAGCAAAATGCTTGTAGAGCTTTGAAAGCAGAATGCTAATTAAGGGAAGGCTCTTGAATGAACATCGAGCAACTTTCCTGAAGGATGAACACAAGGGTGAGATCGGGGCAGGGAAGATGTAGGCTTCTAGAATGATAGGGATGAAATAAGAAGAGATAATGAAGGAATCTCTGAGAGGACCATCTCAGGAAAAAAATGCATGGCCATACACCAAACATCTCCAAACCATTGGAGGGATGAATATGTATAGCATGGAAAAATTTCTATGAGCAAAAAAAGACCAGAAAATCCATTTTTATGTGAAAATGATCTCTGGTGACATTTGGACCTCATCTAGCAAGATTTTTTTTTCCTATGGTGTGGAACAGCCATTCTCTGATGTGTCCATGTTCAGACCTATCTTCCATATAAGTATCTCCCATGCACTTAGCTATATGGGAAAGACAGGGTGGGAATTTAGCCCTCAGGATAAAAACCTCCGATGGGTGAAGAATGATGGGCATTTGGGAGTCCAGCATTTGAGTTCTGTTCCTCCCTCCCTGCCAACAATTTGCTTTAAAATACTTTTTGTATAGAGCATTTTACAAGCATAATTTACTGAAGTAGGTAAATATCACTATCCATATTTTACAACAGATGAAGCTGAGATTAGATGACTTGCCAAAGGCCATGTAAAAGCCAGTGTCAGAATCAGGATTGGAACCCAGGTATCTGGACTACCATACTCATGACTAATCCATTAGAGATGCTATTTACACTGTCTGATGGCCTAATGCATCTCTGAAATGGGCTCATACCAAGAACTGGTCACAGTTTGTTTGAGAAAAATTAGTTGAAAAGTTATCTTTTTATGAATATACAAGACACCTTTTTTGAATATGCAAAATATGAATGATATGGTGATTATCTGAAAAAAAATTAGCATTTTTCATTTACTGACGGAAAAGCTTCAGTAATGGTTTCAATTAATATGAAGAGAGGAGGGGAAAAAAGAGAAAAAGCTAAAGGCCAAAACTGTGGGTCCATTTCAAACTCAGCCAAACAAATGCCACTACATTTTTTTACGAACATTTTTCCTGACCAGCTATAGGTCATGATCCCCAAAGTGGATCACAAGAGGTGTGAGATGGTATTGGCAAAATCCCCCACACATGGTAATCCCTGCCAGAGGGAGTAAGGGAAAGAAAAGAGAACCTTTCCAATCCCTCCATTTGAACAGCACAGTCCTCTTCACACTGTCATCCATTTTTTTCCTATACCTTCCTTCAAATGATCTACCAAGCCATTGCCTTCTTCGTAAGCCTACCCTTCCATGTACCCTTTACAATACCAACTAAGATTTCCTTATTTATTTAAAAAAAAATTGAAGAAGCTGTTGGTTGAAGAGGTTAGGTAATAATAGATGTACTTCATCAGATCCACACTGGCTTTATCATGAAAGTTTCTCATTGATCACCATCCCTCGGAAAGCTTCTAAATTATTTTTAATTAGATTCTTTTAAAATTTAAGTTGACAGCAGGGCATCCTGGAGGAAATGTCAAAGAGAGACTGAGGGATGGGATTGGATGTAGACATAGGTCAGAGGGTGAGAAAGATATGTGAGTCTGCAGCATAAATATGGTAGTTGAAGCTGTGTGACAGGGCAATATTGCCCAGGAAAAAAATATATGGAAGAAAAGAAGGGGTTAGATTGTGAGGTTTTTAATATTGAAACAGCAAAAAGTAGATCATCTACATGGTAGGCCCAGGCCTCACCCAGCTGAACTCCATTTATTGTCTGAGTGCCTGCTCAAGTGGAATTAAACTATTATGATCAAAAAGACAAAGTTACTGCACAAGAGAATCAGTATTCCACAGGAATCAATAACAAGATTGAAAGCTAAAAGGCATTTCAGGCAAACTGAAGCAAATGGAAGTTCACATGGCAGACCTTAATTCCTCTGTGGCTATGTTTCTGTGCTCACTGGAATAGTAAACTGATTAAGAAACTCAGAATTTGTCAAGAGTCAGAAAACAACAAATGATAGTATATATTTGGAATCTGGTAATTTACTGTTGCTACTATTTGGTAACTTTGTCAAAGTGAGATGTATATCACTTTTAAATTCCAAATATTGATCACTTAATTGTGTATGAGTCATTCAAGAACTGGGCAATTTTTAGAATGTAGAACTGCTTCATTTTTTCTTTAGGCAGGTCTTTATACCAGATCTAAAATGAATGGCCATTTTGCCATTCTCCCCCAACTTTTAATTTGTGGATGTGCCTATTCTTGTGAGACCTAATTTAATGGAGTTGGTTTCTACTTTTGCAAGGATATTATTCTGTGCCATGATTCCATCTTCCATACAACTGAACCACCTTAGCAAGCTCTAAGTCCTTGTAGATGCAGAATAAGGTGGCCAAGGCAGATGTCATATTCAAGTTCCAGGGCAAAGAGAATCATCATTTACCTGGACTACACTATATATTTTTAAAAAAAGAAAAATCAAAGGATATTGTTTGCCAGACTGAAGCAATTATTTTGGGATATGGATCACTCCCTTGTTGTTTTGTACCTGTCATATCGGCAGTTGAACTTTGTGGCACAGACCAGAATTTTTTAGAACTATGGCGAAATCCATTATATTCAGAAGTGAAGCAATGAGAAAACCACCGCAGAGATTAACAAATTGGAGTGGAACAGGCAGTTCAAATTATGCTAATTTTTCCTTTTCCATGTACTTTAATTTTCACAAACACACAGGACTTATGTGGGCACTGGTGTTAAATTTAAAATAGGTGGTGGGGACACTTATTTTTTGTGTGAGAATAATACTCTATTTTTGAAAGGTTTTTTTAATTTGATTTTGTTCCATGTCAAGTCATCTGGAGAGCTATAGAATGGCCAAGTTTTTTTTTAAGTGACTAGTGATGCCTTTTTATTGCATCAGAACTCCAGCTCTCTAAAACTCAGGCCCCTTTAAGGTATCTCAAGTCAGGCACCCAGACACTGAGGTCAAATCACTGAAAATAGTGTGTGCATGCATGTGTGTGCAAATGTACATTACTGTCCCCTGACATGTAAATCCTGCAGTAAAACCATGACAATTTACACCTACTGTTACAAGCTGGTCATCAAAATAAAGAACAAACAAATAGGACAGGTGAAATCCTGACTCCACTGACATCAATGACAAAACTCTCCAGGTGGTCCGGGCCACACATGGTTTGTGTGTGTTTGTATTTTATTTTGATGACCAGCTGATCACAGTAGGTGTAAATCATCGTTTTACTGCAGAATTTACATGTCAGGGGACAGTAATGTACATTTATATTGTATATTTAGATGGGTGGCGTTAAATGTCAAATTTATTTACAGGCTTATTAGTTTCAGGGTGCAGCAGATAGGTTGCATTGCGTGTTGTTTCAGAGAGGAGGGATGGGTAGAGCCCAGGCCGTATTGCAGTAACAGATGCTTTTGTGCTTTAGTAGCATTTATAGCTGGGTTAAGCATGGCTTGAACACATACCTTATGTTATACTGCGACTGTTATACTGAACTGCTTTACTGTACTCAGGTGATTATGGTATTACGTACATGACATGGGATCTATTTGTGATGGGACAGAAAGTGAAATATTTTTAGCCTTTCTGACTTGTGAGCCCTTCACCTCCTCTCTTCTAACAATGTAGCCGGCCTCCATCTCCTATTTTTGATTCTCCCCCTCCTCCTTCCCCCATATTGACCCTTATGCATGGAAAAGACTCCCTGGAGTCTGCAAAGCCTCTAACCGACCCTTCACAGCTAGACACTTTCCTGGCACAATAGCCTAATTGTTCTAATAGTGACATCCCAGGAAAGGCCTGACTCGAGAAGCTCAGGAAGTAAAACATTTAATATACCCTAAAAAATCTATAGTGCAGCTAGTCTAACTCCACAAACTACTGCTGTCCTGTCCCTGAGGAAACAGAGGCCAGTGATTTGACCCTCCCTCTTTTTGACATGCAACCTAGGTACAGGAGCAGCACCATCCGATCAATCACACGGCAGTAATAACGAACGCTGAACAGAGAGAGTGACCACAATCTGTATGCGAAAGTTTGTTTGCTTGAAATATTTTGAATAATTTCAAATAATAAAAGTTAGAGATTGTGACAGCTCTGAAAGGCGGGAGAAGGGAAGGGTGAAATTTAACTGAATAAATTGTTGGCTGAAAATAGTTCAATCATATCCAGCTGGGGACAAATCCAAGGTGAAAATTCCCTTTCAGGAGTTAAGACTCATGGCCTAATTCATCCTTGGTGTAACTGAAATCTGGTCTATTTCTGAACTATGTGGGTCATATGATGGCAGACACTGCAAATAATTAAAACTATTATCTCTGTTTTGGCTTTTGTTTTTGTTACAGTAACTCTAATCAGGGTATTTGTCACACCACTCAGGGTTCCCACACTAGCTGACCATGGCTAGTTTGGGAATATTAAGGTTCTATGTCCCATAACATTACTGGCCAACTTCTCCTACAGCAGCAAAAACGTGGCTATTAAACTGGTCTATCATGGGTCTGAACTGACTTTCCTGTAGTATGCTCCCTCTCTGCTTTCTCTCAGGGTCATGTTTCCAGTGCTTCTCTTGATGTCTGGTTGGTTGCTTGCTTTTTTGGTTGCTTTTCCCTGTCTGCTTCTAGGTTCTTCTCACAGACTCCTAGACATCCATCATATAATACCCAGTGATTCTGCTCTGCTCACGTAGCTTAGTTTCTGCCAGCATCAGATATGGTCTGTCTTGGGTGTTCCTGTTTCAATTATTGTACTCTAAAAAGGTGCTTGACAGCTTGTTACATCTATCCTGAATGAAGAGGGGCTAGCATAGCCACCAGCTTTAATGAAATTTCATCCAACCTCCATCATAAATAAAGGAGATATGAGAGAGAGCTTACATGCAGCTGGCATAAAAATTTTATCTTCATGAGTTTTGGATGGCCACATTACTCATGAGGGGAATTAGTCATATAGGCAATCCCAAATGAGTGTCAGTAAATCTTTAATACCTCACTACACCATTGTGTATTCAATATATGCTGCACTTCACTGTACATTGGAAATGTCTTGGCATTTTAAAATATTTTACCTGTATTTGTCATATTCCTCTGTCTATAAAGCCAGGTCGCTTTACTTACCATGAGTACAGCTGTACTGAGTCAGAGCTGAGAAGGAAAGAAAAATGACAACTAATACATTTTAGAAACCTCTTTCAAATGAAATAAAATAGCACACATATGAATACCTCAGGGCCTTACAAGGCCAGAAGTAAATCATGGCACATGCCATTGGAAACCTGATGATCTTCTCTCTCAAATTTGAAACTTATCATTAAGGCAAGGCTAAATATTATCTATCCTTGATTTTAAGAGTGTAATTTGAGTGAAGGACAATCTAAGGAAGTTCCTCCTATAGCTCTTAATTAGATGTCTCTTCCACTGAACTTCAATTCAGACTTGAAAGTTTAAAAAATTTAAAGTTACCTTTTTAATTTCCAATTTCTTGGGAAGCACTATTATCTATGGGACTGTTAAAAAGAGCAGAATTATTTTAGTTCAAATTCTGCTGGTGTTTGTGTTTTTTTTTCTATTCATTTAGATTTATAAAATTGAAGCAGCGCACATTCAGGGATTTTGCTCTTCATTTAAAAAGATCAAAGTAATATTTAAAAAAAAATCACCAGCCTCATCAAAACCAGTAAAGGAGAAAGGGAGACATTCCAGCTATAGATCCCCAAACTAGCTGCTCACATTATTGCTATATTTAATAATTTGTTAAAGATTATGGCCTCTAGTCACTAATTTATCAGGGCTTCATTGTATCATGCACTGTAGTGAGACACTGTCCCTGCACCAAGGCAAGGCAAACAAAGAGTGAGAGAGAAAACAGAGGCACAGAGTGAAGTCACTGCCCAAGGTCATAGAGCAGGTCAGATGGGAATAGGACCCAGGTCTGCTGAATGCTAGTCCAACTAGACCATACTGCTTTCCAGCCCTCCGAACACTTACCATCCCTGAGGAAAAAATGAACTTTGCAGCATGACCTGAAAGTCTGCACATGACGAGCAGTGTTTGTTTAAGATGTCAGTGTATAGTTAAGATGTTTCTATGACACTAAGCACCCTTGTATTCACGCCCTCCACACCACTGTAATAATCTTTGTACCAAATATGTCATGTGAGGTATCATTTGAAAACCAATAACTCACTGATAATATTTTTGCCTGATGCACACATGTGATGTGTATTAAGACTTTAAATATATATTGGAGTTATGACTAAAGTGTATGTGAACCAGGTATGTCAGGGATAGTCATTAAATAGGTCTATTCTAAACAAAGGAATGTATGTTTACCTCAGTATACAACAAACCGGATCATGAAGATTGCAGGGGGAGGCGATGGCAGGAAACAGAACAATTTGCATTTACGCTAACAAGTGGGAGAAGAGAGAGCATGGAGCTTCCTTCACCACCAGCTTCCATGTCCCCTTCCTCTCAGCTTGAATAAACTTTGCTTTGAGGGGTAAAACTATGAAGAATCCTGTTCAAAGGTTCACTAGTCTATAAAGACAGGGCTCTGAACCTCAAGTAATATGCAACTGAATCAACTAATTGGATACAACATTATTGTATTATCAAAGTTGCACGGAGGGAGGTCTTTTCTAAAAGCTAATGACACGCTGGTGATTAAATCAATATGAAAAGTATGTAGTAACACTACATGAAGCAATATGGACACTTAATGATATTCCATTTTAAAGTCTGGGGCCAAATAGAGAGAAACAGGTTCCCTACCATACAGGAGAAGACAGCTATTTACCTGTCTCCCTATGAAAATGAAGGATGCTGGAATCAAAACAATGGAAGCCCCAGTACATGCAGGAGGCTAGGAAGCCCACAGGAAGGAAGGAACGGTATGAGATGATCCTGCCTCTTGAAACAAAGTAATTGAACTTTGAAAGATATAAGCAAGGACAGAAGCCATCTTTGGCATCCATCATTAGACAGCCCAAGGGAACAGAGCTCTTGCAAACTGAGAAAGATGGGTCCTTCACCTAAAGGGAGGTTGAAGCCTCTGGAAACTGAATATAGGTGAAAAAACATCTTGAACAAAGCCTGTACCTTGCTAGATTAAGTTTTAGACTTATTTTCACCTTTATTTGCATATAGCTTGTGCTAACTTTATCTCTTGTACTTGAACTCCCTTAAAATCCGATCTTCTTTTGTTAATGCATTTGTTTTACTAGTAATCCAAACCACCAGTGCTGTGTTTGAATTAAAGTGAATATTAACTCCAGCTAATATGGGAAGCTGGTGGATTTTGTGTCTTTAGAGGAACAAACTAACCTTATTTCTCTGAACTGTCCAGAGGAGGGCTAGACATTATGGAACAAATAGTTTTGGGAAAATTCAGGAGTGGGAGTGTTTTGGGGTCACCCTGTGCTGCTGGAAGCCACAGTGAAGCTGTGGGGCTGTAGACAGGTTACTGGGGTCAGAGCTGCTGAACCAGGGCTGTCTAGCACACAAACACCCAGGGTGTGATCTGCATGT
The DNA here is from genome assembly GCA_007922155.1 of Mesoclemmys tuberculata. Classification (NCBI taxonomy): domain Eukaryota; kingdom Metazoa; phylum Chordata; order Testudines; family Chelidae; genus Mesoclemmys; species Mesoclemmys tuberculata. Next base: position 53,426,767 of record ML675610.1, on the reverse strand, counting down.
TTGTTGGCTGGTTGTGAGCATCCCTGGTCAAGAGCTACAGCAGCAAGGCATTGTAAGGCGCTTAGGGTTACAGAACAGATGATGACACAACCCTTCACTGGTCTGGATTGCCTCCAGACCAATCAATTTCTACCATGCTTTTTGTCTAGGATGTTAACTTCTTAGGGCAAATTTACTGTTGGACCAGATCAGCACAACTCACTTGACTTGACTAGTTCTGCACTTGTGCATGTCTGAGAATTTTACCCTTTTTGTTTTCATAGGCACCTTAATTTCTGTTTTAATCTATGTATCCAATTCAAAAACAGCAGTGGGTTGTTCATTATATAAAGCTACAGGATTCAGGCTTACAGCACGAGAGAGATCTCTGTTCTTCACATCATAGAACAAGAACAAGAGTGAAGGTGATTAAGAGTGAGGCAGTCCGTTGACCCAACCCTAGAAGCAAAGAACAGCTAAAAACACCCAAACATACACACCAGAGATGGATAAGCAAATCCCACAACTTGTAAGTGAACCTTATTAAAGACCTGATCTAAAACCCGTGGAAAGTCTCTCTCCCCACTTTCCCTCTCCCCTGATTTCTGTGGGATTTTAATCAGGCCCTAAACCCTTACACTCCCAGTCTCCTGTCAGCCAGCATATCACAACGAAATGTACTGAAAATCTATTAAAAGACTGGAAAACAGTTCAAAGAAAACATGCAAAGAAACCCCAAAGGAAAATGTGTTTTAAATGTGAATGCTCAATTGATTTATTCCTCTCTTTGATATCAAATATACTGTAACTAAAGACAGCTGCTAGCATATCCAAATCCAGATCAGTACCGTTAATAACCTCTGTCCTTGGGTCTCCAGTAATATATTGTATCAAGGATTTATGTGGCTTCTCGTACAATTAAGGACTTCATTGTAAACAAAACAAAACCCCCACCTAATGCTGCATTGCCTCCTTCCTCAGATGACACAATTCAGAAGGCCCAAACCACTTCCAGATTCCGGGGTGTGTCCTCTACACCAATGCTAATACATTTAAATTAAAGATGGAAATGCACTAGCAGACCGGGTCCCTTCCATTCCTTGGAGTCTTTAGTGAGACAACTGTGGATTTAATAATGGCCACCACATACCTCATTTGTTGTCCACAGGAAGATGTAGTAGCACCCACATAAAAATCAGAAGTTCCCTCAGTGAAAACATGTCATGCCTACTTGTGGGACATACTGAAGAAGGAAAAGGGAAGCTGGAAAAGATTACTTATCCTCACATACACAGACTACAAGATTACTTGGCTGTCTTTGTAACACTTTCAGTAAAACAAGGTACAAAAGCAATTAAACCTAAATATTTCACATTTTTCACAGATTGATCTTAACAAAATAAAAAAAAAGCATGGTTGCCATCTGACAGATATAAACAGTATGCCCTCTGCTCTGTAGCTACACTATGCAAAATGGCTAATGTACTATAACCAAACAGCTATTCATGTCCTCTTTTCAGATTTATCCCACATGCATTTCCTTTGTTTTCCCTCATCCCTACACCTGGAATGTCCTCCCTCATCCTAAATGCCACAACTGCCTTCAAATTCCCTTCAAGCCCCACTTCTAAGCTAAACAGTGAAATAATATGGTGTAACTTGCAAAAACAAGCCACCTCATAGACTTACTTTGTGGAAGTTTGAATCATCCCTTGCCTGATGTTTTTGTCCCTGGACTGTGTCAGGTCATATCATATAGAATATTTGGACTGTGAGTCTTCAGGTGAGGAGATATCTTGTTTTTCTGAGTCACCTAGCACATTGTGGTGTTCAGAAAGAATATGGTATCTAATCAACAGTCAGGGTCCTTGGGTCAGGGGTCCTCTATCTCGCTAGATTCTACACGTCGTGCTTACCTATACAGTTGCTGTATGCAATTGTTAAATAATAATCACTTTGAAATATTAAATTTAAGGGCATTATACTGGGTGTGTTGGAACAATTTGTATAATGGGGTGCTGAGTGCCATTGAACCAAACTGTAAACCCTGTCTAAGATGGAAACCACTTCAAGCCAGGAGGTGTGGTAGCAGCCTTTGCTCCCCTAGTTCCAGCACCTATGCATTATATGGCATTTTCCACAAATAAAAATACACTCTAGTAAGTTCATAACCGTAAGGTAACTACTAGGTGCTCATGAATACAACTATTAAATAATAACCATGCGTGGTGTGATCTCTGATTTGCTTACAACATGTTAGGGAACTTGCTATGTGAGCCCATTTATTAGTTCTTGCATTTTCTTGGGGAAAAGTGGTGAGGCCATCCTTAAGGGTGAGTTATTCCGTGTCACAGATTCATGAGCTTCCATATAAAGAAGAAATCGCTTCTCCATATAAAAAGAATGTAAGTTTCATGGTTATATAATATGCAATGTTAAGAATATCTGACATATTTTAGAAGGGCAATATGTTACGTACAGCATTATCAGTTGTTCAAGGCATGTGTAACATTTCTAAGATGACAGAAATCCTTTTCTAAGGTTGGGTGTAGTTTGTGCATTACTCTAATAAATGACTGAGGATTTGATGGGGAAGTTGTTGGGAAGTTTTATACATGGGAAATTTTTTAAGCAGCAGCAAAATGAGCCTGGTAAATAGAACAAATTCATCATGACAGAGGCTGAGCATTCCTAAGTACATGGACAGTGACCAGTGAACTGGGTGGGGGGAAGGGCGGTTGCGAAATACAAATAAAAAACATAATGAAAATTAAATTAAAACCCATAAAATAAATAAAAATATATATGCCAAGAGGAAAAGAGATTAAAATTTATTGAACACAGGCTGCCCTGAATATTACAAGTCTGAGAAGGCCCAGCAAGATCAGAGTTGTAAAACAAATGAATCATAGCATCATTGTGGGAACTCTGCAGCGAGATCAGTAATTATATGCCTTGCTGCTCTACACACTACCTGCATATTAAGGGAGTTGAAAAATGTTCAGTTTCTGAAACTGGCCTCATTAGAATGTGACACACTCAAAGACCCATGTATAATGTGAGCTGCACTCAAGCCAATCTTGCCATGTCAAAAAATTAATCAGTGGCTTATGCTTGCAACTTCTGGTTTCTTAGAAAAACTAGTATGCAAAACTAATTATTTATAGGAAATGAAGTTCCGGTCCATTGTGCAGAACCTGAATAAATTTGCTTTGCATAGAATCTTATGTGGGTGTATGGAATCCTACTTCATCCTAGGTGGAAACAGGGTAGGGAACACCTTGTCACTGCCACAACTACATTGAAGGCTGTATTTCCCTTCAGTGTTGCAAAATGTGGTGGTGTACTGAAGGACAGACACGCTGGCCAAGCCTCTATCACTTCCTGAACTTGCTTGTGTCCCCGTAGTGTTCTTGTGAGCTAGGTTCCTTGGTAAATAATGGACTGCATTGTTTATCTGTAAAGCCTCTTCATTTTCCTTCTCCCCTGTGCAGCATATTTTCTGTCTTTTGGGCCTCCTCTCACTGCTTTGCAGGCCAATAGATTTAGCCCTAAAAGAAAAATATCTATGAAATAGTTAATACACTGTGAAATGGCTGTTTTATCTCCTCATAGATAAAGCCTGAAGCCTGTGATCCTGAAGCTGGGTGGACAGGAGTCAGTCGATGAATTTGGAGGCAATCGATCCAGGCTCTGAGATTGAGGGGTACTGGGTTCAGGGTGCTGTTTTTGTTGTTAGAGACAAAAGGGAAAAGGGCATGTTTGAAGTAAAATGTTTCAGGCATTCTGTATGTGAATTTATTTTTCACTAACCTCCTAGAATGTTCTGGGCCTTTGTAGAATCTCGTGGAAGCTTCCAGACTTTCTGAGAACTACATTTTCCTTGAACCTCAGCTGGACGTGGATGGTCGCCAAAGACACTTCTCGCCTGGGGTACCATTTGGTCTAGGGCTGGCCCTGCTGGTGGTGTGACTCTTTTTTGACTAGACATACTAGTTCAAATTATTTTTCACTCTTGTATGCCTCCATTTCTCCAGGGCACTGTCCAGAATCAGGAATAAGTCTCAAAATATCATGGAAAAAGTATTAACTGGGAGCAAGAAGCTCAAGAAATCTTTCAAGAAAGCTTGCTTTTTAAAATTCCAGCCCACTTATGAAGCTTGGCTGACTAACCAAAAGTCTGGACTTCTTGAGTTACAGCCACCACAAAATTTAACAGAAATGGGGCGGTGTGTGTGTTACAGATGCTCCAAGCTTTTAAAGGAGAAGTTAACAGAGAGTTACAATGGCTTGCTTATCAGCCTCTGTCCCCATGAAATATCTGTGCTTCAATGAGGTCCAGAAAACTGTCGATGATAATGTATGGGGGATAATTACAGCTTCAGTCCCTCCATTTTCTGAAAATAAAGACACCTTTAATTTTTAACTAAGTTTAAATGTAAATAAATATACAAAAAAAAAGTAAGGCAAGAAGTTGGTACATACTATGAGCTAAATGGTCCTGTGATGGTTTACAGTGGCTGAAAATCTCCTCCCAGGTTTCTTTACTAGCAAGTAAAACATTCAATGCGTGGCTCACTCATTTTTAAACTAAGATTTGATACATACCTTTCAAGCCATGTGTGTTTGAATCTGTATCTCAAATATTCAAAAGGCACTTTTCTCTGCAAAGTAGCTTTTAAAATGCTTGGTATGCCAGGCACATGTCGAGTGGTCAAGATCTTTATTTAAACCAGTACACCAGGCCTGGTGTACTGAAGTATCAAACTAAAATTTTCTCAGGAGAGCCTTGCCATAAAAAGAACCATTTGTGCCCATAGTATCAACTGTAGCTAACAAAACTGAGAAACCCACTCAATTAGTAAATGTCTTTCCTATATATTTTTAATAGCCACTAATGCTTCCTATCCAAGTGTTTCTAAATCTATACACATTTTGTACAGAGGACCTCAGGTCAACTAATATGAACTGAAGGAATAAACTTTTCAAGGAGAATGTATTTGAGAACAGATGGAATGTGTGGACTAAAACGATGGATCATTTTTAATCATGTACAGTTCCTACTTAAAAATAAGCTTCCTGTCTAGCAAATTCTTACATGACCCATTGAAGCAATATATTTTCAGTAAGCCTTTGTCAAAAGATAAACAAAATGGCCTTTGGCTGCATCTTGAAACAGTACTCAATTCCTTGGAGATCAGAGCACCCCTTCATACTCCATGGCCATGTTGAGGAATACTAGCTTGTCACTAAAGGTATAGTCAACCACACACCAAGCCACAAAAAATGGTCTTTGTACCCGTCTGGGCTACAAGGATCTGCATCCCAATCCACATGGGGTAGCTCTGTGATCCTTAGTGGAGAATAGGGCTCAGGAATCTGCATCTTTTAATGGGGGGGGTCTGTGTGATCAGACCAGTGGCTAGACGTCTGTCCCTTTCTCTATCCTAAAACACTTTGTGGTAACTTATTCGGATGTAGCACTGAGTTACTAGGTTTTTGTACATTTAAAAAAAAACAAAAACAAAACAGATTTGTGGATTTACTGGACAGCACTATTAATATAAAATTTTGACATAAATTTGTTTTAGCCACAAATCTGTAATAGCCTTATATAATTTAATTATGTTATCTGGTGTGGTTAATTCATATGTACTCAATGTATGATGACTAAATTTAAGTTGTAGGTATAGGAATAAGTCGGATAGTATGACAGGGGTATAAGGTTGACAAACATTTATGGGTGATTCATGTGTAATCGGTATATTAGCAAAGCAAGGTTGTAATGCAAGACCTGCAGGCAGAGCCCTGTAAAATTTTAGCTTAGCCACATGAGGCCAAAAGAAGGGCTGACATGAGGCAGTGACCCAAAAGTAACCCTGTACCAGTAAAGTTCAAGATCACTGTAAAATATGTAGTAATAGGTGATGTTTGGGAAAATATGCCACAGTATACCCACCAATACCTCAAGATGCCCGATTGTAATGTCACAGAAAATTCTGCAGAGACTGCCGGTTAACATGGGGAATTGGTTGACATAAATGCTAATGAAAATATGGGGAACTAAGAGGATAGCCACAATCATTACACTCTCGAAAGAACTCATACAGAAAAATGATAAAAGACACGAACACCCTGTCAGCAAACAATTTTCACAAAGTAATCACATCATATCTGACCTCTCAGTCCTCATCCTCAAAAGAAACCTATACAACACCTTCAAAAGATAAGCCTAAGAGCTTAAATTCATAGTTTTGCTAACACTAAAAACCATAGTCTTAATAAAGACACTAAATTTATGGCTTATTACGTCAATCTGTAACCCACTAACCCCATTTTTTGTGCTATGACTGCAGAGGTGTTAGGGACCATTTAAGGTGAAGTGGCCATTTAGAATACGTGTTGACTACTTCTGCTAAACAATCTGTTCCATCTAGTATTTATCTGTGACATTTAGTACCTTTCCCAGACCTGAAGAAGCACTCTGTGTAGCTTGAAAGCTTGTTTTTTTCACCAAAAGAAGCTGGTCCAATAAAAGATATTACCTCCCCTCCCTTGTCTCTCTAACAAGGAGAAAGACAGATTACTAGCCCTATTTCACAGATGGGGACTTGAGATACACAAAGAGTAGGTGAACTGCCCAAAGACACACAAGGAATCTGTGGCACAGTCAGGAATACAACTCAGATATTTTGAGTGCCAGTGCTCTAAACACAAAACCATCTTTATTCTCTCAATAGAAAAAATAGATGTCAGAATATTAGAAGTCTCTCTTAAAATGCATTTGGAATTTTGGTGAGGCAATCCTCACAATAACATCAGGAAAGATTTCTGATGTTAGAAAAAATCAAAAGTAGTCCAAAAAAACCCCAAACCCAGGCTACTACATTCTCAGCATAAGTACAATAATAGCAAAAAAGCTTAGACATTTCAATGACAAAATTAATATCAGCAAGTATATATCTTAATATGAAAATGACCCGTTTGCACTACTTCAAGTGCAATGATTTGTCTGTGTTGTTTAAAGTAAGTGTGCATGTGGAAGGTAGTAGAATGGGATAGAAGAAAAGCAAGTTCATCCTCACCTGCAGCTCAGACAAACAAATAAAACCTTTGGAATGAGTCAATCTCAGGAAAACTGCAATGTTGGTAGAATACTACAAATAGATGATGTAGTTCTGCTCCCATTGTCTGCAGTGACAGCATGATCAAGCCCTAAATGATTTTAAAAAATATAGGAAAGCAGCATACTGCACCATTAAGACCATGTTTATTTTGTGCCAGTGCCAATGTTACTAATTTATTGATCGAAACTTCATTATGTTAACCACAGTCTGATCCAAATTTAGCTTAAAAATTAAATGGTATATTGGCAAGTTATTCCAAACACCGCAAGTTCAACAGATTTCATTGTAGGCAACCTTGTTTCTTCTTACATGGAGTACTCTAATTTCTGTATCTCTCAGTGAGGTGATTTCCCCTAGGAAACTTATAACTCTACTATTGATGGCTAACTTTCCCTGGAACTCCCTTCTTCCATACTGCATGATATGTTCTGTTACAGTGTGAGTTAGAAACCTTTGACACTTGAGCTGATCCTACACCATGCCAATGTATGTAAGAAAGCAAAATCCATAGCAATCTCACAAAAATCTATCCTTTTCTGAATAGGGTCCAGTCATTAGAACCTGTTATTTAAGTAAAAACAACGTGTTTTTGCTGTATACAGGCTAACACGGCTATTCCTCTGTCATTTAAGTGCAACTTATTCAATAATAGGTACTGACTCTACACCACAAACAAGAAAAGACAAATGCCTCATGGAAGAAAAACTATAGTGCACAGAAAAACAGGCCAATATTGAACAGGAAAATACAGGATTTCCCATGCCAGAATAGAGATCAAATCTGGTGTTTCTGCCTCTGAGAGTGGCCATATGTAATACAGTAGAAACTTGATTTTATGAACACTGATTTTTTGACCAACCGGTTATATAAACCATTTTATCCCTTGATCAACAAGGTGCATCTTTATGTGGCTGAGCAGAAAGCTTTAGTCATACACACTGAGTGTGAGGGCGTACTGACCTTCCCATACTCTTGTGAAAGCACCTTAGTATTATGAGAGTCACACCCCAGAAAAATGATGTGTGAGTGCCTCCATGTTCTCTTTCATGAAGGCTGCAAAACTTAAGCAAACTATATTCAGCATTCAAAAGAAAGTAGAAATTGTTGAAAGGTTGGACAGAATATGTACATACAGTAAAAACGATAGTCCTGTAGCACTTTAAAGACTAACAAATTTTATTTCTGCAGGCATAAACTTTCATAGGTTGTAACCCACTTCATCAGATGTGTGCATACAGCACTGCATGAATGCAATCCATTTGCAAGATTGTAACAAGCATATTATACTTGTATTGCTATTTGTTATATACACTATCAATGAATGATTATTAAATTAACTTGTGCATGGTACCTAATGTAATTCTGAGATGGTCCATTTTATGGCCTTTATGATTTTTTTTTAATTCCTCAGTATTATTACTTAATAGAGGTTCTACTGTATTTTTGTTGTAATTATTTGTATTAACTCGAGATCTCCAACCTAGGTCAGGCCTCCATTATGGTACACTGTCAGGGACCAGACCAGCTAGGAACAGCTGCTGGCCTAATTCCTGACTCACTAGGCTGCTAGGCAACCAATGAGCTCAGCTGCACTGCCTTAGAACTCTGAGTGACCACCTGATTGGCTGTGGGTTTAGCAGGCCTGCTTATAAGCCTGGTCCCCACAGCAATTCAGTGGGAGTTTAAGGTATATTATGCTTGCAGCTAGGCTTGTCCTTGTGTCAGACTCAGCCCCCTTCAGGTTTTACCCCCAAGCTTTGCCTCTGTCTTATGACTCTGGCTGACCCTCTGGTTCTTGCATTTGGCTTCTGCTCCTCCAGTACTGGCCCTTGGCTTGTTTCCTGGACTCTCCTTAACCTGGACCCAACTCAGCTGGTAAACTGAACTCTTGCCTTCACCACTAGGTCTGACTGCCCATGGCCTGATTGGTAACATAGACACTGTACATCATGTGAGTAAGAGACAATCCCTGCCCCCAGTGATCTTATGTTCTAATATAGAACCTGTAGACAAATAATTGGAGGGAAAAAGTTTTATTATCTCAGTTGTACTGATGGGGTACTGAGACACAGAGAGAGAAAATGCCTTGCCCAAGGCTGCACAAGAAGTCTATGGCAGAGCAGAACTCATATTTCCTCTCATATTTCACTGCCTTAGCCATAAAATCATCCTTTCTTCAAGGAAAGTGAAGCTGAAGCATGAGACTTTTGGTAATCATATGTAATATGCAGAATTACAAAATTACAGATATTATGTAAACCTGGCTGATCTCCTGTGCCAGTGAATTCCTTGGACTGTACCTACACATGTGAAGAAATAATTGTCTGTTTGCTATAATTCTTAGATGCTTTGAGAGGCGGTTTTCTTTCTCTGTAGCAGTTGTCCATCACAGCAAAGCAACAAAGATTTCTTCTTGATGCATCCCAGACATCATCTCACCATCTTAAAGCTGTCAACCAGAGAGAATAACTTCAGGCCAGGTGACCCTTTGAAGTATCTTCCCTCTCTGTCTGATTAGGAGGTACTGTCTATCACTGAGAACTCCATGGACATGATGCTTTTAAGACGCTCCCTCCGCCAGGGGTGGAATTCTCTTGTCTATGCAGTTACATCTTCCAGTGACTTCATTACAGTCAGCTTGATTTCCTCTTAACAATCCCATTATAGTTGTTTCAGTGTTCTCTCAATAAATCCCTTAAATTGTTTCCAATATTTTCCACAAAACTGTTAAATTAACTGTCAACTCATATGGTCATATTTCAGAAAATAATGTTACCTTGGCCAATTGCTAATAGTCAACAATAAGAGAAGAATCCACTACTTTCATTACTCTCTTTAAAACAAGCACAATCCCAGAACTGAGTTTTGACCATTACAGGTAAAATCTTGTATTACCACATGTAGTCAGGATATAAGTCTCCCTCATCTCTAACAATATAGTGTCCCTATGTGCCATGCTGAAGGCATTGGTTCAAAATCAATGCAGCCTAAACTTCTGTACAACCAATGCCACTGTCTAATCCTTTTATGTTATAACTTACACAATGAATATCTTAAATGAGCACTTTGAAGGTTATGTAATTATCATTAACTCCTGGATACAACTCAGTCTTATGTACAGTCTATTTGATTGACTGACTTTCCAAGATATATGTCCATAACAGTCCCCAAGTATGTTGACGGTTCAACAAACCGTATTAGAAAGTGATTCTCTGCTATCCCTAAGAACATACTTTTAAGATTTACCATTAAAACCTTTTCAGTCAATATCTGAGTAATTATGATCCATGTTCTGGCTTTTTTATAGACCTCTCTTCACTGCCATGATTTTTTCATGAGGTCTGTAGCAATAACTAAGAATCTTCCCAGCACCATTTTTGTCATTAGCTTCACTCCAAATAGACTGTGTCCAACAGGCCATACTAATAGCAATTTCTTTTATATAGTGCCATTTATATTTCCAAGTATCACAAACACTTTACAAAGTAATGATCTAATATATATTTTGCCTCAAATATAACATGCCTAACTTTTGCTTCAATTCCATCTCTTGGTTTTGTCTAATTTGCATACATATTCAAGCTATTTTAAGTTCCAGATTTAATCATTTTTTCCATAATATGTAGACTATAAATACAGAATATAAATAGAATGTTATGTTTGGGTGTTGAATATGCTTGGGAACTTTAATCTGCAACCTGTGACTATAACACAAAACAACTCATCTGTTTAATATCTAGTAAAGATATATTGGGTGGAGAATGTCAAATGCCTTTCAACAGGAAGTTAGGTGAGCACGTTTCTCTCTGTGAGTGGCTGTTAGTGCAAGAGATGGTTTCTTGTGTGGGGGCCTGATAGTCTTGCCAACTGTCATTCTATCTCAAACTTTTTTCCAAGTTAATATGATTAATAAGGTTCTGATAAGGCAACTCTGATGTCATCTCTTGTCTGCTAGATTCATTGACCCCCTTTCAAACTGGCTTTAGGCCTGCTTGGATAATGCCCATCTTCTGGCAAATGATAAATGGCAAACATTGAATTTTTCAGCAGCCCTTGATACTACTGAACAAGAAATGAAGTTCTGTTGACCTCCCTGTTGATGCTGGCTGTGATAGACAAGATCACTCAAGTGTTTCATCCTGTCCATTCAGAGTTGTCTTAGGTGGAGTTACTGCCACTCCATTCTGAGGATTCTTTCAGGGGGTTATGCATGCTTGCATTCTACACCCTCTTCCTGTTTATTGAGGCTGGGTTTAGGGTTGTCCCTAGACCAAATGGACCCCAGATGAGGAGTGTCTTTGGTGCCCCCACTTCCATTTGTTAAACTTTTGAATAGCTTATTTTTATTGCATTCGTAGCCCATTTCAAGATTTTAATGCACAATTGCATGCATGATTTATCCCAGTCATATAAGATGATAAATTTGCCCACTAGGATCTGTAAATCTATATTTATTTATGCCATATATAAGCAAAGAAAAAAATTAGTTTCGTCTAAACTTACAGAAACTTTTTAATTTTAAGAATAACTGAAATGTACTAACATCAGGAAATTAAATTGTGCACCAACATTAGGTGGACCAGTATTAAATAGTGTGACAGTAGGTGATGGACTAGGTTTAACTTTTTAAGCTTTTATTTCAAAAGGTTGCTTTTCTCACCTTTGCCTTTGTATATTGGAACACAGCATCAGAGAGATCCAAAGACTGGACAATGGCATTTTCAAGCAATAAAATAGAAAGCGATGTCAGTCTCTTGGTGGCCATTGTTGATAAAAGATCTTTTTTAATGAGCCTGAGTTTCGAAAAGCTGTGCTCACCACTCATGACTGTGATCGGCAACATGAGCACACTCCTCAAAGCTATCCACACATTATGAAAAGTGTCCTTCATCTCTGCATCATGAATGAATTGGAGAACTTGGAGTGGAGAATACTTCCCATGAGGCAAAACGTGACAGATGTTATCTAGTTCGACATAGTCTTTATCATTGACAACTGAATATTTCCCACGCATCAGTGTCCAGTGAAGGTCCTTACAATTGTTCAAGAGTGTTTTCCTGTCCCCTGGCAGCTTCCTGAGGTCAAACAAAAAAAAAAAAAACCCAGGTCTCTTCATGGTGCTTCATTTGTCCAAACTTTTCTTGGATGGACACTTGAGCAGTGTCAAATTTTTCTTCCAAGCTTCCCATCACCTCATCTCTGCCCTCGTAACCAAACTATCTCTTTTTCTGATGAATACGAGTTTCCTTGAAGACATGCTCAACTCCTAAGTTTTCCACAGTTTCTTTGGTAGCAGTGATGGCATCTTGAAATTGGTTGTCTCCATAGGCCACAATGAAATCAAAGCAGATTCTCATCAAAGTAATACTGGTTGTAATGTCCATCAACTGAGTTTGTAATGTCTGTTTTATCATGTTTACTTGGAACAGGATATTGTGCCAAACCTCAACTGAGACCAGAAATATGAAGTCCATGATCTGATTTGCCAGGCTTTATCCTGAAAACAGGACATATATCCTTTGCAATACTCTGAAGAGACATACTGAATCTAAAGATGACACTGAATATGACAAAACCAGACTGAGGGAATGGCAGCCCCAAGGCACAAAGAAAGCTCTTGGATTCAGTGCATGGATTCTTGCCTGGCCAAAACTGTTTTTTCCCTTCATTTTCATGCCATTGTCGTAGCCCTGGCCAGGGCAATCCTGAAGCTTTATTTTATTTTCATTCAAAATGTTTATAAATAGTTCTGTGAGGCCTTTTCCAGTCGATTCATCCACAGACTGGAAACAGATAAAGTGTTTCTTTGCTTGGATACAGCCATACTCATCAACAAATCTTTCTGTAAATTATATTTTTTCATTGTGACTAATGTTGGGAGTGCAGTCCATTATTATGGCATTCTATTTTGCTTTGCTGAGTCGCATCAATATATTATCAAGCATCTTTCTTGCCATAAGCCTCAATCCATTCATTTTGAATTGTTTTGCTGCAGCAATGATCCATCGCTTCTTTACAAACTACTGAACATTACTGTATTTCCAAGGATCTCTACTGAACCTAGGAGATTACCAATATGTTCAGTGAACAACTTATTTGATGAGCCTCAGAAAGCCATGTTGTTCTTTGCAATGAAGAAGGTAATTGAGATCAGATGCTCGAGCACGTTCCTCCAATGCTGGGTTTCTACATTAATAATGCTCTGGTTTTCTGTATCTATGCATTTATTCAGCATGAGCCTGGACTTGACCTCCATCCTTTTGAAGTAGGCCATAAAATGGACAGGTGACTTTTCATGTTTCTTCAGAACATCAGCTAAATTATGCCATTAATTGTACCCAGAAAGAACAAGCAATGATTTGGCATTCTTGTCAAATGTTTTGGAATAAAAACAGAAGAGTCAGTTGATTTTGAGTAAATTAGCCAATGCCAATTTCGTTTTTCACCATTCTCAAGCCCTCTTTTGCAATGTGACTTTGAGAAGTATCACTTCTGTTCATTTACTGGAAACGTGTTAGCCTCAATTTTGCCTGCCACATTCAAAATTGTACAATCAATGTCAGCAGAGTTTAGGATTGCCAGCCATAAAGCAGGATCTGATTTATTGATTTGTGGTGCACAATTTTTCTCACTACTGTTTCTGGAATCAGATGAAGATGATTCTTCATCATTTCTCTCCTTTTCATGCAATCCAGATTTTTCTTTGTCGTTACTCTCCTCTTCATGTGAGCCATATTCTTCATCACTACTCTCCTTTATGCTGTCAGGAAAACTGGACTACTCATCACTTTCCAGACATTTCTATTCCTTATATTCAGGTAAATCTGCTAATTCCTTAGTAATAGGACTTCCATCATGTATGCTTTAATTTTCAATTTCTTATGCATTGGTCAATCACTAGTGCCTAAAGCCTATGTTCTGTTTCAGATATTTTCACATCAAATTTATCCCTTGCATTAAACTAGATTGCAGCTCAGCTTTTTACTTCCTATACTGAGCTCCTGAAGGTTTCTTCAGGAGCATCTTTTATTTTCTGAGGGGGAAACCAGACAGTATGAGGGAGAGCAAAAGTCTATTTTCCACAGTCTTAGAAAGTCATCAAACATTACATGTTAAGCATGGCAAAAAAAGTAACAGTATTTCTTTTATATATGTTGGGTAGATAAGGGTTTGATAGATATCTCTAGTATCTCATTCAATATGTCCTTTATTAATTGCTACTTATACTCTTAAAGGTTCAAAACACAAATGTACTTTCACAATAAAATGAAGTTCACAATATCTCAGCTGGTTCTCACGTCATTTCATTTTGTTCTTATACCTCACTGACTGACTTGTGACACACCACCTCTGAAATACCTGTGAGGTCATGGCTGATAACATTCTAAGAGATTTGAGCCAACTGTAGTTCTCAGGAAGTCTGGAAGTTCCATGAGATTCTACAAAGATCCAGAACATTCTAGGTGGTTGGAGAAAATGAATCCGTATATGGCGTGCCTGGAAACATTTTACTTCAGACTTTCTATTTTCCCTTTTATTGCTAACAACAAAAACAGCACCCTGAGCCTGGTGCCCCTCAAGCCTGGCACCCCAGGCAGTTGCCTGGGTCACCTGCCCCAAAGTCTGGCCCTGTCTGGGCGGGCAGTTGAGATACAGAGATGTTTCGGGCAGTATGAAGATGACATTCAGTTCCCTGTCTTGGCAAAACCCAAATGATAGTAATGTTTCTGTGAAACATTTGGGTTTCAATAAAGTGACATTTACTGATGGAAATAAGTTTAATAAAATTTTTTTCAACCAGCTATATTCATAGTCTGGGTCTGTTTTTGGATCCTCAATTTTTTTCTGGAATCCCAGATAGCAATGGTAGTCAAGTAGTTTTTCCAGCTACATTTAGCTAGATCATTGCATCCACTTCCCTCCCGTGACTACTGCAGCACAGTCATCTATGCCTTTGTGACTTGCTTATTGGATTATTGCACTGTCCATTATATTGGCCTACCATTGCCTTTACACGCTGAATCTTCAGATTCCATAGAATGCAGTTACCCATTTTCATACTGGTGTTAATAATGAAAGTATATAAAAACCTATCTGTCAGCGACTACACTGCCTTTCACTCTGTTTCTGAGTAAAATTCAAGATAGTGATTTTAATATATAAAATTGTTCATAGTTTGGGCTCTGGATATCTTAGAGATTGCTTCTTTCTCCATTAATCACCTCAATCTCACCTCAAGTTGAAATCAGCTTAAGTATTTTTGTTAATAGTCCCTAACCTCGTACATGTGGGGAGATTGGAGACAGGGAATTCTCAAAAGAGGCCCATCTATGCTGGAATTTGATCCCTTCATTGTTTTATCACTGCCAGTGTCTTTTGACCTTCAGGGAACTTTACAAAGCTCATCTATTCATTCAGGCTCTTGCTTTGGAGCAAGGAGAATAATGAACTATTTTTGTGTGGGAGTCAGTTATGATGTTAATCAGCTTGTTTTTATTTTTTGTCCTTTTGAATATAGCTTATCAGATAAGAGTATTTTATAGATCGGGAATTATATTAAAATAGATTCTGAGACCATCAAATGTAAAAATGACTTTGTGTTTACCCATATTCACACAACTAATTACAATATACAGGAGCACAGCCAGATGTATGATTAAAATACACCTAATTAGAATAGAAGGTAGCATTGCTAATCCTTGTAGACAAGAAATGCTTAGCTATGTATTTATCAATATTAAAATAGTCTCTGTCTGAGGATACTAGCCAGGAACAGCTTAGTTTCATGTGTGTTGTGCAAAAGAACTGTCCAGATGGAGTGTATTTCTGCTGCTATCCTTCCTGCCTTAAAATAATGTGGTGTTTGTTGAACTGCATATCCTTGGGTGACAGATCAAGGGATACTCTGCAAATACTCATAGGGCAAGTAGCGAGGGCCCAATTTCAGTCCACAACAGATGGAACGGCTGGTGCAGAATATTAGAAAACAATATCAGTTGTTTTCTGGCATATAAAGAACCATGTAGAG
Source organism: Mesoclemmys tuberculata (assembly GCA_007922155.1). Classification (NCBI taxonomy): domain Eukaryota; kingdom Metazoa; phylum Chordata; order Testudines; family Chelidae; genus Mesoclemmys; species Mesoclemmys tuberculata. The sequence goes on along the minus strand of ML675610.1, from coordinate 53,410,633 downwards.
AATCCTGGTAAAAATATATGGCCTGGATCAAGGTCTTGCCCTTAGTCAATACCAAAATGTACTGTAATATAGAGGGAACTTAAATAAAAGTGGAGACCGGGATTTTTATTTAATGTAAACATAACAAATGTAAGTGATTTCTTAGGATGGGGCTGAACCATGACTAACATTTATATTTCAAACAGACTATAGTTTGGACCAACTGTTTCTGGAATCTTGTTGTTTCACACCATTATAGAGCTAGCAGGCAGGTGCAAAATTTGGATTGAAATCTGAACTCAGATTTTGAACTCCGCACACAAAGTTGAAGATACTGGGATTCAAGGGGTTTAGTTCAGATTTATTTGTAGTCATTACTGAGTTGGAATTGGGGACTATAAAGAGATTGTACTGTTTTTGTTTAGCTTCTCCTTCTCCTGTATAAGATACCTTTATACACTCTGAATGTTGAAGGGAAAAATGCAAAGCCTTATATCAGGTGGTTAAAATCTACATAAATCTGCAAAGTAAATAATAATTAAAATATAGCACCCATATAGCTCTTAAAAGACTTTGGGACATCCACCATAGTTGTTTCACCATGGACCAGTTTTGCTACCCTTATTTACATTGATTGGTACCTTATTCTGGAAGTCACTCCACTGATGTAAATAGAGATGACTCATGGAATAAAGTATTATTCAGTGTCAGGAAAAAGAACCTGTCTCTCTATGATCACTACATAAAAAGTTAAAATATCTAGGGGTATGTGAGATTAAGGCCATTCAGACTTTTTATAGGTTAATGGAGTAAAGTAAAATTAATAAATGCAGCGTCTAATTAATCAGTAGCTACTGCAAAGACTTTGCAAATAGTATATTGCACATTCTGCAACAGTTGCAGTTCATAGAGGGCCTTATCAGGGAAGCCAACTTGGAAGGAGTTTGAATGGTCTAATCTTAAAGTAACAAAAGCATGATAACCATTTCAACATCTGAATCAGATACAATAGCCTGCAGTGTGGTGATAAAAAATTAGGTAGTAAAAAAATTTTTTCCACAAGCTTTTGATTAAACTCAAGACATAAACCAAAATTCTACTCAAATGACTGTTAAAATACAGATAATATCAAAGGATATAGCAAGGGGAGAAAGAGTCTAAGGAGTGCTTTAGTGTAAGGAGAACTACCTCCTTTTATCAGCATTAAGTCAAGAAAATTCTTAGATTTTCAGAAGAGGACATTTGACAGGCATGATTATACCATACTATGAAGACGGCAGTAGTGCTTTTACCCTCTTATCTTTATTTCCTTCTGTTGGAAAAATAGTTATGCATTTCTGAGCCACTGAATACAGCTTTGTATTTTTTACTGAAGCTTTAACTTTTGTAGAGGTCCCAGAGACATTAAGATAAAAGCTACAGATTCCCCACCCCAAAAAAGTTAAAAATTAAGCAAAAGTATAGAAATGCAAATTAATTATGCCTATTACTAGTTTAGAAAAGATAAACTATATTCATATCAGTGAAAAATTTGTCCAGGGTGACATACGATTAAAAAGCACAAGTGCCTGATTCTATGATACTCTTCTCTATGGATCTGATCCAAAGCCCCTTGAAGTGATCATAAAGACTTTTTGTCTTAATTGGGCTTAGGGTCAGAAACTAAAGCCCCATCGTGCAAGCTGATGCACAACAGCAGGCCCTTTTTGCCTGCACAAATTCCCACTGGAGTCAACTGGGTTCCCCATGAACCTATGTGCTGCTTGCAACACTGGGGGCATCAGGACCCCATATGGCAAAATCTGGGAGTTTTGCGCGAGTAAAAAATACAGAATCAGCTCAAAATCTGAAGCTCAAGTTCTGCCATATATGCCTGGAGAACTCCCACTGACTACATGGGGGCCACATTCATGTATGCAAAGCGAGGATCTGGCCAAAAGACACCACTATCCAGGAAACAGACTAAAAATGCTGTGAGAAATACAAAGATTGACAAAGGGGTACAACCATGTAATCCCAGATGATGAGTAGACTCATGCGCAGCAAATAAAGAAAGGCCCGCCAGGGATGTCAGAGTCAGAAGCACAGAGCTATCGTTGTGAAGCCTGGCCAGTACGCTCATACTGCTCTAGCTAAATCTAAGGCTGAAACCAGATGCCTTTTTCAAACAAATGATTATTAGACACAACCTTTAAACAAAACTGGCAAAAAGAGAAAAGTCTGTTTTGGATGAGAAAGGGCTAAATGTTTTATAGCTAAAGCTTTCATTTTTCAAAAATTGGGTAGAACCTATTTCCAGTCAACTTCAGTTAAACCAAACTTCCTACATTTTTACACTGAAATAAGAATGGCCACGTAGGGAGTTGGTTCTACTGTCTCTGTTTAAATTCAAAGCCTAGGTTATGCTAGTGCAGCTTTCCTGTGCAGACAAGACTATGGAGTCTCATTCCCCCACACTGCAAAACCAAATGGGAGAAATCTTGCCTCCACCAAAGTCGATGGTAAAACTGCCATTGACTTACAGGGGGCCAGGATTTGACCCAGTATTTTGTCTATAGAGGTATATTTATTTAAAGTCATCATTAAACATTATTAATTAATTAAAAGCTATATAAACCAGGTCAAGTTCTGTCAACTTACTCATTTTAATGGAAGCTGCATCCATATATCTGAAGGCAGAATTTGGCCTGCTGCGCATTCAGTGGGACTTTCCTAGAATAAAATGCAAAAAGCATATACTTCCTTCAGTTCACTAGTGTGCGCTCAAAGAAGTATTATCAGAAAACAGGCTCTGGGAGGCATTTTATTGTAGTGGCTAGAATGCTAGACTGGGGGGACCAGGAATGCTGGATTCTTTTCCTGGCTCTGCCCCTGACATACTATGTGACCATGACTAACTCATTTCACAACTCTATAACTCTGTTTTCCCTCCATCCCATTGTTTGTCTTCTCTATTGACGCTGTAAGGTCTTGGGGGCAGGGATGCTCTCTTACTCTGAATATGTACAACAGCTAATGAGGTGGGGACCTTAAGGTACTATTGTAATACATATAATTAATAATAAAATATTGCTTTTGGCCTAAATGTTCCAATTAACTATGCAACTCATCCTTGTGAAGAAAAGTTGTGCTAGGCGAATTGGGGATGTTCCACATGTGCCATGCTCCCAGTTTATTACATATCCATAAAGAAGCCAAGGTAAGTCTAATAATGGGTGATCCCAAGTAGATAAATAACTACTCATTCTCATGAAGACAGGTCAATCTGCCACTCACGGAGTGGGATCACGCTTGACGAGTTCTCTTGCTGCCTGTTTGCAAAGTAGCCAGTGTCATGGTTTCTATTATTATTATACCTATTCTATAATTAAGCTTAACTATACCATTGGGGGTCTTTTGCACTCTCTCATTCTCTTTCAGAGCCAACAGTGCACAGCTAGATACTATAAAAGCTTTGCTTTGCTTTGCTTTGGTATAGATCTATTTCGTTTGGATTGTTCCACACTTGGCGCTCTCCAAGTCAATACATAGGAGTCAAATGGTAATAAGGAAGCCCCATTCCTGTTGTCATCATCACTACAGAAAATCACAATGGACTTGTTCCACTGAAGTACAGATGATGTCTATTATTGGGATTCAGGTTAGGCAGAGTAAATGGTTTGTATTCATACATGTGAATTGCCATCTCTATCATCTTCTAGATTTGATTCCTCTCATTCCAAACAGTTACTGTTAGCTACCGCTTAATCAAAAAGACATAACAATCAACCCCTGCCATCTTCTCTTTAGTAGGCAATAGGCTGGATGCAGACTGTGAAGAAGACAAATTTCTTATCCTTTTAGCTAAATAAAAGAAGCCCAAGCTGCAAGATAGTAAAATAAATCCTTGGAACCCATTGTCCAACAAGAAGTCATATTGTACCATATTATTAGCCAAACTAGCAAGCGCTTCATTCCTAACACTGATTAGCTAAATCTCCACAGTGAAGCATGCCATGTAACTTTCTGTGACAAAATAACAAAAGAGATTTCTCTGAATAACCATTGATTTGACAGGAAGTTAGACAAATCCACTCCAACGGCTATCTTTGGCATTTTGGACAAAAGGGTATATTTAGAGAGAAACTGTATCAAGTACCAAACAAATGCAAATCTTTAACATAATGGACCTGGTGCATGCAGCTATTCTGGTTCATACCATGGAGAATCAAGACCAGAAATTTCAAATTAGAGTGGCGTTCAAAAAGATCACACCACTGGATACTATTATCAACTTACCATTCATCTTATAGATACATCCTTTTCTGCATATGAGCATCCATTACACATCTCAGTACTTTAGCCATAAAACATTCTTCTCTTTCATGATACCAAATGAAACTTGTATTTGCAGTCTTTAAAAACGAACAAAAGAAATGTATAAATAGTAGAAGGTATTCATCTAGAATCTCTTTTTCAGCTTGATATTGCATGACTAAACCCATGCACCCAGGCCGTCTCTAAATCCCTATCCTTTCCTACTGTGATGCCTATAAACTGTTGCTGGCTGCTGGTGATCTGAGACAGTCTGTGAAAATACATGCTCATCTAAGTGATACCCCATCTTCCCCAGTCATGTTTGTTTCAACCAGTATTATGTCTTGTCACAAACTAATATTGTAGGCTCTTTAGGACCGAGAATGTCTTGTATTATATGTCAGTAGCATATATCATAGTGGAAACCTAGGACCTTTTGGTGCAACTATAATACAAATAGATCTGGTAAGAAATGTTTTTGATGAAAAGCTATTTCATCAGAAAATGCCAATTATCAAAAACAAAACTTTCTGTGAAAAGTTGAGAGAGAGGGAGATCTACCCCTGAACAGCCAGTAGCACGGTGGCTAGGGCACTGAATCTGCCTGGTTCAGAGCTGGGATCTCCGTCTTTCCTGATGGAGCAGTTCCACTTTGTGTAAATAATTAAATACTCATTGCTTTGGAACTTGAACCCCAGTCTCCCACCATCCCTAAGTGAATGCCCTAAACATAGGACTATTGGCTATAGTGAAGTGAGGGTGGGGTTTCTTTCTTTCTTTTTTTTTTAATGAAAGATTTCAGAAGTCCTCTGTTTTGTCCTCATGTAGACTGGAAATATATTAACAATCTTAAATTTTCACAGGCTGGGAAAACTATTTACTGCTGGGCTCTAAATACAAATAATAAGTAAATAGTTGAAGTGAACAATCTGAAACTAAAACAACCTGAAGCTGGTTCTCATAGACTGAACAATTACAAATAGTGAATAAATTCATAGAAATCTAAGTCTCATAATGAACAGAAAAAAGAGACATTCATCTGATCATTCATTTCCAATGAATAGTTCAGCCCGCACTTGTAGTAAGTACAATAGACTTGACCACTTCGAACCTCTCATTTCAACAGTTAGTTCGACTAGACGGAATTCTGTTCTCTTCATAATTATTTTCTGCATAAGAATATATTCAAGTCATTGGATACATCAAGAAGGGCCAATGGACCATGCTGGATTACTTCTGACATATCCTGAAGTACTTTCTCTGATGTCAAATAAGTAAGTGCTGACAAAACATCATTAAATCGAGTTTCCATTTGGGAAAAAAAAATAGCAGGCACCATAAAGGAAACCTCAGACTTCAGGCAGGCTCTGCCTTATATCAGAAAGCCATGAGAATTAATTTACATGTCTTCATTCCTCTGCCTTATGTAGTACTAAAGGTTTCCTAACAGTTATATAATGGCATCTGCTTACAGCAGGTCTAAAGAATAAAATAAAATTTGGCTCACCAACCAAAGCTTTTATTTAGAGAAAAGGTTAACTCCATAATGGCACTTCAGCACCTACGTCCAACATTTAAGCACCACTGAGATTCTTTGTAGACACTTAAATTCCTTACATGCCTAAATTTGTGCCGGTGACCATGTGCCAAGGTGTCTAAGTCCTTATGACACAAAGCCATGCAGAATCCTCACTGACTCACCCTTAAGCCCTGGTGTGATCCACAAACTAGGCATCACCCCCAATCTTTCCTGTGCAACCCGATCCAGGGGACCATCTCAGAGCACAACTAACCCTCACAAAAGGGCAGGGGGTGCCTATCCAATAGCACTGGGATGTGGGAGACTCATATTTGAATCCCTGCACTGGAGTAGGGACTTTTGAGGGTCTCCCACTCCTAACCATGAGGCTACTGGGTATTCTGTGGTGAATTTCTCCTGTTGAAGCTGTTCCATTTTGTATTAAATATTCATTGGGCTAAAGAAAGAAAGACACTCTGCAGTCCAGTGGTTAAGCTTTTCTGCTAGACGGTAGTCCGTGCTCCAGTGAATATTTTATTATTTATACAAAGTGGAATAGCTTCAACAGGAGAGACCGAGAGAGCCGTGCTCCAGAGTAGCCAGTCCCTTGTGATCAGGGATGTGGGAGACCTGGGTTCAAGTCACTGTTGCAAATCAGGTAGAGCATGGATTTGAAAACAGGTCTCTCACATCCCAGGTGTGTGCTCTACTCAGTTGACTATTGCCTATAATTGGGTGGGGTAGGAGTGGTCTCTCTCTTCTCCCTCCCACCCACAAGAAAAGAGTGACCTGGCTTAGACACCGAACTCCAACAGTGTTCAGCTGTGAATTCGGAGAGCAGCTCCTGCCTCTGATCTGGAGCTAGACACCTAACTAGCTATGGGGGGCGGGGCTCTAAACCTTTTGAAATTTGCCCAGGGAAGACATTCAAAATGATATTCAGAAACCAGAAATGGAAGCTTGGGGCTTGATTCTGCTCCCACCAAACTCCATGGTAAAGCTGCTCTTCATTTCAATGGGGGAGGATCAGGCAGTAGGTTAGCATCTCCTAAGAAAGCAGAAATAAGCTGTAGAGTTATAGACAGTATTGAACTAATCAATGATAAAATAATGAGATTAGCTCCTAAAGGCAAGATTATTCCCTTCCAGGGTAAAACATTTCTCAGAGATCCTCCTACATCGTCCTATATGGGAAACAAGGTTTGCAAATTAGAGGCCACTTCCTCAAATTTATGTGCATCACAAGCCAGGCCACATGAAAAATATTAATACTCTCTATTTGTGCCTTTTTATGACCTAAAATAGAAATAGGGATTGTTTAAAATTAAAAAACAAAACAAATAATTTGTCAATAGCCAATATCTTTCATTCCTAGCTTTAGTGCCGAATGACTTGTAAAAATATCCGCTCACAGTTTATAATGTAGCTACATAGTTTGGAGTTCAACCTTCATTCACTATGAAAACAAACCTGATTTACAGGACTGACAGACAAGTAAGAACCATGTTTTTCTGTTAACGTACAGTGCTTTGAAATTTGCAGCTCAAATACTTCCCACAACTTTTCATGAAAAGCTACAACTATATGTGCAACCTTCAAAGCAAAATGGAAACTCTTGCTTAGTGTTGGTCCCTATTACCTGATCTACATCACCAAATAAATTTACAGGTGTTTGGTGCACAGTCAATCACACATTCTTTCAGGTGCAGTGGCACATGAATCCTTTCTGAGGTAAGGAAGTATATCTGTACAAAATCTCTTTCAAAATGTAATCCATTTGCAAAAGGCTTATTCTAGTTTTTTTTTAATATACCTAGTGTGAAATTCAAACCATAAATTCAAATTGCTTTTGTGATGTATTGGTGAAGGGTTTATTTTCTGAGAGGAAAAATCCAATAATTTACTACTTACATTTATACAAATGTTAAAAGGCTCAGGAATGAAATGCAAAATCTTATTTTTAGTCATTTTACTGAACAGGTCTTCAAGAAAGGAATACATGAGTTGGGTTTTAAACAGTTGGTTCTGGGGAAACTAAGGAAACAAAGATTCCTGTTTCCACAGCCTAAGTTGTTTAAGTTATTAGTTGTATTACAGTAACTCACAGAGACTTCAATCAGAATTTGGGTTCCAATGTGATAAGCATTGTACCAACCCCCTCCCCGCCACCTCTCATATGCCTTTTCCCTCCAAAAATCTCAGACAATTCTTGCCCCAGAGAGCTCTCCTTCTAAGACTATGACAAGCTGTAATAGGTGGAACACAAAGACAATAAGGTAGGGAAGTGGTGGGAAATGCTGGAAAGGTGAGCTACAGTAAAATGCATATGAGATTCATAAAAATTGGTTGTTATAGTAGCAGGAGACATGATCCAGAATGTTGCTGTGTTCAAGCTATCCCTGGATGTCAGAATGGCTCCTTGGAACTGTGGGCGGCTGAGCACAGTTTAGAGCAGTCCTGAAGATGTTCTAAATTATGCTATGGCCTGTACCAACCTCAGGCAAACCACAAAATTGAGGAAATATAAAGATGGCATAAAGGTTTGTTAGAGTGACACAAGAATTAGCAACTTTGTATACATCACAATAAACATATATTACAAATAATACGATGTAGGACCAGATCATCACCCAATGTAAGTCTGCATATACTGAATTTTGGCTTATAAATGTTAGGAAAGATAGTCTAAAAATATAACACTGATTGTGTAAATAGGATTCATTCTAATTCATCTTTTAAAAGATAGTCATATATTCTTGATCCAATAATTATCAGTTGTCAGTTTTCAGCTCTTTTGGTGCAATTTGAAGATAATTTACAACACCTACAATAGCAGTATATTTTCTTATTCTACATTTCATGAGACATTGCCATTTACCAGCAGTTTGCACCCCAAATTTGATGTAATTGCTATAATCTACTGAGAAATGTCCTCTAGCTACAAAGTACATTTTTAGAAGGATGGCCTCTGTTTTGTGTGTGCAGACCGTATTTACAGTTTGTAATCTGCAATTCACTTTCCAAAGCATCCGTTAGTGCACTCTTTCCATAAATGATCAAGTTCAAAGAGTATATCTGAAGGAGAAAAAGTGTTCTCCCCTTTCTTCCTGTATCAAAATCTTTTACTAAAAGGGTTTGAGTGGTGTTGGTATTAGCTTCTTAAGGAACTATCTTAAAAGGTTCATTCCCACCTTCTTTGATTGGCATCCTAGGGATTTATTATTCCTTCAGAGAACCCAATTCTCCATTCCTGACAGACAAAAAATACCTACTGAGTGGGTGAGTGTTGAAAGAATGCAGGAGTGGGACTGTAGGAAGGTGCAGTGGCCTTCCTCCGAGCCTGAGCCTGAGGAAGTGCCACACCGACCAGGCCGGGCAGGGACAGGACCAGCAACCAGGGAGACAGACTGTGATAGGCCTGGCAGACCAACCAACTCAGCAACAGAGGGGCGGAGCTTCCGGTGGGTCAGGAAAGATAAAAGGCAGGGCCCGCAGCTCAGTGGGGGACAGGCTGCCACTGGGTGCAGATGTGCCGTCTTGCCAACTGCAGCGTAGCCCGAGCCCAGCCGTGCCAACACCCAGAGCAAGGGCCTCCCAGAGCAGAGGCACCGGGAGCAGCCCACCCTACCAGGGCCCCAGGACTGGATAGTGCCTCCAGTCCCCAGAGACTGGACTGGGCCCCAGAGCCCACAGGACTGGGTAGGGCCTCCAGGGACTGGACGGAGCCCCCGGATACTCCGGGGTGGGAGATACCTCGAGAGGCCAGCCCTGGCTTGGATGAGCTGCCGGACGCTGGGCCTCCGGACACAGGGCAGGACCTGGAGGAGTTGCCTGATACCAAAGGCCCCCAGGACGCCTGCGACCTGGAGGAGCTGCCCCTCGCCGAGGAGCTCCCCGCCTGTAGACGAGGAGGGACTAGCGAGTCTGCCGCGGGCGGAGTACCCCAGCGACTACGAGGACCCGGCGGATGCAGGTACCTGGGGGCACGGGGAGGAAGTAGCCCGGGGCAGCTACCGTCAGTGGCTGAGATAGGAGCCAGGCCCCATCGGCGTGTTGCGGCGGGAGCCCCTCTGACCTGGTGGCAACGTTGTTGCCACTGCTAGGGCCCTGGGCTGGGACGCAGTGTAGACGGGAGAGCTGCGTCCCCTCCCCTAGCGACCCCGGGAGGAGCCCCCTCCAATCCCTCCGCAGATAGCGGAACCACTGCCTGCCTCGCCCTGCTTAAAGGGACAGAGGCCATAGACTGCTGCTGGTCTCACCCCCTGCCTGAGAGGGTGGAGACCCCTAGACTCCCCGCTTGCCTGCCTCGCCCTGCTTAAGGGGCCGGAGGCGACAGACTACTTGGATAACCTGCCTTGTCAGAGGGGCGGGACTGAGACTTATAGACGCTGACTTTCCCCTTGCAAAAAGGTGCAGTGGCCTTCCTCTGAGCCTGAGGAAGGGCCACACGGACCAGGCTGGGCTGAACCCTGGTGCTACAGGGACAAATACATGTTCAATTAGTTACTGATGGGAATTACATCAATATTTCTGAGGCCCTGAGATGGCCAACACTTAAGCACATGGGAAATGTTACTGCATAGGCAAACTCCCATTTATCTGAAACAAGATTTAAAACAAGAGTAACGCTATTCGTGTGCATAAGGCTGTGCAGTTGGAACACTAAAGCTGTAAAATGAACTGCACTGAGAGAGCTTCACTTTTGAAACATCCTAAAATGCTACCAAAAATAACTAGGTGTAGCAAATCCTTTATTTGCCCCCCTGCTTTATGTTCCAATATATTGTCTTAGTAAAAGTGTGGGGTTTTAAAATCAAATTCCTTCCCTGGAGATTTTCTTACCATGCCATAATGGAACTCTGATGAAGTAAATAGTCTGCAACAACTGATAATATAGCAATATATTCAAAGACCATTTTTAGAAAGTTAAGGCACATACAACATATAATCCATTTTTCATGTCTCCTTCATGCAGAAGTAAGCTGCGTTTAAAGGCATTATATATGCTTGCTGTGTAATTACATTAATCAGCAAGAACTTCTTTTCTGTGTGCCTTTGCTGTTGCCATGGCAGCATCCACATGTTTGCAAAGTACAGAGCACACACAGACCCTTCCTTTAATTATACTTACAAAGCTGCTACGTTTCAAAGGAAGAAAATATATACAAAGTTAAATTCAGGATGCTGAAAAGAAGAGATATGAACAAACACATTTCCAAAACATCTTTATCTTATGGTTTATTTCCTAGCCTATTTTAAGAACATTTTAATTCTTGGTTTCCTTTGTGTATTTGTGGCAAATTCAGAATCAGTCTGCCAGAAACAACAGTGCTCCATTTCTGAGCTGACCACAGAGCTAAACTTTATAAATCGATACAATTGAGAAATATCTTGCAAATCTTACTTAGCAGGAATAGAATAGGACAACAGGAGAGAGTGTCAGACATACATCTCCCAAACAATTAAAATACCAACATAGCATTCTGTTCACTTCAATCTGCCACTTCTGATGCTTTAATAATCTGCTGCTGCCACACAATCTCTGCTCTTGGTGCCACTGCACAATTTTGGGTGACATGGTAGAGGCTCCATGCTATCAGTCTGAAGATGGTAACACAAGATTAATCAAGCACAACTTATTTCCTATGGCGCACACACTGTCAGTTCTGTGCGATGTATGCTAATGGCATGACACCTACTCTTTGTTGATGCATAACATGCAAATTGCACTCAGTGCTGACATGGACATTTTTTTTGTATGGATAAATAAGGAATTCCCTTCTGAAATTAACGTTCTCCCTGAAGTTGAGTAAAGCTGGTGCCGATGCCAGCATGCAGATATGAATTATGTATTTTCAGGGGGTGGAATGTCCTACAATTATAGTATTATTCATGCCACAAAGATCCATTGCGGGGTAAAAATAATCAGAATGTTCTGGAGTCCCAGATTAACATTTCTGTAGCTTGGCAGTGAAATGAAATTGGTCATCCCCACTTTACATGTCTGTGGCTGTGCCAGGGCAAACTTGTCAGGGCTCAAAATTTGAATGAGAGCTCTCAGAGCGGAAATCCAGGGGTGCTGTAGTAAGTCTTGCTGCTGAGTCCATAAGTGTTGCTTTTCCAGCCCTGATATTGAAACAATGCCATAGCCTGGTAATGGGTGCACTGGCTTAGAATACAAAATCCATTGCATGTGATTTGCAAATAGTGTGTGGAAGAAGCCCTCTTTTCCGTCTTATTTTTCAGCCTGAGCTCGTTTGTTTTGTGTGTTTTACACCATGTACAGTCTTGTAGCAGAAAACTGTTGTATGTTCACTTGGTTATCTGCATTTTCTTGTAAAAAAGCACAGCATAGTTGCCTGTGTTAACAGACCACATTGAGACTGGCGCTAAGGATGTCTATGGGAGCAGTGAGGGCCCTGATACCCTCACTTCCGAGAAGGAGATCTCTGGTGCTCCCGTTATTGCAGTTTGTGAGAGTGTTCTGTAAATTCGTTGTAATGGAACTTAGCCTAGCTATCCTACTCCATCAAAACCTAGAAATTTACCTCCCCAAATCACAGCAATCCCTCACTGAGGAAAGTGACCCTTGGGATCCTAAGCAGCCAGCACAAGTTACAGAGGCCTTCAGGTTATTCTAACTAGAGTTTGGGACTGGAGCAAAAGCCACAGGTTTGTGGGACTACAAAAGCCACTCTTTTCCCTCCTCCACTTCTCCCACCTTCTGACATATGTTGTGTGCTCCTCAGCTGCAGCAAAGAATTTGGGCCCTCAGATGGGCCATTAATGATGCTGTTCACACTCTTAATGAGAATAATACTGTTGCTTCTGAGGTTGTTCCTGCCTACAGAGTTGTAAACCAAATTTCTGCACCATACTATGGACAATAGAATTTCCCCCACAGATTTCAAAAATAAAGTACTGGAAACAAGGACTGCAAGACAAAAGCTGGTTTCATAGTATAACTATTTGGTCATATATATAAGCTTGTCCAGCTATTGCCTTTATGTAGAGCGCAGATGTTACCTATTCAGGGAACTGAACCATTGTCCAACAAGGGCACAGAAAAACTTCTATACAACTAATCAACAGAGTGTAACTTGTGAATTGAAAATGGTTAATATTCCCAAAGAGACTTCTGTTATTGACCTCCCAACAAACAATTTTGCAAATATCTCTGAATAATGACTGTATTTGAGAATGTTCTCATCTCCTAGTGGGCAACTAGTGAATAGAAAAAGATGGAATTTGTTGCCTATATTGAAATTATTCATTGCAAATTATTCACTCAGTTCTGCTAATGACATCATAATGACTCAAGCGATTAATACTGGGCCCCAAATTCTCTACTTACTTTACACCTGTGTGTGCAGCCCTATTGTATTCAGGGTTCCACATGAAAGTAGAACACTAACCACAAAGGTGAGCTTTGAGGCAGATCGAACTAGCAGGGGGAAATCTAGGGAGTTCACTTTCTTCCCTCAAATTGTCCAGAACCTACTTGTCGTCTTGTGGATTTTAAAAATCTCTCTCCTTGCCACTTGTGCTATGTAAATGCCCCTCTGTGAACTGGTATGTGAAGAAGCCCCTGAACATACCAATTTGTATAGTGCGGGAGCTGCAAAGTGGTAGCATCATAAATGCAGGAGCTTCTAAAATCTTTGCATCAGATTTATAGCCAGTGTGAATCTGCAAACCTCCACTGCAGTCAGTAAAGCTGTGCCCATTGGCACCAGCTGGGTATCTTGGCCCTATTAAAAAAAAAAAGATAATAAAATAAAATACAGGAGGCAGAAATGAAAGGTGTTTACATTTTGGAAAAATAATGATGCCAACCAAAATGAAGGACTGGGGACAAAGATAGGAGGATAGGTTAGAAATGATGAAGTAACTAATCGGAGAAGAAAATGAAAGAAAGATAAAGGATGACGGGGAGAAGGGCCCTTGGTTGACTAATTTATCTTATATCTTCCATACTGTTCTTAGTCCAAGTTCTATACTGTACAAAGTCCATCCAGCTCCTCCATAGAGCCAATATGACCAGCCAGTATAATGCTTCACTTTACACTCTATGGGCTAGGTTGTGACTTTTATCATGCATCCACGTGCAGCATTAAGCACACACCCTTAATGCCTGTATGTGAGCTACAGGGATTTTGGATTAGTGTGCAGTGGTAAGTATCATCTTATTGTTCCATCAGAGCAGATGGGAAGAAGCCAGTGGGGGGCCTTAGCTCTGCTCTCAACGCACCAGTCAGCACAGATGAGCCAGCACAGTGGGTGATATAATGTGCTGCTGGCCTACACCAGGAGCAAATTACATTATTCTCCCCCTGCACCGAGGGTGGAGCAGAGAAAGTGTCTCTGAGTCCCAGTACCTCCCAGAGCTGCTCTGGGCACTGGAAGTACCACTCTCTTCCCTGCGCCTAAAGGTACAGTGAAGTTCTGTAATGCAAAGTCATTGTCTACTGAATTTTCAAAATGGCTCATAGTTAGCTCCCCTCTGTATGTCCATCCAGACAAATTCCCACTGTAGTACTGACTTACTCCATTTCTTCCTGTTAATATTACAGGGCCCAGCACAGGGGTGATGATCTCACTTGGGGCCTCAAAGGGTGTGTCTACACTGCAATTTTTAAAGCCCTTGAGCCTGAGTCAGCTGACATGAGCCAGTCATGGGTGTTTTATTGCCCTGTAGATGCCCCTCAAGTGCTTCTGTAATACAGATCAATAAATAAAAATGCCTCATGCCCACTGACTTGCTGTCACTCATCTTTTCCCATCCTTTATCTTTCCCTTCCTTCTTGCTCTCACCGCCCTTCTTTTTTTTCCTCCTTCCAGTCCCTTATCTCGCCCTCTCCTTTCCCATGACATAGCAGATGCAGTTGACTATCATACTTTTTTGCAGCCATTACCAGAACACAGGGCATCAGCCATTCTTGGTGGAGGACTCTTACGTCTATTTATGGGCCATCGAAGTCTGAGTTCAGAGGCTTCAGTGCAAGATCCATCTGTATAGTCTGACCTACAGCTAACATTTATTAGTGTATTTATTGCTAGTGGTAGAGGGGTGATGAGATGGTGGGCTGGGCTGGAAAGGTGGTGGCCACATCAGTTGGCAATTTGCTATGTTTGTTTATAGTGTGGGTATTCTTTGAACTTCCCGTTACAAATGAATGTAAAGATAAAATAAACTACTATTGGGAAATTAAGTGAATAGCTGTACTTTACCCAATAGCTTTATTGAGGCCTAAAGTACTTGAACTCCAACTTTAAGGAGGAAAGGATGCATCTGCAGGCCACTGGTTATTAACTCTTAAACAGCTCAGACCTCTTTTGGAAGGACTTCAAATATCTGGGAGACGAGCCGTGTGTGTAGCGTCCAGTTATCCAAAGAACTAGAAAAGAATGCGACCCATGAATCAGTCTTAGAGGAGATTTTTGTCAAAGTTGGTCTTAAAACGTGGCATTTTGGATAACTTGCTCTTCTCTGAACCTCAGCTGGAATCTTAGCTCCACTCTTGCAGCTTCCTTGCAGCTGTCAGGCCTGGTTAGATTCAGCATAGCGATAAACATTCCAGTCATTCTCATAGAAACATGTTTATCAAGATACTTTTACACTGTGCCAGTGTTTTCCACTTCTCACATATAATCGCCAGCTCTCACTCCCCTCTTCTTCTGGTTCTGTCCTACTGCTCTTCTTTCTTCGTTATGCTGGCCATGTCTGAACTAACCTTTTCCCCTAAAATACCATCCCCAGAAGGCGCAAAGGTGGGTGTGGGAGTGGGAGTGAAGTTTTAACATTCACCATACTTTGCTCAGCAAAATCAATAATTGAATAACCAACAAACTGCCCTTTCTCCCAAAATAAGTGGTGAATTCTCCTCTTCGCTACATATAGTCAAAGTCCATGATGTTGCACATTGTGCATTTATTGACTGAAAACAAACAAAAGAATTCTAGTAAACTAATAACAGTTCACCTGTGAGTCACAGGGACTACAGGATTTTTGCACACACATAGAACCGTGGCATTCAGGAGGGGTCCTCTGCTCTCTTCACTCCTAGTGCAGCTAGGCCACCCCAACCTTCCAGGTTGTTGTCATTCCCAGATGTCTGTGCATCTGACACACACCTTCTCCTGGGAGAGATTCACCTCTGATGTAGCACTTGCAAAATAAAAGGTCCTTCTCAAATTCTTCACATTCTGGAGGGAGAGCTCCCACACAGCCATTCACATAAGCTCTGCTAAAGGCTCTCTCTGCCTGGCGATAAGTTCAAAACACTTGCTTTATTCATGGATTCATTTTTTGATCACCATAAGAACTGACTATCAGTAAAAAGTGTGTGATCAGACACCACTGTTCTCAATCTCCTGTTTTATCATAGACTTGGCTTTTTTTGTTGTTCACGTCTGATCTGCATGTTTTTGCAAAGCAGTTTAATTTATTCCATTTTGCATAGCAGTGAAACTCAGCAAAGACATGTTTTCCTCCACTGTATCCATATAATTGCTGTGTCTTTATGTACTGTAAGTTTATGTCAGTTGCTGTCCTTGCTCTAGGGAGTTTTTGCCTGTATCAAAGTGCTCTTTTCTTTTGGTAATGGAAGTTGAATATCCTTTCCCTTCTGAATGCATTAGTAATTTATTGCCTGGCTTTGCATCAATATTTTGTTTTAACGCACTTTCTGTGCATTTAAGGATAACTTTCACCTAGAACCAACACATGTAAATGTTTTTGCCTTTGCCTTATGTAAGCAAGCACCAGTACACCTTCCTACACGTGAGGCGAGTTGCAATTTTTAGGCTGCTTGATTTTTTTTGATGTATGTACACATCTCCTCTCTTTAGTTTGCACCCAGTGCACCACTGCCATCCATGATTTAAATTTACACAGAATTAATGCAAACAGTTTTCTTATGTTTAATTTGGCCAGGTCAGGGGATCTTCAGGCTACCAGCAGTAACAAATCATAGTGTCAGCTATCAGAAGTGCTCTTGACCTCAGTAATTTTGCCTTCTTTCCTGCTAGCAAGCCCCCTTTACTTTTTAAGAATTTGTATTATGTCAGCATGTGTGATTAAGTACAGAGACAGTTCTTTAGAGCTAGCACAAAGGTATACTTCCTGATTAAGAGATGATGCTTCCTTCCAGTGTTAGCGGAGTGCTCTGTAATCTCAACTTTGTCTGAGACCTTGCTTGAGCAAGAGTCCAATTTGAAAGCAACGTCAGTCTATCTTAACAGATAGGCATGAGTCCAGGCAGCCAAAAGACAAGAGAGAAATGGATGCTCTTTAACTGGATGTAGAAGAGGAGGAAGCCATGGAAAGGAAACTACTCAAAATTCAGGAATGTCAGGAGTTGTAACAAGTACATACACTGAAGAGAACAGATTCAGTTATTACATAAATCAAACACAAAGGGAGGAAGTAGGACTAGAATCCTCGTACTTCTGCTTCAAAAACAAAGAACTTTGTTATGTGAAAAAACCAGCTGTAGCTGCCTCATAGTAAGTCTTTTCTCCTCTGTGTGGGCACTGTCATTCCTTCCAACACACACAGAGTCAGAATCTGATACCCTTACTCATACTTTACTCCATGACTGATCCTGTTATCCCCACTGGGCCCACATGTGGTATCAGGTACTATTCAACAGGAGTAAAGGCACCAGTTTCTGTCCCAAAGTCAGCACACATCCGACAGTGGCATTTGAGATGTTACAGTACCAAAAGCTTAGCTTTGCTGCCATTGTAATTTAACTGAGATATTTTAAACGAAGATTGCTGCGGGGTTCTAAGCTATACAGAAGACTTATATCTAACCACCAAGTGTTAAGAGCCAATCTGCCAATGTAACAGTTAGCAATGCTACATGCTGCTATCCTGCTGCAGCAATAGCACATTTTTATAAAACTGTAAGTTCTATCAATGAACCACTTACAACAGTATGTAGTTTTATATGTTTTATTAGGAGTCAACATATTGAATTAGATTAAGTAACTGTACACATTCTATCTAGTCAACTTGTTGCTAAAGATCTAAAATTTGCATACTCTAGGCAGTACAGATGCACTTTCAAAAGAAATTCTGTTTTTTCCAGCAGTTAGGCCTGCCATGTTTACTCTGTTTTTTGCCCTTGACCACTGTTCTGGCACAAAATATATTTATATCATGCATCTGATTATTTTTGTTTGGATTGTGGGAGCATCCACCATAGGCTAGACCTTTCATCACATATATGAAGACACAGTCCCTGCCATGAACATCTAGTAATCTAAGAGCGTGGGGAATGCCTGGTCTTTCATTTGATAGCAATATTAATAGAATTACATGCAGTAGCCAGGAAGGAGTGCTACAGGGAAATGCCACCAGCAACATCCTCCTTGGAGACTAAGTGCAAGACATTTCAAAACTGATGTGATTTTGGATGCTCGGTTTGAGTACATTAAAGGAGCCTGATTTGCAGAGGGCAGTTGCTCAGCTCTTTCTGAAAGTTAGGTCCCTTTAGAGCATCTCAAACTGGACAATACAAAATGTAGATACCTAAAATTATTAGTCACTTCTGTAAATCTGGGCCTAGTGCTTTACTTCTGTATTAGATCTGGTCTGTTATCTGATCCTTTTCTGGATGACATCACTGACATTTCATTAGGCATTACTTTTTGTGATTTCATTTTAAAGAGCCCTTGATTAAAAAAAAAAAATTATGATACATGTAGCACCAGTGGTGAATGATGGTGAGAAGTCTGTGCAAAGTTTCTGATACAAACTGATTTAAAATTGATATGAGGAGCCACGTACTAACCACAATGCACTGTTGGGTAGCCCTAAATGTTGGAGACTGTAATACGGTTAACAGGGTATCTTTGGTAATTGAGAGAGTAAAGGCCTCTATTCTCTTTTACCCTAAAGCCCTTTATACCACCCTGGCAGTGTAGATGCTAAGTGAGTGTAATAACATTAACATCAACTTTAATGCTTTGATACTGCCAAAACATTTAAAGGGACCTTGGTGAGAATCAGGCCCTAGGCCCAGATCTTCAAAGGTAATCGATGGGAGTTAGGCACCTAAATACCATTTGGGATTTAGGTCCAAGGGGTGTCCATAAATTATGTAACACATTTTTTTGTGTGATGTTTTTCATGACCCACCCATCCCTTGTAACACTGAAACAAACACACACAATTAAGGACCACCCATGTCCTAATGGGTTATACAATTTATGGACAGCCCCTAAGTGGCTAACTTAATTAGCAATTCCAATCTCTTCACTGTTCCTTGTTACAACCTCACCTATGCATTCTAATTCTGACCTAGAATGACCACTTCTAGAGATAAGAGGGTCACTTAGTTTGCATACCAGTTCACTCCTAGGCATCTCTGCTGAGACTGCCAGCAAAGGGAAGCAGTTGTGGTGCTTTTTGTTACAAATGTATGTGCTCACTGTCACGATGGCTGGATAGGGGGAAGGGGGCATTTATTACATTATTTAACATCAGTATGTCAAAATCATAATAATTCATATGAGATATGCCGTGTCAGGTACTGTTAGAAAGGCTATAATGTGCTATAATGTTATGTTCGTGTGTTATGAACATATGTAATGGAAGTTATGGCTATGGTTGATATATGTTATGGATATGTTTGATATATCTATATTTTAAATTGTGCTGTGTCTGGGCAACACCCCAGACAGGATGGCTGCAGCTCAAGCGCCTGCTTAATGGCTCATTAAGGAAACTCACACATAGGATGGGCCGGGGGAAAAGCCAGAGATATACCTGATAAGTCACCAGTCACTCATGTGACCCTGTAAATTTCCAGAAGCAGCATGGCAAAGGCCAATGGACATAAAATGGATGTCATGCAACTGCCTTTTATCTTCAGTCTTCTGTCTTCTGTCTTCACCCTTCAGCCTACCTCTGGATCAACTCATCTACAACTGAACTGAACTTAAGCTGTGAAACAAAGGACTGAGACCCATCCAGGCACTGGATGTACACCAGAGGGACTATACAAACCTGCAAACTCCACAATTCTACTAGAAACCTGATATATATGGACTTTCAAATCAGTTGTAAGTGTCTGATTGCTTTAATCCTTTAACATTTCTCTTATAGTTTGCTTCTTTCCTTCTATAATAAACCTTTAGTTTTAGTTACTAAAAAATTGGCTGGCAGCGTGGTATTTTGGGTAAGATTCAAACTTATATTGATCTGGTACTATGGCTGACCCTTTGGGGTCAGAAGAAACCTTTTTGGTAACAAGCATAGAGTTTTAAATAACTGGTCTCTTTATTAGACCTAGTGACTGATTGGGAGCCAGAGACTGGAATGCACTAAAGGGGGTTGTGTACATTTGTATTTTAGCTTCTTGATAACCAGTGTGGAGAATCAGAAGCACTGTTTGTGGCTGGTTGGGAAGTCTGACTTCAGTATCACGCACCAGTGCTGGGAGAATCTGCTCTCCTTTTACAGCCTGCTCTGACCTTGGCATTTTCAGGTGGCTACCCTAGGCACGGACAAGTCACACCCACTAAGAAGTGAGCAGCAGCTTTGCCTACTCATTTCACACAGATGACTGTACATCTGACAGATAGTAATGATTTTGGGCCATTACAAACCTGGGCTAGTTTTCAACTGATGACTAAGTGATGAAAATTTCTATAGTTCACCACCAGTCCCCTGAGATATTCCATTATCTCATAATTTTTCATTTAATTATTTTTTCCTCCCATAAAAATTCAGGCATACTGTTCTAAGAGGTGAGATCATTTGTAAAATGATGTCAAACATGCACCTTTCATGGCTAGAGGCCTGGAATGAAAGCTATAAGCATTACTTATCCCAGCAAACAGTGACCCTTTGTTAGTTTCACTGCTAAAGCTGCTGCTATGAGAGCCTAGGTTCTTGGTTCAAGCCTCAAAGAGGCCTGGTCTGTACTTACCAGAAAATTCAGCAGCAGTCGACAGGAGTAGCTTGAGTATCTTATGTCAACTTCCTAAATTCGCTTCTGCACGCCATCTCTACTATACTGTGCCAACTGGAAATGTGTACCTGTCAACGCAGTGCTATACTTTTTTTGGAGATGATTTTATTGAATCAACTTCTGGATCGATTGAGTGGGTCTACACTTCCACTCAGTGGATTGGGATAAATCAATCTGATGGCGGCAAATTTGCCACTGTCAGTAAAGAACTACTCAAAGAGGCAGATTCCTTACAACTGTTCCATTTACTGGCTAAACAGCTCCTGTCACATCCTACTATTGTGGGGTATGACACTCTCTAGATTAGAAGTAAGGTATTCTGAATTTAGCCAATAGCAAAGAGGAGGGCAAACACAAAAAGAAAGTCAAAGGGAAACAGAACATTTAAAATAAGCTGAATGATGCAGCAATCACACAGAGAGGGACCAAGAGACTGGGACAGGAAAATTACTAAAAAAAAAAAAAATGTATAGCAACATCTGTCTTGTCCCTCTGTCAGACTTGAGGCAGTGCTGGTAAACCCATTTTGATGATAAGCCAGACAAGGCTAAACTGTACCCAAGCCCCACAAATAATTAAATAAATAAAGACTTTTGTTAGCTGTTTCTCTGGTTCTTATGCAATAGCCCTTTTAGACTTGTAGCTGATCATTTTTACAAGTGATACAAATGCTAAGGAGAATACCAGCAACTCACTTAGTCCGGATTCAGCTGAACCTGAAACAATAGGCAAACAGTTGCCAAGGTGCACACAGCCTTATAGCAAAGCAGAGAAGTAGTCACTCTCGTATCATGTAAAAATATTACAGACATGAAGCTGCCACCATACTTCCCTGGTGACAGAGCAGCCAACCAGAATCTGCCAGGAAACAAAAACAAGTTTAAACACAGCATTAGGCACCCAACATAGCAGATCGGCTCAGTTCATTACTACAGGAGTCAACAAAGCTAAGTGAGAAAACCTGAACAATTCAATGCAATGGTTACAGCAAGATCAAAGTATGAAAACCAGGGCAAGCTAGTTGTGAATTTGAAGAGAAAAAATGTGGTTGTTTCTGCTTCTTTCATTTCTTTATATAAAAGCCATGAGAAAAGGATCCAGCAGTATCTACAACTCCTGATAAACAAAGGGATTTTCTGTTCTTCTCAATATTAGCAAATCACCTAATAAATTACAGTTCATATACATGGTGAAATGTATGTTACATGGTTGATCGGCCTTGTGCAGGAACTTCTGTGCAGTGGTGAATTTCACCTATAAAACTTATTGTCAGTAAGCAATGTATTGTGGAAGGTGCAATACAGCTACAGTAATGAATGATATAGCAATCTGGGCATCCCAACTTTCTGGTACCACACACCATTGTCTTGGTTTTTTTTTTTAATATTGAATAGATGTCTTGAGGCTTTGGGGTTTTTTACCTTTTTCATTTTTATAAATCTCATCCCACTCATGCTGTGTGAAGTGCAGTAGTTACTATGGAAACAATGTAGTCATTTGTGTGAAAAGAGTTTAGTGACATCCACATGTGCAGTACAAAGTTAATTTATATCATCAGGGCCAGATTTAGGAGCAAGCGATCCAGACGACCGCCTGGAGTGCCAGGTTTGGGGGGTGCTGGGCTCAGGATGATGTTTTTGTTGTTAGCAACAAAAGGGAAAATAGAATGTTTGAAGTAAAATGTTTCCAGGTATTCCATATGTGGATTCATTTTTCACTTATCTCCGAGAATATTCTGGGCCTTTATAGAATCTTCTAGATTTTCTGAGCACTACATTTTCCTCGAGCCTCTGAGAATGTCGTCAGCCATGCTCTTGCGGGTATATAAGGGTTATAATGTCCCAGTCCGTCAGTGAGATATTAGAACAAAGGCTGGGTCCACACTGATGGCGGCAAATTTACCGCCGTCAGATCGATTGCTCTGGATCGACTGAGCGGTCTGTGTAGACCCACTCAGTCAATCCAGCAATCGATGCAGGAAAACCACCCCAGTAAGAGGCGTAATGCTGTTCCCTTCGACGCAGCGCCATGTGGATGGTGCGTGGAAGAGACGCAGTGAAGTCGACGGGAGATACGCAAGTGATTTACATCACTTGCGTATCTTCCATCGACTGCTGCCAAATCCCGAAGGTAAGTGTAGACCAGGCCAAAGTGAAGTGAAGGGAAAACCCAGCTGCAATATTGTGAATCTTGTTTTATTGTGTAATTGTGAAAGTGTACTTGTATTTTAAGACTTGAAGAGTGTAAGTAGCATCTAATAAAGAACATATTTAATGAGCTGCCAGAGATACCTATTGTGACAAAGTTCTTCCTCTACCGGAGTGGGTCCAGTGCTTCCTTCTAGCAGTAGGTCAGGAAACTACCTCCTCATTATAGGAGGAGGGGTTGTTCTGGCCTACCTATGAGCAGAGGTCCAGGGGTAGTTTCCTCATGTATCGGTTGATGACCAGAACCTCCAGGATCTCTTCTGGACTATGGACCTCAGGTTGCAGCCACTTCTGCACAAGGTGGGCAAGGTCAAACAATTGGGACCTATGGGGCTTGTTTACTTGGTACTTCCACTCACGATACCTCTGGGTTCTCACAGCTTCTGTTACTCCTGATCAGGGCAGGACCTCTGCTTTCAGCTGTGGGTAGTCAGCTGTAGCCGCAGCGGACATGTCGTGGTAGGCCTTCTGGGCTTCCCCACACAGACAAGGGGTGAGAAGGCTGGCCCACTGGTCCTGAGGCCAGGCCTCACGCAGTGCAGTCCTCTCAAAAGTCAGAAAGTATACCTCCACGTCATTTTCCACAGTCCTCTTTGGTAGGTAGCTGGTGGCCCTGTAGGCTCGTGTTGCATCGGACCTGCGGGCTATGGTGGTCAGGGTCTTTAGCTGGTCCATAATCTCTCACAGGAGGGCTTGGTCCTGGGTCCCCTGACTTATTAGCAGTTGATTAGTCTCTTGTTGTACCTGCATTGATTCCTGCGGGGCAGTCATCTGGGCTCTGGTGGCCTCTTGTTGGGCCTCCATGGCCTGTACTAGTGCCCTCACCACATCATCCATTATGGTGAATGCAACAAAAAAACAACAACACCCCCTACCTCCTTTTTTTGTGTGTGCTTAGTCCACTGAGCTGACAGATCACACTCCTAACTCCAGTTGTGACAAAGTTCTTCTTCTATCTTGGTGAGTCCAGCACTTCCTTCTAGTGATAAGTCAGGGAACTGCTTCACCCCTTAGTGTTCTTCCACCCTCTAATTGTGGGGGAGGGTAATACAACCTCTCTAAGATGGCCTCCTGCTTGCCCCCAGTCCTGTCTCTGGTTCTCTGAGGCTCTTGCCTCTTCACTGGGGCTCTTGCCCCTCCAGTGAATGTCTGTTTGGGAGTCGGGGGGGGGGAAGGGAAGGAGCCCAGCCCTACCCTTGACTCCGGGGCCCCAAACCAGGACCCTACAAGTAGCAACCTCATGCTGTCACTTCAAGAAAAATGCTAGCTTCCCTAGGTTACTTCCCCATGCCCCTTGACTTAATGTCTGGACCCTGCTTGGACAGGGGCCCTACCTGGCCTCCTTGCCAGGGAAGGCTTTTGATCTTTGACAGCCCCACTGAGTGTGGTAGTGCCATAGCAAATGTCCAGTTCTATCTTCCTCTTCTGGCAAGGTCTTTTCCTTCTGGCTTCCAGGCCTGGGAAAGGTCCTTTGCCCTTTTAGGGCAGGGTTTTTCCTCCCTCAGTCTTTGTACCTGCAGGGTTCTCTTCTGCTAGCATTCTGCTCCTTCTCCTAAACCCTCATGGTTTCTGACAGTGTCTTGCCTGCTCACACACTCCCTGGTAGCTCGCCTCAGTCTCACAACTCTAGCCACACCCTTTCTCTGGAGAGTACGCTCTGTAGTGGACACTTCTCACATGAGGTGCCATGTTGTGAAAGGAAGGAATTTCTGTGGTGGTTATCATGACTCTGTGTGAGAGAGAGAGTGAATGTGTGTGTCTTTGTATACTGGATGAGTCAGTTCAGTTATACAGATACAGCAAATAGCTGAGGTGTGGAATATAGGTATAGAATACAGCTACTGCTATACTATACTGCTATGGCTGGAGAGAAACAAGGAATTCAGTCCAATATTTTTACTTTTCCTCTTTTGTACAAATGTCTTTGTCTTCATTATGCATAGCAACATTTAAACATCAGCAATTTAGTTACCACAGAGAATGTTTTATGATATAAAACACACTGCGGCAAAAATGTAATACTGCTGAAGGAAAAGATAAGTAAAACAAACAGTGGTACATGAAAAGAGGAGAAGAAATCATATTGTGACACATTTTGTAAATAATAAACTAGTTATAATAATAAACCTAGACATCAGTTTGGTAGGTATCTCATTCAGCAACACAAAATAAGTTTCTCCAACTGATATTTGTTTGATATTTTCAGAAACCATTTATGAATATTCTGTTCACACCTGCTGAAGGAACGATTACTGAGCTTCACTTTAAGTATGTTTCAGTTAAGAGCTGGCGTTATGGCAGTTTAGGAAACTGAAAAGGGCAAATTTGTGACCTTAAACCTCAGCACTACATTGGGGTTAGCACAGACTTGTAATGCATCCCAAAAAGTCTTGGGAGCCTTATGTGTGAAAAGGCCAATTTTTGGAAAGTTGCACTTCCTGCTCATAATGCTGACTTGGAAATGTCTCTTACATTAGATTAATCATTTGCAGTACCATACATGATAATTAATGTGAGAATTTGCTAACATTTCTATCATTAATTTACTCTATCAAGATATGCAAAATGACTTTCTTGAGCATTATTGTGTAATGCAAATTTAACAATGTCAAGAATATTAACTTCTCAATAAAAGTTGATTTATGTTAAGTGTTTCAACAATGCTAACAGCTAACAAAAATGTGCTAGTTCAGTGACTGAAATGGATTTCACCCTGTAAGATGCTGAAACCAGTGAAAAAGAAATCAGTGAGAAATCTTTACTAGGATAAAAATACTAATATTGGAATATGTTGTATGCAGTGTTGTTGTAGCCATGTCAATCCCAGGATATTAGAGAGACAAGGTTAGTGATGTAATATCTTATTGAACCAACATCTGTTGGTAAGAGAGACAAGCTTTTTGGGATATGTTATCTACGGTGGGTTAAATACTGGAAATAACAAGTATTGCTCCAGATGGTGTATGTGATTATATATGCTCTTTTCATTTTAAATGTTGAGTGGATTGGTGATTTCTAGTTCTCAGAACAGTGAGAGTAAAATGTTCTATTAAAAGTAAGATGAATCATTGACAGGCACTGTAAAACACATTCAAGTGGCATCCTACATCAGAGAAGTTTCAACTCCAGTTTCATTATCTGGTCAAAAAGATGTCATTGAATGGCATGCCATAAAAGTGAAGGATCTGACTCTGATCAGTGTCTACAATCTTCATCTATCAGCTTGCCTCCTTCTGTCTTATTCACTTTCTCAGGACCTTCAGTCTATTGTAGTGATTTTAATTCACATCATTCTCCTTAAGGATACCTTGATGATGATGTGGATGGAGTTAGGCTATAGAAGTGGGTGTCAAAGGTGAACCTATAGTTTTTATATGATCCTAAGCAGCCACCCACTTCCCATAGCAGAAGATGGACTTCCAGGTTTTTCTCCTGACCTAGCCTTTTCTACAAGTGGACAATACCCTCTGATAGTCATAGAGCGTAAAGTGCTTGATATGTTTCCTTGATCCCATCATCAGCCATGTGTGATCATAATGGGCATCCAAATTCCAACTACAAGGGGCTTCCAGAAACTTCAGTAGAATTTCTGGAATGCAAAGTAGGATCTGTTCCAATCCGAGTTGGAGTCTCTTCTTGATAATCTCTTAGAATCAGATATTCGGAACAACATCAGTGCAGTTTACGAAGTTTTCTCTCATAAAATTCTGGCTGCTGCAAATAAATCTACATGTTGGGGATTCCATCAACAATTAATTATTGGATGGTCATCTAATGTAACCAGACCTTATCAGGTATTTGTCTGCCAAGAACAATCAGGAGGTTTCTGAGAAAGTAGAGTTCTTTTTCACATTCTAGATCAAACCAGACAAGAACTATGGTAAGAAACTTTTAAAATTGAATTTCAAGCATTTTATTTGCAAATCTGGCAAACTGTTAAGAGACTGAGAGGAGATTCTAGTCTGGGCAACAGAGAATTCCCAATCACAACAAATTCCATCATGTTCCAGCTGATGGCCAATGGCAAAGCTCCTAACTGAGAAAAAAGCTTTCAGATGTGTATTTAAAATGGTAGTTGCTGATATATTGCAAGTTCTGTGGACATGGAATTGATGGCTCTTTTTACTGAGCAAGAGCTCAACCTTGTTATACATCACCTGCAGTACAACACGGCTCCTGCTGTAGATAACATCCACAAGTTCATCTTTCTCTTTTGGCCAATCACCAAAAGCTGGCTGGTTTGATTTTTGTATTGTTGTACTCAAGACTGCAGCATCTCAAAAGTCTGGTGAAGAGCAAAGGGAGTAGGTGTTTCCAAGCCACTGACCAATTTTTCTTCTGTTTGTTATCTACAGCTGATAGAGAAACTAATCCTGATGCAGATCAATGAGGCAGTCAGTCCTCAGCTGCCTCACATACAGGCTGGAATCAGGGAAGGATGATGCACTCAAAATTCATAGATTCTAAGGTCATTATGATCATCTAGTCTGAGCTCCTGTATAGCACAGGCCATACAACTTCCTCAAAATAACTTCTAGAGCAGATCTTATAGAAAAACATTGAATCTTGATTTAAAAATTGACAGTGATGGAGAATCCATCATGATGCTTGGTAATCTGTAAGAATGGTTAATTACTCTTACATTTAAAATATTACCTACTATTTCCAATCTGAATTTGTCTAGCTTCAACTTCCAGCCATTGCATTGTGTTATACCTTTCTCTGATTGATTGAAGAGTCCATTATTATTTGTTTCCCATGTAGGTACATATACACTGCACTCACTTCACCTCTTAATCTTCTCTTTGTTAAACTAAATAGATTGAGTTCCTTGAATTTGTCAGTATAAGCTATGTTTTCTAGTCTTTTAATTATTCTCACGGCTCTTCTCTTCTTTACTTTATTAACATCCTTCTTGAATTGTGGGTACCCAGAACTGGACATTTTATTCCAGCAGTGGTTGTACCAGTGTCAAATACAGAGGTAAAATAATCTTTCTATTCCTACTTGAGAGTCCCCTGTTGATGTATCCCAGGATTGCATTAGCTCTTTTGACCACACTATCACACAGGGAGTTTGTGTACATCTAACTGGACACCATTACCCCCAAAACTTTTTCAGTCACTTCTTCCTAGGATAGCATTTCCCTTTCCTGTAATTATAGCCTACCCTGCATTCTTTTGTTCTCAGATGTATACATTTACATTAGTCATATTGTTTGCTTGTGCCCTGTTTACCAAGTCATCCAGACCTCTCTGAATCAGAGACATATCCTCTTCGTTATTTACCATTTCCCCAACTTTTGTGTCATCTGCAGTCTTTATCAGTAATATTTTTTAAATTTTCTTCTAGGTCATTGATAAAGATGTTAAATAGCATAGGGTCAAGAACCAGTCCCTGCAGGACCCCACTGGATTCCCCATTTACAGTGACATTTTGAGACCTGTCATTTATAACTCATATATCCTTTCTAAATACTAATGGAATGGAAATAGTGTTATCATCACCATATGATAAGACTGTATTATCTATTTTTTCCCCAAATACAGATCAGAAATATTTATGTACCCTTCTTTTTCTGCCATTTCCATCTAGCAATGCACCAATATCATTGTCAAGATTCTTCTGGTTCCTAATATATTTTTAAAAATCCTTCTTATTGTCTTTAACTTGCCATAGATTTCTCCTGGTCACTTTCCTTATCTATTTTCTACCACTCCTAACTTCTGATTTATATTCATTATTATCCGCTTCCCCTTTCTTCCAATTGTTTTTTAAAACTTTTTTTTTATAGCTGCCTTCACGTCCCCTCTAAACCAGGTTTGTTTTTTGAACTAGCATAGTCTTCTTCCTCACTTACAGGATTGTGGCTTTTCAGGCATCTAGTAGGTATTCTTAAATGATTCCCAGTTATCATTCAAATTTTTCTGATTAAATTCTTCCTACCAGCTGATTTGACTCATAATTGTCTTCAGTTTTGTGAAATTGGCCTAATTAAACTACCAAACATATATATTACTGGTCTGGACTTTATTCTGCTTATGCATTATACATGTGATCAATCATGATCACTTGTACCTAAGATACCATTAACTTTTAGTTCTATGATCAGTTTCTATCTATCTGACAGGACAAGCTCTTGTATAGAATTTCCCCATGTTGGCTGTAACTTTTTGAGTTAGGAAATTATCATTTATAATGTTTAGAAATTCCAAGGATGTTTTAGTACTGGCAGCAAGAGACCTCCAGCATACTCTCTCCCTCCTCCCTTTTTGTCTCAGTCCAAACAAACAGATGATCGCCTTTTTTAACCATTTTTTCAAACCCCTCACTTTTTGCTGCGTGCACGCCATAGCCTGAGAGGAATGGAGTCTGCTCAGCTCTGCACTATTATTGTGAGCATCACAAACACCTCATGACTTATTCTGCAGTATTTTCATGGGCGAGATAGGAGCTGCACCACTGAAAATTGAGATGTTACAGAGGCCACCTTGCTACAAGCCATAGAATGAAAAATTCCCGTTTTCTGCAGGCTGTCACACACAATCTGCAGTCAGTGGAGCACCACTTCTGATCCTGGGAAACAAGCAGTGACTGGTGGAATCACATCGTTATAAAGCTGTGGGATAATGAGCGGTGGCTTCAGAATTTTGGAATGCAAAAGGCCACTTTTTTTGAACTTTGTGGAGAGCTCTCCCCTGCCCAGAAACTCATGAATACTCGCTTGATACCAGCTCTGAAAGTGGAGAAGAGAGGGGCCATCACTCTGTGGAAGCTAGCAATGCCAGACTGCTACCAGTCAGTTGGGAATCAATTTGGAGTCTGTAAATTCACTGTGGGAGCAGCTGTGATATGAGTGTGCCAGGCCATTAATAGACTTCTGTTAAAAAGGGTAGTGACTTTTGGGAAATGTGGAGGACGTAGTGGAAGGCTTTTCCGCATTGGGGTTCCCAAACTGTGGGGGGCTATAGATGGCATGTACATCCCTATTTTAGCTCTGGCCCACCTTGCCACAGAGTGCATGAATTGAAAGGGATATTTCTCAATGGTGTTGCAGGCCCTTGTGGATCACAGGGAATCCGACCTCAATGTGGGGTGGTCTGGAAAGGTGCATGATGTGCACATCTTTAGGAACTCAGGTTTGTTCAAGAAGATGCAGGCGGGCACTTTCTTACCTGACCAAAAAATAAATATTGGTGATGTTGAAATGCCAATAATGATCCTGGGGGATTCTGCCTACCCCTTGCTCCCCTGGCTAACGAAGCCCTACACCAGGCACCTGAACAGTGAGAAGGAGTGATTTAATAATAGGCTCAGCAAGTGCAGAATGGTGGTGGAATGTGCATTTGGACATTTAAAGGTGCGCTGGTGCTGTCTGCTCTTTAGGTTAGACCTCAGTGAAAACAAATCCCAACAGTTATCTCTGCCTGCTATGTGTGTGCTCCATAATGTCTGTGAGACAAAGGGGGAGAAGTTCCATTGGGTTGGGTTGTGGAAGCAGATAGGCTGGCCGCAAATTTTGAGCAGACAGATGCCACTGCAATGCTGAAAGCCAATTGCGGAGCGCTGTGCCTCAGGGAAGCATTGAAAAACCACTTTTGCAATGAGACACAACAGTAATGTGCATTGCTTATCTATGCTGTGCTTTCACCTCGCATCCTCTACCCATCCCTCACTGAGCCAGCCCCCTTGCCCTTCACCTACTGTTCTGGTGCTCCCCCACTTTTCCTCTCCCTTTATTCCCTTGTTATCAATAAACAAACAGTAATGAATTGTAAAGCAGTACTTTATTTATTGGTGATCCTTTGCAGAGCGGGGGAATGAAAGATAATGGAATGTTCTGCATGCATTGTGTGGGGCCAGAGATAGAGTCCATTTTGGCGGTGCACACACAAAAGAATCACACATCCCCACTCCTTAAAAGGGCCGTCACCTCTTTCTGCTCCCCTTGACCAGCAAGGAGTGCAGTACATACTTCACCCTGCTCAACCTCCTCCTAGACTGCTTTGGGGTGGGGGATAGGAAAGAATGCATTTACTCAGTGTTTTGCAGAGGTTGCAGAAGGAGTCTGTTTTGCTGTTGAGCTTCCTGAGGCTCAATCAGATGCCTCAACATGTCTGACTGATCACACATTATATGTAGCATCTCTTCTTGTGTTGAACACTCATACTGCTGTCCATGTCCATGTTCAATTTTTCAGATAATGAGAGTCCTGTAGCACCTTAAAGACTAACAAATTTCTATGGGCATAAGCTGCTGTGTGTTGCAGCCCACAAAACCTTATGCTCACAGAAGTTTGTTAGTCTTTAAGGTGCTACAGGACTCGCATTGTTACAGGACTAACATAGTTACCCCTCTGGAACTTTTCAGATAATGAAATCCTCCATGCTCTTAGCTCTGTGTCAGCAGCCGCAGAGGTGTTCATTAGTTCATTAAACATGTCATCCTGGGGCTCCTTTCTGCCTTCTTATCTGTGACAGGTGCTCTGTAGAAGCATGAGACGGTGGTGTGTTGAAAGCCAAGTTGCCCACTGTGAGGGAAGCAAAGCACAAGGTACCCATTGTTTACTTATCCCATGGATGAAAAACAATGTTACAATGTAAAAATAAATACCCTGAACATTCTCAAGGAAAAGCTACAATTGCATACCATTGTTTGACTATTGCAGGGCTCAGAGGGTTGTTCCAGCCATGGTAAATAAGGGGCTAGTGCACCTATATTAGGGAAATCCCCAGTGCCCATATTGCACAAGTCCATGCTCCCCATCAGCATGGAGGCCGGGCTCCCAAGTGATCAGGCTTTTAAGAGGTGGTGGAAAGGGTGAGGGGGGATACTGGTTAACTGTCTTTAGGAAAAAAATGGGAATCCATTTGTGGATGCCCAAGGCCTATAGCAACAACATCCTGCTTAGGGACTTGCGGTGTGCTGAACTAAGAAACCATCCCCGGCTATGCAATTATATGCACTTTAATAAACTTCCTTCGTGGGTACTGTAAATGTGCGCCATCTCCCTAAGTCACCATGAGTGATATTAGCCTGCTGAGGGTCACACAGGTGGAAAGGGAGGATTTGCTGCAAGCATCTGGCTACAGGTCTGGCCCTTATGCTACTATGCTGTGTTTCATGATGATGCCTGCACAATTAATAACAGAGTGGCGGGGGAAAGTGTCCTATTGCGGTGGAAGAAATAAGGCTGCCCTCTCAAGAAACCTTCTGCAAAGAATTGCAGGGTGCCTACATGAAAGCATCCTGTAGATATACATGAAGGATTCTCGGCGCATGCCTGTGGACATAAATAATCTTTTCTGGGGTGAACCCAATGCTTTAGCACAGACCCACCACCACACATGCCACTTTTTCCCACTGGTACAAGATTCTGGACTGGGGATACAACCAAAGACATGCAATTTGCAGTACATACTCACCAGATGTGCCTTCCTTGGCTTCCTGGTCAGTCACAGTTTCCTGTGTCTTGGTTGGTTGCTCCTGTGTTGCAAACAGCTCCTGGCTTTCAGGAAGAAGGGATACCTCACTCACCTGCCCCCTATTTTAATCATCATCCCCCTCCTCCTCCTCATCCACAGACTTGTACTCATTCATCCTGGCCTTGGATTCCTCCAAGGAATCGATGCTGTGTGGTGGCATAGTGGTAGGGTCACCACAGAGAATTGCATGCAGTTCCTTGTAAAAGCAGCATGTTTTGGGTGAGGAACCAGAACAACTGTTAGCTTCCCTAGTTTTCTGATATGCCTGCCTCAGCTCTTTGATCTTAACGCAGCACTGCTGTGCATCCTTGTTTTGCCCCTTCTCCAACAT
This sequence comes from Mesoclemmys tuberculata, assembly GCA_007922155.1. Taxonomy (NCBI): domain Eukaryota; kingdom Metazoa; phylum Chordata; order Testudines; family Chelidae; genus Mesoclemmys; species Mesoclemmys tuberculata. Next base: position 53,377,830 of record ML675610.1, on the reverse strand, counting down.
GCTGCTAGATATCTTCTTGTAGACATGCAAATTTCTTTTGCTTGCTTGGAGCTGAACCAGAATAGACTCTTTGCCCCCAAGACTGATGAGATCTAAGACCTCAGGTTGACTCCAGGCTGGAGCCCGTTTGGGGTGTGCAGTCACCATGATCAGTTGTGCTGGCAAGCTCCCTCCGCACTGGCAAAGCAGGAAATGGGAATTAAAAATTTCCTGGGGCTTGCAGGGAGGGGCTGTTTCCTGTGCACGTGGCTGTAGTGCACCAGATTGCAAATGTGCAGAGCGGTCACAACAGAGCATTATGGGATACCTTCCAGAGGCCAAGGACATTGATTTACATTGCGCTCTGCCTACACCAACGCTCATTCGACCCACAGAATTTGACTTCAGCACTAAGCCACTTGCAGAGGTGGTTTTATTAAGTTGAATTTTAGCATGATTTAGGTCGGTGGAACTGACATGCCAGTGGAGACACGTACTTTATGTGGTCGACATAAGCCACATTACATTGACCTACGTTGTCAGTGTAGACCAGGCTATAGAATGGATTTGAATCAGGGAAGAAAGATGGTGCAGTTCATGCTAATCTGATGGCAACCTATGACATGTTGTGGCATGTTGAGCTGACTACCAACCTGCTGAAAATTATTCTATGTAGGCTGGTGGTGCAGTTCATTCAAGAAATGATTAGCAACCAAATTTTCATTCTGGAAGTTGCGGAGAAAATCAGTTGCTTTAAACATCTTTGCAAAGGCCTTTCACAAGGGTTAGTTTTGGCTCCCCTTTTGTTCAATATATACATATATGGTACTCCTGAAATGCAGGCCAAGAAGTATGTGTATTCTGATGACATCAGTATTGCTAACACTGAAAATGACTACCACAGGATTGAAAGGAATCTCAGCCAAGACATGGATACTTTGATCACTTACTTCTTGTAATGGAGAGTAATTCTCAATGAAGCCACGACAGTGGCAATTACTTTACATCTAAACAACCATCTTGTCAATCAACCCATTTTGATCTGTGTCCAAGGACAGCTACTGCCGTTCCATCCAGTTGTCAAATATTTGGGCACAAAACTTGATCATTGCCTGACATATTGGCCTCATCTGGAACACCTGAAAATGAAGGTCTCTTCCCATGCTGCCTTGATCTGAATGCTGTCAGGAACCTCCTGGAGAGCAGAGCCTTTGCTACTTCTCATATATCTGTATTAACCCCTGTGTTTGCCCCAGCTGAATACTTTTCTGTGGTCTGATGGTACAGCTGCCACACCCCTTGTCAATAGATACAGAATTGCATTTGGTCACTAGTTTTATTAATGGCTTCTTGAATTATACATCAACCTCCAATCTGTATGTGCCTCTGTCAGACCTTTCGATCAGATGACATTACTACTAATGCCCATAGAGCTGGGACAGTTGTAACTGACCAATTAAATCTCCAAGTGAGTGATGCTCCAATTTTCAGACCGCAGACAGCATGCAATGCCAGGTTGAAGGAGAGGAATCCCACACTTGTGATCCAGGGTGTGACATGCATGGCAGCTCATGCATTCTTGGACAAGAGCACTACTGGCCCTTTACATTGCATGGATAACCCGCACCAGGGAGATGAAAACTACACCCTTACAGAGTGGAAGCATTGGTTGGAGAGTCTAGCACACTAAGTAAACTCAGGAGTCCATAGCTGCACCTGCTTGCTTGCCCTGCACCAGGCTCAGCAACTACTTTCTGGCTTATCCAGAGGTGCCTCACTTATGAATCAGCTTGATGTGGTTTCCCCCCATATTGTGACTGTGGGTCATAAATGCAGACAATAACGCATGTGGTGGAAGAGTGCCCAGCGTGACATCTCCAGGGCTAGCCTACCTTGATTAGAATCTGTTATGTAATCTTGTAATTACAGATTACAGAACCTGGACATTGAACTCTGACATCTGCATACAAGAGAAAAAAAGGAAGTACCCTTCGGGTGTGGGTCTTACCTTAGCAAAGGCTGCCAACTCAACCAAATGAGTGTGTAAGATGATGACAGATAATAGTTCTGATGACATAATATTACATCACAATTCAGAATCAAAGAGACATCCTATGTAATGAGACTTCGATGCTCAGCTGAATGGTCACCATTTTAGGCCCTGATCCTGCAATGGGACCCACTCAAACAGGTCCTTTTGCCCACACAAAGTCCCTTTGAAGATAGGATCAGGGCTGTAACCTGGTTTAAATTTTTCTCAAACTAATGAGTCAAGGTGAATGGAATACGTTTGTATAATAACATGAATATGCAAAATAAAATGTAATGATCTGATTTAATTTGATTTAGCATTTTTAAAATGAATGCCACAATGCCACTGATCAGCTTGGTAAAAAAGATTGTGAACAATTTCTCTTTCCGTTTTTCATAGCATTCGTCTTTTCCGCTTTTTTCAAAAACATCTGAAATGTCACGAGTAAGTTAAGCATAATGCCTGAATCATACCAAAAGATGACGCATAGTGAGAGAATGTAATCCTCTTCCAGTGAAGTTTCTTTTTTTAACCCCCAAAATCTTCATTATATATGGAATTTCACGTTATGAGGGGGAAAGGCCTTCTTAGGAAAAAGAAATGGTTTTCTTGCAAGACAACTGACAAGCCCACTGGCAGCTGTGGAAGATGGTGTGCTGAAAAGTCCATATTTTCATCCCCAGCATGGAGCAGCTGAAGCAGGACAGCCACAGATTCATCCATTCCCCTCTCCATATCAGATAGTGGCAATTGTCTTCTCCTGTGCTCAGAGGAGAAAGGGGAACTGAAGTGATGAGGATTGAATTCCAAAAGGTTTTGACAGTTGGTCACAATTAGACTGGAGAGAGATTAACAGTCAAAACATGAGTGATATTTCACCAATAAAAGGAGGGAAAGTCCATTAAAATGCTGTGAAGAGACTTATGGGACTTTTACTCCAGGCTACTATTGCTAAGTCTACACTGGGTGAATTTTTACCCCCACATTCCCACAAGTTCTAAGATAGTGGAAGTCTTAGGGTAGACAAATCTCCAGCAGGTGGAACCATTTTGACCAGCTGTGGAAAGGTGAGTCATTTCAAAATGGTGGTATAAATGCTGCTAGCCTCCAGAGTCTTGTCTACACTAGGGCTTCCATTCGTTTTGGAACTAGTGGGGGAAAATTTTGGATATATTTCTTCACTTCTAAGATAGACCTACATGTGGAGTTCCACTATTACAGAGTTTAGGATCAGTGGTGTCCACTGTGTTCAAAGGTGTTTAAATTAAGAATGCTGTTATGGTAACAAATTAGTCAAAGAGCTAAATTGTGGCATTAAGCCATAGACTTATATTGAGGGCACTATTGCAATTCACTTCACCAGTAGAAATTCCAGGAGACCATCATTCCTTTCTTGGAGCTCTCAGGTGCACAGTGGGAGCAGAACCATTTTGCCACTTGTTCAGGGGGTGTTCTCCCTCTGTGGCTGGACTTGGTGCAGCACAGGTGGGGCTATAGCCCTACCCTCTTCCCTGCTTCTTTTGGGAGAGTTACCATTACTAGTTAGCACCATTTATTAGCCTTGTGCCAATAGCAGTATTGACGCTTCAGCTGTGGATAGTTGTGTGTAGGCAGTACAAAAGGAGGCTTCCTGTGCCTCTACACATAGGCCCAATCCAACCCAGAAAGCTTTAGCTCCTCAGCAGTTCTTCTTCAAGAATTCCTTACTTTTTAGTTCTTGTGGTGGTGGGAAAATCAAACATGATCCAGTGGAAAGTTTGCAGGATTGCCGCTCACTTTTTAATAAGCATTTCTGGGCCACTGGTTATGGCTCTGGCAGAGCTGGATAGCATAAATGAGGGAAGAGAATGGTGGCTTTAAGCTAATGGAGTTGCTATGCATTAGGCCAGTCCTCAGGCACAAGTTAAAATAGGTTATGGGCAGCTCTACCTTGCACCAGCTGTCTATGTCCCCACGAGTCATTACATCAACTGGGAATTGCTGGGACATAGACATGCCCTGGGTACGCCCATCTGTGCTGGCTGCAAGCAGGAGAGTAGCACAGAAGATGCTATGCCAGCTTCACACCACACAGGGATCTCCCTGCACTGGGAAGATCCTGCCCTAGCTGACTCAGCCAACTTTAAGGTAGCTTTTGGCAAGGAAAGTGGCACAAACCTGTCCTAACACAAGGGAGAATCTGGCCTTCGGATTCTGAATTGAATGTACTTGTCTCTGTCATAGGAGTTATTGCTGAGTGTCAAATTTATTGGGCAATGCTTGATACACTGAGTCTGACAGTGCAGCTTCAGCTTCACCTCCATTACTTTCTCTCACCAGTGACAATTATTGGTTTTACTTGGTGGAAATGTCAGATGGACCAACTTGGAAACAAAGGGTAAAGTACATGAAGAATAAAAAGTGCAGGAACCAGGGGCAATGCTGGATATTTACCTTGATGTTGACTCTGGGAATTGTTCCAGATTTCAGTAATGCAATGTTGTGTCAGTAGGGAAGATTGTATATATAACTGCAATCTTTATCAAGTGTTTCTTTCTGATTTGTCTTCCATTTTCAGTCCCGAAACCTGGTATATATGAATTTTCTACATAAGGGGTGTAATTTTCTCAGTGAACTTTCTATATGAATTCCATGAAATACCCTAATAATGTTATCAGGGGTTCTGTAACTTCCTAGTGCTAGGTAAGTCCAGAGGATCTTCTACTGTATTATAGCACTTGTGGATCATTCTGCAAGGTTCTTTTACAATTTTGTCATTATGATAATGAATGGACGTTTAAGACACATCACATCCCAGTCAAAACTTTGAACAGTTTATTCTGTTTTATCTCCTATTTACTCACATATCTAGAAGCCAGTGTATATTTTTTAAAGAATGGCTACATGTACCTATCTCTCTATCAGTTTTATACTGTAGCATCTGAGCTCCTTCACATAAAGTCAACATCAATAGTGAAGTCCCTAATGGACCTGAAGTCTCTGGCACATCTCTCTTTTTAGGGTCAAAAGTCTGCGTGGGGTAGTTTTTTGGCTGGTTTTTAATTTTTTTGGTGGGGGCAGTGGGATTGATAGGGGTTTGGGAATAAAAGGCATGTTCAAATTATGAGTATTATTGATGGCATTGTCAAAGAGGAAGCTTGTGCAATGTTTTGTAAAGATGGTGAGAGTGGATTTGCTTGATCTCTTCTGAAAGATTGTTCCATAGCCAGATCTCCTTGACAGAGAATGCTTTGTCTCCAGCTTTCACATGCTGTGTCCTTGGCTTTGTCACCTGCATTGTCTGTGACGAGTGCAGCTGTCACAGAAGTTCCTAGATCAAAAATTGGTCTTTGATGTAACTGGGGCTTAATCTACTAATTGCTTTGAAGATCAGGACCAAGGCCATAAACAGGCATTAGAAGCTAACTGGAGCCAGTGGAATCACTTGAGCACAGGTTTAATGTGTTCCCAGCAACCTGAGTCATGGTGGCATGCAATCACATTCTGTACCACCTGGATCCTCTGTATTGTCTTCACATACAGCTTCAGATACAATCAGTAAGAGATTAGAAAAACACGCCTTATATGTAGTGATTGACTCAAAAACCTCAATCTCTTTAGTTTAATAAAGAAAAGGTTAAAGGGTGATGTGATCACAGTCTACATGGGGGACAAATATTTAATAATGGGCTCTTCAATCTAGCAGAGAAAGGTATAACACAATCCAATGGCTGGACATTTAAGATAGACAAATCCTGACAGGAAATAATGGATACATTTTAACAGTGAAAGTAATTAACCACTGGAACAATTTACCAAGAGTTTTGGTGGTATCTTCATCACTGAGTATTTTTTAATCAAGATTGGATGTTTTTCTAAAAGATGTGCTCTTGGGATCATTTTGGGGAAGTACTATGGCCTGTTATACAAGAAGTCAGACCAGAAGACCACAACAGTCCCTTTTGGCATTGACATCTATGAATCTATTAGTGAGTTATGGTAATCCTCTTTGGAGGTGACAAATGCATGGACCATTGTGGCCAGGTCCTCTACCAGGAGGACAGGATTAAATTTCCTAAAGGGTTGCAGGTAAAGAGATATTTTGGAAATGGATGCTATCTGGCCATCCAAGCTCAGTGGAGAGTTAGACAGGACGCTGAGGCTTCACTCCACTTTGCTGAATGGGAGCTGTTCGCATTTGATGGAAGGTGGAGACAATATCTTGGCTACCTTTCAAAGCGTTTCTGACCAGCAGCACTTTGGTCTTGGTGGATTCAGCTAGAGCTGACTGCTGTTCATCCAACTTTGTATAGGCATGCTGATGTTTTCGTGGTGGCAGTGGTTTCATCAGTTGAGAATCAAGTATTTAGTTGAATGTCAGTGATGTACTGATGTTTTGGAAGCTAATCCCATTGTGTCTCATTATCTCCCCATTATCATTATCTCATTATCATTATCTCATGTAGCTACTGAAAGAAAGCAGGGATAGTTTGGATCCCTCTGAGAACTTGCAGGGGAAGGCATTCGGAGAGGTGGAGCAGATACCCATCACCACTTTGAGTTCTGCTGGAAAGGAATGACTGGAGCCGCTGCAATGCTGGACCATCTACTCCTGCTGTGTCATGTAGGCCTGTTTGTAGTATCTTGTGGCCTAATGTATCAAAGACTGGAGAGAGGCTCAGCCTTATGAGGTTGGAAATTTTACCTGTGTCCATGGCCATGAGGAAATCATTTTCTAGAGCCATTAGAGCTATCTCTGTGTTGTGCCATGCTCTCAACCTTGAGAATGAAGCATCCAGGTTGCTGGCTGATGTCATGTTGTTAGAGTTTGGTGGTTACTACTTACTCAATTATTTTCCCAGAAATGGAGAGTTGGAGACAGAGAGATAGCTGAAGACCTGTTCAAGGTCAAGTGTTGGCTTCTTGAAGATGGAATGTACTATTCCATTTTTTTTCAAGGAGCTTGATAGAGGAGTATTTCTCTGGAGTAGGCATTGACTATTCCCATTAGTAGTGGGTATAGTTGTTCTGCACTGACTTTTACCAACCAGGAAGGGCATGGATCCATTACACAGGTTGTGACTCTGATAGTTTTCAGGGTTTCCTGAGCTTCAGCATGTGTGAAGGGGCCAAACTCAGTCAGGGATAGTAGGGTGGTTCATACAGTCTGTTCAGGAGTGGAATTTCCTTTCTCAAATAGCATCATATGCATTTTGTTGATTTTATCAGTCCAGTACATTGACAGTTCTTCACAACTGTGCACGTCTGAGTCTAGTATAGTGTCTGAGTTAATCAGTTAGTTCATGATGCAAAATATCTCTGCTGACTGTGATTTTGCTGTGTTGATTGTGGACAAATAAAAGGCTCAGTTTGCCTCCTTCACTGCAGTGGCATAGTCCTGTAAGTGCTGTTAGCAGAGGGATTCAGAATGAGTTAGTATTGTAATGACATTTCTTTCACGGATTTGTCTATCTTAGGTAGTTATATGGCCTCTAGTACTGTTGTATCTGAGCACCTCACAGTATATTTATTCTCTCAACAACCCTTGTGAGATAGGAAAGTACTACTGTCCCTATTCAGCAACTCAAGAATTGAAGAACTAAGTGATTTTCCCAAGGTTACACAGTAAGTTTGTGGCAGAGCAGGGAAGTGAACTGGATTATTAAAGTCCCAGTCTGGCACCCTAATCTCTGGACCATCTGTCTCCTCTATTAGAAAGTTCACGCTTTTTTATGGAATCATTTTCTGGCTGATGCCTGTACAAGTGTATAAATAGAGGGTAACACATGAGAAGCTTCCCACTTATTCCTCTCACAAAAAACCTCTGCTCAGGGGGCAGAGCAGCTTAGTCCCTGCACCTTACTAAATCCAACCATAGTCATGTGGAGCTGGATGGCTGAGTATAAAATGGGTGGCATAAGTTATGGCAGAGCTGCTATTCCAACATGTGAACAACTGAAGTCTAACACTAACTTGACCAGAGTTCCTCCTGGGGACTCCAGCTACTAGGCATGCCCCATCCACCATTTAGGGCAAAATTTTGGTTATGGAGATCATTTTTATGTGAACAGCTATTCACTGCTTTCAAAAGACAGCGATCCACATTTTTTACAGACCTTCCTTGTTTTAGTACAATGTGTGACACGAAAGTATCAAATTCCAATGCTTTGTAGTATATAAGAATTTCATTTAATCATACTAGGATGATTTAGCTGAGGATAGTCCTGCTTTGAGCAGGGGGTTGGACTAGATGACCTCCTGAGGTCCCTTCCAACTCTAATATTCTATGATTCTATAATATTACACAGAAGGGTAACCCCATTCTAAGACTTTAATGTGGAAAAAAGCCCAGTCATTCCTATCATATGCTTTTTAAAAAGCTTAAAAGATAGCCAGTTTCTGGCCAAAATATGACAGAGATAGAAAAATGTGTCCCAGTTTAACTTTATTTTGGTTTGCTGATTCTCTTTCGGATTTTTAAGGGCAGAGCTAGAATGTAAGATCATATTAGCTGTGGCCTATTTGGCTGAAATGTCTTTGCTCCACAATGGATGAATAAAACAGTACCTGTGGTACAACAGAGGATTGGGAGCAACACTAATAGAGCACCAACCCCTACAACTACAAGTGCAAGTAATCGTATGTGTGTATACACACACAGTCATATTTATATAGATATAAAAACATTGGCGCTCACAATCATGGTCCCTGGGTAAGCCACCTCTTCTGAGTCCCATTTCCAGTCCCCCAAGAAAACCCTTTTCAAGTGGAGGCCCATGCCTCTATTTTTCTTTGAAACGGGGCCCCCCAATCCAACCGCTCTCTGACTGAGTTTGTGGGTCACACATCCCCTGGTTGCCAACTGTAATATCTAGCAGGCCCATTGGGCTTAGCATCTGCAAAAGTTTCCTCTCCAGCAGCCTGTGGACAGTAACAATGTGCAGTCACGCAGAAGCCGCTTCTTCAAAACAAAGTATGATTCATTTTAACAAAAGGTGCACAGCAGTCCAAGAAATGGATTTAAAGCAACAAAGAAACCTGTGCACTCTCTTACTTAGACTTGGCACTTCCCTCAAGGCCATAGGTAGCTATGACTTAGCTTGGTTCCCCCATTCTCTTGCGGACCAAGTCGCGGCCCCTTTCTGTAGAGCCCTGACTCTGTCAGCCAGTGGCAGCCTGCAGCAGCTCACAGTTCTCCCCACTCCCTTTCTTGTGGGCAGATCTTTTAAGTGATCAGTGCCTCTTGGTCTTCACATTCAGAGCCATGGTAAAACAGCTCTGTAACCAGGGTTGGGGCCAAGGTGTTGCCCCATTTACTGCCATTACCTTGGTTTTTGTGTTGTTGAGATACTCCTTATCTACATCATTGTGTTGCTTTCCCTGCTTGTTTCCCCCAACAGCCCTATTTGATCTAATTCATAGCAAGCAGCCCATCCTAAACAAACCCAAAGGAAAGCACAACAGGCATAAAATAATACATTGTCCACTCCTCCACACTTATGATTTATTATTTCAACAATATGTACCTTCATATGCAGACAAGATCCTTGCCCCGAGGTGCTTACCCATTCATTTTGGACATGACCCAACTAACAGCTTAACAAGAGAGTAGGGAAGGGGTGGAAGAAGAAGGACATTGTCAACATCATTAAAATTCTGCATTTTGCTCAACAAGGCTAGTGGTATGTATCACGCAATATGTGAATTATTGATGCAGATCTGAGGGAACTGCATTGACTTCAAAGCTGGTCATACTCAGTGCCTCTGAGGGTCATGTCTAGGCAATAAGCTGTGGTCATGGATCACATTCCTCCCTGTATGTCAGCATGTAGCTGCAGGGCAGTACCAAGGGGAACATGATCCAATAATAACACTTCTGTTGTTAAACTCATGATATTTTTAACGCTTTACTGTTAAAAATGCTATGAGATTGTTAATGACCACAAGTGGTTAGAAGCTCAATTTTACATTTCTACTGACTGCTATATCGTTGGCAACGACCTCAGTCAAGATGAAGTCCTTGTAGTATTAGGAGCTGTACAACACACAGGAAGTCATGGTCCCTACTCCAAGCACTTTACATCTAAGTATATCAGTCATTAGTGCAATTCCTTATACAAAGTGGGCAATTTAACTTCATTTTTCAGTTTCTGATTTGGTTGGTACTATGTCTGGGAGCCAGCAAGGTTATCAAGAGAAATATTTTACTAAAGTCTGCTTTTGCTGGTGCTGCTCCTACTGCAGTTATTTTGCCCAAAGTGTACAATACTAAAACCTAGAGACAAGGTGCTCTTTCAAAATGTTCCGATGGCAGTGCTGCTGTAAACATTCAGTTTACAGTTCAAGAGATACTAAGGAAAGAATTCCCTATTTCAGTCCACAAGATTAGAACCTATTGATATAGAAAATTACAGAACTCTCTTAGTTACTCTTTGATTCTGAATCAAATTGGGATCTTACAAACCTGACACAAGTGTAGAACAAGTCCCTGCATTCAGTCAATGGCTTCTGGTGTTCTTTACGAATAGTATTCGTTGGAGAAGATGGTTGGGGTTGCGGCTGAAGATAGAGAGTAGGACTGAAAGACAGCTTCACCTAGTGATCAGGAAAAATGTAAGGCATTGCGAGAGTCTACCCTGGTAATATGATTTGCTTCATAATGCTACATATTAAATAATCGAACAAATGGACATTATGCAACTTAGACCTACTCAGAAGTTATTGTAACCTGTGCTGAATCAGGGTTGTTCATGTAATCTTGTTGGCGCCCTTTGTCTTCTTTATAGTTTATGAACATCCCTCAGCATTATACTGGTAATGTCTCCCATTAGTAACACATATTTAACACAATATTAAGTTGCATTAAATATATTGATCTTCAGTTATTTACATGGAAGAGGCAGGCTGCTATACTTTGAGTGAATAAATAAGTAACAAGCACAAACACAGTAAACCTCCTTGATGAATGGGTCCCTAAAGGGCTACATTACTAACTGTGGTAGTTCAACTGTATTTTTCTCCATTTATCTATAGCTGGAGCTGTGTTTAATAAGTGTTCCATAATTGACATCTTAATAACAGGACACAGCTCCTTCTGAGATTCAGTGACTAAGCTGTTACACTTATATTTGCATGATATTGCACATATACATCTAAACAGCAGAGGTGTTGTCTTTGTCCAGATTGGCAAGCAAATGTTCATAGGTCTGAAAAATGTCCTGGGTTAACTTTTTTCATACCATTAATGAACTGTCTCTTTCCATCAAGATATTTTATGACATTCTGTGCCTCACTGCTAGCTGTTTGATCATGTTTATGTAATTCTATCCGATCATTTCTGTTATCAGTACATATTTCAAATAATACATATTTTTCAGGCAAATCATTTTGCGTTCTTTCATATAGTGCTTTATTTTTTTTTATTATAATTGGTCAGTTGTTGATTTGAGGATTTGCTTTTTGTCTTTATCAAAAAGATAAAATATATTTATTAGGAGGGTTATTTTTAACATTTTCATGTGATTAAACTATAAATTATGTAACACAGTGGTTCCAGAATGGGCCAATAGGATGTTGGCCATTTTCCTTTTCACATGCCTTTTTAACATGCCACCTATTTTTTTTCCACCAGACTCAAATGACAAAAGTCATGACCGCACTTAAAAATATTAGCACCCCAAAATACTTCACCTTCTGTGACAACTTTCGCCTTTCTTCATTTTTAAAAACCCATGGTATTTCTTAGAACTTTCAGTGCCTGTTTAAGAAATGTAAAACAGCATGTTTGTGTACTGAGAGGTAATACATTTCTTCACAGAGACCTGTTAGAAGTGGATTTTTCCACTTGCTTTTTGCTATGGCCAAATTCCAGCCTGCGATGGGATGCAGCTTGTTAAGCCTCAAATAAAATAAATAAATAAATAAATAGGTGGTGTTATCTTCGGGAGTCAAAAACTGCAGACAATAACAGTTTTCTAAGAAACTCACGACCAGTGTCCCAAACTGGTTTGGAACAACCCTGGAGAAAGAGATAAGATAAATTATAGCTACCAGCTGCAGAGCTCATGAGAAAACTTTACTGACCAAGGTCAGTGAGTTTCCATGCCAACGGGTGATATGCTAATTTTCAGGAGTCTCAGCCATAAAGCTGGGGTTCTGGTTTAGACACGTTGGAGAGATGATAGGTTACTAGCCTGTCGTTTCGCCCAGGGACCTGGTCAGTCCTGGGCACCTCCCCACTCTTCACAAGGAAGAGTGTTAAACCCCCTTGCCTGATCACCAAGGGAGCCTGCAGTTTGGTTTTCTTGTTCTTTGTGGGTTTTTTTTTTTTGCAGATCTTTTTTCTGCTTTTGGATTTTTCTTTTACTGATTCCTTTTGTTCACCTGGTTGCCCTGGATTGCAAGGCCGCACACCTTAGCATATCCGAAGGAGGTGGCAGGGGGTGTTCAGCCATTGTAACTGGTTGCAGTGGACTCTGATTATGGCTGCTTATTGTCAGGATGAACTGTAAGTTGGTCGAGCCAATGAAACACCGAACTGGTCAAGTGCGTGCAATTGGTTGACACCAGACCGGTGGGCTCTGATTATGGCTGCTTATAGTCAGGATGAAGTGTAAGTCAGTTAAGCTGATGGAACATTGGGCTGTTATCTACACTTAAACTTTTATCTCAAGAAAACAAGTTGCAGATCTGTTGTCTGTCACTCCGGAGATAACATCCACGTGTGGTAAATATAACCTGGTTAAATTGGGGATTTAAATTGGGGAATGTTTTTGGGGATTGTGTGTGTATGTATTATCACTGCTCCAAGCTAACTAACCCACAGATTAAAAATAAATTGAAATCCACTTGTATTCCCCACCAGGCACCCCAGCTGACTCTTGTAACTCCTAGCCGCAAACAGCCCATGGCTAGCCTCACCAAGCTGTGACCCATGGTGTCTGTGGAGCAAGGGGGAGAAGCAAGATGTTTGTGCTATCCTGGGCTGCCCATATATAATAATGTGCGTTAAACTGGAATAATCCTTTTTGCCCACAGATTGTGCTCTTTCTCTGTCTGGTATGAGCTTTACCCTACTGAGACTGGCACTGAGGTTTTTCCTCTGTGTTGGGCACAGGAAGAGGGATTGTGATTGTGGTGGTGCTGGTGTTTGCACTTGAAGGATTTTTGGAATGTTTTAAGAAAGCAAAGTTTTGGGAATGTGGCTTATGTATGAGGGGTTGGTGTATGTAGGATTTAATAAGAATTGAAGCTTTTTTAATTGTAATAACAGGAATCTTTCATTTAACTAATTTTTCCTTTTTTATAACTCTGTATACTTCAATAAAAGTTACATAAATAGTGGCTAACCAAAAAATAGTGGTCTGGTCTCTTATCTCTCAATTGCGCCCCACTCCACCACAACAAGACCTTAACTAGAGGGAAAACATTCTACAAATATACAAATAGCCTCATTTTATGTGAATTATTTCTGACAATACACAAAGACAGAATATCACTGTCTGACATTTGGAATAAGATATTACAATATTAAGGATGGGATCTAACCTTAAAGACAACAGCCGCAATCCATCAAAGTACTTAAGCATCTGAGTAGTCCCAATGAATTTAAATTAAACAAGTGCTTTTCTAGATTGGGGACAATATCAGGAATATATCTGTGGCTCATTCCTATTGTAATTGGATTACTATCTACCTATGTAATATGTACTAACACATTGATGCAAGAAGAACTTATGCCAAATGTCATCCACTTGCCTCCTTCAAAGTCAACTAAGTTAAAAGTAAATTAAACCACAGTAAGTAAATCAAGGTAAGTAAATTAAATCAAATAGAATAGACAACATTCAAATTGTCATATAAGGATGACAATGTGGCCAGACACTGAAATGGAAACAGAGTTTTAGTCATGAGGCACCAAAAAAGCACTATGTTACTTGTCAATAGTTCCATGCCATAGAAATAGTGAATTAATTTAACAAGAAGGAAAATACAGAGATGCACACTGAAATTACAATAGTAGAAGAAAGGATCATGTCTTACATTTATCTAGTGCTTTTCATTCCAAAGTATCTCAAAGCTCTTTGCAATTTCACCAAACTGATGTTCAAATAATATCTAGTCTAAATAATATAAACACAGTGAAATACATGTATAGCAGAGGCAATTGTTTAGCAGAGTACAAGCACAGTAAATAAAGATGACTGTTTCCAACTGAGACTGTAGAGGAATTCAGGTATGCAGAAAGCAAATTAGAATTTGACCATAACTCAAGAGTTAACAGCTACTGCTCATGCAAAATTGACATGAGATCATTAAAGTCCACAAGTGAAAAAAACTTGGAGGGAAATCCTAGCTCTGTTGAATATAATGGGAGTTTTGCCTTTAACTTCAACCAGCCAAAATTTCAAATTTAACGTTTCAAAAGACTGCATATGCTACAAAACAGTGGCTTCTGAACCCATGCTGGAACAATGCTTTATTACAGTGTACATGCACTTGCACAATCAAAATACGTCTACGTATTCTGATTTCCCAAATGAGCAAGACCCTAATTTATCTCCTATTAAGATTGTTAAGCATAATTAAAATATGGAGCCTTTGTGGTAGTGAGCATCTCGGGCAGGTAAAATGGATATGGCATATTGTATTATCCCCAAAATCACCAAAAGTGAATTCTCATAGGTCTTTGGGGAGCATGCAAAGGATATCCATAGAAAGTCTTTGAAGATGTCATTATCATGGGTTGAACAGTTCATTAATTGTATTTGGGGTTCTTTTCTTGCACATATGAGACATGTAAAGGGGTACTAGAAAGGTCACTCTGTTTAATGTAGCACAAATAAGTGTGATCTGATTTTAGTAGAAGTCAATCATTTTCCAGTGTTGCTAATGTGAAGATCATGTTAAATGGCAGCATCTTTACTTAGCAGTTTTGTTTGTTGTTTTATACATCTCATGGAGAGGGAAAAGATTCTACTTGGGAAAATACTATTAATATGCCCAGATGAAGATAATAGTTTCCCAAATTGTAATAATTTCTTTTCATTCTCGATTAAGGAAATTAATATAATCTAAGGGAAGATATCAAGAACAGAGAATCTGGAATTACAAAATCTAAGGCAGAAGCAATCTTATGCTCAGAGAACGGGGGATGCAGTACGACTTGAATTTAAGGTAAATATGTAATTAGTTATTGGTAGCCTGCCCTAATGTATGTACAGAAGGTTGAATTGAATGTAACAGAAGTGGTAGTCATAGCAAAGAAAGTGACAATTTATTAAATTTTCTCTTTGAGTTAGTACAATTGAATATTAAAGGAAGACAAAATATTCTGTGCACGTGGAGCATAACTTTGATATAATACATTATGGTACTTTATGCAAAATGCCTAGACTAATTACCGGACTGGACAACTCCACTAGAATCTTTCTATCACATATTAGCTATATATTACTCCCGATAATAAATTGCCAAACCATGCAGCCTGTCCAAAAGACGAGAAGAGATGCTTTCTCTGATAAACAACCTGGACATTTTTTGTAATTAAGTATTTACATGAGAGAACAAAACTGCTGTGCAGAATAAATATTATTTACACTATCCCTTTTGCTTAATAAGCCAAATGACCTGAATGGTTCTGATGAAGGCTTTTTGGCCTTCGTGACATAATAACTATTTCAACTAACTGCTGGGAGTGGATTACAGGGCATGGATCATTTGATAATCACTTGTTCTGTTCATTCCCTCTGAAGTACCTGGCATTGGCCATTGTCGGAAGACAGGATACTGGGCTAGATGAACCATTGGTCTGACTCTGTATGGACATTCTTATGTTCTTAATTATTCAATTAACCTATAAAAATAAAAATGTCAACTAAAGCCATCTTCTATTGTTTAGTGGGCATTATAAATTGGCTAAAAGTTTAATAAATAATATGGATTATTTCTTGATAGGATTGAAAAGCCTAGCAATGTGTTTTACTTAAGGATCTTAAAGATTTTTTAATATTCTTCTATTACATTTTTTCTCAACCCCCCCCCCAAAACAAAACAAAAAACAAAACAAAACACCAAGAAATTAAATTAAGTTATGTCTGTGGAAAAAATACTAGTGCTCTAAAAGAAACCAAAATGAACCACTAGATTCAAAGTTCACAAAATCACACCAGTATGCCTGTTTTTCCTTCCACAATACCATGAGATATAAACATGAATTTCCTCAGTTTGCTTTGTGTGTGTACGTGTACCAATCCTATTTTTTTCTTAAATTTGTGGAACTAACGGTGTTTATAAAGGGCAAAGGTACAATAAAAGGACTGAGTAGATTTCAGCATGACATGGATAAGTAATGTGCCAATGCATTAGTCCTAACCTGGAAGTTTCCTGCTAATCCAGTCCTAGCAGATCCTCCTGCATGTGAATGTTGGCTAACCAGACATGCATTGTATGCAGAATCTGCTCAGTGTTCATTAAACAGCAAATAAATAAAGATGGTCTTGCTCTTTAATTGGATTATATTTAATAATGTAATTATAAGTCATCTTTATCCTTTCTGTTTCTCATTTAAGGAAGTTTCTCAGATGTAGCAATATGCTCAAAGCCAATTAGGAAGGTAGCCCGGTTATTACAACTTCAGTTCATTGAGTAATAAATCAAATGTAAAAAACAACTTTTATTACAGTGAAACCCTCATGTTTTTAAATCTTAAATAATGGTTTTATTTTTTCAAGAACCATTGATCAACACCAACATTATTTCATGTAGCTCAGTAAGATGTAGGCCCATATAATTGTACACTGTAGTTTACAGTGGGTGAGCTGGGAGGACCAGCTAGTAGAACCTAGCTTTTGAAGACATTACAATCTCCATGAACAAGCAAAAACAAAAAATATAAAACTAAACAAACTCAGTACCCAGACTGTAAACTGCTCCACATGGGGAGACCCTTGTTGCTGTGTGGAGCACTCTGCCTGGGTGTGGCTTTCACCTGTGGCTATGGGCCACAAAGTCTGGCATCACATGGCCAGAATGCTTCTGGAGTTGAAGATGCGTGTAGCAAGTTTTTTGAATGAAGAAAGGGAGAGAGAGGTTATTTCAGGCAGAAGTGGAATTCTTAATAAGTTCTTCTAAAAAGACAGTATAGAATTCTTCCATCAACTACTCTTAACACATTCCACAAATTAAATATACACATCCAGATTTAAAAAGACATTGATCAATGACTTTCTCTCTTTCTTTGTTCAAAATTTTCATTTCTAACACCTCCTGGAAATGCATTGCTTCTGTAGATTTTTCAGTCCACAGCAGGATTTTTCTATCCATTTACTACATACTATATACCAATCCATCAACTTGTAAAAGAAGTGACATTATTTTTAAAAAGAAAAACTTTGAATTCCCATGTGTGTTGCTAATAAAACTGTTTATTTTTGTGAGTATTGGCTCAAATTGACTTTTACATGCATTTCGTGCTATACGGCCTGATCCAAAGCCCATTAAAGTCAATGGAAAGACAATTATTTACTTCAATGGGTTTTCAATCAAGCCCATAGGGATATCACTCGGTTAGTAAACTTTATTAAAACGATCTCTCTTCTCTGAGCTTGGTGTGAATGCCTTAATACTGATAAATAACAAATGTTTTAATTTAGAGCTTATTGAAATGGAAGTTCTATCTGGGATACCACAAAGCCTAAAAGGAATTATGTGGCAGATGCTCAGCTGGCGTAAATCAGCCTAGCTCCTTTGACATAAGTGGAGTAAATGGAGCAACTCTGATTTACAGTTGAGGATCTGGCTCTTAGAGACACAATTCTTGCAAAAATAGAGCCCTAGCAGAAAAAACATCACAAACTCAAAGGGTGAAATCTTGGCCCCACTGAAGTCTGTGGGAGTGTTGTCACCAAAGAACATTAAGGGGATGTGGCATACACTTCTCCTGTTTGTGCTTTAGTACCTTTAAGTGCAGTTCTCTATAAAATGCTCTAGGTAAAAAGATGGACGCAGGGGGCAATAAGTTTGAACTGTTGTCTTTGGGCGTTTCCAGCTGCAGCACAGAGACTTCCATGGATACAATAGATCTGTTGAGGATGCAGACCAGATTAGAAATGGAAGAAAAGTAAAAAAGATTAATGCATTATTCACAACTCTGATTAAAAAGAATAAGGCTCTACACTCAAAACCAATTATGCTGGAAAACCAACTTCATGTATAAAATGAAAATGAGGAGGGTATAGGATAACTAGGAATTTTTTGAAAGATTCCGTTTGGTTTATATATAAAGATCTTTTACAGCATCTCTTGAGCATGTGTATAATATTTAAATGTCCATACATAAATGGGTATGGCTGAAGTTAAGGTGGCAGCCTCCTATCAATAATTTGAGTTAATATTACCTCTCAGGGATGTAGGAGTATATATATAGCCCAGGCAATTAAGAAATTATGGTTGCATTTCTCAAGCAAGACATCCAAATTACCTTAACTCTGCCCCCAGAGCAACTATATATCTTCCTTTCTTTGCATGAGAGTGTTATCAGAAATATGCAAAACAGTACAATGTTTTAATAACTTGTTTCAAACATACCTGTGTCCGATACTAAATGTAATGCTTTGTCACCATGTTACCTTTTGCTTATATTTCATGTAAGTGCTCTAATTTCACGATCTGGGCATATGAAGTTTGGAGATGGAGACATATTAATGACAGTTGATAGCTGACTGCCTACTGTCACACTTCATCTTGTAAAGTGCCTCCCATAAAGCAGCTCCTCTTCCCACAAGAAGCCCTTGCAAGATTGGGCCCTTAATGAATGGGATGCTATGCAGTATACTATTTGGCTAATCAGGAATTTGTACGACAATTTTATGTGCAGTTTATATCTGTAAAGATGGCTGTAAAGAAGAATAATCACTATAAAATTAATCTAAATTAGGTTCTCAATTTCATAGCATTGATAAGTAGGGCTAGTCATAAATTGTTTGTCAAAATTATTTTTGACAGAAAACAGTGGTTTTGACTAAATTAAATTTTGCTCAAAAGCTGTTTGTCTTCCGCAAAATAATTTTAACTTTTTTAACATGTACACAAAATATTGTGTATATTTACAAAATACAAAAATATATAACAAATACACAAAATATATTTGTGTACATTTTATGTTGTTATAACTCCAGTCACTTATAACTTTTAAAATGATCCATGAAAAATATTCAGTGACTCAAATAATATAAATCAAGTCTTCAAAAATAAACAAAATGGGTTATTATGTCTACATGTTACATAGCCCTTACATACATGCAACCCTTAAGCAACTGTGAGCTACATTGGCAAAGATTTTTATATGATAAAAATCCAAACATGCCAAATGAGATTAAAAAAATTTCTTATAAGGACAAATAATACAACATGGGTTAGTAAAAAAAATTTCTGTTGAAACGTTTTTTTGATGGAAAATGTCTTCTGACTAAATGGAATTTTTCAGAAAAATATCAGTGTTAGCAGAAAAATTCCAGCTCTGTTACAATCACGTATATGCTTAGTGTAAAATGCAGGGAGGGAGGAAAGAATCAATCCCTCAAAATTTTCCACTGTAATAATCTTTTATTTATATATTCTCAGGACTCATTAATTTTAGTAAGTTTACAATATGGTGCTTGTTATGATGTTGAAACAATAATAGGCTGATTCCCATCACTAAAAAGTACTGTGTGTGGGTATATATATATATATATAAACATTTTTAGACACAGCAGAAGAGCTAACCTGATAGAAACATATTACATTCTCTGAAAGGGAAACTGAATTTAAGGAGTAACTTAGGGCAGGGGAACTGAGTTCAGGAGTGACCTCTGGACTGCTGTTTCCCTGCCAGATAGAGAATCACAGAAGATGACATATTTGGTCTTCAAGGGGGAGGATGTAAGTCACCTCAGGCCCCTTTTGACAGCCAAATCCACTGGGCACTTGTTACAAGGGCCTTGCAGCAGATAAAGCTTCCTGCCTTCTAGCTAGAGAAAAGGTTGCCACAGCAGTGGATGATGAGAAGAAAGAGTCTCAAAAAAAGTATTAGTGTATAGCGGAAGTTTAAAAAACATATGACATTAATTCTAAATAAATTAAATCAACACAGCACAGTTGAGTATCATTCTCTAAAGGCATGTCTACACTACAAAGTCGACAAAGTTAAGCCGACTTAATGTAAGTCAGCATGCAGCCTCTGCAGTAATTACACTTGGGTGTCTCCTCACCACACTCATTGTGTCGGTGAGGTGCATCCTCACTAGCAGTGCTTGCATCAGTGCACAGGGCAGTGCACCATGGGTAGCTCTCCCACAGTGCAACTGGCTGCAGGGAGATTTGGGAAGGGCTTGCAGTGCCTCAGGGTCCAAAATATTGTTGCAGGAGGGAATGGGAACATGGTTTCAGCCTCCCATGATGCAGTTTCCTCCCTCTCTCCCTACCCTAATATCAATGGCCAATAACCCATACTTGTTTGCACCTTTTTTCGAAAGTGTGGCTTAGCCCTGTGTATGCCATTGCCTGAGCAGCATGGACCCTGCTCAGCTGTGCAGTCTTGTTGTGAGCATTGCAAACACCTTGTGCCTTATCCTGCAGTATTTCCAGAGCCGAGACAGGAGCCACCAGGTGAAACATGGCGATGTCAGTTAAGAAGCCCTGCTGCAAGCCATAGAACAAATCAATTCCCGGCTGATGCTGGCAGTCATGCAGCAGCTGAACGAGGTGGAGCACCATTTCTGATCCCGAGAAATAAACACTGACTGGTGGGATTGCATCGTTGTACAGCTATGGGAGGATGAGCCGTGACTGTGGAACTTTCAGATGCGGATGGTCACATTCTAGGAATTCTGTGGAGAGCTCTCCCCAGCTCTGAAGCGCAGCAACACTAAAATGAGGGCTGTTTTGACAGTGGAGAAACGAGTGGGGATCGTCTGTGGAAGCTTGCAATGCCAGACTGCTACTGGTCAGCGGGGAATCAATTCAGAGTTGGTAAATCCATCATGGGAGCTGTAGGGCCATTCATTGATTTCTGCTAAGAAGCGTGGTGATTCTTGACAACATACAGTACATAGTGGATGGTTTTGCCACGGTGGGGTTCGTTATCTGCAGTGGGGAGATAGATGGCACACACATCCCTATCTTGGCACCAGGCCACCTTGCCAAAGAGTACATAAACCATAAGGGATGCTTCTCAATGGTATTGCAAGCGCTGGTGGATCACAGGGGGCGTTTCACCAACATCAGCGTGGAATGGTCAGGAAAGGTGAATGATTGCACATCTTTGGGAGCACAGGTCTGTTCAGAAAGATGCACTCAGGGACTTTCTTTCCAGATTGCAAAATAACCAGTGATGTTGAAGTGCCAGCAGTGATCCTGGGAGACCCAGTGTACCCCTTCCTCCCATGGCTCATGAAGCCCTACACCAGGTACCTGCACAGCAGTAAGGAGCAGTTCAGCAATAGGCCAAGCAAGTGCAGAATGGTGGTGGAATGTGCCTTTGGATGTTTAAAGAGTTGCTGGCGCAGTTTGCTTACTAGGTTAGACCTCAATGAAAGCAATATCTCCATTGTTATCACTGCCTGCTCTGCGCTCCATTATATCTGTGAGGCAAAGGGAGAGAAGTTTCTGCGGGGATGGGGGCATGGAGGCAGATAGATTGGCAGATAATTTTGAGCAGCCAGATACCAGGACAATAAGAAGAATCCAGCAAGGAACGCTGCATCTCTGAGAGACTTTGAAAACCCATTTCGGTAATGAGCCACCGTAATGTGCGCCACTTATCTGCGTTGTACCTTCCCATACCGTTCCCACTGTTGCATCAGTTTTCCTGTACTTCCTTTCTCACGCAAGCCCCCAAAATTGGGGGGAAAAAAAGGGCATTTCATTCTTGAAACGTTTTTATTGCACAAACATAAAGAAATGGAAAGAACGGGGAAATAATTTAACCTTGGGCAAACGATGTGTTAAAATTGGTAGGGGAAAAACCAAGTCAGCTTGTCTGTGAAAGCACAGAAGTCTTGCCCATCAAAAGTCTTCAGACATCTGCCTTTTGTTCTTAATAAACCCCTGGTATTGAACGGAAGGGATATTGCACCTCTCTCTCCGCCCCTGCCTCCTGGAACATTTTGGGGAGGGGCATTGAGAACAGGGCAATGCTTGCAGGCCATTCTGCAGGGGCTGCAGAGTCTAGCCTCAAGCTGGGTTTTTTTTTTTTTTTTTGAAGCTGGAGCGAGTCTGGGGCTTTGGGTCGCTATGATCAGCTGGGCTGACGAGCTCTCCATGCTGATCAAACAGGAAATGGGAATTCAAAGGCTCCTGGGGCTTTAACAGGGGAAGGGCTATTTCCTGCATATCTGGCTGCTGTGCAGCAGAGTTGAAAATGATATCCAGAGTGGTTGCAGTGGAGCATTGTGGGAAACCTCCTGGAGGCCAATTTAGTTGATTTACACAATGCTGCATCTACACTGGCTCTCTGTCAATCCAGTAACATTGAATTAAGCACTATGCCCCTCATGGAGGTGGAGTAGCTAAGTCAACATTACAGGTAAGTTAGATCAGCAGAAGGGGCCTCGTAGTGTAGACACGTACATTATTAGGTTGACGTAAAGTGGCTTCCATCGACCTACATTTGTAGTGTAGACCAGGCCGAAGAAACAGAAAATACTAGTAATGTGGCATAATAATGCTGCCATGAACAGGAGCACTCCTTTCCTGATGCTGACAAATCCGCATGCACTCGGAGAGGAGTACTGGGGAAACGCCGTCTTCCCACTTTCCCCCTTTTTCTTTTTAAACTTTCTTCTATTTCCTATATTGTCTTTTTAACTTCCTTAACATGTTCCTCTCACTGTACTACACTTAAAGCCAGTTCTCATACTTGAATAGCTTCCAGGAACCGTTTGTTTTCATATAGCCATGCACACACACTTGGAACCCAATTCTGTGGGCATTGTAAAGCCAGTTTTAGACTGACTTTATGGGGTGGTGGAAGCACTCAACTTCTTACAGGACCAGGCTCAATGTGCAAACTGTGTTTGAAAGTAGTGGAAGACTAGCGCTTGTGAAAAGTGCTAAACACACTCTTCACCTCACATCCAAGGGTCAATTTCTCTCTTCGCACTGACATGCTTTATCAGAGGACAGCACTGTACCAAAAAGGTCATGTTCACGTATATTCTAGGTAATTATGATTTCCCCTCTAGTTTTACCAATGTTTTCTGGAATACTTTGCATTTTTTAGTTTTATTTAAATACATTAACATTAGATCCTGCATCACTATAAAATTACCATGATAGTCATATCAGTGTCAGTGATTTACCAGAGAGGCAATAAAGTGCTTTCACCTAGTATGTTTTATAACCAAAGGACCAGAATCAGAAATAGTGCCTCAAGTTATGGCATAAGTTAGACTCCCATACATGGATTCTGCCCTTTGAGCGCTTACTTTTGCTACTAATGTGCAAAGGAATTTAAAGCAAGTGTAACTTAAGACACTGAGGATGGAAGAAGATGTAAGTTAAAGTCAGGTGAGGCTATTTTAACTTACACTTTCTCACTTTTTTGACTCATTAGCATGTACTGTACGGTACACCCATTTCAATTACCTTCCCTAATAAAAGAATCATAGAAATGTAAAGCTCATTTAATTAGGTATGAAGGAGCCTACCTTACATTACTTTATATACCACTCATGAATTTGGTCCAAAGATTTGGAATCCATCCCTTTCCATTATGAAAGAAAAGCCTACGAATGGCAGTGCATAGCAAAAAGACTGGAACATCCCCAAAATTGACATTGACCCTCAGGAAAAGCACCCCTTCTCCTTCCCCAAGTCCTCTTCAGATTTTTGGTAAGAGAAAGCTGCCAGTCATTCTGATGCAGCAATTTCCTGTGTATATGACATATTCTTTAATATTGTGAGGATTAATGCTTCTTGACATCTTTTCTTTTTTTTTTTTTTATAGTTTACCCTCTTTGTGTTATTTCCTATCTTTTTTTTAAAAGTGTGGAAAGTAGTGGGGGGGGGAAGAGAGATTGAAAGAATAGTGCTAAAGACAAACTGACTCAAGGCCATAGTGCTGATGTACCTCCCAAAATGCCGAACATTTTGATTTATAGTTTATGTTAAAGTCATTATAACAAATCTTTAGCTTTTTTTACTAACATTCATAACTAACTAAACTATTCAGAGAAACCACATCACTAAAATATTCACTATTGCAGATTGTTTTTCTTTTTAATGGGATAAAAATTCATTTTACCTTTTCCTACTCTGGTGCTGATTACAGTACGATAATGATTGCAGAATATCATTGACTATTTTGTGTGATGAACACTGTAGAAATGGATCCTAAAATCTCTAACTTTATAGATCTGTGTTTTGTTACACAGTACAGAATTGTCATTGAAATGAAGAAGAGTGGTTTTATATTTTTTGTAAATCTTAAAGAGAAAAAAAAATACTTCTCTGAGATGGAAAACAGATACTGTTGCTACAATACAGCTTCATAAGTCTGTAACTGGACTCCATGATTCCTTGGGAGACAGAACTTTGATTAGAAAAACTAGCTTTTCAAGAAAGTCTAGAATCTCCATCATCTTGGGACAGTGACATCAAGAAAATTATAGAGTAGTTTCACATTTTGCTCTATAATCTTCTTGATCTGACCCTTTCAGTCTACATCCTAAAGCTTTAAGAACGTGAATTAATATATTTAGTATCTTAAAGAATATTTAGGTTTTGTTGATCATCTCTTTTCAGGGTGGAAAAATAGGTAGACCCTTCAGTAATCCATTCAAGAAAAAAGGAAGAAGAACTTTGTATTTACCCAATTTCTAAACGTCCAGCAGCCAGGAGAAGGAGTATGAGGTAGAGCAGGAAGGATGAAAAATGACCTCACAATGGTACAAAGTGACTGGAAGAAATAAGGATCCAAAGACATGGGCCAAATACAGAGGTCATGTGTAAGGTATTGTAAATTAGACCCCTTTATACTCAGATTCCCTTACATTCAGTTATACTTACTTTTGGGAGAGCTGGAAGAAGGTATAAAAGTGTACATTAAAGTAGTTTGGGGACTACTTTACACCTTTTTACACACTTCTGATTGGTGTATACATTGCTTGTACTTAAACTCCCTTACACACTGGAAAATATGGATGCAAGAAGCTTCTTGGGGTTCTAATGTGTAAGATGGTCTAACTTACATTATCTGAACTTGACCCATGGTGCAGAAGAACACTGAGACACTCTTCATTGGCAACCACATCTCTTTTCCACAGCAGAGCCATTCACACAAACCACTGGTTTATGAAAGCATATGTTAATTAGCTACAGACAATAAATGCTAGTTTCAGTCACTTGATCTTTAATGATATATTGTGACAGGGTGAATAATTTGTAACAGAGTTCTCCTTCCCACCTCTAATGGCCAATAAAGAGCATCATAAAGAAACTCTTTGTACAAAGATTCAAAATGGCAGGTTGTCCTGTATAAAATTTCATGGTAAACACTGGGCATCACCATATTCAGCCAATGCTGTGGCTAAATTTTATTCAGTCTTTCAGTTTGTAAAATTACATGAGCCTCATCGTATATGGGTTTGCAAATAGTTCAGAGAATTATATGCCCACCCTTTGAAATATCTGAAAGGAAGGACAGTTGTGTAGTTAAAGGGCTGGTAGCCAGGACATCTGGGTTCTATTGCCAGCTGGGCCACAGACTTACTGTGTGACTTGGACAGGTTGCTTAGTTTCTCTGTGCCACATTTTCCTATCTGTAAAAAAGGGATAATAACACATACTTCAGAGGGATAATATGAGGCTTAATTCATTAATATTTGTAATGCCTGAGATCATTGAATGTAATGTGCCTTATAAATATGAAGTAGCATTATTTATATGACTGACAGCTGGCTGAAATAACCTTAGATCAAAACCTGAGGAATAAAAAGAATAGAAAATAATTCTGAAGAATATTTCCAAATGAATAACCAAAAATAGTTTGACACATCCTGAATGTGCTTGTCATCTCTACAGAGAGTCTGCAGTGCAATTGGTCAGTTACTAGCTAAATAAAAAATCAGAACTCTCTTTTTGCCTCCTCCTTCCACAAACCATCATCCATACGGCTTTGAAATTTCTTAAGCAAAGTAAGCTGTCATGGGATAAGAGGGAAGTTCCTCTCATGGATCAGTAACTGGTTAAACGATAGGAAAAGGAAGGTAGGAATAAATGGTCAGTTTTCACAATGGAGAGAGGTGTATAGCAGAGTCCCCAAAGATCTGTATGGGAGCTGTGCTGTTCAACATATATATATAATTATTTGGAACAGGGGATGGACAATGAAGTGGCAAAATTTGTAGGCAATACAAAACTACTCAAGCTAGTTAGAGCCAAAACAAACAGTGTAGAGTTATTAAGAGGTCTCAGAAAACTGGGTGACTGGACAACAAAATGGCAGATGAAATTAAATATTGATAAGTACAAAGTAATGCAAACTGGAAAAAATCATCCCAACTATACATACATGGGGTCTAAATTAGCTGTTATCACTCAAGAAAGAGATTTTGGAGTCATCAGGGATAGTTCTGTGAAAACAGCTGCTCAGTGTGCAAAGGCAAGCAAAAACTCTTAACAATATTAGCTACTGTGATGTGCTGTGCCTACCCCACACTAAAGACAAGGGAGTTGACCCTGCATTCTGGGTGGAGGAAGCCTCTTGGACCGTGCTTGGCATGCTCCAACTCCTGTCTCTTATAAAAGGGAGCACATTTGGGGCTGATTGCCAACGAGGAAGGAGCCCTGCTGGAGGGTCCTGCCATGGAACCAGCGCACCCAAGAACCAGGAAGATTAGCGACCCAGAGGACCATGAAGGAACCCTGGAACCTATGACTGCCTGCCAGCCCAAAGGCTGGATACATTGAAGGACCTGGAGGCCCGACCAACCAATAAACCACCATTGGAGGAGATGGGGTAGGAAGTAGCCCAGGAAAGGGAGATAGCCCGACCCACAGGAAGAGTCAGCATGTTGTGGGAGGATTCCTGCTGAATCAGTGACAAGAACCCTGCCACCATTAGAACCCTGGGCAGTGGCTCAGAAGAGCAGGGAGGACTTGAGCCCCCCCTACCTCAGGCGCCACACACTCCTAGATGGTGCCCCACTCCCTAATGGGCCCACAGGCCCCACTGTATCCCAGACTTGGGCAACACTGGTGATTCAGGCAGTAAGCCACACTGCCCTGACCTGGAAGGGCTGTTTATGAGCTCCGGTTGTTCGGTCATACGGACTCTGGCCGTACGGCCTCACAACCCCTGGGTGCTGAAATGGACTCTGGCCCTTGGGCCCTACTATCTTGCTTTCACTGGGCAATCATATGCCCAAAGGATGATTTGGGGGGGAGAGGGGGAAGGGACTCTAACTCCTCAACAGGCACCATCAGGAAAAGGATAGATAATTAGACAGAAAATATCATAATATCACTATATAAATCATGACATGCCCACATCTTAAATTCTCCATGCAGTTCTGGTCACCGCATCTCAAAAAAGATATATTAGAATTGGAAAAAGTACAAAAAACAACAATCATTGGGGTATGGAAAGCCTTCCATATGAGGGGATTTGAAAAAGACTGGGATAGTTTAGCTTAGACAAGGGATGAATAAAGGGGGCACTGGCCACTATCGGAAGACAGGCTATGGGGCTAGATAGACTATTGGTCTGACCCAGTATGATAGCTCTTAAGTTATTATATACAATGGATGATACAGAAGAGACACCCATACATAGCCTCTGATCTTGATAGATTAAAATCTTTTTAAGAAACCAATGAAAGATCAGCATATAGAATACAAACATTTGTGTCATCCTACATCAGGGGACAAAGCATATATTTGATTTGGGCCATCAGATCTGGCGTTAAGTGGTGTAATGGTTAATCTGGTTCTGGACAAAAGTGACTATTTTGATAGTTTAGAAGGAAATACAAACAGAAAAGAGGCTAATAATGAGTACCATAAAGCAATGGAAGCAGGAAATGGTGAAGTTTGTCTGCCTGCTCCATTCCATAACTAGAACCAAAACTACATACTTTCTACACTCAAACATCGTGTTAAATAGGATATACATAATGATGGACCTAAAGTGAGAGAATTCCTGAAAGAACAAGTTAGAACTTAGATTGCTAATACTTCCTCAATGAGAGAAAACAAAAAAAACCCCATCCTAATTATTCACTTTCCTTGAAAGACATGAACTGTAGATTAGGATTCCATCAAACTTTTAAATAATTGTAAAAAATTATGCCCCCTATAGCTTAGATAAAAATTTACTTAATTCTGACAGTTTGACAGAATTTACCTTATCTCTTCCTGAATAGCCACTTGATTTCAAATTATAATAATCTTGATTTTTCATATACGAGGAATGAGTTGCTTATTATCAAGCCAAGACGTTCTGAAGCAATGTGAAAAACACTGGTAACCTGTGGGTTTTATTATAGATGAAAAGTAAATCTTTTTAAAATATTGTCTAGTATTTAGCATAACTGCTTTATTTTAGTTGTGTCCTCACTGCAAAAGTAAAACAAAAGGAACAAAAACAGTCATTATTATTATACCAGTTTATTTGCAAAATATTTCAATGTATGTTTCTTAGTAGTCGCTTACTTTCTCTGGAAAGACTTGACCTGATTGAGAGAGAGATTTGATACAGTGTGACAAACCTGATTAATTGACTTTTAGGAGAAAAAAAGCAGAACAATTTATCCTTCTACTTTATCTCTTATCCTGTACAGAAAGGTCATGACAAAGTTTCAAAATTGAAAAATAGTATAACAATTTCAAAAAACAGTAAGGGCCACTGTGCCCTTACTGCTACAATGCTAAGACTAAAGTCTCTAAAACAAACTTCAAGGCTCTTGGTATTAACAACCATTGATGCACAGTGAGCTCTGAATTCTGTTGTCACTTGTTCTAATGCTACTTGGGCATAATTCCGTTGAAGTCAATGTACCAAATTCCATCTTTAGATATTCTATAGTATAGTATCCAGATACTCTGGATTCACACAGCTGTAACTCAGAGCAGAATTTGGCCCAGTAGAGTGGCTCATTATGCTGTTGGTCAAGGAGATTAATAGTGCATAGAATGAAAGGAGATTTTAGAAATGTAGGAAGGCCAAAAAGCTGATATATATACTAAACTCATTCCCTTTTGAATTAACACCTGTATGCAACCCTTCAGTGGGAGCTGAAGGCAGTCAGCATTTTGCAGGAGTCCAGAAGCACCTACCAGTCTCTCAGTTTCAACCAAATATTTTGTTATGACATTCCAAAGTTATTAAAAAGTTAACTGAAGATTATGGAATTTCCTAAGAGATATGTGATTTAAACCTATTTGGAAAAAGGAATGAGTATTGGAGGCCTGGAGAACAGTTTAACATCTGTATTTTAAAATGTTCTACAAAAGCTCCTGGAAATATTAGGCCTATAAGCTTTGCAACATCCATCGAGAAGCTACTTGAAGCAGAAATTACTCAGAGAATACATATTATCTGGAAAGTTATAATATACATATAGCCAGACAGTATTGATTGAAAACAGAGATGCTGCAACTAATCCACAGGGGTTATCATGTTAGTATAGAGAACACTGGCAGGGAGATGCTATTAGTGTAATTTACCAGGAGTTTATGAAAACTTATAAAGTAGATTAAATAAAGGGAAACAATCTGTCTAACAGAGTTTTTTTTGGTATTAATTTAGATGGAATAACTGGACCAAGATGTTAGCATAACATTGTTTAATATTGGATGGTGACTGAGTTAAACAAAATTTGGGATACGGTATACAGAGAGACCTCAGCCTGCTTAGTACACATGATCAATACACCACTAAAAATCCTTTTTAACCTTTTATTCAAGATACAGAAGAAGGAAAAACAGTTAAAGCATTTGAAATGTGACATAAGGTTTTTATTTTTAAGAACACGTTATGTTCCATTTCCCTTCAGCTGGAGAGAGTTTTAGGAAGAAAAAACACCCAGTCTCTGAGATGGTATCTAAGATGCTAATTGTCCTTTCGGGGAAAAGAGAAGAAATTAGCTGAGATGGGCTGGAGCTGTTGCAGTTTTTAAAGTCCTATCCCATGTCACTGCACGAGGTTTGGGTGGATCTGGGTCCTGCTGTTTGGGCCCTGGGGTGCCAGGAAGGCAGTGGGGGTAGCAGCCACATTGGTGAAATTTTGCTTCAGTAGCCTCCATATGTTCTTCTCTTCTGTCCATTCTTTCTGAAGGACCCTCCAAAGGAATGGTGGGATGAAGAGCTCATCTCCTCATTATTTTGGCCTAATATCCAAAACACCAATTTTGTTTCATTAATTGCTGGCTCCACATCTTCTGTTTTTACCAAGCATGATTTCAGCATAGTCCTTGAATTATATCAATGTGGCCTTTTTGTTTGGACTAATTTAGTCTCTCTGTCTGGGTCTCTTGCATCTGTTTATAACATTCATTATTGACAGAAACTTGACTTACCTTCTGTTAATATTTGTTATTATAGGTTATTTTAACATGTTTTTAACTTTCATGTTGAATTTACAACTAAAGTAAATGTGTAGGCCCAATTATCACAACAGTACCCAACAGTGCAGATCTGGCAGAATGGATGCAAAGATCAGAATTTGTTGGCCATATCTGTCTCCTGAAATCCATATGTCCAACCCAGCAAAAAACCAGCCCAGGAAAAAAAAAATCTTATTTCACAGCATTCAATTTAACCAGCTCTTTCCACTTGAATGGATTATATCAGGCTCTAATCTCATTTCTCATAGCAACACTGGATCATCTGGTCAAGCTAATGGTTTAATTATGATCTCATACAAGATATAATGTCATCAGCTATCTTCTAAAATCTCTTTTCACTGGCTTTGTGTACACGTGTGCTGTATTGTGTTTACAATACAATGTGCACTAATATGAGCTCATACAAAATAAGACATCTCTGACTTTTCTACCTTTCAGATGTATGTATATGAGCCTAAAAAAACCATGTGTTTCACAAACTGATTTAATTCTTCCTTGAGTAAATGATAACTTCATAAAGGACATTCATACCATATAGCCCTTCTACTTTCTCCAGGATTATTGGCAGTTCTATAGAAGATTTCTTGCTGCTAATGATGAGACAGGTGTCATGGAAATCTGGATATCTTCATGTTGCTTTATACATTTGTGTAGAACATAGCCTGTAATTATTGGAGGTAGTTATGGTAATTTTTGCAGAATGTACTCGGATGTGTCAGGCATGAAGTCTGCTCAAGAGTCTCTCCTTTTGAACTGTCACTTTCTCTCTGTTGAGTTGATAGAAAAAAACCAAAATGAGTTAGTGTAATTTTCCATATATAGCCTATTGAGGGAAGTTCATTTTAGGTCCATGGATGGTGCTGGCAGCAAGAACTATCATTTCCTTTTGGCATGGACTATGGATAAATATTCATTCCCACTCTGCTAGGCCTCACAGAATTGTTGCATTCTGTCACCCAGAAGATGCTGCTGCTGCACCTCAAAACTCTGGCAGTGAAAATGAAAACGTACAGCCCTGGTTGAGACCTTTCCTCTTGGAACATTCTCAGTAGTTTGTAATGGGCACCTGCACCTCCACCTCTAGAGAACTCAGTTGTGAAATTATACAGTGATCTCTCCACACTCTTATTTTCCTCAACATGTATCTACAACCTTTCAGGAGATCAAGCAACAGCCTGGCTCCAGATGCCTATGGTATAAGGATGACATGCAACTCTATTTATCCTTCACAGTAAATGCTAAAAGTACCACCCCCAGCTAACACAGTGCCTAAGTGAGATTAAAGCTGAGATCAATAGTAACTGAGGGCATCTAAAACTGAGCAAAATGTTAATGGGAAGAGAACACTGCAAAGAATTAGCCAATCTCGAGTACCACCCTCAAACAAAGAGGCCAAAAGAGTTCACAGCTTTGGGGTCCTCGTGAAATTTGTTGCTGCTGGATTTTCAAATAGCCACAGCTACAAGAAACACTTTGTTCCATTTAGGACTGGCCAAGAGACTAGGCCCTATCCTATCATATACCAACTTGGCTGTGTTGATCCATGCATAACTCATGCAGTGTGTTGCCCTTGGAAATAACATCATCAGCTCTGGGGGAACAACAAAACTTCAGGCTGGTTCAAACAACACAAAGCAACACAAAAAATGCAAGTATGTTGTCCTGGGGCTCCAGATGTTACATTAGCCACTCAACAGACACCATACCAAATTCAGGATTCTGGTCCTCAACTTCAAAACCCTCAACAGTCTGAATCTAGGCTATGTCAGGGACTCACCTCTTTCTATGTAACTATGACCTTTCATGATAGCTGCGTTCGTCAGGAGCAAGCGTAAAGCTCTACCTACTGTACATAGAGGAAATTTGCATCCATGTAACAGTAATTTCCATCCATGTAACAGATCCATAGAATCCATGTACATTGCAAATGTAATTAGGACATACTGCAAGTCAGAATATAGAAGTTTTCCACTGATACAAAGCAGGACTTACACTGGCACAGTTTATTTTGGTATGTTGTTAGTTTACACTGCAATGGTGTAAACTCTGCACCTGTGCAGCATGTCTACATTTAAACCATTGTCACTGCATCAGTACAGATTTC
The DNA here is from genome assembly GCA_007922155.1 of Mesoclemmys tuberculata. Lineage (NCBI taxonomy): Eukaryota > Metazoa > Chordata > Testudines > Chelidae > Mesoclemmys > Mesoclemmys tuberculata. The sequence continues at coordinate 53,345,129 of ML675610.1, read as the reverse complement.
CTTAATGTAAACAGGCCCTATGAGTCATGAGAGTGGGAGACAGAGCTTTCTCTGATGGGTGAGCAACAGCACTGGAACTCTCTCGCTCAAGAGTTTAGTACAATCACGAATCTCACTGCCTTCTGGACAAAACACAAGATTCCTTTCTTCTTCATAGCTTTCCCACAATAATAACCTATATATATAAATGTTCTCTCTCTTCTTCACCCACATGAGAAGGAAGGGGATATATATAATCCTTTCCTTCCCATGTGGGTGAAGAAGAGAGAGAACCAAACATCAATATTGGTTTGTCTACATAGAGGACCCATTTAATTTCATAAAGTGCTGAGGCATCACAGTGAGGAGCAGAATGGAAGTGGAAGTGCCGAAATGGATTAGATAGGTGTGACACCAGCCATCATTGGAACTAACAGGCCTTTTAAAATTAAGAAGGTTAAAGGATTTCTGAAAGGATTCAGTTGCTTGCAGCTTTGTCTCATAATTATTCTTCAAAGAACAGAGCTGAGAGTTTTTACTCACCTTTGCTAAAGCCTCAGTTACAGGTACTTATGTTTCCCATTTCCTGCATTTTTTTAGTGCTGGTGTAAGTTAGCCCAGTAAAGGAGACCAGCTTCAGCAGGTCACAAGATTGCAAGGGCACGTGCAGAAATTTAATTTTGACTCCTTTTGAGGGGAGGGGGGAAGGAGCTCGTGTTCCCCTCTTCCTCTGCACCCTGCCCCAGCTCCAGCCCTGGGAAGAGCAGTTCACTCCCTCCTCACCCCTGTGGCTGAGGAGTTCTATGTCTCAAATGATTATTGCAGAGGCCTGTGTCCCGCTTGCCCCCCTTGCTGCAAGGACAGCATTGATGATTGCTGGGAATCTGTCTGGCCAGGAGGGTGACCATTTCCCAGGTGGAAATCTGATCCCCCATAACTAAATTGTGGCCAACCCACCAGTAAAAGGCAATTTGTTAGTCATAGGGAAAGTCACACTGATCTCTCCTATGGCTATCTTTTGTGTTCCTGAAGCAATGACAGCGACCTTGATCACCAGTTCTTTTTACTAATGCATGATGCATTATGTATGAAGCACCATATAAATGTAAGATACATTATAAGTGATATTTAATCATAATAATATTAAGAAACATCAAAACATTTAATTATTGCAGGGAGATGTATTTGCAAAAGCATGTGATTCATTCTAATCATGTTTTTATATATTTATACACACACACACACACACACACAATGCTAAAATCACCTTCATTTTGAGAAATTTTGGGATTTTTCCATAAAGAAAGAACTTTTAGAAAAAGTTGTTAGGTGTGGGAGACAAAGTAAAACTCTGAAGTTTCCTTATTTGTTAGCAGCCAGATTGCTCCTTCCTATTTCAGATATCCAAACCCCACAAAAACTGGATTGACACATAATTTTGTGACACTAGAAGATTTATAACTGCTCCAATTTACTCAGTGCGAATGCCACCCATTCCTGCTACAGCTACATACAATATAAGCAAACAGTATACTATATTTAAGAGGAGGTTTCTGACTTTGAAGACATATGGCAGCTCTTCTTGACGACAGAAAAGAAGAATTGGCATGTAGTACTTCTTGTACTACACTAAATTGCCAAGAAGACAGATTGTACTTTTCTGAGTATATTGACAAATACCCCTTCTCACTGTGGGTTTGCCCTTTTATATTACAGTATAATTATTCTTTTCCCTTTGCACTGAAGTATGTCACTTGGATTACTACATTCTTAGGCAATTCTATAATATTGTTTTATTTTTGGAATGGCTTAGAAAATGATCAGATGTTTATTATCCTTTCATATATATACATTTATCAGTAAAAACATACTTAAAGCGATATTGCCCATTGTGCTTAGGCAAGCAATATGAACATTCAAAAGGTAATAAAACAGCATTTTACAACCACAAATAAAACTGCAACATTTCTTTTTAAGTTACATATTTAATGAGATTTCTGAGCTGACTCTTGTGGCCTGCCATTTTACATTTGTGTTGCTAATGTATGGGAACCCAGTGTTAATTAGTAGCCGTTTTCTTTTCTAATCGGCTCTACTGGTCTTTTAACAAAGAACTTCTATGACTATTTGCCTTGGGTATTTTCTTGTTTCAAGTAGAAGTTTCAATAATTAGTTGTTGTAGTGTAATTGTAATCTTATTCTAAAAAGGTAGTTTAACGAACAAACAGCCTCCTCTCATCTCTTCCGAAGAAAACAACCCATAAATAGCCACATGCTACCTCTATGTGTTTTGTTTCCTCTAGAGGATAGGAAAATCCATGCGTTTCAACTTACTCTTTAAAACTGAAGCAGGATTTTTCCTCTGCTCCTCACCATCATGGAGCTGGCAGGGTGGAGGTACTCTCTGAACATGCATACCTTGGGCTGTTCGTGTGTGCAATATCATTCTCATGGTGGCCCTCAGCCTCCACGCTGATCACTTGCCTCTTTCTTCCCCATGGGAGCACTGATAACTTCATGACAGCGTAGCTCATGCAGGTTTCTTGCTGATGTTGCACCAATAGTCTAGTACTGCTCCTGCAGTTGTGTAAGTGGTACAACCAGAAAAAGCTTCTAAGAGGTTTTCAAGGGAAATATATTCTGCAACACGTTGGCTCTATCCCCTAGAGACATGAAGCCACTATTGCCAGCCCCCAACCCACTTCTTTGGCTTCATATGCTACTTACTATATATGCAGCCCAAATACGTCTATCCTGGGCAGGAACTTAGCTACAAATTATTAGAAGGTAAGTACATAACTCCAAAGAGGACATGACACTTGAAAGAGTGCTTTGCCTGAAAATTCTGTAGGTGCTCAGTGCTTGTTTTTGTCATTGAACTGGTTTTTGTCATTTAACTACATCTAAAAAGGAGACGAAGTGCACCAATCAGCTTTCACAGTTACTCCATGGGACATCAGTTTCTCATCCTCCAAACTGATGTTCAGTTCAAAATGTATCCCTACCATTCCTGGGTTGAATTCTGTCCTTTGTAGTTAGTTACACATAAGTATTTCAGATTAGTTATAAATCTAAAAACAATTGATATGTAAGTCCTAATGGCTCCGCTGTGGTTAAATTAATACTTGTTTCCCGTGAGGGACAAAATGTACCACTACCCACACCATAACTCCATATGGGAAGGGATTAGTAATCAATACATTTTAGTACAAAAAACAAGTTTAATCATGGAGAAGAATAATTCCCCCCTCCCCTGCTTGTCGTTGCAAGAATGACTAGGGTAAATTGTATGGCCTGTGTTATAGAAAAGATTAGGCGTAGATGTTCATAATGGTCCTTCCTGGTTGTAAAAATCTATTAAACCTTATTTCCTTATACAGCCAGTAAGAGAACAAGTCCCAGTGCACAATTTATTTGAATGCCCCTGTTTAAGAGATGTAATGGGACTTGAGTTTTATGTAAAACAGATTCAAAAGCAGGGTTGTTTTTTTTTTTAATTAAGAAGCCTATTTAAAATTATAGGGATTTCTGGGGAAATATTCAGCCCATTCATTTTTAAATTCATCATGATCTTTTGTTTTATAAAAGGTGTTTGAAGTCCTTTAATTTTTACCCCTCAGCCACCTTTCTAATCTAGTAGTCTTAAATTAGTCCTGAATGGTTTAAATGATTAAACATCTTTTGGGGGATCATGATTTGGGTATTTCTGATTACACAATAAATATATCTTCAAGTAGTTATCACACAATTAATATTAAAATATTTAATCCTCAAAAATTAGTTGATATCATATTAAGTGATAATGAATTTAAGGCATATCCAAAGGGTACGATGACATTTGTTAGTAAAACAGTATTTGGAACTACATTGAAGGAGAAGATGAATTGAGTGGAGAGGGATTGGAGGGGAGGGAAGAGAAGAACTGAAGTTAGGCCACGAATTAAAGCAGAAATGTCATTGATCATCTGGGCCTCTTTACTAAGGGGTAGATTCTGACTATTGAGTCCTCATACTGAGTGGTAGACACCTGTGCATCATCAATTTGGTGGCAGATTTCAGCATTGTTCTCATGCTAGTCCTGCTGAACATGGGAGTAAGGTGCTACCCAACAAGGAATGCACTCCCTAAGGTAAATTCCTAACTTGATCATGCCAAAACATGGGCAAGCTTTCATTGCTTGAACAAAATACTACCCTTTTCACCTCTTTCATCTAGGTATGTTTAATAGATCCCAGCTAATTTGCTTACTGTTGGCTTATTATGGGTACCCCCATTAATCTTATTACTACTTCTCCTAGAAGAATTGGATTCTATTGCTGGACTCTGAGACAATACCTTTGGAAGAACAAGTTCCTTCCCTTATTCCAGGGCAAGATTTTAACTTGAACAGTGTGCAGGGTTTATGTACCCAATCAGGGTTCTCTGAAATTTCTGGGAAATCCAGATATTCAGCAATCCTGTGCACTCAGAGCCTGTGCACAGTCTGGCCCAATGTAAACAATACAGATGTTCAGTGACAGTTTCTTACTTTTATTGCTTCACTCAATGAAAAGGAAAAAATAAAATTAAGGTATAAAAAGTGAAGGCTAATTTATATTCAATCAGATAAAAACTGAGAGAGTGTTTGTCTAAAGAGTTACTAAGCCGTGGTCTACACTTATCTGGAGATTCAGCAGCAGTCGACGGGAGTTAGGCAAGCTACTCAGAGCTTGTGTAACTCCTGTGGACTGCTGAGCTTCCCTTCTGCACGGCGTCTTCACTGCACTGCGTTCCCGTCGATGTAGCGCTACGCTACTCGAGAGGGTGGTTTACAAGCGTCGACTTCCTGATCGATTGAGTGGGTCAGTCGATCCAGAAATATTGATCTGATGGCAGCGACTTTGCCACAGTCAGTATAGAAATACACTAAGGTGCTGAACAGACCAGCCATGCAGTGCCTACATGAAGCCCAATTCTGCCACCCTTACTAAAGCTGAGTAGCACATTACTCAGTAGTCACACTGATTCAGTAGACCCAAAGAGTGAATGAATTCTCTTTTGCTCCATCCTCATTATTATTAATAATTGGTATTGCAATAGCACCTAAAAGGCCCCAGTCAAGCATTAGGGCCGTATTGTGTTGAGCAATGTAGGAACATATAACAAAAAGGCAGCCCCTACTTCAAACATCTTACATTCTATGACCCCAATCTTTACAAACTTTTATATTTTACTACTAAAATTTACTATTGGGAGTAGTCCCATTTAAGTCTATCGTGGTAGTAAAATTAAGCATGTACATAAGTGTTTGCAGCATCGGGGCCTAAGCAGACATATCCTCTGCTTCTGAGTTCAGACTTGTAATAATAGAACATTAAACAATTTTTTTCCCCATTTTTCTTAAAAAATTAATTTATCTTTTTTTTTATCTTTTATCTTTATTTTTACTATTCTAAAAATAGAAAGGTATTTAACTGACGTGTGATTGCACAAATACAAATTTAGAAACTTTTAAAAATACATATTAACATTTCAAAACATTTTGTGTACCAGATCAATTGCAGAGGATGAGTTGGTATAAAAACTAGGATTATACAGTCTGCACTATTATGCACTTGAGTGGATCCTTGTACCTGGACAGAATCTCATGCAAGTGGGCTATGATAGGCAAAAAGATGAATGTGTGTAGATCAGATTACAGGGTTGGCACCATGCATGGAAAGGAAAAACATCAAAAAGAATTTGATTACAATATTTAAGATTGGGAAAGCCACAGTCTCACCTTTTGACTCCTTACCTTAGCAAGAGAACAGAGTAAAATCAAACAAGCATTTAATTTAGAATAAACTTTTTAAAAAATACTTTCTTTGCGGCACATCCTCAGCTGTGGAATTCACTGCTGCAGTAGGTCATTGATTTAAATGCTATCACTCATAATGGGCCAAATCCTTCTCCTGTACGGTAGTCCTACTGACATCACTAAAAGTACTTGTCGGAGTGAGACAGCAGGATTTAACGCAGTAGTTGTTGTTATACCTGGCAGAGCTATCATACGAGTCTTTTGCCTCAGAGCACAAGCTGTTTACTTGAGAGGTTAGTAAAGAAGGATTTTCTATTCACCAATTCATAATTAGCTAGGAGCATTTTCAAGCAACTCGTACTTCCTACTGCTAGAGCTAAAGAGCTAGGGATGGACCTATCATCTTCTCCAGTGTTGCAAACCTTTTGACCAGAGTAACTGTAGTTTATTCTGTAAGTATCTATTTTAGGACTCTTACATGTGGGTATTATTGACAAAATGGGCAGAAAAGCCCCAGGAAAAATGTGTTATGTTTTACTTGTATTTATTTTTTAAACTCTTCTTACATACGCATTCAAACTATTGCTCCTCTCCTCACTCACAATGTTGTAAATTATACATTAGGGGTGTGAATTACAAGCCATGTTTCTATCTGGACTAAATTTGGATATCTGTTTCTAAGCCTTTCAGAATAATGGTTGCTAATAGAAACCATTCTTAACAATAGCAACAACCCACTGTTTTCTTTAATATTGTAAGGGTTTGCACCTTTTGACCATTTTATAGGAGAAAATGACTAAAATCAAACTTTACAAATGGAATCCTGAGATCCAAAACGCTAGGTTTTAGTGGCTTTTAGTAACGAAACTATTCTTAGAAGAAAATTGAATTGCCAATGGGCTGAGTGGGATTAAGGCATATGCATTATAGACAAGTCTAGGGTCAGTGCTGTTATGGGCGGGACTAAAGTGCCCCCTGGCTCTCTGGAGGGAGGGGACCCCTTAAACTGCTCCCAACTCTCCTGGGGATGAAGGGAATCTCTTCTATAATCTCCACCATTCTCTGAGGGAAGGGGCCCAAGATGCCATACCTATCTTTCTGTGTGTGAAAGCTCTTTGCTGCCATCCATGTCACTCACAAGGGTAGGGGACCTGGCTGCCACTGCTCCTCGCCTGGTTGGCATTCTCTCCACAGCTTACTCTCTTGGTCTCTCCCTTACTCTCCAGAGTGATAGGGCAAGACAGGGGTGGAAAGTTGGCAATAATAAATGTGGTCTATTAAATGAATGAGGAGAGAGAGAGAATGGATGTGTAGATGGAATGTGGGAGCGACAGAGTAAAAGTAGGAGAGTCTGCACTCAGAAATGTTACGTTTCATCTTGGGTAGCCATTTGTTCTGCACACAGATAAAAAATTAAGGGAACACTGGTCATCACCTCACCCCTTGTTGGATGATAGTGGTGCAACCATAGAAACTGTTGGAGGAGTTATCACCTCCTTGGTCTGGGATTCCTGCATATGGGTGGACTAGGAGGGGCACACTTACACCACTCTGTCACCCTAGTAGAGTTCTCTTGCGGCTGCCATCCCATTCTGGTTTTGCTTAGGTGGGGCTGGGTCTATAGGGAGTCCTGCACGCAGGTGGGCAGAAGAGTTCTTTTTCCTCCTGGATGGACCCAAGATCTCCTGATGACAAGGAATGGGGAAGAGATCAGGAGTGACCCAACCAGCCCAAAAGGGAATGGTGGCAGACCCTCATCAACCCAGAAGACTGCATTTGTGGGTGCTTCTGGCCACCAGCACCCCACATCATGGTGCGATGGTGTGGAGAATAGGGCTATGACAGGGGATCTGACTACAGGGAGTCCATGTGGTGGTGAATCTCAGGCCTGATTCTGCCAGTGTTACTCACATTGAGTACTCCACCAGTAATCTCATTAAAATCTGCAGATTAGAGATGGAATAAAGCATTACTCATCCTGAAAAAGGTCTGCAAAACTGGGCTGTCTTTCTGCAAACTGGAACGAGTTAAAGTTCAATCATCCATCCTTCTAGGGGTGTATCAGGTGAATTAGCAGTTGAATATGCATGGAGGAGCATAATGCCATCATCCACTTGAAGCTGCATTGATTCCGCTAGTCCAATCATGCGGATTTTAGGTATTTGACTAGATTAAAAATCACAGCCATTTTCCAGCAGGGCTTTTCTCAGCAATTACCTTCCAGAGCCCACTCACAAATGCTTTCAAAAGGAACACGATCTGCCTCCCGGCTTGATTTCCTCCTCCACCTCCTCCCGCTGCACGAGCATCAGCAGCTCCTGGTACTTCCCCCTCCCTCTCTCTCTCCCCGAAAACGGGAGTTTACCTTTAAACTAACCAGACGCTGGAGCCACCGGGCGCCTGGCGCTCAGAAGTTCAACTAGTGGGAACAGGTGCCCGGCGCGCCCGCCTCCCGCGCCTTTCGCTCCCACCGCTGCAGCCCCTCGGTGCCCAGCACCGGCCCGGGGAGCGCGCGCGCCCCGCGCCGGGGTCTCGGGGCGGCGGGAGCAGCGCGCCCCACGCGCGTGACATTCCGCCTTGCCCCGGCTGCAGCTGGCGCCCGGCGAAGCGGCGGCGGCGGCGCGGCTTCGCGTTTTCCTTCAGCTATTTTTGCAGCTCGTCATTTCCGCCGGGCTCCCGGCCGTGCGGGAGCCAGAGACGAGCGCGGAGCTGCCTGGGGAGGGCCGAGCACCAGAGACCCGGGCTGAGCCCCAGCCCCGCGGCTGCCTGCTCAGCCGCCGAGCCCCTCGCGCCTTCGGAGCCGTCCGGGGAGCGCTCGGAGGAGCCCGGAGCAGCGGGGGCGGGAGGCCCGAGGCGTCGGAGCGTGCAGCCGCCGCCTCCTCCCCGCCGAGCCGGCTGCACGAAGCGGAGCCCCGAGAGAGACGCGGGGGCAGAGGCAGCGAGCGAGCGGCAGAGGAGCGCCGGGCTGTGGCGGCGTCCCCTGCACTCGCGGGCTCCGGCAGCCAGGCTGGGCTGCTGGGAAACCTCTCGGGGCAGCCAGCCGCCCCCCGCCTAGGGGGCCGTGTCGGGAGGGCCGGCCCGTCGCCCCGGCGGAGCGCCCATGGCTCTCATCATGGAACCCGTGAGTAAGTGGTCTCCGAGCCAGGTGGTGGACTGGATGAAAGGTAACTAGCGCGTGGCCCTGCGCCCCGGCCCCGGCCCCGGCCCCTCCCGGCCCGTCTGCGCGTCCCCCCGCCTCAGCTTTTGGGCAGCGAGCGCGTCGGGATGGCTGAGGGCAGCCCCCGCCACATCCGCGTCCCGCTCTCCCCACTGCGCTGGGCGCCGCGCTCAGCCGGGCTGGGCATGTCTTGGCCCCCCGCCGGGCGGCGCGGGAGATGCTCTGGGGCCGGCGAGGCCCCGCGCGCGCCCTCTGATGCTGCCGCCGGCCCTGGTCCCTGCGCGGAGAGCGGGGCCAAGCGCTCTCCTCCCGTGGCCCGGCAGGTGTCTGAGCCGCCATCGCCGGGCGCCCTCCGCCCTTCGTTGCGCGGCTGGGGCGGACGGGGCCCTGCGGGCGCTGCCCTTCCCGTCCGGGCTCCGCAGAGGGGAACGGACGGCGGATGCTGCCGCGCCGAGCCCATCCCAACTTCTGCCGGCCCGGCCAGCCTGGCCGAGCGTGGCCCTCAGACCGCCCGCTGCTGCTAACACGCCGGTCCGGGGCGCGCGTTCTCCGCACGGTGCTGGTTTCAGCGGTGGGGCGAGCGGCTCGGCCGGTTTGGCATCGTTGTCTCCTCTCCCTGTGTGGACAGATTGAGCCACCAGGGCGATCGGGCGCCTCTAACCCTGGCCGCCGGCGGGGCTGCTTTGTGTAGGCGGCCAGTACCTGGTGCTGTACAGCTCGGGAGCGCAACAGTTCCCTTTTCGCTCTCCCGGCAGAATTTCTTCCACCTGCCGGTTTCGGTGGAGACTCCAGGTCCTTCCAGTCTTTTAGGGCGCTTCCCCCTCTTTTAATGAGACCGAATGTCAGTTGCACCCTTCTCTCCTCAGTATAAGGGTCTTAGATATGTTGTAACACTGCGTGAGCCTCAGCCCACTACCTTTGTAAGGCGCATAATGTGTGTCTGCTCAGTGATGGTTGTATGGGAATGGAAGGAGTATGGTTTAAAAAAAACCCATAAGGCTAGCCAATGATGCATTTCGTACACTGTAATTCATATGCTTTACGATTCAGTATCTATGTTAAGGAGGAAACGGGGTTGATTGTTGTTTTAAAAATTAAGTCCCAGTTCCTTAACCTGAAAATTGATCTCTTTTTTTAAATAGCTTTACTGGTCCACTTTAAAAAAACACACACATTTGAGCTCAGGCTGTTCTTGGCGGATGTGATATGAAACGACTCCTATAATAAAAGTTTAACATAAATCCAATGTTAGTTAATAGAGATTACCTTGATTTAAACAAAGGCTTTAATTGTATTTTGTCTTCAAAGGATTAAAACTGTAATCAAGAGCTACCTTATGAGAGAGAGGTAAATCAGTACATTTTTAGTCTGGAGTTTCATCTCTTGTGAGCATCATAAGAAGCCTCCCCTTTGGAATGATGCCTTGGAAATCAATGTCTTGTTATAAAATGTATTTCACTGTATAAAACAATGCCTATCTAAACCCTACATGCTAATAAAAGTTTTAAAGCTTTCTGGTCATAATCTAAGATACATCATTTACATTGACCTGAAAGTCTTCATTAAACTGTATTTATTCACCCCACAGCTCAGCTGCTAACCCCTCAAAAAAAAAAAAAATCTTATCCAGATAGGAATTGGGCTTTGACATGTTTTCATATTATCTTATAGACAGATACAGTTTAAAACTCTAATTTAAAAACTAGAATTTTTAGTATCTCTAAGCTACGCTGCAGCTGCGATTTGAATCAATCACATCTAATATTATGTATCCTTTAATAAAGACAGCACAACTGAATGAATATGACTTTTGAACAACTGCTACATTGTGGGAGTTCTTCAGAACATGCTGCACCTACTAATGTGACAGCTCCATCGTCCTTAAAATTTGAGGCGCATAGCATATGTTTTCAGTTATTCCACCCTGGCATTTATAGACGTAAATAGAGTATAATGTTCAGTAACACTCACGTTTCTTGCTGCTGCTGAAGTCCTCTCCATCCACAGAACTTTAAATAAAAATAAAATAACATGCATGATGTGGTCATTCAATCCTCGAAGAAATTAGAGTAACCAGATTTTACAAAGCTGTTGGAACAGGATTCAAGGTGTCAATATTGACAGCATCCAATATTTCATGAGAAGTATTAATCTACATTTTCAGTTTGATAAAAGTAAAAGATTACAGAACATTTGGGAGCTTTCTCAATTGATGCCTTAGAATAATGTGGACAAATGCAAACCTCTTCCACTGTTGATTTTTAAACAAGTTATAGTTTCTCCCTTCTTGCCTTAATAGATTTGGGAAGAGTGGGGTTTTAGCCTATTTGTAGCTATACTATATTTTCTAATCCTGTCATAGAAAATTAATCTTTTGTTATAGAAAAACATGTTGGCAAGATGTATCCATATTTTTCCTGTAAATTCTGCACCTATGTAAAATCAGTCATTAAAATAATGCAACCTTGTTTATTACTAATGAGATCTAACATTCAAAATTATACCACTATTTGAATACTTGTAGCTTGAACCTAATTCTAGAGATGACTGTATCATTTGTCTGAAAAAACAAAACAAAACATGCTAGCTTGTCAAAGAAACATGGTTAACACAAATATACTTGAATTTTACAATTTAGTTTGGTTTAGCAATGAAATTGCAGTAGCAGAGCAAGCAGTACTGATGACATTTAAAAGTAATGTTAAATTGATGGTTCTTAATCTTCATGGTAATGAAGTGATCATTGAAATTACTCAAGGAGGTGGCAGTGAAATAATTTCCTTTAAAAAGATAGAATGATCTCTTGACTGTCAATACTAAAGGAATGTAAGAAAGAGTTGTGGGATTTTCTATTGCATGAAAGTGGGGAGATTGAAGGGGTGGTGATACTGCCAAGTTATGCAAGTAACCTCATCCTCAGTGAACAGGCATTTAGCACTTGTATGTGTCAGCTCTAAGGGGAAACTTCAGGTTCATTGCGTCTCATTATGAAAGAAGCTTCAGCATTTAACTGGAACTCTCTGAGGAGAAAAATTTAGATAAATTACATAATTTTATAACCTTCGGTTTAGAAATTAGCAACATAAATAGTGGTGTGGTGCCCTTTCTGTACTTGTGAATAATGACTTGCAAAAGTTTTGAGTGAAATACTGTAATGGAAAAGATAAAGTGGAGGTGATTACAGTGACCTCAAACCCATCATTCTTCTAAAATATTGAAAATTTTTGCAAATTATCTGATAATGACATTTGATATCCACTTCAATTACATTTGTTTTCCTAATGCTTTTAAACATTTATTTCTAACAGTAATCATGAAAGTCTCAAGTAAATAGTGTATTCACATACTTAATAGATACTCATTTATATCTATAGAAAGCTAGAGAAGTAAAATGTGTAATTAGTACATCTGTCTTATTTCATTAACACTTCAGTGAAACACTGAGGAAAATGCATTCAGGATCTTCATATTAATGGAGATCAGTCCTGGTTTGCATCTATTGCACTGAATCTTCATTATTAGAAATCAAGTGCTGTTGGAATGTTTGTTATAAATTGGATTATTTTGTTAAACCATAAGCACTGAACTCAGTTATAACAGGTTGCTTTACATAGGTGTTTCTTTATAGAATGTGTCCACTAAAGGTAGATCTCTCATGAGTATACAGCACTTTATCTAAACAAATGTTCTCTACATCAGATTTAAGTATTCAAAGCACAAAAAAAATTTTAAAAAAGAAAAAAAAAATTCCTACTGATTACTTTTATCTGGAAGTGGGGGCACATGCAACACTTCAGATTATTGCTTTTGGTATTTGCAATATGTTAATCTTACTGGTATAAATTGCAATAAAGGGCCCAGTCTGGAATTCTTTTTTCAGACAAAAGAGTGTCAGTTTATCAGAGCAAAGTCTAAAGGATTCAGCCCTTTATTATAAATGGAGATAAACTAATATAAGTAAAGCATTATAAGTGCAGAAGCAGTATGTAACATATCTAGACTTCAGGAGGAGATCTGGCGTGCAAGGAATAGGAATGAAGCCCATGAACATTATTTTTATCTAATGAAATCTCTTAAAATAAGCTTTTAAACTGCTAATGATTCCAGTATACACAATGGAGCCCAATAGTTTAAAAATGGTCTATGGACTCCATTACTGCAATGGACATGCTGGTTATAGAATTGACTTAGCACTTAATTGGTCAAAATTCAAATGGCCAGTGAAAAATCTATAAAAGTGGAAGAATCCATATATGTTCGTTACAACTCACAATTAAAAAAGGACAAAATAAATTCAGCCTATGTCAGCATAGGCATTTTGCAAACTTTAAAATTAACCCATCTACAGTAAGTCAACTGACATGGAGCTGTCAGACCAGCAATGGGTTTGGCTTTTTCTCTGTCTCCCAACATATTTTATGTTGTCTTTTCTGGTGAAGTGGAGAGAAAGGAATATTTTAATGTCTTAAAACTGCTTTTTTGCTTTTTCACATGTTTAATGACAATTCTTAAAGGCCCTTCATGGATCAGTGAACTGAGTTGATGTCAATCAACTCCTCTGCCTTTTCCTATGAGTACATATGTGGATTTCACTGAGGAATTGTAAGAAATTGACATATTCCATAGATGATTGTTATTGGGAGTCATGGTATGCACCTCTCTGAGAAGTGTAGCTGTCAGATACGCTTCAGATTTCTGAAGCATTAGGGAGACTTTGAGGATTTATGATTACTCTCCAAACACCAAGATGCACTTTGAGGAGGTCTTATATTTTTATTAACTCTATCCCCTGTAAGAATATTCATAATACTTGTAGTTTGCTGATGTTAGCTTGATTTACTGTGATTGATAGAATGTGTTGTTAGTTTTCAAAAAATGCTAGTTTGCTTTAATCTAATGCCCCTACCTCCCCAAAAAAGGATGCCATGCTGGGGAAAAAGTTAATCAGTTTTGAAAATCTAAATTAAACCATCTAATGGAGTTTAAACCTTTGTTATCCTCTGTAATATTTTACCAAATGAGCAAGCTTTATATCAAATGAGAGAACATTGTTGTATTATGATATTAGTTTAGTTTCCTTGTATAGTAAACAGAAGCTCAAATGTGATGTGTTGAGTTTCTCTCATGGCTTTTAATACTATAATTTTTTCATCCATAATATATTTTTAAAAGCAGTGTGTATAAGGGGACTAGTAGCATGGAAGTGCTAACAAAATAAAAACAGAAAGTACTTAAGAATGTTCTTAATTTCACTGTATTTAATATTAATCACTGTTAATTTCCTGAGAATAATCATCTTTTCAGGGTAGGTAGAGTACTATGTAGGTTACTGTGTGTGTGTATTTCAGATGAGACATTAAAATTAAGTTCCTGTCTATGCTGCATAAACAGAGATTCCATAGCACCTTTCAGAAGAGAACAGGTTGGTTCTGTTGTCACCTTTCCCTCCTGACAGCTGTGCTTGATTTGATAGATGACTTCCACCCTGGGGTGGCTCCATTTCAGTGATACAGGTTTTATGCTTGACAATCATCCAGCACTCCTGGCTCAAGAAATTGAAGGGGTGTATGGAAATTCCTTGAAATTGCTTTGGTCTTTCCTTTCAGACCAAGCCAGAGTTGTGTTTCGGGCAACTGTTCCTCCAAATCCAGAGCTCTCACTTGCAGAGTTCTGCAGGTTTAATCCTTCATCTCATTACTCATAATCTATGCAAAGGCCTTTGCCAAAGTTGATTAGACAGCATGGAGTGAAGTGTCAGCAGTACAGAGACACAGCTCTATACCTCTTTCTCCTCAAATCTCCCAGCTTTCTCAATACTTGGCCAAAGCTGGCAACCTGAGGAAAAGCAGATGGCTAAATTTGAACTTGGGTTAGACAGGTAGAAAGAGAGAAGCTCTTTTAAGACCAGTCTGCATTTTTAGTATTTCTTTAGTTTAGGGGTCTTTTAGAATCCTCATTGTATTTGGATATCCATTTAGCCATGGTGCCAAATATATGCCCCATCCTAATGAACTCAGATATGGCTATATTGAAACACATATTTGTGACCTCCAGGCTTGATTGTTGCAACTGGTTACATTTAGGGATGAAGCCCCACACTCTGAAAATACTCCATCTGGCAAAAATGCAGTCATTATCTGCGTATCTACATTCACTGTGAACATACCACCCAAGTTTTCTCTGTGTTAGCTTTCCACTGAATGCAGAGTCAGTTTAGCTAAAGGGTTTCTATCCTGATATTCTAATTTCTCCAGGGAACTGGCCCTATGTACCTGAGAAAGATCACTTATCTCTCTGTATTCATTGCGTGCAATGACGCTACTTTCCACTGAAACAATGAAACTCTCTAGCAATAACAGGGAGGCTCATGAATGCAAGAGATAGACAGAACTTTCACAAGAGCTGGACATAGAGTGTGGAATTCATTCCTGTAAGGAGTAAGAATGACCACGGATATGGACGCTGTCAGAACTTTTTGCAAAAGGAGAGAGATATTATCATTGTTCCTACTTTTAAATACTTGTGAGGTGCTCAGACACTACTGTGATGGAACCATAAAGCACCGAGGTGAGACCTGTGTAAGAACAAAAGCTTAGTCATGATAGTTCTATTAGAGCTGGAAAGCGCTTTGGAAAATTCTTATGGTATGGGCCTGCTGCTGCTTTTGTTATCTTCTCTCTCTGTGTGGAAGTAATTTGAGATTTGTTCTATCAGTGTGTGCTTGTCATGCCTATTTGATCTTTGGGCTGGGTCATGAGTGGTCTGGTCCATCCTGAGTAATTGTGAATAACGTGATCAAGATGTACTATACGTTTGAAACTTGATTTAAAATAAATCATCGTGCACAAACTTTTTTTTTTAATTGTAAAATATCTTGGGGAGCTTCACCTCTGAATGTTTAGTACAGATCATCCCTTCCTATTGCTAGGGGCATTTCACTGGGAATTTCCATGAGGATTTTTTCCAATAGATAATACTGTATTGTCTTAAAAGCTTTCGCTAAATCTGGCAGAACCCTGTCTCATCCATGTGAAGGGTCTGTATACTGCTATAATGTTTTTAATGTCCATGTCCCCTCCCTCAATCCCACACACCCGTATGACTCCATTTCCATTTCCTGCCTCCACAGCTATGGTTTTCCTGGGGGAGAAGTCACAACATTTTCACTCCAGACACACAGACACCAGTCTGGCCTGTAGACAGGCCTTTCAATATTACCTCTTTCCAAATGTCACTGGACTTTATTAGGTTAAAACCTGCTTTTTGCTCCTTGATTTAAAAAGTTTGAGCTCATGTATATAATGCCATTTTTGAAAAAATGAAAATGAAAAAATGTTTACATTAGACTACTGCTGTTAGCCTTGCTTTTGTATTATAATAGATTATTCATAACCCAGTTGCAAAACATGTTCATCAGAAATAATCATAATCTGTGTTTTCTTTTGGAAATAGAGCTGCCTATATAAAAGGTATGAAAAATACACATGATCTGAAACTTTGCATTCATTGGTGAGACTGTGTAGGTAGTCCAAGCATTGCAAATAAAAGTTATCGCTAAGTGTCCTGTTTGGGACTGTTCAGACTTTTACATGTTGTTAGCATTAAATTATAAAGTTTCTTTCAGAAAAACAAATTGAAATTCTGCCATTAGACTTAAATCATAATCGGGAAAGCTGTTGCTAAAAACAATGAAACAGAGCTGTACTTCAGGCTTTATTATGAGGAACTGTTGTCTGTTTTTTCTTTCACAGAGCTTTGATGCCATTATGAAAATTTTCTTGATGCAAATTTCAAAATAACAATGAGGTTTTTTTCCTACAGTAGTGACCAGGCTAATCTTTTTTAGTTTAAATTTATTGTATCAAATTTCATTTAAAATGGATTCAATTTTTAAAACTACAGTGAAGGATCATCACTGAAAGTTACATATTTTACCTCCTCTCTTCTTTCTGTGAGCATCTCTTTAATTTTTTTTCTTATCCTTATGACATTTTGAATTTTAATAACATTGATAGCTGTCCCCTAAATCAGTTATGGTTATCTCTTAAAGTAATCTAGTCAGAAGTGCTTTAAGTGCAAAGGTTTATGAGCCAAAATCAAAATATGAATTGAAATTAATATGTGACAATGCTTTAACATTCTGTAGGTTAGGCAACATTGCCTTTGCTCTGGCAATCAGTCACTTTGCAAATAATTAAAAAAACATACTATAAACATAAAATAAAGCACATACACTAGCGTAAGTTGTTAATCTTTTAGGTAGGTAGCCTTATTGGACGAGGCAATTTTGTTCCATGTGAAAATAAATGTGCTAATTGCAGTGGCCTTTTAATACTGCCTGTTACACCTTTATTTTGTTTGAACGTATTGTTCTGTTCCTGAAACATCTGTTGGTTTAAAGATAGCCTCACAATATGTTTTCTCAAGTGATTTCCACAGCAACTGTCTGCTATGTTCATAGCAGTGCTATATTCTGGTCTTCCATAGTTATTTTGGGTTTTGTTGCATTTGTTGCATGTTCAGTTAAGCCAAACAATTCACAAATGGGTATGGTGCATTCTTGACGAGGCTCACTGGTTGATGGCAATGTTGCAAAATATAGAAGTAACATAAACCATATCAATTTTTCATATTAGAATTAGATATGTCTGTTTTTATAGGAATTTGGGCCAGATGCTTTCTAATATTAATTCAGTAATAATGAATTTTGTTCAATATGTGTAAAAATTCCCAAATGCTGAGTGCTTCATACTTTGTTTCTGCTTCCAAGAAGCATTGATCGTTTTCAAATTTCGGTGATATCCAGT